>OX375828.1:6000000-6630000 GCA_947359405.1 Antitype chi | reverse complement strand
TCAGTATCGGATAAAAGAACTCTCCCTGCAGTCATTAATCCGCCTGCCCAGCTTGGTGGGACCTAGAGTTAAGGTGTTGGTATGCCTGAAAGCTAGCTTATAAATATATCAGGAATTTTGAAATAAAACAATGAATGTAATGAATATTTACATATTGATTTTTTACTTTTTTTAAACTTTATTTATTTGTATATTCTTTATTGTACACTACAAAAATACAATAAACAAAAAATACACTATAATAATATACAATAGGCGGCCTTATCGCATTCCGCGATCTCGTGATTAGCCTGGATATAAAATGGGGACGTTGTTGGTGCAAATAATGTGTTTACAATATACTAAAATAGATACACAACATACCCTAAATAATAGATACATAAATACATACATACAAAATTTTAAACGAACGAAAATAAAAGCCTAAAATGACGTAGTCCCAGCGGAAACAGTTTTTGTTGAATAGCTCCTCAATGGTTGGATGCACAAATTTGTATTTACCATACCCAATTACACGACGTCTTATACTAAATATCTGCTAAACTGAAATGACGAAATTCGACACTTTTCCGCGGGGACTACGCACACAATTTGTGCATCCAACCATTGAGGAGCTATTCAACAAAAACTGTCCAAACATATTTGATGTGCTAGCGTCTGTACAAAACGTAAGTATTTAAAATAGTAGTATTTTAGTGTTTTTTTTTTAATTGCGTTTTTTTTAATTTGACATTTGTCAGACAAAATAAAACGCAAAAAGTCAAATAGCAACGTCCACTGTCTACTGTCAACTGTCAACTTTGTATTGGCCAATGTAGGACAGGTACCCGGGGCAGAAATATGACATTGCCAACATTAAAAATATTATGAAGGACCCAAAAAATTAGGTCCCTAATAATACTTTATTTTTAAGTTGTAACACGGCTGCATTGTGTTTGTCTCGTTTTTTTTCCTTTCTAAATAGTAGTTTTTAGACGGTAAATTTGCCAACGAAATATAAATATTTATTAGATAATAAAAAAGTGAATGACTGTTTGAAGTAATGCAAATTTTTTGTTAGTCAAATTACGTAATATCATAGTAATATTGTCCTAAATTCAATGAAACAGAAAATATAGTAGTTATTTTTGATCATTCATAGTGGCAACTCAATGTCATGTCAGTCAGACGAAAAATGTCTATGGAATTGTGGTTTGTTATTGTTATAAATAATACATTCTTAATAAAATCTAATCTACCATGTATCTTCAGGACTCGTTATATGTATAATAAACCTACTTTTGTACTGTACGTATCGTAAATAACTGAATAACTTTGTCACTATTTCAACTGATCTGTGTGTTGTGAAGTGCTGTGTACGCCTGTAAGTGAGAAATCCACTATAACTCAATGCATATGTTATTTTTATTATCTTATGTTTCTAGTGAATAAGTCGTTGGTGTACCTTTTAATTAATATTAGTACCTTATAAATAAATAAAATCTACTGTCGATTCTGTTTGAGTACATTTTGAAAATTGGGTTTTGTCAACTTTTGTCTAACCTTGTTGTATGATCTATGTAAATGTAGTTAAAACAAACTTATGGTTTAGTCTATACTCTGAGGCTACTGCAAACAGATGGTAATTAAACTTTTTGAATGTATGAAGACAATAATAATAAATTGTAATGAAACTGTTGAAATAAATATGAAATTATTTATTTACACACTATTGTTTTATTTTGCCATATCCACTCTGTAGGTTTTTTGGTAGGTACATTCTCTTGTAAGAAACTCACATTTGAGTTTTCTTACAAGAGAATGGACCTACCAAAAACCATGTTCAATAGGCTGGGGATGCTAAGCAAACGTTTGAATTTACCGCCATACGAGGTTTTTTCCTAGGGGCGAATATAGATGGCGCTCACACAATCGTTCTACTAAATATTGTATGGAGTTGGCATTCTTCTCCGTTAGGAGTATATGTGTTCTGTGGTCAACATCAACAAGTAAATGCGAGTAAATATCGAATACTCTCATAAAATAATAAGTAATCTGTATCTCTCACATTTCTTTCACATGAAAATATTTACCTACCAAGGAATCAAAGTAAGGACACTTGTTTCCATCCGCCCGCGACTCTGCGTTATACGCTGTATTCTCGTGGTTTTCTCAGATAACTTTATATTTGCACTTCTAGCTAGCTTTATATGTCGTGGGTACTCGTGAACACAGATGGTAAAAATTGCATAAAGACTTGCTGCTAGCGTTACAATCTCCCCCTTTGATTAGAAAAGTTTTTTTCGTATAGTTCAAAAATAATTTGAACTTTTGGAGTTTGCAACACTGCTCAAACTGTCAGTCGTCGTCAATCAATGCCAAAAAATCTGTTTGGGTTTGGTTTGAATGGTTTGGGTTTGGTTGGTAAGTTGGTTGCTTGATTGTGACTGGAAATCAAAGAAAGAAAGAAAGTTCATTTTTAAATAGAGAATCTGAATCACAGGAAGAGATACCTGGTGATTTCTCATTTCTGTTTTGTCTGAGACTATTCATTCGTATGCAATAAGACATTATAATGGCTGACAGTAAAACTTCCAAGATAAACCAAAACATTTGTGGACTGTAAGTATAAATTTTAACCTCTTTGCTGTTTTGTTTAGCCCTTATTAATATTTATTACCGTTTTTTTAAATAAAAATGTAGTACATTACAATGTTAATAAAATTATCATAATCCAATCTTTCAGTTGCGATGAAAAGCAGAGCAAATACTGCTGTCCGCGCTGCGAAACATTCTACTGCTCCCTAGACTGCTACAAATCAGAGAAGCACCAACAATGCTCGGAAAGCTTCTACCGAGACTGCGTAAATGACGAACTGACGTCACACAACGCTGATGACGAATCCAGAGACAAAATGATTGATATTTTAAAACGGATGCAAAATGAGGATGTTGACAACATTGACATAGATGACTTAATAGAATATGATGACGAACCAGCTGATTCTGATGATGAACCAGAAATAGACCTTGAGGAACGGATAAAAGACTTGAACCTCGATGATGCAGATGCGGTGTGGAATGCATTGACAGAAGATGAAAGGAATGAATTTGAAGCATTGTTAAATCAAGGGGATGTGGGATCTATAATGCCCCAGTGGGATCCGTGGTGGACATATCGAAGGGATAAGAAACTGGTGGAGGATGTTGTCGTTGATGATGGGGATGCATTGAAACAATGTCCAGAGTTGAAAACCGTACCTAAGTTTGAAACTTTGACTGTAAGTATATGGTATACTTAGCTGTTACAACAGCTTTTCACATATTGGTTTCCTAATATCCTGTCTCTGCTGACTCAGGACTTGTGATGACTTATGAAATGTGAAAACAGCAAGGTAATTGCTCTAAAATACTTAATTAGGAATGACTTTCATTTTGACAGTTCAACAACATTCACTCTGTTATTTACGCTGCCAAGCAAATCAAATTTTCAAACATGATGCAGTAGATTAGCAATATCTTTCAAAATGATACAGATTCTGATTGATAGTGTATAATGCAATTAGGATACTGGCCTACCGATGTGATTGATGATCATTTCATTTGTAAACATACCCCTTAATACTAATTACAGGCAGTCAAACCATCACCAGCGATCAAGAACAACATCACAAATGTGTTAGCATCCTATGCCTTCATAATGCGATACTTCAATGGAGAGATAGAACCGGGAGAAGCTATGATATACCTGCTCAACATTTGTGACAATTTGGATAGCAATGCCAACTTTGATGATCCAGCCATTGCCTTGGAGTCTGTTGCACAAAAATGTCTTCAGGTAATCTGTCATCAAATAAATAGAAAAAGAATCACACATTTAAGTCATCATCTGCATAGCTTTGCCCCCACTGCGTTGGGATGGGATTCCAGTTTAACGAGATGCAGCTGAATACCAGTATTTTACTTGCAGTGACTGCCTATCTGACCTCCACAACCCAGTTACTGGGTAACACAATACTCCGTGGTAAGACTGGTTGTCAGACTTTTGGGCTTCTGATGACCTGTAATGACTGTCAAATATCCACGAATGACAGCCAGGACCTCCAGCTTAAAGAGCTTTCTGAGGCACGGAGGGGTCTTGGTATGTAAAGATGGTCACCCAACCATGGACTAACAGTGACATGCATAGCTTAGCTTAATCGAAGGAACCGTGTGGCTGTTATTACTTAGCCACAAGCCCCAACCGGGCTGTTGTCCACAACTCCACGTTAAAGCGCGTATTTTGCGTACGGGTGGGAGAATCAGTTATTCGATCCACCCCAGCTCCTCGAGAAAGGCCAGCAACGCCTTGGTGTTGCTGACAATCTCACGTAGGGTATCTGGGTTACCGAAGTATTTTGCCCTGTAATTGGCGACCACCGGGCAGTTTAACACATGAGCTGCTGTTTCGTCGTCGGCCATGCAGGCCATGCACAGCAGACTGTCTGTTACTCCTATGACTAAGAGATGTTTGTATAATGGCCCATGGCTAGTTGCAGCTGCTGTGACTGCAGTTTTTCTAGACAGAGCAACTGTAGTTTAGTTAGACGGAGAATCTGATTCGTGAGGCGGGCATCACTGATAGTTCAAATTCCCTGCCCCATTTCTCTACGATACGTAGTGCTTGCTGAGTGAGGGTACAGATCTTTCCCGTTACCTTCCCCGAAACAAGGAATGCGAGATCATCCGCAAAACCTATTGTAAAGTGACCGCTTCCCACTGGAGAAGTTCAGCTGGCCGCGAGTCGGTTTGACCGAACTAGCGGCAGGGTCTTACGGGTTTTGAGACCCATTACCTGGCTTCCTATGAGCCTGACGAGCCTGACGGTGCTCCTTCCTTGTCGGCGGTCCGCTTTGTGCTGAGGCGGCAGATGGGTCTGAGGGAGTCTGTTTAAGGGCAATGGGCTTGTTGAGTACGTTTACCCTTGCCTCGTTTTCCCACAACCTGCCAGACGCGTAATAACGCGTCCTCGGTGCTGACCGTGTCCGTTTGGCTGGTTGCGGCCGCCTGGTGTGAGGAGATTGGTGGAGCCACAGGAGTGGGAGGGTGTTTCCCAGTGCCAGTGTTACCCAGCACCGGAGTTCGTGTGGCAAGGGTCGGACTGACAGTGGTATTAGTGGTCGCCGTCGTTCCCGCCTGGGTTTTAGAAGGTTCGGTACTCGTCCCAATCAGCGCTAACGTCCTGTTTGTTTTGTTTGTCCCCGCCGTGTTGGCTGCAGGGTGACCAGGGGCAAGAGTGTGTGTGCTTCATCGGCTTCCCCTTCCACTCCGTTGCCTGGGGTTTAAATTGGCCTTAAGGCATCCATGTTAAAAAGTACAAAGTGTTCATCTGTCTGGCTCCCACCCTCCATGGAGCCCGCACCTGGGTACGTCTCACTGTAAAATAAGCTTGAACGTTAGGATTACCAGCGAAATATATGTGCGCTAGGCTGGTTTACAGTGCGACATCGGGTGCTCGATCAGGTTGGCCCTCAACGAGCTGAACAACCCTCACTTACACCGTCAGCATGACCTTTACCTACCGCTTCAGTCGTCCGAGGGCAACCTCAGCGGACCTCACGCACCTCGCCTGTGGCCCTCTGACGGGACCATTCCCCTACCCATGGCTATTGGGTAGGGCCACTGTTTCGCTTGAAATCCAGTCCAAAGGGGGCTCGAGAGCCAGAGCCGCTCGGATCAACCCACCAGGACTCCTTCATCCCCGGCTCACGGCGCTCAACTGCGCAGGTCCTAACGCAGGTGACTAATTGCTCCTACTCGCCATCAGCTAATTTTATTGATCGTCGAGCCCGCCACCACCTTGTCACGACGGAGTCGCGGTTAGGAGCGGAAGTTCGAGGGGTGGGAGTAGGGATGTAGGTAAGGTGGAGTGAGGAGCGATCGTGAGAATTGGTGCATCGCTCTCCCTCAAGACCCCGCTGCCTCTGAAGGTGGCGGAGGCCTGCATCTATACTACCAAGTAAAACATGTCGTTGTACTACCGTGAAAGCATATATCCAGAACCTCCCCCTGCCCGTTGTCTGAGCTAAACGCTAAGTAAATTATTTTTTTGTTTGGCAAAGGCGAATTAGTGAGAAGTCGGACAACCAGCCTTACAAAGAGGAACTGTATTACCCAGTAATTGGGTTGTGGAGGGTAAGTAGCTCTGTGTAAAATACTGTTATTTAGCTGCCTGCAGTTAGGTTGGAACCAACTCCAACATGCTAGGCTAATTACAGGCAAATAAATGGTGTTCTTCAACAAAGTATCCATGTCGCAGTTCCTCGTACAATCACAGTTTTTCTAGAATTTTTTTTTACCATTTCAGAGTGAACTCATACAAACTGACGAAGCTAGTCTCACAGTCATGAAAAAAGACACATTCCTCATAATCAGGGGTCCCAGTGAAGAGAACGAGAAATACTACTGCCAGGCTGCCTTATCACATTTACACGACATACTTACCAAAGCCAAATCTATAGGAAAACAAGAAAAAACTGACCAAAAGACTGTCAAAGAAAAAACAGTATTTTCCAGAAAATTCCCTCAACATGAAAAGGACCATCTACCTAATTTAGATGTAAGCAAAGTGAAGAAATGTCTGAAAAAAGTAGAATTCTATTTGTCGTATATAGAATGCTATGATATGGATTTTGAATAAACAATATTCAGTAATTTGTTAAGTATTTTATTTTGCCTAAGGTTTAGCTGAATATGACTCATTGGCTCATAGCATAGCCATCAACTATCCCGCTCGTTCGCTTTAAAATTTCAACCAAAAACATCCAGATTTCAACCATGACTGTTCATTATGAATTTCTATCCTAATTTAGTCTGTTTGCAAAGAGAACAGCTGCATGGCCGCCACGTTTTCTTATTTATAATAAGCGTCGACCAATTCTCTTGCAGTAAAGAAGTAGGTAAATTATACTTTTTTGAGGTCATAAATTGATTTGAACAGTCCATCATATTTAGGTAGAATTTATACAGGGTGTAAGGGGAAACGCTTCCGAAAACGAAGACGGGTGATAGGGCTAGTGAGTCTCGATACAGTAGTTACAATTTTTACTAGTTTTTTTTAGCATATTTTGTACACTATGCTGTGAGAACAGTTAAATGAACCATTATTTGAGATAAAACACGTCCCAATCCCAAGTCCAGGCGGCGACTTTAGGTTTAGGCCATCCTTTGTACAGCGCCGCCAAAATAAAATAAGTAGAAACATTTACAGAAGCGTCAACCGTTTTAAATTGGTGCAAAATAACCAATTCAAGGCAAAAGGTTATTGGTATCCGTTTGCATTTCGGTTGTATGTAACCTACGTTCTGGCTTCGGAAGCGTTCCCCTTGCATCCTGTATAGCCCATGTTAGCCAGACCAATATTACGAGTCTATTGATAACTTATTCATCAAGTAAATACAAAAATTTACATAAATAGACTGCGAAAATCATTACCCCTTCCTTTTGGCTTAGCCGTGGTTGGGTGAACTCTTCGTCGACCTTGGAAAGTTACAGAATATGTTCAAGCTTTCCAGTTAGTGTGTAATACTTTTCCAGTGTAAGTTATAATAAAATAATAATTACTAGTGGACGCCCAGTGGTCGAAATTCGACCATAGTTAATTTAAATAGAAATACCTATATAACTTTCTGGAGTCCTCAATGTACCCTAACTTCCGTCCGCGTAATATTCGTAAAAAAGTTTAGGTACCTACCTACAAAGTTTTCGCTTAACGTAAGGATTAATATAATATAACTACCTATAGATTTATTAAGGCACATGTAATTATAGGATTTGTCGTAGGAACACGCATTAGTAGGGATGTATAAAATGAAGGGTGGGCGTTTTGGGGGTCTGTCTTATGTATTTTGACACTCGAAAAGTGCTGATTCTCAGCGTAATTTGAATAAATGAATTGATTTTGATTTTTGAAAAGGATGCTTAGTGTACAGTCCTGTTGACCTCTCGTGCTAGGGAACGCCTATACAATGCCAGGTCAGCTTATACTGGACCTGTAGGTATAGCTGAAATTGGGATGTAATCTTGTGTACCTACCTACTAGGTACTGTTCCCAACTCCATAGGTTCCCCCGCGACTTATCTGGAAATAACGACCGAAGTCCGAACTATTTTGCTACTTATCTATACAGTAATGTTTTGTGTAGAAGATCAATGCCTCTGCGTGCATGAAGGCGGATCGGCCAATTCTCGAACATTTCCGAGCTGACGCACGAACTAACAATCTGTACGAACGTCAGATACGCAAGTCCAACGCGCCTTCGTGAGATAGAACTTTACGTATGAACCGAGCTGAACATCGCACCCATCAATAACTGCAAACCAAGTGCGCAACTGCGCATGTTAGTTCTGTAGATGCGCAACGCGGAACAACCGCGCTGGAATAACAACGCCCTCGAAAACTTGCGAGGAAATTTATTTGGCCAGTTTAAACTAACTTAAATGTAATATAATTTATTTTTTCCATGTAAGTAGGTCACGGTGGAGCTGCCTAGCCGTCGACAGAGTTAAGGTTCAGATATAGAAACCTAATAAAAGATGCAATGTCCAGCCACATCAACAGAATTCTGAATGCTGCATGAAACTCTTGTCATAAGTCCCTAATAAGAGCCTCTTCAGGAAATTACGTAGGTACCTACCTATTGATATATTTGTCTTGGTAATTAGACCATAGGCTGTGATTCGGTACTAAAAGCATACCTAACGACTGCGAAGTCCATATCCCACCTGACAGATTTTGGTACGTCTATAGGTAAATAATAGGTTTAGGTTAATAGGTTTTTATGATAACTTTAACGTAGGTCCCAAGGTATTATTTTGATGCACTAAATTTTTCCGCAGCTCCACATCAGTAAAGTTTATTTAGGACATAAAAATATGTAACTCCCTTACGTGGTTAGATAGGTACTTACCTTAAAATGTGCTGAAGAAATAATTTATTTACACGAACTTAGGCCAATATTAATGCACCAAAGTGTTTGTACAACACAGGTATAACATGGATTGCAGACCGTAATTGACCAGCCAATCAACGACTCGTTCGATCACGTGATACAGATAGTCCCCTAGCTGTTGCCGTCGCACCCCCCTTCCACCCTCCAAAGCGATATGAAATTCATCTCTTGTGCGCAGATGACCTTGCTAGCTCGACCTCTCGTCTGCACTGTATTTATTATTCTTTACAAAATAACGTACAAAAGGTCTCATAATAAAGAAATGGTGCGTAAACAGATAGTAACTTGAAATTTAAAAGAACTCTGGACTTAAAAGGAATCCAACGGACCGTTTATGCAAACAAGATTCGTTCGAGCCCGCCAAACTACAGTTTCCGGCGAGCCCTTATTGGCTATCGGCTCCCTTCCCTTGCAGTGCGAATCAATATCTAGTATCCACCCTTCCGGCACACCGCTCTATACTGCATCGGGCTCGCCAGTCATTTATCAAAGTTCTTGCATATTTCGTTAAAATATCATGGATGGACATGGATTCGCTTAGACTAGCTTTGTCTGGCTCGTTGCCATAGATCAAAAACATCTTTCTTAAATTGAGTGAATAAAAGATTTGCGTGTGCAAAGGCCGTCTTAAGTACAGTGCTGCAACATTGAAGACATTTTGATGATGGGTACCTACTAGACTTGAATGTCTTTGGTAATTCGATTGGTGACGAACATTGAATTCTTTTGACCTGCGAACTAGTGTGATGAATTGACGAGTTAATTTGTTAAATATAATAGTGATGGGATATTCGGACAAAGTGTCGGAGAAAATCGAAAAATTTGGAAAAAATGTGTTTTTAGTGGACATTGACCATATTGAGTTTATTTTAGTGAAAAGTTTGTAAATACTGTTGGACAAGTTTAGTGCCCGAATTTTAGTACTAGCACTGCGGTCGCAGTCCTTCAACGTCTTGGATCTGGAACTTAGGTGTCGCAAGCCTTGATCACCACACTGAAGCAGTCCTCATCATCTCCAACAGTAGTACACATTCCGCAAGTATTTACAGTTAACTAACAACATTAACCATGATCGGGCGACCGAATTGCAATAATAACGGGGCTGATGGCCACCATCATCACTGTGTTATAAGGCGGGTAGCGCCGCCGCCGGGGATGGTTGAGGTGGGTCAGTCTACAGTACCGCTCTACGTGGTAAATGGGAACAGAATGATCCCATTACGTCGATTGCCACACAGGGTGCAAATCAATAATGGGTTTCTTGTAGTGCAGGAGCCAATGCAAGAGCCAATGCAAGTGCCAATGCAGGAACCAATGCAGGAGCCGGACCAAATGCCGGCCCCAGATTTTGCAGAGATTGACGAGTTTAAGCCATCACCAGTTGGTACCCCAGTGAACTTTGCTTTATGTAAGGAACGTTTCAACGGGATCGGTGACGTCAGGACATTCATCAATGCTGTAATCGATTTTAAAATCTCTAGCGAAATGACGAATAAATCTGCTCTCCGAAGCTTCCCCTTGCTGTTGACGGACCAGGCAGCGACTTGGTGGCAGGACCACAAAACAAAGTTGACCGATTGGAACAACGCAATCGAACTGCTGCGCAACGCTTACCGTGCTCGTACGGAACAACATATGCTTTACCGGCGCCTCTTCAACTCACCTCAACTTGAAGAATCTACTGCGGTATTCGTCCGCAAAACGAAAGCTTTATTGAGTAAATTACCAGCGAATACTTTAACCAAAGAAACTGAACTAGATATGGTGTATGGACTGTTAAGTCGCCGTATAAAGGACAAAGTTGAACGTGAAGATTGTTACAATTTCCCAGACCTGCTGAAGCGCGCTCGGCAGGCGGAAATAGCAATCGCGAAATCGATTCCGCAAATACCTGTACCTCAAGGGGTTGCGCCGCGTCAATTTCAAAGTGTAAGTGCGCCGCCTCAAGTACCAGTGCGGCCGCAAGTACCTGCACCACCACAGGTACCTGCTTCATCCCAAGCAGCAGCAGTGCCTCGAGCTCCTGTAGAGCCGCAAGTTCCTGCGCATCCTGAAGTAGCTGCGGCGCTTCAATCATCTGAAGAGCTTCAAGTTCCTACAGTGCGCCAATCACCCGAAGATCGTCAAGCACCTGCGTCGCCTCAGGTACCTGCGCCACCTGAAGTAGCTGCGACGCTTCAAACATTTGAAGAGCCTCAAGCTCCTACAGTGCGCCAATCACCCGAAGATCCTCAAACACCTGCATGGCCTCAGGTATCTACGCCACCTGAAGTAGCTGCAGCGCTTCAATCATCTGAAGAGCCTCAAGGTCCTACAGTGCGTCAATCACCCGAAGATCGTCAAGCACCTGCGTCGCCTCAGGTACCTGCGCCACCTGAAGTAGCTGCGACGCTTCAAACATTTGAAGAGCCTCAAGCTCCTACAGTGCGTCAATCACCCGAAGATCCTCAAGCACCTGCGTCGCCTCAGGTATCTGCGCCACCTGAAGTAGCTGCGGCGCTTCAATCATCTGCAGAGCCTCAAGCTCCTACAGTGCATCAGTCACCCGAAGATCCTCAAACACCTGCGTCGCCTAATGTACCTGCGCCACCACAAGTACCTGCGTCACCTGAAGCAGCTGCGGCACTTGAGTTATCTGTAGAGCCTGAAGCTCCTACACTACGTCAATCACCCGAAGATCCTCGAGCACCTGCGTCACCTCAAGAGTATGCGCCATCACAAGTACCTGGGCCATCTCAAGCAGCTACGGCTAGAGGTTCTGAAACTCCATACGGTCACTGCAAACTATATGGCCAGCTTTTTGAGGCTGTAGACAATATCCAACCGATCGAGGAATTGGGTCAATTGAACGCTGAAAAAGTAAGCAAAATGGTATGTGCCCGCTGCCATTCCGACAATATCGTGGGCCTGAAATGTCAGAAATGTACGGTTGTGGTTCCGAATAGCTGCCCTATGATTAACGTAAACATTTATGATATGGACTTTAACATCGTAGTGGACACGGGATCGCGCCATTCTATTGCATCATTGGATTTGATTCGGCACCTGATTGTTAATGGGCATCAATTCAGCAACAAATTGTTGATTATGCCTATTATGGGTATACCCACGCGTCAAGTTTATCGCGTAGCAACCGTGGACGTGATGGCGGCTGGAGTGAGGATTCCCACGATGTTCATCGAGATGCCGGCCAACAAAAATACAACGTTTGGCATGGACTTCGTACAGAGGGCTGGGTTGGTATTGGACTTCCGCGGTATGGGGTCTTGGAACGTTCGGGAAGGACGTGGGCCAGATCAAGCCCTGATATGTGAGCAATTGAATCAACTTCAATAATGATCTAAGAAAGCGGTCGCTGTGGATTTAAACTTGGTAAAAGTACAGTCAAGAAAATAAGTAACGAGTATACGCAAAACCCATTGGCTCTTGAAGTAACTATTGCAACTTTCGAGAAATTACCTATTACGTAATGGTTTGGTTTTGGAAATGTCATGCTCATTACGCCATAATTTTTTTATCAATGAGAAATTAGCTTTGAATTTTGCGTAAATGTAAGGTATTTATGCTCAAAACTGTACAGTTTGCCTTGTTGCTAGTTTGTTTGTTGTAGGCTCATTATTCTTCGATTTCCATCTACAAAATAAATGAGAAATCTTCAAGATTTCTTGTTATATGGTACCCGTGGTCCCTGGAAGGTACCACGGGTATTTTTATTACCCGTGGTCCCGCCGAGAAATATAATGCTGCCGGATTAAAATGGTAGTCCCTGGGAGGTAGGTACTGTACATTAAAATTGTACCTTAGTCAAGTCATAATACAGTCAAAAGCATTATTCATAATTAAATATTCATAATGCCTTTGACTGTATTATAACTTGACTTTAGTGTCGAAAAATTGTATTTCTCGGAGGGACAGTACCTTGCAGGGACTACCATTTTAATTCGGCAGCATTATATTTCTCGTCAGAACCACGGGTAAAAAAGGAAGGTCCCTGGAAGGTACCACGGGTACCATATGGTTATAAAATATTTTTGTGTAAAATCTAGGTGTCGTGTCATTTCAATGTGTTTCGAATTCGAATGACTACGCCGCGTCAAAGATAAGCGGCCAAAAAAATGCTTGTTGTTAATTATGTGATTATTCAATTTAAGACAGTGATTGTGTGCTAACATCTTTACTGGATTGCGGCGAAGCCCAAAAGTAGGGGAATGATTTTCGAAATTTGATAAAAACTAATATAATGCTTTAGCAGTTCAGTCTCTATTCATTGATATGATGAAAATGGCAAGATCTGGCAAAAATTGTTAAGCGTTTATAAACGTTTAGTTTCGATTCTGAATAGGTTTAGACTTAGTGTAATCTGATAAAGTACAGTTGATTCGAGCGGGCTATAAACCTTTCAGAACTACGAGTTCTATACACATAAAATGAAAAGCTGAAAAAAAAAGTTAAGCATAAATAAAACGCAATATACACCGTAACCAGATATATTCGTTCAAACATGAATAATCCAGAGGAATGTCAGAAAAGTACCATCAACAATAATAATTATAAACTTACACAATGTTATCACATAACACTTAACATATTTATAGTGTATTTTTCTTCACATGTCCTATTTAGTAAACAAACACAGGAAAACGAAAATTAATTTAATTTTTTTTTTTTTAAATTAAATTTTTCACATATTTTTTTTAGCTTAGGTCTGAATGTTTTGATCTTCGTGAGAAACGCACATGTTATATAAATGGATTTCAATAAAACTCCTGCAAATTTACAATTTAAACACTTCTTTTTTCTAAATCTCAATACGCCATATTTGTTGGCAATATAGGAAAAGTAACTAAAAACAAACTTTAGAGAACAATGACTTAGTTTACAAATATATGGGATACAGTTCACATAAGCAAGGATTATTGATATAAATATTAAGGGGAACTCAAAGTTTTCTTATAGCGAAATGGGAAAATTAAGAAATGCACAAAATGTTTTGTGTTTAATGTTTTATCCAAAAAGTTACTTTGCTATAAAAACGGGCAGTGCAGCAAAAATCAGTATTAATGTCATTCCATTTCGAAAAAGAGAGGAAAAAAGATGATTTTAATCAAAGATCAAAAATTTATAAGAATGCCAAAATCAAAAGCGGCTTGTTTGAAGACATAGCGCCTGTTTTTAGCACCTGCACATTATTTAAAAAAAAAAAAACACTTATGCTAAACCATTCATGCATTTTTTTAATTTGGTATTGCAAATGGCGCTAACGGTCATGTATATCTCCGTCTCTCTCTCTCTCTCTCTCTCTCTCTCTCTCTCGTAATGGAATTATGATGGCATTGATGGCGTTATAACGTCTTATTAGTGTTTTGTTTGTCGTGCTAAAATAAAATAAAAGAAGAAATGAATAACATCCGAATATATAAATCCTTGCTTATCGACCTGTATCATATTAACATTGAAAGCTAAACTAGAAATTGGCCTAAAAATCTGCTAAGTACAATAAATAAGTTATTTTTCGTTTAGATACATTTATAAACGTTCAAAAAGGTTTACTTAACTAAATTTTTTATTTTTATAATTTATTGATATATTTTATACCTATTGGTAACATGATATAGGCTACTACAATTTGGATACAGAGGGAGCTAAAGTCGCTTTTAATTTAAGACGTTATTTATTATTTTAGTTTTGTGTGTTTTTTATTATTCTATATTGTAATTCACCGAACTACTTAGCTTGATTCAAACAATTATAATATTGTTCAATATATTTAACTCAAATTATATCGAGTATGTAGCCTGTAAGATGCAACTATATCATTGATGTTAGAATATAAGTATAGTATATAAGCTTCACATAGGTATATTATGCTAAAATCTTTTCCCAAAATATCACTAGGAAAAAGACATCACCAAACTAACAAATTTTAAGACTTAATTATTACCTCAATTTCAGAATACACATAGTTTTTTTTCTAAGTTGGGACTCAAACACAATATAGATACCCCTTGTTTTTTAAGGAATCTATTGATATTGGCTTTCTGAATCCGGGGGGATAGTTACATTAATTTCTTTCAAATACTCCGTTCCCTATTAGTTTTGATCCAAATCCGTCCCTGCCAAATTTGTCATCTGTTTTTTAATTATTTTCACCTGAACTTTCCTCATTTTCAATTAACATTCAGCAAATATAAGTACCTACGATTGAATCAAAATCAAAATCAAAATCAAAATCAAAAGTCATTTATTCAAACTAGGCTGAGAGTCAGCTCTTTTTGAACGTCAAAATAAAATTACATAAGACAGTCCCCCCAAAAACGCCCGCCCTTCACCACTTCCTAGTGCTTTAGCTGGGAAGAAGAAGTAGCGGAACAAACTCCCCAGCAGCACAGCTGTCTGTTAAGTTAGAAGAACTTGTTTCTATACAATAATACGTAATTAAAATTACGAAACACAAAAAAAAACATAAAATTTGCCATATGTCAGCTAGCACACGCCAATATACCATCAAAAATTGAAAACTAAAAATAATAGAAAATTAAAATAAAACGTAAACAGAACTTCCAATCTAAATAAAAGCCTCTAGGCATAAAGGGCATGCCAGCTTACATATGTAATTCTGCATTATGCAAATATAGCTATAAGTAACTTATAACAAAAGTTAAACTAGGACCTCTGGACTAAAATTATTAAAAACTTAATACAATTAACAATAACAAAACCATGGTCAGCAAGACGACCAGTCACCACGAGCAGCACCCGTTCACGAGCATAACGCAAAGATCAGCCATTGCCCCCCTCGCCATATTTGAGGGAAGGAGGCAACCCGACCCCCGACGCTACCGCAAGCAGTGACATCTAAGGGAGCATGACGAACTTGCTGCCGGTTGCACTGGCAAGAATAATCATGAATTGTCGAGGTCGCTAGCTAACTACATATTGCAATACTACTCATTAGAAAAAAAAAAAAAAAAAACATTGTAATGAGTAGATTAAGTCATAAATAAATGATAAAAAAAATAAAACCTGAATTATACAGTCAGATAAAAAAAAAGCAATTATATGAAATAACATAATGATATAACCTGTCAGTGGGTAAGCTAATTCTGGTGAAAGAACACAAACATTGTCTTGAGTTAATCACAGCGACCAACAATTCTTATCATTTAAGTAGTCGTTAATAGAATAGTATGCCTTTGAACAAAGGGTGGATTTTACTTTAGCTTTAAACGCACTAAAATGCAGATCTAGCAAGGAAGAGGGTAGCTTGTTATAGAAGGTTATACCCAGACCTACAAATGAGTTATGAACCTTATGTAGCCGGTGAAAGGGAATACGTAGTTTGTCCTTATTTCTAGTATTAATATTATGAATATCACTATTTTTAGTGTACAAGTGTATATTTTGCCTAATATATAAGATGTTGGCGAAGATGAATTGCGATGCCACCGTAAGAATCCCAACATCTTTTAAAAATTCTCTCAGAGAAACTCTAGAACCTAGTTGGTAAATTGCTCTAACAGCTCGTTTTTGAAGAACAAAAATATTTTGAATGTCAGCGGCTTTGCCCCACAGCAGAATGCCGTAGGACATAACGCTATGAAAATAACTAAAATAAACTAACCGAGCTGTATCAACGTCAGTGTATTGTCTTACTTTCCTGACGGCGTAGGCGGCCGAACTGAGCCTTCCCGCTAGGCTTGATATATGTAATCCCCACTGAAGTTTGGCATCTACTGTTAAGCCTAGAAAAACTGCCGAGTCTACAGTTTCAAGCACCTCATTATCTAAGACGATGTTGGGTCCTAAATTCCTAACATTCGGTAAGGCGAACTTGATACATTTCGTTTTCTTGGCATTGAGAACTAGGTTATTTACGGTAAACCAATCCGTAACCTTTGAGAGTGCACTCTCAAAGGTTACGGATTGGTTTACCCGAAACCGAATTGAAACTAAATACTGTCACCACAAATCGCAATAAAGATACTACTTAAATAAAAATTAGTTAAAGAATTCCACTACCACACCGGAACAGTAACCGTTGAAATTAATTAAATGAAAGAACACTCCTTTCATACAATCGTACGAAAAATACATCCTATCACCCTTAAATGATCCTAATACTCATTCCCAACCGCCGATATGTATTCCTTTTTTTAATCCACCTTTATTTGTATTCTCTATACCATTTCTTGTTTACTTTTGGATTAGAACCTTAAGTCCCTCGCACATAGTTTATTTTTCAAAGTAACAAATTTCACGATGTTTTCAATCGTTTTTGTCTTTCTAAAATTATTTTTGTTTTTTACAGTCAAGTTGGTGTTTGTTTAAATTGCAATAGTTAGTCTGCAGCACTTTATTAGTTGTTGAGGTGGCCCGATAAAATCACAACATACGGTGTATCTAACAATCAATCAAATCAAATCATTTATTTTTGCAAACAATCCTAAATTATTTAATCATAAATGTCTATTTAATCATCATTAAATAAAAACTTTATGATCTTAACATCTCTAGTGTTTTAGGTGCACGAATCTTGAAAGATAGAATCTGTGTTAGGTATAGTTAATTGTCTAAAATTATAATTGGATGTTTCACATTTATTGCATTTAGGGTAGAGTGCTACACAAAACTTTTGGACCCTGAATGACCTTAAGAGGGAGGTGTTGTAGGTAAACATTTGTGTGATTGAAACAGAAATTGTATTGAAAAAACAAGAAGGCGGCGTTCACACACCATAAGATCTTTGCACAACTGTAGGTATACTTGATTGTCTGTAAGCATAATTGTGTGTCAAACATTTTAATGGATCTAGTATAAGTATGTAGGAATAAAACGCGCTAGGCAGAAAAAAATCGTTCTAAGTAACGTCTTACTTCTTATATTCTCTTTGACCGCCAGTGAATAGTTAATGATACATTCACATTCATAAATGATTGTGAATAGTAGGGAAAATATGGGTCAGAGACCAAGGTAATTTCGGAGGGCAGGGTAAAATTAGGTTTGGAAGGCAGGGTAAAAACTTTGTATTGAATGATTGATAATGATTGGGCGGTCATTAGAACACACCTTGAAGAAGTCTAACGCCAGAAACTATAAACTTTATTTAGCAAAACTTTGTCTAAGCGTTATTCTTGCTGTTATCGCAAAACTGATAAACTACAAGGTGCAAGATAGACATGGCAATGTTCATAATAGATCTTTGATCATGAAGAAAACTGAATGACATATTTTTTTTGTGAAAATTAAGGAAAAATTACACATTTTGCAAAGTAAAGCACGAAACACCTTTTGAAATGCATGCGATATTCGCATGGTTTTAGGAATCAATATTTAAGAACGCATATTTTTGTTATGAAAGTCTGCCCAGCGCGTTTTCTACGATAGATTTAAGATACTTTTCAGCTCTTTGTGTATTTTGCGCATATAATCATAATTTATAAGGGTGTTGTCTGAAAATATGTTCGAAATGAATATTATTCGATGTGTCCTTTAAAAAAATATGTTTATTAACGTATTAACACTAGTTTTCAACAAATTTAAGTATTATATTTTCATAAAATCTGTCGACAATATCTTTTGGCATAGGTTAGCAATGATATTTTGGCTATACAATTTCACATAAAAAACTTACTACTTTGTGTTTTTGAATGTTTATTTTTATCAACATTTTTAATTCGACAGATAATTTATAACGTTTTTTTTGTCGGCAGTAGTAAAAATACAGTGGTGGTCATATAATTAAGAATGCTTCAAAATCTTCCCTTTAAATAAAGGGAAGATTTTTCAAACTAACAAGTATATCTAATTCATGTATTTTTTTTGTATTTCTTTCGGTATCGCAAAACTTTTCCATACTATCGGTACATACGTTGATACACATGATTAGCTAAAAAAAAATATAGATAAACTTTATACATTAGATCTGAAACTAGTAGGTATTACTACTTCACATAATTAAGAACGCGGAATAGTTTACTTTTTTATTCAAATTTAAATAGAGCACACTCTGTGGCTCTGTGGTTTTACGTCACTATTCGTACAATTTTCCCTCCGAATAAATCTTTCGACCCCAAGTACACAAAAAAGACATTAAAGCATGGTGGGGAAAATATGAAAATTTGGGGGTGATTTTCTGGACATGGTGTTTGACCTGTGAAGCTGATAGAAGGAAACATGGATCAATTCCAATACAAAAATATACTGGAAGAAACAATTTTACCTTATGTTGAAGACGTGCTTCCGGTTATTTAGATATTCCAGCACGACAATGATCCAAAGCATACTGCACGCACCGTTAAGGAATTTTTCACATCGCAATCAATTTCTGCCTTAGATTGGCCAGCTAACAGCCCAGATCTAAACCCAATAGAGCATCTTTGGTGCGAAATCAAGAAAAAGGTTTGAAATCGACAGTGTGGCAATTTAAGAGAGCTGTACGACGTTTTCTTAAAGAATGGAACTCAATCTCTCTTGTGAAATGTTTTGATAGAGTCAATGCCTCGCCGGTGTGAAGCAGAAATTAATCGTTTTTAATTATATGACCACAACAGAACTGTATGTGTATTTCGTAGTAATATTTCACAATTCATTATAAATCTAGATGTAATCAATTTGCAGGATGTTAAAGGTGTGCTTAATAATATATTGGTGTCGTAAGATGGGTGTTTTATTTTAAATAAGATCCTGCGTTTTATTATACAAAAATGGCATATCGGTTGTAAAATGACATAAGTCTTTAAATAAACTGTCAAACACATACAATGTAGACACATCAATACTTAATAAACATACTGGCAATACTAGCGTATACGAGTATTTTGAAAAATGAATCATAACATAAAATTAGAAAATAGTTTTTTTCAAACCAACTAAATAAATAGTAGTGATGCGCTTTGTCAATCAATCGACTGGCTATAGATAATAAACTATTGGATATAATTGATAGAATTTTGGAATATAATTTTTTTATTAGTACACATAACTTTTACAGTATTGTTTTTTTTTTATGCAGACTATGAACGTCATTAGATAAGAAGTCTTCTTTACATTGTATGAGAGAAAGCCGAAGTTTAACTAAAATTCGATGTACATTATTTTATCTCACGAAGCAACGCACGCTTTACTTGCGGTCACCAAGTGTACAAACACGCTGTGAATGAGTGCGTAAAGACAAGTAGCGTGAGCATAACACACACACACACACACACACTTCCGACTTCGCCATTGTCTCTGACGGTACAGAGAGCTCTTGCTCTGACACACACATTTACAGCATGTTTGTACATTTTGGTAACTACACGTAAATCGCGCATTGCGTCGTGAGATAAAAATACTATACAATATTTATAGCTGGGTAGTTTAGTACAGAATTTTGTGTGTAGTAACATAACAATCACCTTTTTCCTAACAATTTTTATAAATAACAATAACAATTTCTATGAAAGAATTATTGATTGTCGAACTTTAGGCGCCCGAGTTGTAATCACCAAATACAGGGTGAGACATCGACGCGCAACCGGTTACTTTGGATTCAGTAGGTACAGACGCCAGCACATCAACCTACCCCAAACTGTCAAATTTTCCCAATTGAACATGAACCTCTCACTTATGTAATAGAGTTCAAAATCTATCAAAGAAATTTGACAGATTGGGGTAGCTTGATTTGTTGGCGTCTGTACATGATTTTGAACCTTGAGTAGAAATATTACGTCAGATGTTTATTTAAAAAAATATGCCGTTCCATACATATTGATCGTGTAGGTATTGACACAATTTTCTATGAAACAGCAGTTTTTTTTATAGCCGACCATAAATGCTACACTAGGGCCTCTAGAATCATGTCCTGGAGTCCTGAAGGCATGTTTACAGCTTACGCGTCAATGTCTCTGCCATCCTGTATAGGAAATACAAAGTTACCCAAAATCAGTTCTGAAGATCCCCAAAGACATGTCACCATTACCAAAATGGTGACTAGGAAAAAAATCCTTACCTAATCACCGATGCGAGGAATAAATCATCAACACAAACTGTATATTTTTTTTAAATCCTTTAAATGGCAAATATTCAGGCAGCTTACCTGATATCTGAATAAGTGGTCACCACTGCCCAAAGACATTTGCAATACCAGATGTATTGCATAACGGTTATACAGGTTGAAATTGAAAACATGCGACAAACCGAAATGGGAGATTATAGTCATCATTATGAACAACTTTTACTAAGGGACCAAAGATGCAATCGCGAAAAAAAAAACATCTGTTCCCTACATTTATGTTCGCATGACTCGTCAAAATGTAGGGAACAGCTGTTTTTTTTTTGCGATTGCATCTTTGGTCCCTTAGTAAAAGTTGTTCATAATGATGAGTACAATCTCCCATTACGGTTTGTCGCATGTTTTCAATTTCAACCTGTATAGGGTGACAATTTAGCCATCTGTATCCATCAAGGGGATGATTCTATCCGTCATTTTATACAACTTTCGCTTAGGAACTTTTATTTCAGGGTTGGCTAAACTGTGAAAAAAAAGCAATCCAAGTGCCATTTTTTTCAAAAATTTATTGATGAGAATATAGTCATGATGTGCCAACTGGTACATACTAAATAACGAAATATTTTCAAAATAACAGTCTTTATTCGCAAGCAAAAGTACTCGGACCTTTTTTATTTAATTTTTTGCCGAATGGGCCTTCCCTTGACTTCGATCACGCCTGATAGAAAACGATGGATGAGGTCTATGATAGAACGAGCGTGACCAGAAGATGCCTGTTCATTCTTGCTTTGAACCTTTACAATTTATTCAATGATGTTAACATTTACCGGTTTTGTTGTACTTTTGTTTCTTTTAATATGTGTACATAAATGATTGCATAAATTAACAAATTAGTGCGGCTTCTGCTAGTATAACAGAATGCATAAACTAGATGCCAACTTTTTTCTATCATAATTATCCTAGCATTTACACACGCGACAACAATATCCGAAATAGAAGCGACTATAGCAGCTGGACGCGCTAAGATTTCTGTTTGCTACTGTGATTTAGTTGCCTACCTAAATTCCTAGATCGATGCCATGCCGTGCCGAAATTATTTCGCCATTCATTTGCCATCCCTGTCTTATCAGAGTCGTGAAAAAAAAAACATCCTATACAACAGTAGACAGATATTTCGATGCATGTAGGATATCTTTATTTATACAATGCGGGTATGAGTGTCATGGCGAAAGTTGTGTAGAATGACGTGTGGAATCATCCCCTTGAAGGATGTAAGATGGCTCAACCGCTATCCTGTATACTATAGTACAGCAGGGCAAAAGAAGGGACATCTTTTAAGAGAGTGTAGTAATCAGTAAACGAACCACTTTTATAATGGGACCAACACTGAAATAAGATAAAACTTAACATAGTTGATGAGCTATGGCACAGAAACCTGGTCGCTCACAATGGGCCTTATCAGAAGGCTTAAAGTCACCCAAAGAGCAATGGAGAGGGCTATGCTCGGAGTCTCCCTACGTGATCGAATCAGGAATGAAGAGATCTGCAGGAGAGCCAAGGCAACCGACATAGCCCGAAGAATTGCCAAACTTAAGTGCCAGTGGGCAGGGCACATTGCTCGCAGAACAGATGGCCAATGGGGCTGAAAGGTTCTGGAGTCCTCCCACAAGGTGGACCGATGGCCTTGTGAAGGCCGCGGGAATCCGCTGGATGTGGGAAGCACAAGACCGGTCGAAGTGGAGGAGCCTAGGGGAGGCCTATGTCCAGCAGTGGACGTCTTTCGCCTGAAATGATGAAATGATGATGATAATAACATCACGACTGTGTTCCCCGAAGGGTTGCGTAGAAATATGCCTATATTACAGCCACATTTCGCCAGTTATGTTTAAGTCCCATGTATTAGGGGCGAGCCTATTGCCATCTACCGTACACATATCCAGACTCCGGATTGCTACTGAGAAATTCCAAATTAAAAACCTCAATAGCACTTTGCCCGACCAGGCAATTAAACCCAAGACCCCATGCTCAGAGGCAGACAAATCAAATATCAACTGTTTCATACAAAAGTAGACATAGCCCATCTACTAAAATGTCTATACAAACATTTGAAATTTGTATGCAACAAGCAGTGGAGGGGCGTGCAGTTTTAAACTAGTTAATCTCAACAATAATACCACGATACAAATGTATGAAACAGGTAATTTTTATTTTCATATTTCAGCGTTGATCCCATAATCCCAGACGAGTTCTCCATAAAAGTAAGTACCTTCTTTTACATGCCATACCGCAAACAAAACCTCATTTAAATAAATCTCCTAATAACAAAAACCACAATTTAATAAGGAATTTGATTCTGATAATACTGTATCATATCATAGGTTCTAGTCCTGAAGTTCAAGAAGGAGTTCCTTATAACGGACAGCATGTACGCTGCGGCCTCCTTCTCGGTCGAGTTCGGCGCGAATCGGGAACGGAGTAAGCGTATCGTCTGTCCTCGGAAGCAAGGTAGACCGGTGTCCAGCATGAGAGAGACCATTGATATTATTGCTTCTTGGTAGGGCCTGGAAAGAGAAAAGATGGCGTTACAGAATGTTAAATTGAATTTAGAATCTGCCTAGCCTTTTCATAACTATGTTGGGTCCGGCTTCCAGTCAAAACATATAGAAATAGTGTCGCATCACGCCTGTCTGCGGGACTCTTTCCGAATGAGGGTTTTCTGAAATGACATTCACTAGGTGGCAGCACTGAGACGTCAGGTCTGGGCATCTGTCAAAAGTGTCAAAGCGCCTACGGACTGAACGAAATAATGAAACTAATGACATCAAATATTTAAAGTTCATTGTCGAACTGGAAGGCCTCTTGTCAAAGTGGCGCCAACTGGTGGCTTGAATATTCATGAACACCCTCATGGGCTGGTCAGTGTCAGGGTTTTTTGAAGTGAAAACTTCTTTAGGAGCGTTGGACATTTTTTGAGATGGGAAAAAACATTTGAACTACACCTAGTGAACGTCATTGCAAAAAAACGTAAGTAAATTTGAATTTCGCAGATTATCTTAGCACCCTTAACTTTGCACTCTAAGAGTCTAGTGTAAGGCAATACAAAGCAACGACAAAGTTTAAAAAATGAGGAAATCAAGACAGTAATTCGAAAGAAATAAGGCTCAAATTCACCTAACAGCGAGGAAGGCTTGCACACAAAGCTCGCAGAACCATCTAAAAGGTGGCGCTTCCATCTTCCCTCCCATTACCATCACCATTTCATCAGTCAGTTTGATGTCAGGCTCGAAGCCTAGGTTACCGCCCGGAGATGATTCGAACATGAAGCCGAAATCTGGAAAAGTAATGTAAGAGTTGTATTTGATATTAGACTTTATGTTGGGGTAATTAATGGTTATTTTTCCTTAATTTTTATTGGATTTTTTTTGTAAACAAAAGTAAATAAGTATTTGTGGAAATGCTCATCCAGGGAGAATAGGATAATCACCCTATAATATTCCCACTGCTGCGACACAAGGCACTTCTACGTTAGAGGTAGTGGGCCATAATCGACCACGCGGGTCCAGTCCGGGTTGGTAGATGTCACGTCTTCGTATTTTTGGTTCTAAGGCAGATCGATTGTTATCCATGATTCTGTTGTCTTCAAAAAAAATCTTCGTTAGCCTGTTAAGCTAGATAAATAAATACACCGGCTAGACCTATCAAATCTCAACCTCTTACGTTTGACATTGGCATAGATGTCAGAACACCCTGTTTAAAAAAAAAACCCTGTATAATTCACAAGTGTATTTGTAAACTAGCTTCTGTCCCCGGTTGCGTCTGCGTCTGTGTGGTAAGTCTATAAAAGTCTATATCCTTCCCCAAAGTTCAAAGCATCCCCATACCAAAATTCATTAAAATCCATCCAGCCGTTTCGTAGATTGGCCGGTAGAAACAGTCAAACAGACAGTCAGACATTTTTTTAATAAATTCCGTATCTACTTTTATATGCATTTAGTAAAAATCTGTTATTTTGTAACCGACACTTTTTTTTATTTAGTTCTATAGATAACTGCCGTAAATATAGCAGTCGATACGCACCTATATGTATGATATGTCCATCTGTATCCAGCATAATGTTGCCGTTGTGTCTGTCCTTGATTTGCAGCAGGAACCCGATCACACTGTACGCAGCCATTGACGTCACGAAACAACGACGAGCAGCCTGGAATAGATGGTTATATTGTTGTCTTAACTTTAGCCCGAATTACATTGCTTAATAGGGAGTTGAATTGCAGAAATTGCTTTAAGATGTATCATATATAACCGACATACAATATTAGTCTGCAAAAGTCAGTAGCAGAAATAGAACATAATGCATCAAATGTGTTGCTAGTGATGCTAATCAATACGTCAAGCTCGTGAACGTGTGCCGTCAGGACTTAGCTGCCACGGCTTATTTTAATTACTGAATTGTTTTTTACTTTTTATTACGGAAGATGTACACGTCTTTTACATCGTTGGCACATGTATAATTTCAAAAGGAAATGATGTAACAGTATTGGTTTGTGTGAGATGTCTACGCTTAGGTTGTATCAGTAAGGCCAGCAACTCTCTGCATTGGATTATTTCGTTGAAAATGGAACGTGTGAATAACAAAGTTAGCGGTTGACCTCATTTAACCCTTATGACCTTGGTAATAAAGTTGAAAAGTTACATACCTGAAACTCTCTAGTCGTCTCATCTCCGTACTTCTTGATGAAGTATTCGTACATGCCGATGTCAGTTTGCCGACCGAGCTGGTCGCGAGACTTCGCGTTAGGTACGCATTCTATTACGCCACACTGAAATGATTAAGCGATTATCAACTTTAGTGCGAATAGTTTTACAGATCATTTTTAGAAAAGCCGTTAGATGGAGATAAAAACCTTTTTCTTCTGCTTGGCAGTAATTTCGTCGTAAGTTAAGTGTCAAGATATTTCTTTAGACGTTTGATGTGTTTGTGATCAGAACTAATTCACATCAAGCTAGAACTGACAATGATGTTTTATGTTTTTCGATATTAGCAGCTAGATTCTAAAATCTGATCAAGAATTGGAGGAAAACATCAAGTTAAAGATAATTTTATAGTTTGAATAATGTGTTCGCTTAATGCTAAAATAAACACTTTATAAGGCGTGTCTTTATTCAAACTGTTTTTCAAACAATCCTTACTGTTTGAACCATTCTTAGTAGGTCGCACCTTAGCAAAGATAATTTTAAAATAACCCAACCACCATCTGCAATCAAGGACATCTTCAAATACTCACTCCAGGCGCAGTGGCGACGACCTTATACGGGAACAGGTACAGATCAAGCCCCACTTGTTGGAAGATGTTCTTGAACAGCGATATAACTTGTAACGCCAGCATGTCCTGTCTTACGTCATCTCCTACTTTAAAGATGGCGGCCTGCCATACTTCCGCTGCTATACCGGTGAACCTGTCTTTGCCTTCTTCCTGTGAGGTGAAAAAGAGAGATTAGTGGTTTGTTTTCATCATCTGCTTCGCCTTATCCCAACTATGTTGGGGTCGGCTTCCAATCTAACCGGATGTAGCGATACCAGTATTTTATATGAAGCGACTGCCTATCTGACCTCAACAACAGGCTAGGTTACATACACCTCCACAAGTCAGACTTCGGGTTTCTGACAACCCGTAACGACTGTCAAAGATCACAACAACAGCTTAACGTGCTTTCTGAGGCACAGAAGGGTCTTGGTATGTAATCTAAGTTTGCCGCGGTTGGTCCGTGGATAGGTGACTTTATTTTTTTAAGGGATAGTCTTGTTAGTTGGAGAGTTATTGACAGTTAGAGGGACTTCAAAAACGGTTCCCCACGCTAGGTATTGGCTTCCATGCACATACATTCAATTAAACTCTGACAAATCTGATCCGTGCAGGGTTCACAAAAGTCAATGATTTTTACCTAGATTCATGTGTTTCAAAATGCGGCTGAAAATTAAACTCGAATTTCATGATCATATACGATAAACTGAGAAAATTTCTTGATACATTGTAGAATCCTACAATGCCAGCTATAAAGGTAAACGAACTCTTATTAGAGCCGAAAGCAGCGAAAGGACAGAACGAATCAAATTTTAGAATTACTTGTATGAAATCCTATGAAACCACGAACACTATACCGCGGCGAATCGGACGAATCACCGGAATCATTCGAAAGGTTTTCTTGAATTCGGCGCAGATAAATGTGCATTTGACCTTCAGATTCTTTTGTTTACTAAATGTATTTAAACTGTCCATTCATGCTAACTTCGGGGAAGAATTTGCCCTAGTTTAAAGGTAGGTTCCATTATTCACACACAGACTTACGGGTACTAGATCAGCAGCAGAACGGCGATGACCGATGTTAAAATATTTTAGAAGACTCTGTTTACAACGATAAAGTTGAATCAAATTCCAAACGTATTGTTGTGAGAGATAGATAGCCATCACTGATGATTATCATTTTTGTATACGTTTATTTTACAATGTTTTTCCCATAGCGTTTAATTTGTACTAAATAAGTATTTATTGAAAGTAATCGTGGCCCCAGTGGTGGTATCCGCCCCGATTTACTTTGTGTATTTAATTTCATCACCACTGTTCTCAAAAGGGTGAAAGAAAACATCATGAGGAAACCGGCATGTCCTAGAACCTAAAAATTCGAAGATATTTTGTCACATCACTGAGCTCGAGTGGTGGATTACAGCCCACTCCCTCTCACAGATAGAAGGCCTGTGTCCCAGCAGTGGGAACGTTATATGCTAACCTATTTACTGTATGGCTTACCCACACAAACCGTGGGATCAGTTTATATCAAGCTAATCATAATGAGGGTGTTCATGAATATTCAAGCCACCAGTTGGCGCCACTTTGACGAGAGGTCTTCCAGTTCGACAATTAACTTAAAATATTCGATGTCATTCGTTTCATTATTTCGTTCACCATTCAGTCCGTAGGCGCTTTGGCACTTTGACAGGTGCTCGGACCTGACGTCTCAGTGCTGCCACCTAGTGAAAGTCATTTCAGAACACCCTCATTGCTATCGCGGTGGCTGATACAAATCTCTTCACTCTTGTCTACTGCTAATTTTCTAATATACAAGATTGAATTAATAAGGATTTGAATAAACTAGTGGTTGCCTAGTGGTCGAAATTCGGCCATATTCATTTAAAACTTAATGTATTTGTAATACGTTATATTTATAAAATAATAGCTTTCTGCACTCCTCCGCCATATAAACTATAACTGTGCCAAAATTCATAATCCTCTCTCCGCGTAATTTTCGTAAAAAGGGGTAGAAAGTTTTTGTTTCGCGTATTATTATATTATAGATAGATACTTACTGAGGGAGGATCCTCTCCAGCGGAGATAGCCATGGCGATGGCTTCCATCTCATCGATGCCGTACTTCCGTACCCTGAACCGCGCCAAGTAAGGGGCTTTCGCCGCACTCTGCATAGGAGTACCTGGTCAAAAACATTATTTGTATGAAATTGTGAAAAGATCTTGTCACATGGACAAGATTGGTCTGCGGTTTAATTTAGGTTGAATTGGGTGGAAAAAGTGTGTAATTTGAAGTCAGACAACCAGTTTTACCAAGGATATCGTATTACCCTTACCTGTTGTAGAGGTCAGATCGGCAGTTGGTTCATGAAAAATACTTGTATTCAGCTGTATCCAGTTAAGACTGGAAGCTGACTCCAACATAGTTGGAAAAAGGCTAGGCAGATGCTTATAGCTTATACACGTAAACTTAAAACAACATGGATTTTCATAACTTACCGCTCTTATAGTCGATGTCAGTAACCATTGAATCCGGGTTTGAGGGCAGGTAGCAACCGGGCTGAACCTGTTGGAATAAAGATGGATTATGATTACTAGATTATATCTGGACTTTAAAAGATACCTCTGAGTTTCTCAGAGTAGTCAGATAGAAAAAAAAAATAGTTGTCTTGTAGTCAGATAGGATTCTTTTTTTTATTATGGTTGTCTTGTAAATGTGTTTGGACAAACATAATATGTACTTACAAAAATAAAATCGTTTATAATTTTTAAACCAATCTTTTCGTCTTTTGTCACTAGGATAAACATTCTACTTGGTTACACTAACTGCGATCACACATCAGATGTAAATAGTAAGCATTTTAACAAGTCTTGGATTCAATTTAGTTATTTCCCATGCTTTACCTTGACAGTTTTCAGCGCCTCCAAGCAAGCTCGTTTCCTCTCGGCGCCCTTCGGGAAAGGTCGGATAGTTCCGCTGATGTTCGTGATTTGACTGAAGAAGTCGAATTCTCTCTCGTAGAACGCTTTAGCGGGACCCGATAAGTGATCGACTATGTTCTTTATAAGGCTTTCTAAGATGTCGAAAAGGGCAGCTGGAAGAAAGAAAAACATTGTATGAATGCTTGTATAATTGTATATCTTGTAATCTTGTATATTTGTAAGCCTACCTTTTAATGCATGGCATTACTTTAACGTATCTCATTTTTGTCTAATTGAGAGGTCTGGTAATACAGGAACTCCTAGTACAAGTTAGTGTACATTATGTCACCGTATGATTGTGAACACCGTTAGTTTATAATCTATTTCGCGAGATTATAAACTGTCGATAAATTGTGAACTGCACCATACTGCTTACCGACCGAATAGGTTAGGTTAGGTTAGAATTGCGACCACCCGCGCGCGAGCCAAGCGAGCGAAGCGAGCGGTGCTGAGGCAGCGGCCGGCAAGCGTTACTTCCAAGTAGCAGTTACTTGACTATTTAGTGATAGCGCAAGGTACTATCTGTCTTGATACCAGTTCACAATTTGACGGTCAGATTATAAAATATCGAAAAATAGTGCGTTAAATTTTGCGTTTTTTAACCGACTTCAAAAAGGGAGGAGGAGGACTTCCAAAAAACACTACAAAGTGAAAAATAACTTTAATTTCGGAAGGCGGTGAAAAAAAATTCAAATAAAGCTCCAAAGACACCGACTTCCGAAATTAAAGTTATTTTTCACTTTGTAGTGTTTTTTGGAAGTCGGTTTTTTTTGTAGTTCACAATTTATCGACAGTTAATTCTCGCGAGATAGATTATAAACTAACGATGTTCACAATCTTACGGTGACACATAATATACCGATGTGCATGTATTCCGATGACACAGTACCTGAGTCTCAACTATGACCTTTATCGGTATTGTAATAGATCACATTATAAAACAACCTTACTACAATACTTACGATCTTTGTTCTGCATTTCCTCGTCCGTGTACATATTGGTGTGCATGTTCCATATCAGTTGATGAGCTACGACTTGGGATTTCTTCGCTAACGACTTTATAAGTTCTGCTACGTAGCCCATCTGAGAAAAAAATATTTAACATAGGAAACATGTATTTTTAATATTTTCTTAGGGGGCGTCCATTAATTACGTGAGTAAATTTTGGCGATTTTTCGACCCCCACCCCCGCTCTTGTGAGATGTCGTGAGATTTGGCTCGACCCTCCCCCTCTCCCCATAATCTCACGTGAGATATTTCAAATACGTGGTTTTAGTGTAAAAACGTTAATCTGTGCTTATTTGCGTTGGATTTATGCATTTCATTTGGCTGACTTGGCTGGGCGGTGGCGGTTTAACCATCGAGGAAGTACTGTGCTACTTTGTGGCGTTCGCATAACTGCGATAAATATTATTTTGTAAGATTTTGCCATATGGGTGTAAAAACATGTTTCACATAATTTAACCCGGTTATCTCGTAAAGTTACATTGTTTCTTTGCGGCAAAAAAAATATAAATTACGTGATATTTACCAAGACCCCCCCACTCCCCCACGTGAGATTGGGTGAGATTCGACTCGACCCCCTCCCACCTCTAAACGCCTCACGTAATTAATGGACGCCCCCTTAGTAAAATCAGATGAAATAGGCACTGAAGTTAAGCTACGACTGACGAAAGCTTGAACCGACAGAGCGATAAATTTGAAAAGCTATATTAACTTTTTTTTTTTTAAACGTTGCCCCCCACACTACTAGGAAATTCTCCTGTACTGTGGGTGCGTTTACAAACATTTAAACTCACATACACAAACATCCAGACCCGAAACAACTAATTGTAGATCGTACTAATATTTGTTCCGCGCGGGAATCGAACCCGCGACACGCAGCGCAGCAGTCAATCGCTTAACCACTGCGCCAACTGTGCCGCCAGTTGTGTGCGTAAGTTGGCAGTATACAGGTTGAAATTGAAAACATGCAACAAACCGATTTAATGGGAGATTGTACTCATCATTATGAACAACTTTTACTAAGGGACCAAAGATGCAATCGCAAAAAAAAAAAACAGCTGTTCCCTACATTTTGACGAGTCATGCGAACATAAATGTAGGGAACAGTTGTTTTTTTTCGCGATTGCATCTTTGGTCCCTTAGTAAAAGTTGTTCATAATGATGAGTACAATCTCCCATTTCGGTTTGTCGCATGTTTTCAATTTCAACCTGTATACAGGTTAAAAATTCAAAAACAGTGTGCAAACTGTAACCACCTTATTTATTCACTAATATTGATTCTACAATATAGGGGTTGGCTTCCAGTCTAACCAGATGCAGCTGAATACCAGTATTTTACATGGAGCGACTGCCTATCTGATTTCCACAACCCAGTTACTGGGTAATACAATACGCTTTGGTAACGTTGGTTTTTAAACTTTCAGGCTTCTGATAACCCGTAACGATTGTCAAAGATCCACGAATGCCAGCCGGGACCAACAGTCTTGGTATGTAAAGATTAAGGTGGAAGCGCCAGGGTAGCCCGCGAAATTCAAATTTTGTTACGTTTTTTGCAATTCGCAGGTCAGTATCAGGTTGTATGGTGATCTAAATATGATTCGCGACCGTATCAAATAAGGCTTTTCAGAATCATAATCATTAGAATCAGCAATACAACTCCATAAGTTAGAATTGCCCTCAAATGTCATAATTTCATGAAATAGTCATTCTTTAGAGTAATATGAACTTATAGAGATGTATTGCTGATTCTAATGATTATGATTCTGTAAAGCCATATTTGATACGGTCGCGAATCATATTTAGATCACCATACAACCTGACAGTGACCTGGAAATTGCAAAAAAACGTAACAAAATTTGAATTTCGCGGGCTACCTTGGCGCTTCCACCTTAATATACAGACTGATCAAATAATGACTTAAATGTCTTTACCTAAATGCGTATAGTTATTTGTGTTGCAAGATGACTCAAAAGCTTGCATGTGATCCTGCTATTGAAAACTAATTCGTAAGGTATTTCTGCCTAGGTTCAAAATGCAGTGAACTTTAAGGCCCAATAGAGCTTGCCATGTGCGTGCACTCACAGTGTCGTGGCGCAGCGCCTGCACCAGCTGCGGGATGTAGAGCAGCACGGCGGAGGACGGGTATGACGTCAGCGTGCTGACGGCCGCCTGCGCCGACAGCGGGTGCGGCGGGTACTGCCGGCTGAAGTACGACAGCGCCTCCACCGGGCTCACTCGCGCCCACGTGATCATGTGGACCAGCTGGCCAAGAAATACAGGATGTTATTCTTCTCAATATGTCGATAGCAATCTATATGTCGCAGCCATCTGGTTAAATTCGCCAGCTAATTGGATGCCTAGGCCGATAGTTAATTGAAGTAGAATTATTAAACGATTAACATCTTGGCGTATTGAAAGTTAGCCCTTTGAAGAATACTGACCGAGGCTCAGCCAAGTGATTTAAATTTAGCTCGATTTTTTCCACTGCGGCGCTAGTAGTCACCGAAACAAATATGGCGTCACGTCAATAGCGCAAACCGTGAATGTTATTTTTCGATCTTGTGTTTATTAAATAATTTATTTATTTAAAAACATTTCACTATTACTAGTTACTTACCTGATGGTAGGTATTAGGTAAAAAGAAACATCACAAATTCATCAATATCTAGTTTAACTAAATAACTACACAACATTCAGCCACCTGGTTAAACGCTGCGCTCAATGACTAGGCTAGTTGTCCTTCAGCTATTTAATTGGATGCCAGCGTTTAATGACCGGCCTAAGCGTCCAATTAGTTGGCTAATTTAACCAGATGACTGCGACATATACACAGTCAGCTGCCCTGTTTGTCTGGTGGTTGCAAGCGTGACTGCTGAGCTTGGAGTCATAGGTTGGATCCCAGGTGGGCAGTATTATTGGATTTTTCCATTAGGAATTTCTTAAGAGCCTAAGTCCCGTTTGGTAGCATAACACGGTCACTTTATGAACCGTACTGCTCATTAACGGCTTGTCTTGAAGATTTTAAAAATATATGATTTTGCTATAGATTCATATAGATCATTTTGCCGGGGGTACTTTTTTGTATGGTTAATACTTTTGCTGTAAAAAAATGTTTTCAACACGCAATATTTTGGCTTCTATTCCATACTCCTACTAAACGGCTTCGTTATTTGGAAAAAAAAATACACTGAAAAATAGATAGTTAGAAGTACCACAGAATCGCTAGAGCACAATTGTAAATTAATCAACATTTGCCAAGAAATATCCCCATTTTGAGATAAAGGCTCAGAGGTGCCCTGCGCGGGCGCGGGCGGCAGTCGTGCTTTAGCATTCAGACGGGAGATGAGGATACTATGGGCCTTATTATGAGCCCGGAGTTGGGAAGTTAGCGGTCTGATACTCCCGTGCCTCTGAAAGCACGTTAAACCAGTGGCCCTGCACCTGACCTCTCTCCGGTCATGTCGTATTGCCGTCCCTAAGGACTATGAGACTGAGGAAAGGGCAAGTGCCCCTGTGTGTGCGCACACACTTGTACAATATAATATCTATCGCGCCTAAGGCTAGCCTCCGTTGAAATTGGCTACCATGGCCGAAATACTTACATTTCAATGCGTTCCTCTGTATCGATTTACTGTTCACAGTCCAATATGCAATGGCTATTAAGTTGATATAGGTATCTTTCTATCAATAACAATACCTTTGGTATTTCTACCTCTTACCTCGTGAGCATCGTTGAGCAACGTCTCAGTGGTAACAAGGTACTTCAGTGCTTGAGGCACATGACACACTGCAGTTGGTTGCGCTTGCACTTTGCGACGAATCTCGAATACTATGCCTTCGTGCTTTAACCTGAAAAAAAAAATACAATTTAATAGTTATATTTATATTATGGAACAAAAGATAGCTCCATCAAGCATTTGAAAAGTATACAATACTTATTACACCCGCCTTTCGCCACTTACAGATCTCTCAGAAAAAGTATGAGCTTCGGAGATCATCGACTATGTTCGGAAAACGAACGCGCGATGTTGAAGTTTAATATTGCGCTGTTACAACTATAGAATTAACAGTTTAACAGTTAACAGAATTAACAGTAAAACTTTTGAGTGACAAATAACGATCTGCGACTGGGCTATCCCAACAGAGAAAGTTTCATTAAAATGCGCAATAATAGGTACTACAAAGCGCAGCAGTCCAAAACTTAGAAGCTTTGCCTCTGTGGGAGGTTACTCAGTGGCGCAACGTTCGTAGAAATTCGGAAACACGAAGATTACCGAAGCGCATACCTTATTGAATAACCGTATGCTTATTTAAAAAAAATAGTGTGTTTACTCAAGACGTTATTATCATTATTGTCTTACAGTAAGAGAAGTAAGAGGAGGACTCTTACTTACCTTTCAAGGTAAGAAAACGGTAAGTGTGGGACTGATATCGAAATTAAAATTTTCTTATGTTTTTTGCAATTTTAATTTCGCGGGCTAAGTTAGCGCAGCCCCCTAAGGTGGGAGGAGAGGTCCTCCTACTGAACGTCTCAGGAACCACCTTCTTCATGGTACTATATCACAAAACAATAATATTCTGCCGATTGCAAGTTGTGTAATTAACTTTTTTAGATTGTTTGTGTTTAAAGGAGTCCAATATCATTATCCTCTTACTTACCTCTCGGGTAAGAACACAGCGAGTGTGGGACTGATGTCCCAGGCCAGCTTGGCGTAGTCTCGCCAGGTTCGGTCCAGGTTGGGCTTGGAGCGCCACGTGTTGATGTTGTCTTCTCCTGGAACTGCCTGTTCTGGACGTCCGTGGGGATTGTGCCAGGTCACTAGGAATTCAATTTCTACTGCCTGCGGGAGAAAAATAGGTTTAAACTCTTTTTTTTTTCTTAGTTTTATTCAAACACTCCAAAACCATGCATCAGTTCCTCAGAAAGCACGTTAAGCCGTTGCTCCCGGCTATCATTCATAGATCTTTGACAGTTGTTACGGATCGTCAGAAGCCCGAAAGTCTGACAACCAGTCTTACTAAGGGGGATCGTGGTATCCGATATCTGGGTGACGAGGACAGATAGACACTCGCTCCACGTAAAATAATGGGTTCAGCTGCTCCCACACAGCTGGTTGGACTGGAGGCCAACCACACTATCGTTGGGGCAAGGCTAGGCAGATTGATTGATTGCAACATCTGAACCCGCGTTGTGTAGCGCAGTATACAACACCGTAGAGAATAAACCTAACGATTTTAATTATTTTATCCGGCATATAAATGGCGAGACATCCCAATCCAACCCGCACTCTGCTTCCCAATCACTATTATACAGGAAAAGTTTTTATCCAGTGCGCAAACTGCAACTTTGAATTCAGCATATCATTCTAGACCCCCCCCCCCCCCAGCGCAGAAATTGATCATAGGTTATACAAAAAAAAAAAACACCGGTTCCATACATTTTGACCGCGTAGGTACTGCACTTTTCTATGAAACAGCTGATTTTTTTTTTTAAACCGACGTTAAATTTCTTCGCTGGGGGGTCTAGAATGGCTTGCAAACTGCATGCATTTTTTTTGTCATTAACCCTTTGCCGAACAATATTATGACAGCTTCGCTCATTACTCCATTCTTCACTACATATTACAAAACAAACTCAAAAAGTTCTGAACGGATTTTCATGTGGTTTTCACCAATAGACTGAGTGATTCATGAGGAAGGTAGGTGTTTAATTTGTTAAAGTTTTGCTTAAAGTGGTTAACGCGGGCGAAGCTTCTAGGGAAGGCTAGTCAAAAATAAATCAAAACTTACCATAAGCTCCAATATCAGGTTCCTCTTCCTGACGTAATCCTTGACGAATGTGTCCTGTGGCTTGGCGGGCGGTTTGACGCTGCGGTTGGAACGCTTGCCGGCGATGCTGCCCGCTCCACTGCTTAGAGTCGTTGTTGACATTGGCACCTAAAAATACAATATTTTCATTCATTTTCACGATTGCAGATGTCTAATTCTCATTACAGTATTGTTTGCAGAATAATACATTTAAATAATAGTTTAAAAAACTAAAAAATACGCTTTAAAAATTAACTAAAAAACTAGAAAATTATTTAATTCTATTAAAAAGCGTGGGGTGCTTTTCGAGGTATTTTTTATAATCAATTAATATATATCAAGCACCCCACACTTTTTAAGGCGTGTTTTTTTTAGCTTTTAAACTATTATTTATTTTCTATTTTTTAGTTCTGCTAACCACAAAAGCGTGATTTTTCAGTATTTTTGATCTATTTTTTTTTTGAAATTACTGAATTGTCATCGGTCCTCGATAACTCTACAAAGTTTAAATGAAATCTGACCGTTTAAAGTGGGTCAAAATCAAGTCCAAAAAAGGAGTTGGTTACAAACAAACAAACATACAGGTGTAGCTAATAAAAGCGTGTTAATGATAAAAATTGCAATAATAATCAGCAGTTTTTTAACGTCAAAAGTAAGAAAAGCGCCGCATGCCATCACATCTCTTTAATGTTTTAGTAAGGAAGAAGTGGGGGCGACCAAAAAGACGTGTTGCGGGCCACGCGGTCTTTTATCTTATATGTAAGAACTGGAACAGGTAGGATAAGGTTCTTATAAGAAAAGAAAAAACGACTCTTTAAAGAAAGGGATAATCAAATAGATAGCAAAATTCTTCAGCTTAATAAATAAAAACTTATGTATGATTGGTTGTAGCTAAGTATTTACACCCACACGGGACAATCGATCAGGTTACCATTGCCGCGTTTGATCTATACACGGGTGATCATCTGTACATACAAAGTCCTCCGGAAAGTACGTTAAGCCGTTAGTCCCGGCTGTCATTTGTAGATCTTTCACAGCCGTTACGGGTCGTCAGAAGCCCGAAAGTCTGACAACCAGTCTTACCAAGGGGTATCGTATTACACAGTAACTGGGTTGTGGAGGTCAGATAGGCAGCCGCTCCGTGTAAAATACTGATATTCAGCTGCATTCGGTTAGACTGGAAGCTGACCCCAACATCGTCGTGAAAAGGCTACGCAGAAGATGATAGGTTCTTGGTAAATTTTGTTAATATGGCCGTAATTTAAGGCCATGATCAAATCAAATCAAATCAAAATCATTTATTTGCCTAAATATGGTACAGAAGGTTGGTAAAATGTACAATAGTGTTCTCTTATTCTGCTTTTAATATCGGCGTGCAAATATAAAATAAAATTCAGCAATTAATAAAGGTTAGATGCAGAACTTACCGTATTAATCCATCCTGTAGTTTGTCGACTGCCTATATCGCTGTTGACAGATGAGCGGTTGTCTATTGGAGAGTTCGACGTGTAAATGCTTTGGTTACTGCTCGGACCCATCAGCTCGAATTCACCTGAAACAGTGTTTTAATTTTAAACGGGAGTGCTACTTAGAAATCCGTATAATATGTGTATCTTTTTACTTAGTAGTCCGATTTTGTAAGTTATTTTTTTATTGGAAAGGGTATACTTCGAAGTTAGTCCAATTTAAAATTGAAAAACAAAATCCACCCCTAAGTGTTTCGCAAACAAAAACCGACGAAAAAAGAAACAGAAATGCAAAAAATAAACCTTTTAGTCTAACTAAACTTCTAAATTATTAATGTAAATTACTATCTTTGTGTCGGCGCCAAACTAACGTAAAATTATGGCAGCTTGATTAATCTGCACCGTTGATTTGTTTGTTTGACGCCGACTAAACACTTACGTTTTTTGTTACAAGGTTTCTCCACTTCAACTCGCTGACTCAGCGACCCATAACTCAATATGGATCTATTTGAAACACTGCTTAGGTACCGTCTCACTGATAAGGGTCTAAATAGCCAGCCCATTTCCAAAGGAGTCTCAAAACGAGTACCTACGTAATCTACACGGGATAATAATACCTCCTTCACACACCAAAACCGAAGGGTAAATGGAGAAATAGATGAGTGTGTGAAAGTGGTGTTCTGTGTATGTATTTGAACTGTGTATGTATCTGCACTGTCCTCCCATACCTATTATCACTGTAATTTGAAAAAATTGTAAAAACCAATTATTTTTAAAAGAGTAACCGTGGAGTTTCTTGCCGGCTCTTCTCCATAGGAAACGACAAATTGGAACCGTGCACCTAGCTTCTGACGTTTCATAAGTGCCCATGTAGGCTTATGTGAAATAAAATATTTTGATTTTGATTTTGAACAAGATACTCTAAAATAATAGTCGGTAAAAATCACGTAGGTACCTAATGTCAGGTCAAAAGGGGGCTCATGGCAAAGTAATTACAATCCGCACGGGTCGATCCATCAGGTTTAAAGCTACGCATGGTCGGGGTTGGTCTGTGGATGGGTGACCATCTATACATACCGAGACTCCTCCGTGCCTCGGAAATCACTTTAAGCCGTTGGTCCCAGCTGTCATTTGTGGATCTTTGACAGTCGTTACGGGTCATTAGAAGCCTGAAAGTCTGATAACCAGTCTTACCGTATCGTTTTACTAAACTGAGTTGTAGATATCAGATAGGCTGCAGCGGCGAGGTGTCATTTTTTCTAAGAGAGAAGCCGAAGCGAAGTCGGCTTTAACTTACTGACTTATCAATAAAGAATACTTACTATCATTCTAAAATTAATATAGGAATGTAAAGAATTAAATACAATAAAATTGAACAGCTAAAAAACAAATACAATAAAATTGAATTGAATTCCTCCATCTCGTTCTAGCTGACGCATTTTTCTATATCTGTCTCTGTCCGTTGTACAGCCGCTTGCTCTTGTCCGTATCAAGCGGTGCCACATGACTTAAAGTGACATTACTAGGGGATCGCTGTTGTACCCGATTATGACGTTTTGGCGCCGGGTTAGTGTAGAACATTTTTTTTTCTTGTAACACAAAGCTAAAAATTACTGTTTTTGTTGTTAGAATGTTATGGTGAATTAAATACCCTTAGTTTTTTTGTAACAATAGTAGCCACTATTGACGTGCAATTTTTTAATACTGATAGAGCTGCCGATGCAAATCCCCGTAGGGAAGCCGGTAGGAATCGTATTATATGGTGTTTTCGCCACTGATAGGCAGTCGCTCCATGTAAAATACAGGTATTTAGCTGCATCCGGTTAACCCCAAAAATAATTGGAAAAAGCCTAGGCAGATGATGATAGTAAGAAGTTACCTCCAATATCACTGCTCTTCAAATACTTCTTGTCTGAGTGCATGAGTTGCCAGAACTTGATGAGCGATATGATATCTTCCCGCAGAGCGCTGGAGCCCTTGGCGGGACACGTGGGTCCGCGGCAGAAGTAGTCGAGGCAGGCCGCGTATACACGCTCGCGTAGGATGTTGCGGGCGATGGAGCGGGGCAGGATGTCGCCTTGGAGGAGCGATAGGCCGCAGGATAGGAGTCTGTGGAATAGAAGCTTAGTTTGTATACGCAATTTTTTTTAAAACTCATTCAAAATGGTGGCCAAACAAAAGAGCTTGTCCGTTCCTTTTACTCGCATAGTATAGGAAGCAATCCCTAGAGCATGATAAGCAGAGATCGGATATTCGGATGCATATTTACCTAAAGATAATTTTTAGCTATGAAAGTATGGAAGCGGCTTTATAAATTATTTGTAATATTTATTAAAAACCCCGGGATTCTTGGATTGCATAACTATTCAGATGTGTATTAATTTAAAATTAATGTTTAACCCGATACAAATATGTGTATGTACTGGTGGTTTGTATTAGTTAAAACAAAAAATAAACAAATTACTTACCTAAATTAAGACTTTTTCGATACAAAAGCGCATTCCATTTTAGCCAAAATCTCAACTTTAGGTGAATATGCATCCGAATATCCGATCTTTGGTGATAAGCGTCGCCATTTACAATTTTGTTTTTTAATGGTACGGATTATAGTTCGAATTGGTAAACGTGAGGATCCTACCTAACGTTTGCCCTCAAGCTAGATAGAGCGACGATCTTCGCAGAGTGGCTGGTAGCAGCTGGATGAAAGTTGCTGAGAATCGAGCTGAATAGCTTGCAATTGGAGAGGCCTATGTCCAGCAGTGGACTGCTGTAGGCTGATTATGATGATGGGTTATAGTTATTAAATAACTCTGTCGACAGTGAGCTTCTAAAGCAATCTGAACGATTGTCAAATAATTATGACGATATAGGAAAACATGTAAATCTGACAGGAATGGTTTGAAAATTGTACAAGATCCTATACAACATCGACAGCCACTTAAGTTTTTATCAATTAAATACACTTTCCACGTAGCAGGACACTTTTATCGTGTGATAAATAATGCAAAAAAAATTACTCACCTAAATCGAACCCCGACGGCTTCAACGTGCCTATTTATGTGGTCTCGGATATCTCCCACTGTAATAGGCAGTGACCTAAAATGAAAATAAAAATATTTGAACAAAATTATACTTTAAAGTGTTAATCATAACGTCCATATTTGAATACACTAATTAGTTTACGTACCTATGCAGCAAACTGGCTAGCATTTCCACTTTTTCTAAGCTGTTGTATTTGGCAGTTTCGGCCACCTCGCACAGGTATCGAACCCACACAGCGTGGGGGGCCACGAACGGGGGACGAGGTTCTAGTTTAGCACCTGGTGAAAAAAAAAATCAATTAAATTACGCTCTAATAATTACGGCGCGTGCGAGCGAAGGATAAAATTTAAAAAATGTTCAAGTCCACAATTCATAAAGTTAGAAACTGTTTCAAAAATAAATGAAACCATAATTATACCAAGCTTTTACAATACAGACAATTTATTTTGATTATTTATTTAATGCTCCGGGATCCGATCGGTTCGCATGTGTACCGTTACAATAGAAAATCAATTTTGTCTCATTAGCGGATCTTGAAAGGCAAACATTTTAGCACACGAAAATTTTAATATTGTCTCATCGTTTACGGTGATCTATTTAAGACTACCACACGGATCAAAGTCAGACAGTTCAAAAGAAAAAGGCACGAATCCATTTTGCAACTGAAACATTAAATGCCGCGAAAGCATAATTTGTATATTTATCAACCTGCAATAATATGATTATTTACTAACCTTCATGAGCAGCCAACGGACTGATCTCATCACTCTGCTTCGAAAACAACCCCATCTTCCGATCCACGGTACTCTGCCACGCAGAGAATATCTCCTGCATGAGCCTGATCTCCAGGTCTGGGCGGGAAGTGGTTAGCCATTGCCAGCACTCCACTGCTGTGGTCACTGCGTCCTCCGTGAAGATCTCTACTTGAGACCATGCTGTGGAAACATTGAAGGTATTTACAGATAAGGAAAAAAACAACTTGTTGCCATTGAAATATAGTCAAAAATAAAACTGAAAACCACGCTACGTCATTTTGAAAATTGGTAAATACATTACATAATACTTTTAGTATAGTCTGTTTCCATGCCACTATTACGTAAGGAGTGACATTTTAGAGATGTTGGACGGGACTGTATCTAATAGGTGACTACTGAAGTACTGACTTACCGACAGAGTGCAGTAAGCCCCGCGCAGTGGGCGCGGTGTGCGAGTGCACTGCATGCGGGGAGTGATGCCGCGCGTGCACCAGCAGCGCCGTGGCCCGCCACAGCGCGGCGCGGTGCGACGTCTCGCTGCCACTGCTGCACGCATCTCTAAGTGCGGTGTGTAAGCGGGCCCCCACTCGCCATAACGCGGCTTCCCCGCCGCCTTCCGCGCTCACGGCGCCGGCGATCTGTTGGACCAATCAACAAGAGCTAAACGGGTCATACTCCGAAACTCCGTATCTCTACGCAGACGACATGGAAGGTCTTGCACGCTCTTGAACTTTAGGTATGTACCGGTAGAGTTTACTTTGCCGAAACAGGTCCAGTGTTGCTTCTTTCTATCTTTTCTAGCTGTTGGGCAGTATAGCGACCCCACGGACACTATCTCCCGGGAAATAAATTATAATGATAAATGATTTTATTTCTGTAAGTAGGTTTGTACAAACACTTACACGTCAATTATATTTTTTTAAACTAGATGAGGTCGGCGTTTCCTATCTGACTACAAAGGCCGAAACAAACTCAGAGATCACAGTCTCTTTTAAAGTCCAGACATAATCTTGGTCAGATCATGTGAAGACCTTGTGGATTGGTGTCTGAAACGGTCTTTTGAGGAAAGAACCACACAGATTGAGTGGATCTGTCCAATCAGTGCACGCATTTATCAGTAATCATGCAGCTCAAATCAGAACTTGAGGAGCTCAAAGTCAAAAAAGTCGTGTTCCTCACCTCTGGCTCGCCTTTATTGGCCGAATGGAGTGAACAATATCAAGAAAAGGGGCTCCCACCTTTTTCTTGCCTTTAGTGGCTTAAGTGGTGATTCGCACGAGCAAAGGTGCTCGGAGAAAGGTGCTGGTAGGAATCCTGACCGTACTTATGGGATTATCCTGGATAGCCATGGAATACCTCTCCACTCTTCATAAGCACCTCAGAAAACCTTGTCGCTACAAAACTAAGTACTAGCGACCGTTTTCAGGGGCCCATTATTGAGTGTGTAAGTGACCCGCTGCCATTATATCAGTGTCTTTCCAGTCTTAGGTAACCAGTCCACTTAAGCTCCCCAAATCCACAGTCCAATATCTTTGTTTCCATAGTATTAGATAACCAAACCGTAATCCACTATCCAATATCTTTATTCCCATATCCTGCAATAATCCTACACTAACCGACGGCGATGATTAACCCATTAATGAAATTACTCATTTCATTAAAAACGTCTAACGGGCCTCTTCTAATTGACTTCGGCGTTACGTACGCCTTGCAAAGGTCAGGGACTGTCAAGCGAAGTTATTACAATAATAAACCCGCAGGGCAGCATGTGGAGAGCTGTTGGGCAGTAGCGACTTTACGGACCCTATCTCCCGGGAAGAGTTTGTTCCTCACCTCTGGCTCGCCTTTATTGGCCGGCTGGAGCAACAGAGCTCCCGCCTCTATCATGCGTTTATCGTCCGGCTTGAGTTGAGATTAGCAATAGCTAACGTACTCGAAGGAGGAAAGCATTACAGTAAGTGTCGCTTGGTATCTTAAGCGTTTCTGGGCTTTGGGATTTGTTCTGATAGCCGTGAAAAACCACTCTTCAAGCACCTGAAGACATTTTCCCCTTGTCGCTAAGTCACTATGGGCTAGTGACAGATTCCGGGGGGGGGGGGGGAGGCATTATTGTGTGGGCAAGTCATCCCCTGTCATTTTATCAGTGTTTATGTACAATATTAATCAGGCAGGAGCCGTAGTCATTCCATAGTCTTAGGTAACCAGTCCATTAAAGCTCCCCAAATCGATAGTCCCATATCTTTGTTTCTATGTCCTGCACTTGCATGCTGCATTTCATTAAAATCGGGCCTAAGAGGCTCTGCGAGTTGGTTTCAGCCCCTCATATGCCTCTTTCCAAAGAACCGGGACTTAATGGTCCCGAAATTTATGAAAAAAAAAATGGTCCGAAAAAGTTCGTTCGGGTATTTTGATTGATCTTTATACAGGGTCATATTAAATTAGCTAGCAAAACTCCACTGATGTGATTGGATATCTAAACAAGATAAGATAAAACAAAACAGAGGAACAGGTATTGCACTACTTTGAAATATAACGTTTTTGAAAAAAGAAAATGCTTGTTGTAATGACTAGAGTATAATATAACAGTGGTCTACTGAACTACTGACCTCGCCAGCATATCTGCTGCGTTGCGACACTACAGCGAGCAGAGCGGCCGAGTCCTGCGTGACGCACGGCGGCCGTTTGTCCAGCGCACTGCGGGGTAACGGAGCGGACATTCTGTTTAGTCCGGCAGCACCTAGTAAGGCTCCAGTGGCGAGTGCCAGGCCACAATGGTGCCAGAGTGTTGAGTTTGGGACCTGTGTTGACAGAAAAAGGCAATGAATACTAGTCTTTCTTCTTTCTATAGAACAAAGGCACATAGATAGAAAAAACTTTATAGTGCACCAAAATTGACAAACGAACAACAATCATCTTTGTAAAGAAACATTTTTAATAGATAATAGTCTCACCACTATGTAGGAATAAAGCTGTGGAGAGAGAGAATTTTTTAATTTTTTTAAATTATAAAGTGTTCCGGAATCGATGTAGTATGATTTTAATTTATTTAAATAAATTATTAGAATTTAAGGCTGCGAATTCAATGGGTTAAAATCACATTGATGTTTCAAATGTTAAATAAGAAATAAATGCAACCCCCTAGCTTACCTGATTTAAATATTCTTGCAAATGAGATCGTGTAGACTGAGGCGCCCATTTCATTGCCTCTTGAACTATCCCATGACAGCGATCCGCAAAATCTTTGACAATACACTGTAAACAATTTCATCATGAACCAATCGATACATAGTAAACCTTACAATTCTAGCAATACGATTGAATGTCTAATACAATCCTACCGTTTATACACGGTATAATAATTGAATGCAATGTTGACCTTATTAATTTCGGTGGTTTCTTTTACAATTCCATTATTTATCAATCCATTAACTACATATCTATATTTTTATATTTTCAAAAAAATAATAATGAGGTTAATTTTCTGTTACAATTCTAGATTTAATTATTCAATCGATATTAAACTTTATTCAAAAGAAAATTAGGTTGATGTGCCCTTACCTCTCTGCCTTCTAAAGTGTCTTGCAGTTGTAATGTGAAGTCTGTTCCAGGTACTTTAAGTAATGGTGTTTCTTGGTTGGCGTCTAGTTCCAAGCTAAAGCTTAGGACTTGTAGTATATCTAACATGGACCAGAGGACCTGAAAATAAGTTAATGTTTACCGCTAATACTCGTATATTCGGATCATAATAAAATATATGAAGTAAAAGATAAAGGTAAAGACATTAAAAGATACCCATCATTAAGGATGAATTTCAACGAATGGGGTGAAAAAACATACGTTTCGGTATTCCGAGACTTGCTCTATTTTTTTTATAAAACAAATAATACGATGCTTGAAATACGTGACTATAGGTACTGTGTACCTTAACATGGATATTTTTTTACTTTCTACTTTTTCTTGTAAATTGAGCATTTTAAAATTAACATTGACTGTTTTTTTGCGATATTTTATTCAATAACAAAAAAGTTGCTATCCAGTGACGATGCAGATTTCGATATAAGAATGGTTTAAGAGTCTTTTAGGATAAAAGTTATTATGTTACCGTTGTGGCGGCATCTACAATGCCACATGCGAACTACGCATCAAAGACTTGACGTCACAGAAATCCTACATCGCGCAGTCAGAGTTGACCACGAAACATCCCGACATCAACCGTCGGGCAGTTGCCCACCAGACACAACACCCGTCTGGTCGGAGGATCGTCCCATTTTTATAGAGTAGTAGCTTTTGCCCGCGACTTCATACGCGTGGACTTTAGAATCAAGTAGATAATCATTTTTTTGGATAATATATAGCCTATTATTTAAGTTAGACCTCTCGGAATACATCATTGAAAACTGCATTCAATTCCATGCAGTGGTTTTTGCGTGATGCGGTAACAAACATACAGACAGACAAAAATTCTAAAAACCGTTGTTTTGGCTTCTGTTGCTCTAATAAAGACCCCCCATACTATTTTTTCTTCAATATCTTTAATGTACAGACATCGGCCTGTTACATGATACATCGGCCTGTTGATTATATGTATAGATGAGTGGACTTTACACCGTGTTCTTCATACCTCTATACCGTTATCATTTAACCTGTTTACATAAACCTTAACATTATTGTGACCATTTAGCTAGATTCTAGAAACACAGAACACATTCTAGATCATCCCACTTACCCGACAATTCCACAACAAATGTGGGAATCTATCCACCAGTCCTGCGAGCCACTTATCAGCCACCCTTCTGATCTGCTTATGTATGTGATTGAAATTGACCAATAGGAACTGAGCATGGCCTTCCAGCTCTCTTTCACGGGATTCGTCTTTAACTTTGTCTGACATCACGTCTAGAAACTTCTGGAATACTTTGTCGCCGACACTGGAAATGTGAATGGTTTTAGTTTATCGCAAAATGCGAAGTTGTTTTGGTGGATTATAATAAAGCGAATTGTTGTTCATGAGTTGGTGAAGGACCATCATCATGGTCATCCACAGCCCGACTTCATCCACTACTGGCTTTCCCTTTTCATGTGCCAATCCTCACACTCCTGTGCCAACCTCATCTAGGTTTTACCCGCGATGGCATCAAAGGACCATAACCAGTGATCGGAGTTAGTAGATTGATTTGGGGTCAATGAACTGGCACGTATATATTAGTATGGATATGCCACCGGAATTCCGGGATTTTGAAGTTATTAAGATTTTTTTGAAATTGTGTTTTTTCAATAAAGATGTTGATTTTGATCTAAACTGCTTTTTATTTAATTTTCACCTGTTTTCATATTCATAAACAGGTATTGCATTGCATGCGAAAAATATTTAGAAGTATAAAAAGATAATTATTTTTATTTGTTTATTCAAGAATAATCACAATTACAAGCTATTTTTAAGTTTCGAATGGACGCACAACAGTAAGATCACTTTATTACATGATAAATAAGAAAAAACAATTTTAAATGTTTATCTATCGCATTCTATAAATTTAAATATTTGATTCAATCTCGTAAGTACCAAAATGAAATCCCGGAAAAAAGGCTTTTCCATGTTATGATTTCTATGACTATTCATGATGCGAGTACGTAAAATCAATTTACCTACTTCGATCACTGACCATAACAGACAGTATTTTCCGTGTGTATAAGGTTATTTTTGCAAGCGTTATAATGGAAATAAGGCTATGGTTGTCTTGGTTTAAAACCAAGCTAGCTAACTTTTTGCAACTATTTTGGGCTATTAGTCTAACTGGGTAATACGACACCCTTTGGTAAGTCTGGTTGTCACACTTTCGGGCTTCTGACTACCCGTAACGACTATCAAAGATGTACAAATAACAGCCGGGACCAACGGCTTAACGTGCTTTCCGTGGCACGGAGGAGTCGCGATATTTTATGGACGGTCACCCATCCACGAACCGACCGCGGCAAGCGTGTGCGCCTGTTACTATTTTCCTCGACGACATCTTAACACTTGTGTTCGAAATATTATTAGAACAGATAAAGCGAGAAACTGACAAATATGTATAAAAGCTTGAACATACCTTGCGACGCATAGCCACATACCGGTCTTGTCTTTTTGTAAAGCGGAATCACTCAAATACTCTATGATAGGCTGTAAGCTAGGTTCAGGAGAGTTGCTTACTCTGAAATGTTAACACAGTTATTAAGATTGAACTAATTTATTTATTATAACTTTTTGCACGAGTAAAAAAAAAATCCTGTACAAAGGCGGACTTAATGCCTGAGGCATTTTCAATTATGGGGAATTCCAGTTTGACAAAACTATAGATTTTACAGATGTTTTCATTTCCATCATCAATTCGGCCGGAAGATATGCACTGATGGACATACGCCTCCCCCAAAAGGGGGGTTGCCATAATCGCCACGCTTGGCAGGCGAGTTGGCGATCGCAGTATGGTGGTAAAATGCATAGAGAACGCTGCTGCTTATTCTCTAGTAAGTCGCTTAGTCGCCTTCTACGACCCCCACGGGAAGAAATGGAATGGTGCTATTCTTTTTCGTCCGGCAACACACGGAACACAGATGTTTTAAATAACCGCTTTAAATCGCGGTAAGTTTTATCGTTAGGGTGGTAAAATCCGAGAACTAGTATGAAAAGCAGCTGATCCCAAAAAAACGGAGAAAAATTTAATGAGATTCATCTTTTGCTGCAGCTGAATACTATTATTTTACATGGAATGACTGCCTTACTGGCTTCCTTAGCGCAGTTAGAGGGCGTCCATAAGTTACGTGAGGCGATTTTAGCGATGTTTCGACGTGCCCTTGGTGAGATCTCGTGAAATTGGCTTGAGCCCCTAATCTCACGTGAGATTTTCCAATAAGCGTATTTTTAGTGGATATACGTTAATCTTGCGTTGGATTTATTGAAATAACATAACTGATTTTCTTCACTGTATAATGTTTAGTAATTAGATTAACAACCCAGTTTTCAATTTTACACTGTTTTTTGCGGAAAAATATATATGTGAGATTTGGCTCGACCCCCTCCCCTCATCTAAACGCCTCATGTAATGAATGGACGTTTCCTTACTTTATAACACTACACCCAAAGTTCTCACTCACCTCAAAGTCTCCAACCAATATACACTCAGCAAGTACATACACGGCGCAAACGTGAGTTTGTTTACAATCACCGTCACTTCCGGCGGATGGTCCAACAAGTTCGATATTTGAGTCTTCAACTCTTGAAGTTCGTTAATCGATACTGAATCGTTGCGAACAGCAGACGTATATTGTAGCTCACGCATTTCGGAACGCAATGACGTTTGAGAGACAAGGAAAGGAGATTTTACTGCTATCTCTTTTACTCCAGCGTACCATTCTTGGGGCCATAAGCCTGTGGAATTAGACGTAGTTTAATTACTGTTTTTTGAGCGATTTTTATAAAGGTTTCTTTTCGGGGTATTGTTAATTTGATTTAAAATTATGATATTATTGGCATCACATATTTCATCACAAGTGAAATGCATTTACTGTACAATTAATGTGACATTAAAAGGGCACGGATTCTCACACAGATTTAAACCAGTAAAATAGTTGATAAGGTTTAAAATTCACTCAAAAAGGATATTTATAGTGAAAACTTTGTCACACAAATCGTTATAATAATAATAATGCCGAAACAAAAATCACTCCTTACTCAAGCGTCATCTATAAATTACCTACAAAATAAATTACGTCTAACACTGCCTTCTAATTAACCTAGAAGCACACTCGTTTTAAAACAAACATAAATGAATACACACACTACAAACTATTGTACAAATCTTGGATCAAATGTTTGATCGAACTTCGTATTACTGTAAATGTTGGTGGTGCTATATTCACCAATCATGTGGATTACTTACCAACTATAAGTAGTCAAAATGTAGTCTTGCAAAAAGAATATTATATTTTAAGTCAAAGTGAAATAGGGTATTACACCCATTTTTTTAAAGTGTCTTAATTCGTTTCTAGAGTGCTAATAAAGCACAAAAAAACAAAATTATCAATTAACCGATTAGTGCCATAAAAATGCATTTAAATTTTACATTTTCAAATTTCGCGCGTAATTTGACAAAAATGCTGGACGCAGTGGACGCCATATTGCTCTGTGGGTATGACGCCAGTTTGCTATATAACAAATGCGCTGATATTTTATAAGATAATTGTTTACAATTAAAAAAATAAAATATTTTTCTACTTATCGTTGGTTTGCGGTTCCTGAGTGCAAAATATTATTTAAATAAAAATTACTTTAGTTACGAAAATAAGAAAAGTACAAAGTTGCTCAATTGACACGCCGTATGACGTAATAACATGGCGGCTACTATTTCATGGTGTTCAAAAACAGATTTAAAAAACTGAAATCTTTAAATTGTATTTTGTTATTTCATGAACTAAAACTAACATTTTCCGACTGCATTTTGCCTAAGCTAACTCAATAACATATTTTTAGATTTATTCTCATATAGAGTAAAATACCCTATTATATTTTACATATACTGGACGGACGTTTGAATATCGCGGCGAGATTTTTACGTGCACTGGATCTTCAAAGCACTGCGTTGAAAATCGAACAGTGTACTTTTTCGACCCGCTGGGATGCATTTTGCAGGATTCTCAAAGCTCGGTTTAACACCGAGAGTTCAAAATCCAATGCGTAGTTGAAAATCGAACAGTGTACTTTTTCGACCCGCTGGGGTGCATTTTGTTGGATTCTCAAAGCTCGGTTTAACACCTAGAGTTAAAAATCCAAAGCGGAATAAAACCCCACCGCAATATTTAACGTGGTCTTACCGTTTTAAATACTACACATACCGGTAAATACAGCACCACACAAAAAAAACCAAGTACCTATAAAAACCATACAACATACATCTACAGTACTTCTAAAAGCATGGTTACTCACGCTTTCGCATAGCTACAGGCGTCGCCATAGAAGAAGAGATAAGACGTTTAAATACATCTATTGTAACATCACATGTTATCATATTATGTACAATTTGATAGAAGATAGAATATAATATGTGCTATGTTTTGAAGATTTTTTTAGTGGAAATTTATGTTGGATTGGGTGCGCGGATGCGGATCTTATTGGATTAAAAGAGTGTTTTTGACAATACAAACTTATAAGTATAGTTGTCGCTCAGTTAGTGACCATATTAATGGCACCGTCATTAGTATTTTGTCATGTTAAACAAGTGAAGAACGGTGGCATTTATCAGAAATTATTAGAAGATTTCGTCATCAAAAATCTGCTATCGCTCTGTTATAAGTAAATAATAAAGATTTTGCAGTGCAATTTTGTCTAAACGAACACACAATTTTTTTTTTGATGGGACATCATCAAATAACTTCTCCCGCTCTGGGTGGAGCAGGAGGGCGTGTCAGACTTTTACTGACTTTTACCCACCCGTATTCCCTGAGTTGCCTGTGTGCCAGGGGCCGCGGTATCTCTTTCGAACAGCCCGCAACCCAGGCAAAGAAAAAAAAACTCAATTTTTCTTTGAAAGCAACTGATGTCAAGTTGTTTATTAAATGTTACTGCAATTTTTATGTTTAGACAACCATGCGTACCTACAGCCCAAAATCACATTCGTCAAATGTCAATATTTATCACTAAGTGGTAGAAGTCGATATTTCATTAATGCAATTTATTTTGCATATCCATCCTCGCCCGCACACCTCAATCATTAATAAATTATTACTTAGCATACATTTAATTCGTGGGTAAGTCAAAGAAGTTTGAATAAGTAAAGTATCAAAGTGAAAACTTTATTTTTAATAAAATAGAAGGATAAGTACCTGATTCAGCCGCAGTGAATCCCATGACTACGCAATATAGCCAGAAGTCTTTGAACAGCTTGTGGAGACGCGGTTTCGGGTTTCTGATTGGTGGAAGCCTTTTCACCAGGACCTGTTGTAGATACCCATAAAAAATTAAAAAGAAGAAAGAAAGAACTGCACAAACAAAACGCACATTACAAAAAATAAAATAAACTAAGAAACATATAATGTGGACAAAAGCCCCGTATTCAAGTCGAAAAAGTTAAACAATATTGTCCATTGACTGTTAATGTCAGTCAAGGCTTGGAACCATAGACAATATAAATGGATCTGCGTTACGACACCGGCAAATAAATAATAACAAACAAAAAAAAATGCCGATAGCAGAGTGCAATATACTACTTTGTTACAGACAAACCACAAACATAATAATAACTAAGGGTCAGTTCACACCGAGACGCGACGCGATGCGACGCTGCGCGCACTTTTTAAGACCACGATGCAAAATAGATCTTATTTACTTCATAATAAGGTATACGGGCTGCACAACACGGTGCATCTCAGCGTTCTTTAACATGCTTTCGCGCTCGTACTGAAAATATACCTTTTCGTGTTGTAAATAAGTTAAGATATTTTGTTGCTATCTTAAAAAGTGCGCGTCGCGTCTCGGTGAGAATTGACCCTAAGCCGTGCGTCGCATCTGTGCAAGAACAGGCCGTTGCCAGCAAAATGCTGTGACTTCGGACGAACCTATTGTCAACAGCGCTGTTTTATCATGAGTATCGGGTTTAGACAGAGCACATATTACGTTCATTGATATGCAAAAACCTAGATACACAATCAGCGTCTCGAAAACATCCGCATAAATAGGGCGCATTGTGCGCAGGTGTCAAATAGTATCGTCAGTCATCTTTCAGTCAGTCTTTTTGGACATTGCTTTTAAAAATCACTTTAAGTCAGGCGTTTAAGGTTAAATATGCAAAAAAAAAATGTTTTATCATAACTATAACCACTGACGTTTTGAGTGTCATTTTTGCTCAACTGTGTATCTTGGGTTTTTTGTATATAAATAATACGTTACTGAAATTCTGACACGATATACACGATTTACCATGATTTTAACAGTAAACCTGCTTTATAAACTGTTTCCGTCTAACGCGCATCACAAATTGAAACTTTAGTTCTGAGCTAGTTATTGCGTTTCCAACTTTATTTCGATTTGAGTAAAGTTCTTATTAGAAAAATGCCAACTCAGCACCAGACTAAGTTGTCAGTTTCGTAAAAAGAACTGTATTTCGATTTCTGTTAAATTCTAATTTCAAGAACAGTCTCGATGTTTTAAACCATACTTATAGAAACACCTTGTTTATAATAAGAACAATTTTTAACCGACAAAAAAAAAAGAGGAGGTGCTCAAGAAGACGCGTATATTTTTTAAACATAAAGGTGTCAAGTAAAAAAATGTCAGCATAATAGTAATTTACATTAATTTAGGAGCTTAGTTAGACTATTTAGTTAGTTTATGTTTGAACATGGAATTTTAATTTACTCCTTATTCAAGCAAACCCATGTTCACTGACCGCTATGACAGGTATGAGCACACCCAGATTGCCGGCACTGCCCGAGGCCTTGAGCACGGGCGCGGGCGAGCGGTCGGTGGCGCGCTCGCCGCCCAGGCCCAGCTGCACGAACAGCTCCAGCAGGCGCGTCAGCAGCTCCAGGCGCGCCGACGTGCCGCGCACGTTGGCGGCTATGTTGGCGAGGGCGTTCAGCACTGCGCCGGACACGTGCCTCAAATGTGGGAACAACAGAGTATTCAACGGGGTGTATCTTTACTTAGTATAAAACAAAGTCGCTTTTCGTGTCTTTGAAACTACGCAACAGATTTTAAGACCTTGTCCAGAAGAAGCGAATTCGTCGCGAAACGTTTCGCGCGAATTCATTCGCGCGCTATTGAGATACTAGGCACGAATACATCGCGTCCACAAGCATCGCGCGAATTCAAAATACGCGCGTAAATCGCGTGCATAACGCCAGACCCTCGACTCGCGCGTGATTCGCCCTTTCTGGACAAGCCCTTAAGCGGTTTTCAATGGTCACCCACGTTTCGCCAGTTATATATGTTTAAGGTGGAAGCTCCAAGATAATAAATAAAATAAAAAAAGCCTTTATTTCCCATTACCCTTAAAATTACATTATAAATGTATACAATATTTTGTTTCTTGTTAGTAGTTTTATTTATCTTATAATCTAAGTTAGTATATTCTCCGGGATATGGACCCGTCCTCGGGTGAAGGCCTCCTCCAGTTTCTTCCATTTGTCCCTGTCCTTTGCAATATTCTGCCAATCGTTTCCTGCTAAAGGATGCTCCAAGGTAAACCCGCAAAATTAAAATTTTCTTACGTTTTTCCCAGGTCAATACCAGTTAGTATGTTGATTAAATAATGATTCGCCACCGTAACACATCTGTATTTACAAAATTACTTTAATTAAAATCATAAATATAATGCTCCAAATTTATTTAATCCCATCAAATGACTATTTCACGAAAAAGTCATCAATGAGATTATATGAACTTAGAGAGTTGTATTGATGATTATAATTCTATAAATACATACGTGTCACTGTCGTGAATGATATTTTGTACCAGATTGAAAAACCCAATATCACTTTTCCGATCTGGGAATTGAACCCGGGACCTTATGTTTAGCAGTAGTACTTGCAACTACCGGACCAACGAGGCAGTCAATACAGGATAAGTTTTTAACTAGTGCGCAAACTGTAACCATAAATTCAACATATCATTCTAGAGCCCCCAGTGCTCAAATTTTTCGTCAGTTATACAGAAAAAAAATCAGTTGTTTCATAGATATGAAACAGCTGAATTCATGGTTACAGTTTGCGCACTGATTAAAAACTTATCCTATATATCTTATGAGAGAATCGTCGAAAAAATCGACAAAATTTAAAATTGGAAACTCCTTGCCAGTCCCTGGAGTCTGTAGCCCATATAGCCAGTTTATCTTGAAAGTAAGAAGTTCTCTCTTCTTCTTTGAATGTAGATGCAGGTCTATTTCACCTACCTATACTGCTTCTTATCATCCGTGTGATGGTAGGCGGCGCTGGCAGCCTCCACAGTGATGACGGTGAACATGCGCATGATCTCGTCGTGCGCCGGGCCCTCGGGGCTGGCCAGCGCCATGCAGCCCAGCTGGTCCACTATCAGCGTGTCCAGGGACGAGGGCGCGCGGCATAGCCTGGAATGAAATTAAAACTAAACGCCTGTATTTTGAAGAACAGCGGTGGTCCGGGGGTTCGAACCCAGACAGGCAATTTATTTTGTGTAAACTATTTCATCACTACTGCCCTCAAAACGGTGAAGGAAAACAATGTGAGGAAACCGGCATGTCCTTGTACGAAATAAATAATAGTTTAAAAAACTATTTTATTTTCTCCTTTTTTAGTTTGGTTTTTAAAGCGTGTTTTTTAGTTTTTTAAACTATTATTTATTTTCTATTTTTTAGTTCTGCTAACTACAAAAACGTGTTTTTTTTTCTCAATTTTTTTTTTTAATTATTGAATTGTCATCGGTCCTCGACAAGTTTACAAAGTTTCAATGAAATCTGACCGTTTAAAGTGGGTCAAAATCGCGCTCAAAGGAGTCGGTTACATACAAACAAACAAACATACAAGTGAAGTTAATATAAAGCGTGTAAAAATCGAAGGCATGTGACATCTACCAACCGGCACTGGGCCCACGTGGTGGATTACGGCCCACTTCCTCTCACAGAGAGGAGGCCGTGTCTCAGCAGAGGGAATATTATAGACTGATAATGCCTGTATTTCCTAAAGAGCTAAGGCATAAAGTAGCATATTTTGTCAGATTATAATATTATGATATACGTTCTATAGAATAGGTTATAAGCAGAGATCGGATATTCGGATGCATATTCACCTAAAGTTGAGATGTTGGCTAACATGGAATGCGCTTTTGTATCGAAAAGTCTTAATTTAGGTAAGTAATATGTTTATTTTTTGTTTTAACTAATAAAAACCACCCCTCCTCCAGTACATACACATATTTGTATCGGGTTAAACATTAATTTTAAATTAATACACATCTGAATAATTATGCAATCCAAGAATCCCGGGGTTTTGAATAAATATTACAAATAATTTATAAAGCCGCTTCCATACTTTCATAGCTAAAATTATCTTTAGGTAAATATGCATCCGAATATCTGATCTTTGGTTATAAGCCTTTTGTTGGTTGGTTACAGAACTTTTTCTAATGAAAAAACTCCATTTAATTCTGCCCAAAGATCTCAAGAACCAGTATTACAGACTCCAAACTGGCCGTAAACCAAACAATTCATTAATCTGCTAAATGATCGAAACTCGTATAGCTCAAATAACATTGAAAATTCCAAAAATATTTAACGGTTGACGTCTAAACGTAACAATAAAATGACGCACGCACCTTTGTTGAAAGAACTGGAGTATCGTGTCCGTTGTTTTCGGCGTGTCCTTGAGAGCGACTGCGACGTGCCCCAGCATGATCACTATGTTCGTACTTATAAGCGACGATTCACTGAAATAAATGATGAATTGAGTTTCACGTTACTGACGAATGCTTGCACTGACTCAATTGGTCCACTCAAATCTGTGTGCTTATTTCCTCAAAAGACCATTTCAGGCACTATAATCTACATTGTCCTCTCGTAATCAGACCAAGATTATGTCTGAACTACAAAAGAGAGTTTGACCCTTGAGTTTTTTTTTGCCATTTCTTCTCAGGGGTAGTCAAATAGGGAATGTCGACTCCATCTAGCTTTTTTTTTAAATAATATGACGTGTATAAGTGATTCCGATATCCTATTTAAGTACAGAATAAACAATTTCATTTAAAATCAACCGTTAATTTTAACTAAGGTTCGATGTTACTGCGTTTGTTATTGATAATATCGTGTCTTGAAAATTGGCAAATGGCTTTGCCTAGCTATCCCATCCATGCTAGAATCCACTCCAAACTTTGTAACACTAGTATAACTGGAGATGTACATATGTATGAAGTTATGCTTCTCCAGAACAGGATTGGAAAAGGTTGAAATATGCTGATTTTTAGGGTTCCGTACCTCAAAAGGTAAAAAAGGAACCCTTATAAGATCACTCTCTTGTCCGTCTGTCTGTCCGTGTGTCACCGCCGATGTTTTCAGGAACGGGTGCACCTAGCAAGTTGAAATTTATACCAGATACTGAGGTCTATAGTCCCTATTAGGTGTACAAAAATCAAGGTCCTGAGTCAATACGATAAAAAGGTATGGGCAAATTGAGATTTTCGCTAAAACTTGTCAGTACCAACATTTCTTAGCTTTCTTTCTTTCTTTCTAAAGCAAGGTCTTACAGTAAAAATAAAGGAAAAACTCCAAAAAATAAAAAAGTTGAAAATTACGCACGAGTTCGAATCACACTTGTTTTTTTACATGTATTACTGAACAACATATAAACACAGCAAATGTCCTGCATATCTGGTAGCGTCTTGTGACGGGTTGTTAAGCTCCCTAAAATAGGGTTGAGCTACACGATGACTACTGCAGGCATGCCGTCTGTTGGAACAGGTCAGCTCAAAGCTGTGATGACTCTTTCTTGAAGAAACCCTACCAGGTCCATACCTGCTAAGCCTGCAGGGACATCCCTGCAGGCTTAGCATGACGTTTTCTATTTCTTCGAAGAATAGACAGTGCTTTTTCAATACAAAGTGACATTTCGTTTCTCCATTTTTGACATCGCACCGTAGATATCCTTCTACAATCTGTAATTTTGTCTTTCGTTTCTAACGATCTTTGTCTAGGTGCTTATAAATGTAGACTATTTCAGAAGAATATTTCTTCCCAAACTGTCAAAATCACACTAACAACAAACTTTCTACTCGGCGGCCACAAAGTATATACGATTATCAACAAAATCATAATTGGTTTAGAACGCATAAATGTGATAATTAATAGAAAAACATAGCTATCTTCTCCTATTGTACATCATTCAGTTAATAGTCATGTTTATACTTCCGTCGACAAATCGGTGCTCGTGCTAAACCTGCTGCATTATTGCTCACTTAACATCCTAATAAAAAATATGTTGGATTTTAAAAGAGTCATGACCTCTGAGTTTGCTTCGGCATTTATTTTCCGTTATCAGTCAGCTAGGAAATGCCAGCGCCATCTATTTTTAAAATATTCACCAACAAAACTTTAACGTGCAAAAGTGTCTTTTAAAATAAATATCTAAATAAATAAACATTTCTTTTCAACCACTGGCGAACCTTGTCTTACATACATATTATAAATATGAAAGTTTGTATGTTTAGATGTTTGTAACTCAATCACGTAAAAAGGCCGATAGGCACAAATAGTTTGTAACTTCGATTAACGTATAGGATACTTTTTATCCTGGTGTTACGTTGTCGTGGGATAATTTCCGAGGTCCACGCGGGCGAAGCAGTTGGCGAAAGCTAGTTACAAATACATTTCTGATTCCTCGCTCCATAGACGCGCTGCAGTTGTAGGGTAAGTCCTATACAACGTGTAACGGAAAGGGTATACACATATCAAGGGCACGGCTTCTTTGGATGATATCAAACGATATTGGAAGGGTTTTTAATCCTATTTCTACATGTACGGAAGTTATGAGAATTTTTAATACATTGATACCAGAAACCGAGCTTGTCAAATTGATATTTAAACACATCACTCGGAAGAGATTTATCGTGATATTGGCAAAGTAACGTGGAAAGTTATTGACCTACGTAGTGCGGTGACACGTTTGTTTTTTTTTTTTTTTTTTTTTTGGGTGGGAAATCATCAAATAACTTCTCCCGCTCTGGGTGGAGCGGGAGGGCGTGTCAGACTTTTACTGACTAAAACCCACCCGTGTCCCCTCAGTTGCCTGTGTGCCAGGGGCCGCGGTATCTCTTTCGAACAACCCGCACCCCTGGCAGGGTGACACGTTTGTTATGATTTGAATTTAAGAAACCAATGAAACAGAGGTATCAATTCTTCGAGTATTTTATTTTGAGCTGAAACTATGTATAGTGATTCTATACCAGCTGTTATCTTTAGTGCTTAAGGATAGCAATAGGGTTTCTGTTACACCCTGTATAAGTCTGACATTTCATAAATGTAATTTCGACGTATCAGAAAACGGCATAAGGTCTCTCACCTATCACTCGTCTCGGCGGTAAACAACCGGTTGCTAACAGAGCCCACGAGCGCAGGCACACAGTACGGGTCCACAGTTAAGGCCGCTTCTAGCGCTACACACAGGTTTTCAATGGCAGCGTCTCGAAGCTTCTCGAATGGCGTCGATTTTACTGGCACTCCGCTCTCTGTGAGTCCCTGGAGCTCTTTCCCTTGGACTGGAAGAATATTGACTGGGTTAATTGTGGCGAATAAATTGTCATATTACCCGTATCACCTCCACCTGCTAGACATAGGCCTCTCCTATGGTTTTCCTCAACGATTTGATCTTGGTCGCTCGGATCCATGGATGATCCGCGATCTTTACTAAACTAGAATTGAGAATCTTTGATAAATTACATTCATAATTATCATAATTTTTAGCCGAAAGACTACGTCCACTGCTGGACATAGGTGTTAGAAAGCTTACCACAAGGTGGACCCATGACAGCATGTTTTCAGTTATCTAGTATATCGTTTGGTAGTCTATGAGGCTGATTTTCGAGTAACCATTTGCAATCAAAATATCCTTAACAAAGTATCTGTTACCATAGATTTTTAACTTTTCTTAGATGACATTGCCTTCGTTATTCCAAAACTCGATAATAGGATATTTTCCAATTTATTCAAAACTATTCTAATTTGAAGATTGGGACAAAATATGTAACAGAAAAATAAAATAAAATTGCTTTATATCCATTTTCTCAATAAAAAACGATTTAAATCAAATTTATTTTTCGTTGTTTTGAATTTACCGCCAAAACGCTCCTTACGATGACTTTTAATCACGTGACCACACGTGACGTCAACTTTGTGTAAACTAAAGTACCTAGTTAGTAAGTAAACAAGTGAATGTCGAGTTTTTATTTAACAAGATTTTTAATGGATAGAAAGTGATATTACTGGTGTGCGGTGCCTCTGTGCACAAATACTCCTAAAACTGCGCCAAACCAAGTATTTTTACTGGTGCTGTTTACACAAAGCTGAAGTCACAATGTCACGTGATAAAAAGTCATCGTAAGGAGCGTTTTGGCGGTAAATTCAAAACAAGGAAAAATAAACTTGTTTTTAATTGAGAAAATGGATTTAAATCAATTAATTTAAATTGTTATGTTAAATAACTCGTCCCAATCTTCAATATAAAATAGTTTTTAATAAATTGGAAAATACCCTATTATTTGAGATTCTGAATTTAAGTATAGATCCTTCCTTTCTGCGTTTTCATTGTCAATTTCAAGGTATGATATTAAAAACGACGTGAAAGCAAAGTTGAATTGGTCAATCTGCAGGCTTAGCACGAGAACCGTAGACAAGCGTTTTGTCGTCGGAAGAGTAGACAAAAATGACGTTTCCGTAAAGACAGTTGACAGTTTTTCACCGAGAAATGTAGACAAGCGATTTCTATTCTACAGTAGAGTAGAAATAGAAAGCGTCATGCTAAGCCTGCAGGGTGGCAACGACATCGACGGGCAAACTGTAACCATGAAGTCTAGAGAGAGATTCTGGCATGAAAAGTTTTGATCGGAATTATAAAAAAAAATGCTGCTCCATAATTATTTATTTTGATCGTGTAGGTCGGACCATTTTCTTTGAATCAGCAGACTATTTTTTTTTTATATCGCCGTTAAGTTTCTACGCCGTCTAGAGTTATGTGCTTTCATGGTTACAGCTTGCGTATTGAGGTCCTTTCGGCCCTATATAACCTTATTTGACTTCTGACGTAAACGACATTCATCATGCTTTTGAAACAGTAATTTGTCTTTATACGGGCAGAAGGGTTGACTACGATCATATTTTTTTTTTAAATCAGCTGTTCCATACATTTTGTCGATTTAAGTGAACACAAATGTATGGAAAAGCTGATTTTTATTTCGCGATTTCAAGGTTGGTCCCATAGAAAAAAAAATCAAAATGATGAGTACAATGCCCCCTTTTCGGGTTTAGGGTAAACAAAAACTAATGTTGTATATATATTTTAAGTACAAGCCGAAATATCAACACTTGGGAAAAAGTAAGGCAGATGATGTTGATTCTTTAAGCACAATAATATGTATCTAGTAGTCACAATGGCGGTATCACAGCAGGTGAAAAGCGTTTGACAATTTGATTTGTTAGAACATTTTTGTGCTGTCATTCGTTTAAAAAACCGAGTGTTAATAACATGAGACCATGTTCACACGAACAAAAGAATCGCGGCGGGAACTTATTGCGCTATGGAATTTCAACTCTCGGTGATGAACCGAGTGTTGAGAATCCAACAAAGTGCATATCAGCGGGTCGAAAATACACATTGTTCGATTTTCAACTTTCAGCGCTTAGCAGTCCGTTGAAGATCGAATGCGCGAAATAATCTACCGCCATATTTTTACATTCGTGCAAAGCATTTTCTGCCAGTCGACCTTTGTGTAATACAGAGACAAACAAAGGTGATATGATGATCATTAGACTCACGCGTAACTTTCATATGCTCTTTACCAGTCTTCTCCAGCTCCAACTTGTGCAGTTTGAAGAGTATTGGCGACGGAGTCACCAAGAAGTCGCGCAGGCAGTAGATCGATGTGTTTGCTATCGTTGGGAACTTCGTCGCTAGTTTGCCCAGTCCCTGGAGAAATGAACTTTATTATTATAATGTTAGGGTTTAAATTCTAGGCGAGATGTGCTTCTATAAAGATGATAAAAGGCTGGAGACAGGCAAAAAAAATTACATTATTCAAAATTAGTGTCCGAATTAAGTTAAATTCAGTTTCTGTTAATCAAATAATCAAATCATTGTATAATTTCACTGGGTTAGTTAGGTTTGTCTGTCCGAGCTCTATGGCATCGGCCGCATTCGGCGGGTCAGCGTAGCTATTCACAACCATTCGACAGGTTTTTCAATCGAGTATGACACAGATTCGGCCAAAAGCTGTCGGAAGAATGGCTGTCATTTATTTGATGGAGACTTGCAACTTTTTCGGGTTTCTGATTTGTGAACAGTCTATAAAGGAAGTTTATATTCTGATTTGATCTATCAGCGCTGATCGGTACAGATGGCTTATCCTTTTTGCCAAACCGGTTATCAGCTTTCTACGTGAATGCGGTTCTGCGGGTAATGTAACTTTTAGTAATTTTCCACCTTCCTCTAATGGAACAAACCGTGTATGTATACAGGGTGAAATTGAAAACATGCGACAAACCGAAATGGGAGATTGTACTCATCATTATAAACAACTTTTACTAAGGGACCAATGATGCAATCGCGAAAAAAAAACATCTGTTCCCTACATTTAAGTTCGCATAACTCGTCAAAATGTAGGGAACAGCTGTTTTTTTTTTTGCGATTGCATCATTGGTCCCTTAGTAAAAGTTGTTCATAATGATGAGTACAATCTCCCATTACGGTTTGTCGCATGTTTTCAATTTCAACCTGTATAATAATGTACTCACTTCAAGACAGACCATCAGCAGCGGCATGTGGGCAAGTATCAACTTGTGGTTATGATTGGAGTTTATCTTCTCAGTCAATCGTCCACATAACGAGTCCGCACCTACAAATTAACAATACATAACTAACTAAGTAACGTAAAACTGTTGTTTTGTTTGATCAAAGAAGATCGTCATAGTGATTCGGCGCAATAGTAAAAAGTAATAAGAGGTCTTCAATGACCAAGGAAACACATTTTTATTCATTGGCATTACTTTGGGTTTTGGGTCCAACTTTGTTTGAAAAATTTTAAAGTTTTATACGAATATTACCTTAAAATGTTATGTTTCCCGCAGAATAACGGGTTTAAAAAAAAAACATCTTCAAATCAAAATGGCCGATCAAGCGACCGCAACCGAACAAATGGTTCTTGTTTATACAGCCCCATTCATCAAGATGGTTAAGTCCAAAAAACAAATAAAAAATACATTAACTTAAAACCGTTTTTTTGTTTGACGAAAATTTTATGTTGCCCTGCAGAATAACGGCTTAAAAAAAAACATCTGCAAAATCAAAATGGCCGATCAAGCGACCGCAACCGAACAAATGGCTCTTGTTCATACAATCCCATTTTATTAAGATATACTTTAGAAAGTATATACAAACAAAATTAGTATTACCTATTTACAAAGATGAGTTGAGTTAGTTAGTTATCTCAGTTGACAACTAACGACAGAATATAATTGGAAGTAATTAGTACTTAAATAAATAAATAAAAATAAGAAGGATTGAATTTGAGTTAGATAAGGCTTAGGTTAGATGCTCGCAAAAGCATGTGAGATTTTTTTTGTCCGAGTTTTTGATACGGACTAATTATGAGCATAAGAGCGTTTGCGCACTTCAACCGAATCGAAACGGAGAACTTACGGTGTGGAGTAGCTGTTGTAATTCTACTATCCTACTATAAATGTGACAGTTTGTAAGTTTGTCGTGTAAATGTTTGAAACTCAATCACGCAAAAACGGCTGAACGGATTGGGATGAAATTTGCCACAAAGATAGTTTAAAACCTGGATTCACAAAAATGATACTTATTACTTTGTGTCCCGGTAGTACCTACGTATTTTTGGAATAATTTTCGACCTCAAAAAAGCTAAAACCAAAAGCTTTAGTTTATATAAGGGGTTGCGTAGGTACTAGATCCGATCTCCATCGGATCCAATTTCTCGGATCTCATATTTGGATTGAATGCAGTGCGGAAACACTCCAAGGCCGATATCTACAAAGCGTAGTCAGACTTTACTTTGCTTGGTAAGCGTTTCATACAAATGAATATGAACCTTATTCATGTACAAAAGAACTTCATATTCGTTTACGCGAATGTCATCAAGTGTTTCAAATGAATATGAACGTTAGCATCATTCGAATAATGTTCATATTCGTGTGAAACGCTAACAGCCTAAGTTTGATCTTTGTAAGTACGCTGAGGGTTAGTTAGCACAGGGGTATCACTGAACACGCACTCGCCGGTACCTATTAATATTGTTAGAGCGTTTATAAGAGCTGGTACGTGATAGTCCCCGTCAACTGTAATAATATAATACATGAATTATAAGAATGTGTCAAGTTTCTCAAGAAATCACCAAAATTACCCTCCTTCTAGGCTCGCTGCAGTCGAGCAAAATGATAAAAGTAACAAAATAATCGAAATAATTTTCTAATTGAATTTGACACTTAAAGGCAACAAAACAACGTTGCTTGTAACTTACAATATTTTTATTTGAACTGGTCTAGACAAAGATTTTTGAGAAACTTGACAAAATATAAAATTAATAAATAAATAAGCAAATAGATTTAAATAGGTGCAACAGAGGTATAATAAATAATACAACAACAACAAATAATAAATACTTAAATAAACAAAAGACAATATTACGACACTGAAAAACGACAACTAAAATAGCCCTTAACCCCATTTTACTTCATTCTTATCTCAAACCTTATTCTACAACAAAGAAGGTCCAGAATCACCTGTCTCATCGCCTATAGCCCAGACCAGCAGATCAACGCAGGCTGAATTCGCCATCACATTAACTTTGAATTTGTTGACAGTAGCAAAGTTACTCTCGCGGTCTTCTCTCTCTGAAGCATCGTGGTGACGACTCTGGAGTTCTGTTTGACCGCTTAAAAAGAGGCATTTTACGAATTCCTGTAAAGAGAAATTGGATGGGTTTAGCCTGGAAAGCTGTAAGGTTTCAGGCTTAAAATGGGCTATCTTTAGTGCTTATGATGGTTGTTCTTTTATTTTTTATCTACTGTGGCAATCGGCGATCAGTTGCATAGATACTTTGAGCGGAACAATTGGAAGTAAAAATAGGCGGGCAGAGTTAGCGAGCCATCTACTCTGTATTCGTGCTTGATTATTTTCTTAGCATGGTGATGATGATGGGGACTCCTTTTTCCGCACTTAAGACTCTTGTTTGGTTAATTGTGCGTGGGGTTCTGGCCAACAAAGCCAGCCTAGCTCCGCCCAAAAGCACAGAAGATTCCTGGGAGCTTCACAGGCTTCGCGAAGAGACCTCATTGTTCCGACGATTTCTTTACGTTGCGTAGCAACACCCTCGCATTCCAGGATGACGTGGATGGCTGATATTTTGCAAGCAGGAAGTATAGCAATTCACGAGCGTACGTCATGTGATTCTTATGTCATTGTTATAAGGTATAAATTGAAATGATTGACTTTGATTCGTGGATGGGTTTTGTAGTAAGAAATAAGTAGTCTAAATTAGTATTCAGCTGTAATTTTACCTGGACGTCTTTGGTGAAAGGTCCTGGTAAGTCCTTCTGATGCTGCAGCAGTTCTCTTAGAAGTGTCACCATCACTAGGTTCAAGGTCTCCGAGAACGATTTGTATGGAAACACCTGTGAGGGAAATTGTAATTGTTATTCTAAGGATTCCTGAGATGGAATTAGTAAAGAAGACAGATTTATTGTTCGAAGTTTTAAGTTTTATAACCGAATCGACAAACAATTAGATTCCCAAAAATGGTCTTAGAATCTTTGATATACAAAAAACCCAAGATACACAATCAGCGTCTCAAAAACGTCCGCATAAATAGGGCGTAATGTATGCAGGTGTTAAATAGTATCGTCAGTTCTCTTTCAGTCAGACTTTTTGGACATTGCTTTGTAAAAACCACTTTAAGTCATGCGTGTAAGGTTGAATTTGCAAAATAATGTGTTTTATCATAACTATAACCACTGACGTATAATCGGGGACAGATTTCAGTGTTACTTTTGTTCGAGACTCTGCATCTTGGGTTTTTGTATATCAATGCTTAGAATCTAATTGTTCATCATCATCTGCCTAGCCTTTTCCCAACTATGTTGGTCGGCTTCCAGTCTAACTGGCTCCACCTGAATACCAGTATTTTACATGGAGCTACTACCTATCTGACCTCCACAAACCAATTACTGGGTAATACGACACCCCTTGTCAGACTTACGGGCTTCTGACGACCCGTACAGACTGTCAAAGATCCACGAATGACAGCCGGGACCAAAAGCTTAACGGGCTGTACGAGGAACGGATAGGTCTTGGTATGCAAAGATGGTTACTCATCCACGGACCAACCGCGGCAAGTGTAGCTTAACTTGATCGATCGACCCATGCGGCTGTTATTACTTAAATATAAGCTCCTCGCTTACGATGTAAATTTAACAAGAGGAAACCTTCATACCTGAATCTGTCCCGACGCATAAATATCTTCTGCTTCTTCATCCAAAAACGCCAACAAATCCTTAGTCAGCAGCTTCTTCGCCACCGATAGAATCGACTGCAGATACGTCACATAAAACTGCACATTGATCCTCTTCTCAGGCGACTCCGAGAACCGCATATACGGGAACTGGTTGAAACTAGATCCGAACTTATGAAAAAAGTACGTCGTAGGATCGTAAGGTACCGAATTGTAACTATGGAGAGAACCCCTTTTTAAAGTACCTCCGGTACTATCGATGGTATCATTTCCATGATCTAAAAGATTCTCGTTGTGAGGGTTCAGATTTCCGGATAAAGATCTAGGAATGATCGGTCGGAATTGGTTGAACTTCCTCTTTTTATCTAAGGTAGAATATTCGAAGTTTGGCTCAGGTTCTTTTGTTTTAACGGGACTAGGTGGTTGAGGGAAGAGACGGCAGAGGAGAGGCGGGTCTACTGTAGCATAACGACCCATTGATCGTGCTAGACCTATCAAAGTAGGAATGGTGCTCTTGCATAGTTGTAATTTGGAGATAGTGCTAGTATAGTCCTTGCTTTCGTGACAAGTCATTATGAGCTTTGTCAGGTTGGACATAAGCTCAATTTGGGCTGTGATGATTTCCTCTCGGAGTGAGGGCTGCTTCGTGGCAATGTCTGAGAGAAGGGTGTTGAGACAGAAGCTGAATTTCTCCGACATTGGTATACCTGAAACAATCCAAAACATTTAAGTTTATTTATTGTGGCCAGGTAAGATTTTACAACATAATTATATGTATGGTTATATCTATTAAAATAAACTATGAACGTATGGAAACACAATTACTATATTAATTCCTGTTTTATACAAGTCCACATAATTCTATGAGATAGTGTTCAAAAATAAAAATATTTTAGGCATTATCATAAGAAGGAGCGCTAAAATTGCGCTCGATTTACATCATCATTCTCTCGCCCTTACCCCAGTTTAAGTAATTCACACGTGGAAGTTGTAATTACAGCTTGTCCCTCATAAAAATGAGTTGTACGTCATTAAAAATAAACAGTCATCGCAATTAAAAACATATAATAGAAAACTCATCCGTACATAATAATATGTTTGTACTAGTACTAACAATGCTTTAAATGCGTAGCGTGACAACTTGTGATGCACAATCATCACTTACGAGTATATTAACCAATAAACCAACGATGTGTGAAATGATCATGTATGGCATTCGCTAAGAAAATTTAAACGCGTTTTTTCCGTCGTTATTCTCTCCTTTCGAGGTATATGCTCATCAGGTTAAAAATTACCCATTTACCAGAGTTGAATAGAAATATTTATTTATGTAAGTAGATCTTTTACAGATTGAAGATTGAACCATTGCAGCTTTGAGCTGACCTGTCCCAACAGACGGCATGCATGCATCAGTCATCGTGTAGCTCAACCCTACTTTAGGGCGCTCAACGTTGGTAACGGGACCAACTACCCAGTGTGCACCTGCGCCGGTTCGTCATGCCAGCCGGCTTGAGTATTTCAGGATAGCATTCTGTCTATGCTGTTAAAATCTCACCGTGAAAACTTACGTGAAACGAACTTGAAGTGAGCTCATGTCATTCCATTTGACGCTAAGGATTGACACAATCGACAGCTCACTTCACCTAGGCTTTCGCGGTGAGAATTTTCGGCATCGTTTACCTCTAGGTACAATGATACTTTCGGGGTGTATAGAGTACAATAGAGCTTTTTTTTAATATAGCCTGCCCTGTCCCACTGCTGAGCTAAGGCCTGCCCCAAAGTCTTTCAGGCATTATTTTCCAGTAGCCTTGCAATATGCGTCTAGGTAGTCCCGCCATCTAATAGAGCTTCAAATAATTTATTTTAATTTTACTACAACAATATTAAAAATTGTGATGCCCACAGCGTCGTATTGCCTAGAATAGCATCATATCCATGGAAAACATACATCTTGTGTTAAAAATAAACTGCCATATCCATATTTAATAAAACAATTATTTTTCTATCATTATTTCAAAGATAAAAATCACGAACATCACAATCGTGCGTTATAACGAGATATAAATACAACTCTCAACACATAGTATGCACTCAGTATCAAGAACTAACAGGAACTTAATCAAAATGTTGAAGAATCTATTCGTACTTTTTGTGGTCGTGATGATGGTTGGAAACGTAAGTACTGATTTCGGGATTTTGTTTTGCATAGCGACATTTTAGTGGCCCAAAAACCGTTCTACCAGTACCCTAATTGCGTAAGATACTTCGTACCACAATCCGTAGGTTTTAAAGGAACTTCCTAATTCATTGCTTCAAGGGTTTGAAAAATTCATCTGCTCATCAACGCAAATAAGGTAATGAACATGGCTAAACTGTAAGAATTAAAGACATTGCGATCAATTGCCATTATATGTGTTAATCAATTATCCAGCAGGACACCAGACCCTTGACAGTCAATGACATATAGATACTGATAACGTTTATTGTTGTATACTGTGAGCTGCATCAGGTCACCTTTTAACATATTCGTTTACTCTGCAATGCTGCAAGCCATTATAAGTCTTACGAAAAACTATTTTCGTGTACCTTCTTCTCGATCTGACTGTGCCATGCTTATCCGTCAGAGCCCTCGTACAAATATGTTATGTTCTCCGGCTGTTTAAGTTTACCGATGATATTCACAGGAGTCACTTACAATTGTTTTTTCTACGAGCTTCAACGATCGTTGGGTTTATTTAGTGATTCGATAAAAGTTTTCTCTTCTCAGCGCTTCTCATCTACATTATGCGCACAGCCTAAGTGTGGAACTCTGTGTTACCTTCCACATTTAACCCGTCTGCCTTCAAAGCAAGAGTGAACAGACAGCTTCTAGGCACGCTCGTTCCATCAAAGACCTCATTCATCGCTTTCCATCAGGCGTGAACGAAGTCAAGAGTAGGCCCAGTCAGCAATAAAAATAACCTTTTTGCCTTTTTACTTCAATGACTATTTTCCTATGAGTTTAATTTTATCATTTCAGAGCATGCAACAAGGCGGAGGCGGTGGAGCTGATGGTATGAGTAAAAAAAATATCTTCTATAACACAAGTTTATAAAACTGCAGCATATTGAGGGGTATTAAAGTTTGTTCCGCTACTTCTTCTTCCCAGCTAAAGCACTAGGAAGTGGTGAAGGGCGGGCGTTTTTGGGGGGACTGTCTTATGTAATTTTATTTTGACGTTCAAAAAGAGCTGACTCTCAGCCTAGTTTGAATAAATGACTTTTGATTTTGATTTTGATTAAAAGGCCTGAGGACGCGGTGGAGCATACGGTGGAGGTCGGCCCGGCTTGGGCGGAGCACCGCCGTGTCCTCGTGGATGCGATCGTCGGCGGCGATCTCTCGCGTCCGGCCCTGGTCCAGGCTATGGTACGGAGCAAGAGTGCATGGGTAGCCGCCACCTTCTTCTGCGAAGCAGTAATGGTCGCGAAGAAGCAGGCGGTGCACGTGAGGGAGAGGCAGTATATGCGCCCTCACGGCCCTAGCCTCCGCAGGAGACACCCTGGGCGTCGGGAATCCCAGGCTGATTCCCGGCCACCGTAGGCGCGGGCTTGCGGGCGGCAAGTAATGGGTAGCTCGCTGTCCGGTATGGACCAAGCCCGGGTTGACGGCGCGTTGAGTTCCACGCGCGCCTCAAAGAGATGTCAGCACCAACTGGTGGGGCGCGCAAAGGTCGATGCCTGCCAGGGGTGCGGGTTGTTCGCAAGAGATACCGTGCCACACAGGCAACTGAGAGAACACGGGTGGGTTTTAGTCAGTAAAAGTCTGACACGCCCTCCTGCTCCACCCAGAGCTGGAGAAGTTAGTTGATGAATTCCCGACCTCAAAAAAAAGGGGTAGTAAAACACGATCAAATCCGGACCCGTAGGCGAGGTTTTTAATAGTATCACACGTGTTTTTAATACCTAGTTATGTGCAGTTTTATACACTAATATCTACTCTCATAAATTGGGATTGAATCTACTAAATAAAATAAGGAACACAGAGTAAGAAACAGTTTTGTACCTAATGCCGCGCTTTGCATATGCGTTCCATTAGATTAGAAGAAAAAAAAACCGGCTAAGTGCGAGTTGGACTCCCGCACGAAGGTTTTTTTTTTTCATTATTTTTGTAATTTTTCGCATTAACATCTAGTAAAGTTATTTTTTTATTTTATTTATTTGTTTAGGGCTTTGTCGCTTACCGACCAAATCGCCCAGTGCAGCAAAACTACATCTAGTTATAATCGGGTTTATCTACAGTGTAATATTTCTATTTTTAGGTGGCGCTGGATTTAACGCTGGCGCTGGTGCCAACGGAGGAGGTGGAGGTGGTAATATTGAACTAATTTAAACTTTTAAATTTTTCACAAAATCAAATACCTACCCATTTTGAGTACTTTACACATTGAAAAAAATAAGTAGGCGCAGTCCGAGGCCCACGGCGTTTGTTTTCGTTAAAAATGTTTGGTCACAATTGTAATCTGACTTGTAATTATTGTGTTCTTTATGACGTATTTTTTTTTATGGTTGTATTTACAGCCAATATTAGACGACATCTTAAAATATTTTCCTATTTGCAACAGATTTTCTCACGTTTCAGTCACTGCCGAAGGTATTGTATTTACTCGGCAGTAGATTTTGTAGGCTCATTGCATTCCTTTTGATGCAAGCTTTCTTCGGTTGGAGTTTATTTTTATTTCTGAGCATATTTACTTTGCTATTGTCAACTTCATATACATTTTAACCCTATTTCGGCCAGTATTTTTGTTAATTCTCTCTTTGCCCCCGCAGTGCTTTATCAACTCTTGACAACGATACCGGAATCAATGTTCTAATTAAAGACGTTTTTGCTCTACACTTATTGGATTTTCAATTCATAATGTAAAAAAGAGGGTCGCGCGGCGCGCATGCGCATGCAAACGCAGTGTGACGTCATAGGCAAATTATATCATGCTTAAAAATGGTTATAAATATGACCTATCTTTTGAATGCTCAACTATTAGGTACTCTAGTACTAAAACTGTCGTAGTTATTAGCGGTTGAAATCTTACGTTTTTGGCGGTCAGAAATATTGAACTTAGGTACTACCAGTACTCCGAGCGAACAGACGTTTTTCACGTCACAAAAAATCCGGTCAGAATTATTATACCAATTTTTTAGGGTTCCAACCTTGAAACGGAAACGGAACCTGTCAGAAAGCACCAGGGTAGCCTGCAAAATTCAAATAATCTTACGTTTTTTCAACATACAACGTGACGTTGACCTGCAAATTACAAAAAACGTTAGAAATTTTAGTTTCGTGAGCCACATTAGCGCATTCGGCTTTTTTCCGTTTTGCACAGAGGTTTCATTTTCACGGCATAGATTTCAAATGTTTGTATTTTTATTTTATTTGCTGTTGCTATTTCAGGCAAAGGCGGCGGTGGGGCCGACGGTGGTGCTGGGGCAGGGTTCAGCGCTGGTGCAGGCGCAGGTGCCGGCGGCAATGGCGGTGGTGGCGGTGGCAAATAAGATAAAGAGTAAAAGAGGTAGCTTACTCTTTACATATTTTACATAAGCTCTCACTTCTATATACATTATAAATTAAAAGACAAAAAGTGTCTGTGATGGCGATGTTTTAGTAAATGACAATATGTATTGACACTATTTTTTATTTCAGATGCTGGAATAAACAAATGGCACCATAAATAAAATAACTTGTAATATTACTAAAAACCTGCACCTAAATTATTATCCAATAAAAAAAATTAAGTAATATCAAAATTGTTTTATTTCTTGTCAATCACGTTCTTTGTATTCGTAGTATTAGCCTTTTAATAAGAATGTTGTGCATGCCTTTAATTGATGTATTTACACAGTGCTGAAGATTCGTCATCACCTAATGTTAGTATCTTTGTAAATATGTCGTTGGTGTGCCTTGCTTCATAAATAAATAAATGCAAGCCGAACACCTGATGTAGTCTTGTGCCTGCTCGGTCATTTTTATGATCGCTCCGTACTAGTTCATTTCGGTCAGTGAACTATAGTTCCTTCTATTAGTTCTATTGGCTCTATTCGGTCTTCGCTCTCGGTCAGTACTTCCATAGATCACAGAGCAAAAAAGTTTCATTGAAATCGTATCAGTCAAATCAGTCGCTGCCATTGTCGTTCTCGTTCGGACATACGGTATGGATTTTTGTAAATGTACGAGGAGCAATTAGAACGAATAGACCGATTACAAGTCGGCATTCGGAAACGTTTCTTTTAGTACAGTGCAAAGAAACGGTTCCTATTCGTTCATCGTTCACGAACTACACAAGACTAACTTGATGGGATATCCCATCAGCAAAAATAAGAAAGAAAAATTGTTTATTCTGCACAAACAAAACGTACTTCCAATAGAGTCCCGTACGGTTTACCGAATTACCCTTGAATGATATCATTGTCTAACAGAAAGCATGGTTCACCGTTGAACAGTATTACAAAAAATCTTTTAGTCGATACCATTATTACCGATAGCTATTTTCGCCGAAAGCACCTTTCCTTACACCGCGCCAATCCAAAACAATTGTCTTCTGTTTCTGTACCCAGCGGTTTAGGCTGTGTGGTGTCAGTCACCCAAAGGGCAATAGAGAGGGCTATGCTTAGAGTTTCCCTGCGTGATCGGATCAAGAATGAAGAGATCCGCAGGAGAACCAAGGCAACCGACATAGCCCGAAGAATTGCCAAAATTAAGTGGCAGTGGGAAGGGCACATTGCTCGCAGAACAGATGGTTGATGCGGCCGAAAGGTTCTGGAGTGCGACCGCGTACCGGAAGAAGTAGAGTTGGAAGGCCTTCTACAAGGTGGACCGACGACCTTGTGATCGCCGCAGGAATCCGCTGGATGCGGGAAGCACAAACCCGGTCGAAGTTGCGGAGCTTGGGGGAGGCCTATGTTCAGCATTGGACGTCTTTTGGCTGAAAAAAACTTCGTATGTTCGTTTGCATGTTTTTTTTAAACGCATCATAGATAGCGTTACAGGTTACTAAACTTTTTTACTGTTTTGTGTGAAACTAGGGCGAGTATTCCCAATCTGCCATTTGGGGTCCAATAAAGACGTCATGTTTTTTTGTTTTCTCACTTTTACTATATACAAATACCCATCACGTTTGCGGAGCTTCGCAAGTTAATTTAATCTGACCTTGTATACTGCCACATCCATATTTTATAAAACAATAGGTATATTGTTTCGTCTAAGTTTTAGAAAAATAAAGACACGTGTTTAACGCTAATATTATATACTTCGAACGCGATATAAATACAACTGTCCACACATTATTAGTATCCATTCAGTATCCGTAAGTGGAATCAAAATGTTGAAAAAGTTATTCTTAATTATTTTACTTGCGATGATGTTTGGAGACGTGAGTACTTAATTTTTTTCCTGATTTTGCTACATTTTAATTCATTTTAAAGGCCTGTAAATGCTATTGCCAAGACAACAGGCAAAGTCCAACCTAACCAATATTTTTAAAGATAAAACTTCTTAAGATGGAAGCTAGCCATATTTTCTTATGTTTATTGCAATTGGTCAGTATCAAGCTATGTTGAACAAAATATGTTTCGCGACCGTAACAAAATATCGCTTTACATAAATATAATTACTAAAATCATCAATACAACCCTTTAAGTTCATTTAATTCCATTGACTGCTTTTTTTTCATGAAATAGTCATTCAATGGAATTAGGTACCTACTTAAATGAACTTAGAAGGGTTTTTTTTCGAGGGTACGAAATCATCAAATAACTTCTCCCTCTCTGGGTGGAGCAGGAGAGCGTGTCAGACTTTTACTGACTAAATCTCACCCATGTTCCTTCAGTTGCCTGTGTGCCAGGAGCGACGGTATCTCTTTCGAACAACCCGCACCCCTGGCAGGCATCGGCCCTTGCGGACCATACCAGTTCATGCTGACATCTCTTTGAGGCAACTTAGAAGGGTTGTATTGATGATTTTAATGGTTTTACATACACGTGTTACGGTCACGAATCATATTTTCATCAACATACAACGTTACACTGACCTGTAGGTAATTTGAAAAAATAACATAATGTTTGAATTTCTACTTCCATTTACATTTGCTACGCACATCTTCTAGGCACGCTCGTACCATCATAGACCTCATCGTTCGTTTTCCATTAGGCGTGATCAAGGTCAAGCGCAGTCCCATTCAGCAAAAAATAAATAAAAATTTATGGATATAATTTTGCGATGCTCGCCACAAGCTCTATGGTCGTAGAACTCGTTCGAGAATTACAAGCATGATGGAATATATAGATATCGTGTGAACCCAGTCATGTAAGCCTAGGCTACGCTACAAGTCATCAGTCCTTTGATGGACTCTCTTTCAGTTCTCTGCAGCTGTACCTTGCCTGAGGATGGACCTTGCTCTGTCCAGTTTGTTTTCCTTGTTTTCAAGCCTAACACCTAAGTGCACATCCTTGAAGTCAGTTAGTTGAATGTTCGATCACATATAAAAGAGTAGGTACCTAATTGTTTTAATCATTTAAACTTTCAGAGTAAGCAACAATATGGAGGTGGCGGCGGCGGAGCTGGAGGTAAGATTTTTTTAACTGATTTTCTTTTCTAACGCTTTATAACTATCCGACAGATAAATTAAAAAAATTGACAGATATATGCAAAACAAAAACTGCCAAGTTAATTACATTCTATGCATAAAAGATTTATTAATGGTAATTTATAGATATGAGTGTAGAGAAGAAAAAATAAATTATTTTTATATTTTCAGGCGGTGCCGGTGCCGGTGCCGGTTTTAATTTCGGTGTTGGTGGCAACGCTGGTGGCGGCGCTGGTGGAGGTGGTATGACCTAACAATACCTATTAAAAACCGAATTTAACAAAAATAATGAGTTAAAAATTCTTACCGACTACGACCGATTCTTACATACTCCTTTTGCGTCGTTTATGTTCATACACCTGCGGCCCACGTCTGCTATTTTTATAAATTCGTCATTCCAACACGATCCCATTATCATTCATTTGTCATTTTGCTAAAAGTTCGTAATCTGCTAAATTCATAATGGTCGATCATTGGTCAGTCAATGGTCTCGTAATAGAATTGTGTCATAATGGCATTTTTGTATTGTCATTATTATAAAACTCGTTAGTAGAAATGTTTTTCGAAAAACTACTACTAAATTTGAACATTTATTCATGCCAGATTTCATTTATATGTATTTTTACATATTATTTATTAGTGTAATAAGCAATCTAAAGTAGTAGGAACTTCGTAAATTAATTCAGTCATTCATTTGTTCATTATGTACGAGATTACCAATAAATGCCATTTCTTTCAATGGAGTGTCAGTGGCTGACCATTGGAAAGTCATAATGACGCCATTTTATTAGTAGATTACCAAACTTGTCAAAATCAACAATTATGAAATCAATGATAGACCATTCTGACACTATTGTAATAGCAGTCTTGAGGCCCTGATCATACACGCACACCGCCGGTTGCGAGCACTATGTCCAGGGTGGAGAGCTGGTACTGATTTTTTTGCTTACCAACTTGCATAGAGCACCCTAATTGCGTAACACGCGATTAACCATAATCGGTTTCATTTTGACAGTTCAACAATATTCGTTATTTACGTTGTTGAGCAGACACATTTTCCGAACATATGAAGCAATGGTTTAGCCATCTGTTTCAAAACGAAACAGATTATTATGTTTAATCGTGAATTAAGCAATTAGGGTGCTGTTACCGACAGTCCTAAACCGAATCAATTAGTTAGTTTAATTTAAATGTTTTTTTTTATGTTTATTTACGCCATATTAAGATAAACATCTTAGACAGCTAGATAAAATATTTTTTCATGAAAATAGATCTTACCTATTTTCAAAGTATTTTATTTTTTATTACTAATTAGTGCCGCGATCTCCCCCTTGACTGTCATAACGCCCCCATCTGCCTTTGGACTCACTACCGCCCCCACGTAATGCTCCAGCACCCACTGGGGAGCGGCACCGCCCCCGTTGGGAACCTATGTTCTAAGGCGTCCCGTTTTATAGGTATATTATCTCGTAGCTAAATGCTTCTATGATAAGCATTAAAAATGTGTAGGTATAGCTAGGTAGTCATATTTATCTGACAAGATCCTTTATTTCAAAAAAAAAATCTCCTTGGTTTTCCTACCGTTATTTCTATACAGAACAACAGTTTGGCATCTTTAAGGCCCATAGTATCCTCATCTCCCGTCTGAATGCTAAAGCACGACTGCCGCCCGCGCCCGCGCAGGGCACCTCTGAGCCTTTATCTCAAAATGGGAATATTCCTTGGCAAATGTTGATTAATATACAATTGTGCTCTAGCGATTCTGTGGTACCTCTAACCATCCATTTTTCAGTGTATTTTGTTTTCCAAATAATGAGGCCGTTTAGTAGGAGTATGGAATAGAAGCCAAAATATTGCGTGTTGGAATTTTTTTTTTTACAGCAAAAGTATTAACCATACAAAAAAAGTACCCTCGGCAAAATGATCTATATGAATCTATAGCAAAATCATATATTTTTCAAATCTTCAAGACAAGCCGTTAATGAGCAGTACGGTTCATAAAGTGACCGTGTTACGCTACCAAACGGGACTTGGCCCTTAAAAACAATTAAAAACTAAACGTCCGCGTCGTATTGCTGCTGCTAGCACCCCTTTGTTTGGGTTGGAAATCATCAAATGATCTTCTCCCGCTCTGGACATTTACTGACTAAAACCCGTGTTGCTTCAGTTGCCAGTGCCAGGGCCACGGTAACTATTTCGAACAAAATCGCGACGCTGGCAAGCATCGGCCCTTGCGGACCCCTTCTATTACTGTTGACATTTCTTTGACGCGCGCGTGGAACACAACGTGCCGTCGACCCGAGCCTGGTCTTTAGCGGGCAGCGAGCTAACCAATGCTCGCCGTCCGCAAGCCCGCGCCTACGGTGGCCGGGAATCAGCCTGGGATTCCCGCAGGAGACGCCCAGTCCCGGTGCCGGTCCCGGTCTCAGTGCTAAAATTGGTGGCAGCGCCTGGCGCTATTGGAGGTGGTATGGCCTAACAATACCTATCAAAAACCCCATTTAATAAAAATAATCTACTAAATTATATTTTTTTAATCCAATTCATTCATTCCCGCACTAGTAGGCACCAGACAGCTTCAACAGCTGGGGCACAGTAGTACATATAAAACTAGCGCCCGAGTCCAGAAGTTTATAATTTTTCACAAGAGTTTCTTATATAACAAAGCTGAGCACTAAGGATGTTTGAAAATTCATTGCCTAAAGGGGTTAAATAGGGGATGAAAGTTTGTATGGATTGTTCTTCTTTTTTGCCAACGGGAAATCCCATTGGGCGCACGGCTTGTAAATGAATAAATTGTCACAACTAAAACTAGGTGTTTATGTTTCAGGTAATGGTGAGGGTGGCTCCGGCGGCAGGGCTGGGTTTGGTTTCGGATTCGACGCGGGCGCGGGCGCGGGCGCAGGGGCCGAAGGCGGCGGTGGCAAATAAAGTAATATATAGTGTAAGGTCATCATGATCAGCCTAGCCTTTTCCCAACTATGTGAACTATTTTGGGGTCAGCTCCCAGTCTAACCAGATGCAGCTAAAACCTTTTTCAAATATACATAACTCGAAAATTTCAAGAATTTGTTTCATTCCATCCCTCCTATGAAAAATAAAATAACTTGTAATGTAACTAAGTACCTACACTCATGTTGTAATTAATGAAAAACCAAAGTAATATGAAAATTGATTCATTTCCATAGATATATGCATAGTGTTGTTTTATGTAGGCTTCCCACATTTAAAAAACACATACGCACCTTTTGCACTTACGTATTTTTCTGTTCCTTTCTTCTGGTCTGTTTATATGTGTGTGTGTACGTAAATGGTTAAATAAATAGATAATGACTAAACTGTCTTTTGAACACACCATTGAATTGTCCTGTATAGAGTTTGATAAGCATGCTTAGTATGCGTATACAGACCTCCAACTTGGAAGTCTGTATACCTATGTATACAGACAGACTCTGATTCTGTAATGGAAGATGTGTTAAAGAAACTCAGTTAAAGTATAGTAAGTCAATATACGTGGGTCACACTGAACTTTTTTAGAACATAAAAAACGGAATGATGTAGAAGCCTGTTAATATTTTTATTGATTTTCGAAATAATCTCCGTTCATTTCTACGCACTAGTTTCACCAAAGAGGGTGTTATACCACTGACGCAGGTGTCAACCTAATTATGAACATTTTGAACGGCTTAGAAGAAGCATGAGATGCCATTAGAATCTTTTTCGGTCTCTCTAAGGTGTTCGACTGTGTAAACCTTGCGACACTTCTGCTAAAACTAGAGGACTATGGAATTAGGAATACAGCTCTTTATTTACTTAAGAGGGATATTACAAATTGAAGTATTCAGTTTTAGGTAAATTTAACGGCGCGTGGTAGCTGACCGCGCGTTTATGTCTACTGAAGTACGCTACTCATACATGATAACCGTTATGATTCGGACGCCCAGGAACATAAATTAGTTGTAAACTAAATTAGTTGTTATAAAGTGAATGTCGAGTTTATATTTTAACAAGATTTTTAATGGATAGAAAGTGGTATTACTGGTGTGCGGTGCCTCTGTGCACGAATACTTCTAAAACTGCGCCACACAAAGTATTTGTACCGTTGCCGTTTAAACAAAGCTGACGTCACGTGTGGTCACGTGATAAAAAGTCATCGTAAGGAGCGTTTTGGCGGTAAATTCAAAACAACAACAAATAAAATTGGTTTTAATCGTTTTTAATTGAGAAAATGTATAAAAATAAATTTATTTTTATTTTTCTGTTAAATATTTCGTCCCAATCTTCAAAATAGAATAGTTTTTAATAAATTGGAAAATACCCTATTACGTAGATGGAGCAGTCTGAGAATTGATAACGAATAATAATCGGTGGAGCACATTGAGAATACTTCCAGATACCTATGGAGCAGAATGGGAACAAAATAATAAGTATTTTTAAATAACAATAATCCTTGGAGTAACTTGGGAATGAATGTATGAGATTCTTATCTTTTTAGAACAAAAGAATAAGCTTTGGGAATAAGCCGTTTTTAGAGCGCTCCCTACAAAAATAATGAAATTTTATAAGACATATTTTTTATTTTTATTTTTTGGCTATATCTAAACCATAATCACTCACCAAACCTCGAGTCAAACGCTCAAATTCAAGAAAAAATGTGAAAGCGCCTTTAAAGATCATACTAAAAAAAAAGTTAAATTTAAAATTTAAAAAACCCCCGACCCAAACGAAAACCTCTTAAAAGTAAAAAAAAAATATTTATTGTCTTTTATGTTGTAGGTACTATTGTCAAAGCGTTATCACATCGGGGTACGGCTAATGAAAATGTTATCTTTTCTACGGAGTTTCTACAATAGCATAATTACATTCATTATTGCTGGGTATCGTCTGTTTGGCAGGTTATAATCTATTTGCGTGCCAAATTTCATCTAAATCCATTAAGTAGTTTTTGCGTGAAAGAGTAACAAACATGCATACATCCGTACATACAAACTTTCGCGCTTATAATATAGTAAGGATAGTAGGATAGGATATAACGTATAAAACTTTAACCAGTGCGCAAACTGTAACCATGAATTCATCATATCATTCTAGCATAGACTTTTTACTTTTTTTTTTGGTGGGAAATCATCAAATACCTTCTCCCGCTCTGGGTGGAGCGGGAGGGCGTGTCAGACTTTTACTGACTAAAACCCACCCGTGTTCCCTCAGTTGCCTGTGTGCCAGGGGCCGCGGTATCTCTTTCGAACAACCCGCACCATAGACTTTTTACTTCAGTTACACAAAAAAAACATCAGCTGTTTCATAGAAAAGCAATACCTACGCGGTTAAAATGTATAGAACCGCAGTTTTTTTTTGATAACTGGCTATAAATTTCTACGCTACGGGTTTCATTTTGTTTTGAGGTTGGGTAATCATCAAATAACTCCTCCCGCTCTCGGTATAGCAGGAGGGCGTGTCAGACTTTTACTGACTAAAACCCACCCGTGTGCCTTCCTTTGCCTGTGTGCCAGCGGCCGCGGTATCTCTTACGAACAACCCGCACCCCTGGCAGGCATCGGCCCTTGCGGAACCTACCAATTGGTGCGGACATCTCTTTGAGGCTCGCGTGGAATACAACCCGCCGTCGACCCGGGCTTGGTCCTTACCGAACAGCGAGCTACCCATTACTCGCCGTCCGCAAGCCCTCACCTACGGTGTCCGGGAATCAGCCTGGGATTCCCGACGCCCAGGGCGTCTCCTGCGGAGAACGCTAGGGGGTAATGATGTGCCGAGTCGCTGTTTTGGTGAATCGAGTCGACTCGCGTCGGTTTATACGGTATTCGAATCATGACTCGATTTCGCGATTCGCGCCCAGTCCTTGAGTTCTATGTTTGGTATTCGAATGTTGACTCGACTCCAGGACTCGAGTCTAGAAATTCGAGTCCAGAACTCTAGTCTGGCAATTCAAGTCCAGTCCATACACCTGAGGCTTTTTTTCGGCGCCATCGCCATGTTGTAATAAAGTTAATTACAATAAAACCACTTCACTACTAGTAAAAAAAAGTTGTAGGTTCAAACTTGGATTATTAGACATCCTTCATTGTTTCAGTAAACAGAGATCGAATACGAGAGAATCAACCTAACTTAAATACTAGTCAGTTGGACTCGTATAATAGAATCGAGTCAGCTGGTACAAAACCGATTCTTCCTGACTCGAGTCCCGACGTACTCGGCACATCGTTACTAGGGGGTCTACAATCATATAAGCTGAATTCATGGTTACAGTTTGCGCACTGGTTAAAAATGTATCCTGTACAGTAGGACAACAAAAACCACATTATAGATATCAGCCTACTTAGCCTTTACCCAACCATGTTGGGGTCGGCTTCCTGTCTAACCGGATGCTGCCGAATACCAGTATTTTACGAGTTACGAGTTATAATATTTATTTATTTACTCAAAACAAGGTATTGTAGTACACGTTAAAAAAACAGTTATACAAAAATAAGTACTATATCTACAAACGTGTGGGTGAGCACTGCTCTCCTAGCTAGGTTATGTAAGGAGAAGCAGTCCGGTCCCCTAAGGTATAATGACGTAAAGTTTACATAGTGCTTCTGATGCTTCTACTATACTGTTACGTTTTTATTAAAAGTGAAAGTAATAATTTTAAGGTAAATAAATGTGTGTGTGGGTGTGTGTGTGTGTGTGTCTGTATGTATGCGCGTGTGTGTGAGTGTGTGTGTGTGTTCGTGTGTATTTGGGTGTGAGGGTGTGTGTGTATCGTATTGGCTAGTCCATGTTGTTTATGTTTGTGTTAAGATTTTTTCTGTTTCGTCATATGACTTATTTTGGAGGTGCGATTGCACAATTTTTATTTTATATAAAGCGACTGCCTATGTGCCCTTCACAAGCCAGTTACTGGATAACACGGATACTAGGTAAGACTTGTCAGACATTTGGGCTTCTGACTACCCATAACGAATACAAAGATCAAAGATCTACGAATGACAGCCGGGACCAACGTGCTTTCCAAGGCACGGAGGGGTATCGATATAAGTCATGAATGCACCCATCCACGAACCAACCGCGACTAGCGTAGCTTAACCTACGGTCGACCCGTGTAGTTCTTATTATTGAGCCACAAGTTTCCTCTAGCTAATAATGTTAATAAATCAGAAAGTTTATTATTTTCAAAATAAAACCAAAGATAATACCTTTAAACGAGCAATTCTTGTACCTATACAACATGTAACTTAAATAACGCACATCCTCTGAAGGGGTTATTGTGCTCATCATTATTCACAACTTTTATTATGGTGCCAACCCTGAAATCGCGAAAAAAAAATTTGCGGTGCCATACACTTGTGTTCACGTAACTCGTCAAAATGTAGGGAACAGCTGATTTTTTTTTCGCGATATCAGATTTGGCCCCATAGTAAAAGTTGTTGATAATTATGAGTACAATAACCCCTCCAGAGGTTGTGCGTTATTTAAGTTACACCTTGTATATATATAATCTGAATCTCGGAAACGGCTCCAACGATTTTCATGAAATTTAGTATGCAGTGGGTTTCGGGGGCGATAAATCGATCTGGCTAGGTTTCATTTTTAGTAAATGTCAAAAAAAAAACCGAGCAATGAGGATCGAACCAGGTGGCGTTCCGTAGTTTATGCTTACCCCCATGGGAAAAAGGCGTGATTTCATGTAGGTATGTAATATTTAAGTGTCGCCGCATTTATTTTTAAATCGTACAAATAATAGGCATTGAAAATATTATCTACACCTGAAATAAAACTTTAAACAATAAGCGTTAATTTTATATCACGAAATAAATCGTATTACTAATCGTAAATATTTGAGCAAATACGTCAAAGTTTTTCTTGCCTTAGAATGTATAGCCATTGAAAATAAACACCTGAAATAATCTATAGACAATAGGTCCACGAATCGCCTAAAGATATGGCTTTGTTCACCGTGCAAATATTATACTATTCATGCATTTACTTCAATATTTTTCATGGATTTTTCCAGGGTTGCCAACATTTGGGTACACTAATCTATTCAACAATTCGACACGAAGCGATAGCCTTCGTTAATTGTCTACGACTCATACGCATGTTAGCTTAGGTGTTGAGAAATCTGTCAAGCTAGAGTCGGAAAAATACACTTTTTAAGAGGGGACGGGGCCTGCGAGAAACTTGAAAAATAGGTATTTGAAGAAATTATTGCCATTGAACTGTCAGTAAGTCTGCCCCCGTGGTGTTTGATAGGGACAGCTGCAGCTCGGACCGAAATAATCACAACATTTTTGTCGAAATCGACGTTTCGTATTCCCCTTTTTTCTCCTCGAAAACTGAGCCGATTCAATTATTTTTTACATTAACATTTTAAGAAAGAGTATTTTTAGGTTCCTATCATTTTTTTAATGTTAAACACTTTTAAAATTTGTCTGGTAGTCCTCTAATCACGGCGGTAAAAATAATGCATTTTTTGTAATTGTTAGAGGGTCATATTTTATTTACTCATTAGTTGCTGAAAAAAAGAAAATAACAGGGACGTGTTTACAGCAGTCCTTGATTTTATTTAAAAAAATATTGCTCCAGAGGTATTATTCAGGAAGAAAAAAACGGGAATACATTTGTATGGAGAATCGCACGCCCTGTTCCCTCTTAACACGCTTTTATTAGCTTGGTATGTAATAGGTAAAAAAGTTACGCTTTTGTAGTTACTACCGAACTAAAAAATATAAAATAAATTATAGTTTAAAAAACCACAAAACACGCTTTAAAAACCAAATTAAAAAAGTAGAAAATAATTTCATTCAATTAAAAAACGTGGGCTACTTTTTGATGTATTTTTATAACCAATTATTTTTTAGATTTGCCTTCGAAGTAAGTGATGTTTTGTTCTCTAAAAACTAGAAAACCGCTTCAGTAAATCCTAGATAACATCGTCTTAATTTTGTATTTTTTGTAAGGAATGTTTTTTGACTTGTATAAGTTTAAAGCATTTCGTTAATTATCTATTTACATCATTTAAAAGCCAAGTTATAAAAAAAATATATGTACAAGTATTTAAAAGAGAATCGTTGTCAACAGGAAAGGTGCCAGGCAGAAGGCTGGCAGCATTGCCACGTGATTCTTTAGCCAAAAAGTTATAATGGATAGGTACAGTAAGCGATCCTTAAAAGATAAATGTAATATATGCCGTCACTTTTCTGTAGACCTATAAAAGAGCAGTATACCACCAAACATTGTTTTGTTATAACTCAAAGGAATTAGACAGCGGTTTCGATTAAAGCTCCCCCGGCGGCTTTAGTTTATCCCACATTTTCAACAATTATCGCCATAATATCAACCAATTTACACAAAAGCTTAACAAATCATACTCCTAAACCTACCTCGTGAATCGCTCTGTCTTTTAGTGAAAATCCGATGAAAAACCGCATTATAATGCTAAAAAAACTACTGAACGGATTTTCATCCGTTCAGTCGATCGTCGACAGTCCGATCGCGAACAGACAGACAGACGCGGCGGGGAACTTTGTTTTATAATATGTATGTATGTTTGTAGTGCCTGGGCCTTGGGCCAATGGGCCTTATTACAAGGCTGAAAATCACCCAAAGCATTATGGCAAGAGCTATGCTTGGAGTGCTACGTAATCGAATCAGGAATGAAGACATCCGCAGGAGAACCAAGGCAACCGACATAGCCCGAAGAATTGCCAAACATAAGTGGCAGTGGGCAGGGCACATTGCTTGCAGAACAGGGGGCCGATGGGGCCGAAAGGTTCTGGAGTGGCGACCGCGTACTTGAAGACGTAAAGTTGGAAGGCCCCACAAGGTGGACCGATAACCTTGTGAAGGCCGCAGGAATCCGCGCTGGATGCGGGGACCACAGAACCGGTCAATGTGGCGGAGTTTGGGGGAGGTATATGTCCAGCAGTGGATGTCTGTCGGCTGAAATGATGATAATGATGATGTATGTAGTTAAATGGTGAATGATTTCAATTAGCATTTATAACTTATTTTTTTTAAATATGTAATCAATGTACGGCCCACGTAGTCGTGGCAATTAAACGTAGTTTATTTAGAACTATAGACGCGATGGGACTACGGTAGAACCATTTCCATGAAGTTTTCATAGAAATTTATCCACTGGAGTCGCGTCGCGCCTATCTGCGGGAGCCTATAGAAGGCCAAAAATTTAGACGTCTTTCAAGTGCGCCGCGGAACCCTAAAATCAGCACACAAAATAAATATGTACCCCACAGGGGTATATATACATCTGCTGTTTTAAACATAGCTACAGTACATATTCGGTATTACTACTTCAAACTAAAAACAGATAAGCTTTTATCGAAAAAAAATGTTGAAGCTTTCATTTGTATTATTCCTTGTTGTCATGATGTTTGGAAGCGTGAGTACCAACTTACATTTTTTTATTTAGAAAAAAATATAATTTTAGAAAAAATAATAGATTATTGATATGATGTATTTTGAAGCTTTGATTCGTTCAGTCGCAGAATGTACCTATTGCAAAACGCACCTCATACGCAAACCGTACCATTCTCAAAATCCACCTTTCGCAAAACGTACTTACCTATTTTCTAAATTAACTTTATTTATGATGATTTATTTGACGGCTCGGTTGGCGCAGTGGTTAAGCGATTGACTGCTGCGCTGCGTGTTGCGGGTTCGATTCCCGCACGGAACAAATATTTGTATGACCTACAAGTAATTGTTCCGGGTCTGGTCAAATAATAATTTAAAATATCACAAAGGTGCATTTTGAGAATGGTACGTTTACATTCTACGACTGAACCGCCGCGGTCGTTTTGTGGATGGGTGACCTTCCATTACAAATTGGGACTGTCATTTGTAAATCTATGACAGTCGTTACAGGTAATCAGAAGTCAAGTCTGACTACCAATCTTACCAAGGGATACCGTTTTTACACAGTAATGTAATGTTAAATACCGGCATTCAGCTGCATCCAATTAGACTGCATTTCGACCCCAACATCCCGGCTGTCCAAAATCAAAACCTAGCAAGGGACATTTTTGATGAAACACGTTTTCTTCAACCAATATTCCCAAAATGTTTTGCTGCGTCTATAGCAAAAACAACTGTATTTCTATCTTAAATAGAATCGGAGATATGAACATGTATGAACCTAGCAAGTGCACTTCGTACTCGGTGTTTACAAAGTGAAAAAGCTAGTAAGTAACATTTCCAAATACAAAAACCTATTAAGTACGGTACATGCTAGGTTTTTGAATTTGTGAATGGACTTACTAGGGTTTTGAATTTGAAATTAGTCTTTTTACTAAGTTTTTGAAGTTGGAATTGTCCCTTACTAGGTTTTTGATTTACAATATCACTGAAGTGTACACGATTATCAAATAATGTCTATAATAAATAATAGTAAGTCGATGAGAACTAGGCGTGCAGGACGAAGAGGGGGGCTCTACTCCCGCGCCGCTAAATCTGATCAAGCTCTCGAAAAGTACAAAATTGATTCGTCACAAAGGAATTCAAAGCATATAAAGTATTTTTCGATGGATTTGCAAAAAGTAATTTTGCTGCCTATAATGCCCCAAATTAAAGAAGCTGTTTTTATAAGTCGATTAATTACATTTAATTTAACTTTTGCACCTATAAGTAAGCAATCTCCTGATCCAGCTACTTGCATAGTTTGGCACGAAGGTTACGCCGGTCGAGAAGCTTCCAACATAGTTGATGCTATTTTAACATTTATGAAGAATGAAAGAGATTGCCAACATTTTCATATTTGGGCTGATAACTGTACAGCCCAAAATAAAAACTGGACTCTGTTTACGGCTTTAACTACTATAGTAAATACAGAAAAAACGATCGAGACTGTGACTTTGAGTTACTTAACAAAAGGACATACTCATATGACTGCAGATTCGGTGCATGGAAATATTGAAAGAAAAATTAAAAGACAAGGAGACGTTTTGGATTTCGAAGACTTTAAAGATGTCGTAAACAGTTCAAGACAAAAAATAAAGGTCATAGATTTAAGTGATTGTAGGAGCTGGCCGAAGAAAAAAAGAGCACCAAGGAAAACGGATAATGAAGACTTGATGAAATCTTTCTTGCTCAGCCAAGTTGTCCAAGTAAAATTCGTTACTGGATCGAGGAAGATTCTTTACAAGACAAGGTAATTATTAATAGTAGATAGATGTAGTAGTGAGTTTAAAGTTAAACCCGTTGATTAATGACTATGGAATTTTCAGCTTTGATGAACCATTTGTGGAGTTAGACTTCCTACCAAAAAAATTTCAAGTAGTTGGGCTGCCTGAAAAAAAATCAGCTCCTCGAGGCATTCCTGGTCAAAAAAAGGATGTGATTGTGGCAAAGCTGGTACCCTTAATGCCAGAAACAAGGCGTGCGTTTTGGGTTCAAATACCCGTAAACAATGAATCAGTTGATCTACAAACTGGAGGCGAAGTAGCTGAAGAAATTTGATTTTTTTAAGTTGATATTTTGTTAAGTTGATTATGTACCTTATGTTCCTCAATAATTTAATTAAACCATTTTATATTAAGTCAACTGTTTTTTTTACTATAATTATGCTACTTACTTGGTTGAAATACGACATAAGGTATTAAAAATAATAAAAAATCCAATTCAAAAACCTAGTAAGTGTTTTTGCTAGGTTTTCAATGTTAGATCCAAAAACTAATGTATAGAGAAACCAATTAACAAACCTAGGTAGAGATCTAACTAGGTTTTTGCTATTGGTTTAGTATCATACATATCTTGAAGTATCCAAAGAAGTCATTAGTAAGGCACATAAAACTTGTCCAAATGCATTTTCATTTAATTTATCTATTTCGTAAAATAAAACAAATCATAATTATTGCCATGAAAACAAGATATGTTTAAAAAAGGAATTATATTCTAAATGGCAGCTGAAAATGTTTCATGTCTTCTCCTGTAAAATTAACTCAGATGTACTTGCTAGGTTTTGATTTTGGACAGCCGATCCTTCCTACTTAATATTATAAATGTGAAAGTTTGTGAGTATGGATGTATGTATGGATGTTTGTTACTCTTTCACGCTAAAACTACTGAACTGATTTGAATGAAATTTGGCACACAGGTAGTTTGTAACCTGGAATAACACATAGGATACTTTTCATCCCGGTACCACATTCCCCTGGGATAGTACTCGACCTCCACGCGAAGAAGCCGCTGGCAAAAGCTTGTATATCTACCATATACTCCTGTGCCATGTAGGTTTATGTGAAATAAAATATCTTGATTTTAAAATGGGGTTGGGGGGGGGGCGGGTAAATGGGGTAATGGGGTGGGGGGGGGGGGGTAATTATGTATTGCGACGGCGACGGCCGCGTCTATTGGCGGTGCCCAGTAGCAGGACCAATCTACTGGGTAAATCCCCTTTAACGCGTACCTTGCGTGTACTCAATGACGTAACAGACAGCATAGATCTTTTTACTTGTTATCTGGGCCTCAAGTCTGCTATTACAATACTGTCAGAATGGTCTATCATTGATTTCATAATTGTTGATTTTGACAAGTTTGGTAATCTACTAATAAAATGGCGTCATTATGACTTTCCAATAGGCAGCCACTGACACTCCATTGAAAGAAATGGCATTTATTGGTAATCTCATACTTAATGACAAATGAATGACTAGGCGGTGATCTGTTAAAATTTTGACAGTTCCTTTGATTAGTGACCTACCATTAGAACGTCATTGTGCAGTCATTGCTTTTAATTCGTTACGATTATACGATACTCAAACGATAATGCCATTATAACACAATTCTGTTACGACACCATTGACCGACCAATGATCGACCATTATGAATTTAGCAGATTACGAACTTTTAGCAAAATGACAAATGAATGACAATGGGATCGTGTTGGAATGACGAATTTAGAAAAATAGCAAACTAAGGCCCCTGAGTGAGTTCACAAAAACCACGATGTACATAATATGTTATGGTAAATAATAAAACTGTAATTATGGGCACACTATTGCATTAGGAAATTCCTGTAATGATAGTGATGATGTGTTAATAAATAATAAATAAATAAGTTTGTACGGGAACATTTGAAATTCATGCGGATGAACTCGTGAGTAAAACGCTTATCAATATTTGAATATTTCAGAGCATGCAACAAATTGGCCTTGGACCAGTCGGAGGCAGCTTTGGCGGAGGAGGCGGCTTACCAGGAAAGTATTGTTTTATTATAATAAGTAGTAGTAATTAATAGTATTTATTAAATAAGTTGTGTAAGGATGGCTTCCGGTGAGAAGAGTGTAAATGAGTGAATGCGTGTAGGAGGGTGAGTAATATGTGCTGAAGCTGGCAACTCCAAGTGATTTTTTTTAAATTAATAAATGAAATTAGTAACAAGTTTTATATTCAATACAACTCTAGCACCCTTTTTTACAAAATAACGTGTTTCTTTAGATCCAGGTTAAAGCCACCGAGTCAGTTATCGAATTGAGAACATAACTGTTCTATATTCAAAAGTGACACCTTAGTTTGTTGCTAAGTTGTCAGTAATCGGAATAAAGTTCAAAATAGAAATATTGACTCAAGGCAGGCAAGAACTAAAGTTAGACGCTTGGCGGGCAGACCAGGTGCCAAAGACTTAACTCTTTTAACAGCCCTCTTTTAACACCCATGGTAGGTTAACAACTAAATTAATAGTAGGCAATTCCATCATTTTAGTTTTCAAAACCACACTAAACGTTTGTTATCAAGAGGCATTCATTACCAGTGCAGAATCTTACTATACACCGTGACATTTTAGTAGTTTTACAACGGCAGCCCCCTTCATGTATCCAATGACTACTAATCATTTATTTAAAAAAAAAATCATTTTAGAACATATGCATAATTTATAAAAAAAATATAATTCACTAAGACGCATGACGTAGTTTGAAACACCCTGTTATGGAAGTGAAATTAATAATGGTATGTAATGGTAGGTAGGTTATAGGTATCTTCTACCGTTTGATACGTAAACATTGTTAACAGGGAGGGTGTTTCATAATTCTAAAGCTTTATTTATTTTTCTTTGTGCCTATTATCTTAATTAATGGTAACAATGTTTTAATCGCGCCTAGAGATATTTTATGATCGATACATTGAGTGGACTCATCTTTGTAAGACGACTTAAATGTCGCGGTGTATACACAGTATAAGTTTTTATCCAGTGCGCAAACTGTAACCATGAATTCAACATATCATTCTAGACCCCCATTCCCCCTTCATGGTTACAGTTTGCGCACTGGTTAAAAATGTATCCTGTATAACCTACTAATATTATAAACGTGAAAGTTTGTGAGGATGTTTGATACACAATCACGCAAATACGGCTGGACGGATTTGGATGAAATTTGGCACACAGATAGTTTATAACCAGGATTAACATATAGGATACTTTTCATCCCTGTAGTACGTTCCCGTGGGGATAATTTCCAACCTCCACGCGGGCGAAGCCGCTGGCGAAAGCTAGAGTGTAGAATGTGTAGATACAGTAGATATTACTAATTCACCATCAATTTCTAGCCCTTGGCGGAACTAACAACGTACCTGGAGGAATTGGAGGATCTCAAGGTAAGAATTTAAAAAGTGAACAAATAGTAGGTTTTTTCAAGAGGCTATTAAGTGCAGAATGTGTAGATACAGTAGATATTACTAATTCAGAACAAAATTTATAAATATGAATACCATAGCACATGGGTATTTACCGACCGACCCTTGCTCGTTGAAGCGCCAGCCCGCGCCGCAGCTGAGCCAGTAGCTTTAAATTCCCCGTCTAATAATAATAATAATGCCAATATTTTGATCTAGCCTGTCCCCACTAGCTGTCCTCCTAACAGTGACGCCCTGAGTCGAGGTCCGTACCCCACAGGGGGTGCCCACAGCGTGCAGTCGCTTAGTATGTAATTTTAGTTTTTAAGCCCTGGCTGGAGGCGTTAAGTTAACTCTTAACGGCAGCCCCAGGAAAGCCCGGTAAAGCAGTCACGGCCGGTCAAGGTCAATTGCGAGATGCCCGACAAAAAGAAAAAACATGGGTACTTATTAATATTTTTCCAATTTGTTTTCAGGAGTTAGCTAATAATGCTGCCGATGCAGGAGATACTTCCTGCACCGGCAGCATTATTAGAGCTACTCCTCTTAACATACGTTCTACGATATTAATAACGAAGAATAAACACACTTTCTTACGATTTTTGTAATTTGCAGGTTAGTGTCAGGTTGTGTGTTGATCAAAAGTATGAATCGGGATCGTAACAAATATATTTTTGCAGAATTTTAATTATAGGAATCATCAACACAGCTCTGTAAGTTAGAATTTGCCTCAAATGTCGTGATTTCATGAAACAGTCATTCACTGGGGTATTTTTACAAGTTTTTATTTATTTGAAGAGCGTGACCGGTAACTTGCAATGTGTGTATGTCACTATGTTTGTTCGGGTGGAATCTTGCAACTCATCTTTAACCGATTGAGCTGAAATTTTGTATACACGTTTAGTTTGGATGATAATCCATGGTTAGCGTGTGACGTCATTCTAAATCCTATATTTTTTTTAAATTTTAATTTTTAATCATGTTTTTAATGATTTTATTCTGGAAATACAAAATGAACGGTTGCGAACCATATTTTGGTCTATTTGCTAGCAGGAGGCTAAATAGTCGCAAAATGTGTAGAATTTGTAGATATTATTAAGTCACCCTTTGGTTTAGTGGTAGAAAGCGCTACTGCTCAGCATGAGGTCCTGGGTTTGATTGCCAGGTCGGGTAATGTTATGGGGTTTTTTGCGGTTGATTTCGCAGTAGCAGCTTGGAGTTTAGATTCGCACCCTGTTGACTGAAAAAAGTTTCCCTAATCACATGAGACTTAAAGAGCATGTATGAATTTGTAGGAGGCCTTGGCGGTGCTAAACCCGGGTATGGATCCGGGTATGGATCCGGGTATGGACAACTTGCAGGAGATTCAGGTAAGAAGAAAAAAAAATAGTAGGTTCTGTTTCTTTAAAATATCCTCACTACTAGAGTAGTGAAGCGAAGCGAGCTCGATCATCTTAGCACTTCACCACGGATTTATTAGGTGATCGCTCATCCATTCATACAAGAAGTTACTTTGTCGACTTATGCAAAAAATTACTGCAATAAGTTTTTGCAAAATTTTAGGATCTGGCCTCGAATAGAGGGTCTATATTATAAAAGGAACCTCTGTGCAACATTTCAGCTTTCTAGGTCCAATGGTTTGGGCTGGGCGTTGATGAGTCAGTCAGTCAGTCAGGGGTTTTCTTTTTATTTATATAGATTTTGAAGCCTAGGAGGTGCAAGTGCACCCTATTGTACCTTGCCCCCAGCACCCATGGGTACCTACTTATTAATATTTTCACATTTTGTTTAAGCAGCAGCTAGTAGTGCTGCCAGTGCAAGAGGTATGTTCCACTATATTAAAAAAAAAATATCGTTATTTTGTATTTGGGTCTAAATGGGTTAATATTGAAGAATAAACATTTAAATTAATATACATACTTACATTAAAATACCCGAACGTAAATTATATTGCACATGAGACCGAGTTTAAGGGGCTACGCTATGCTAGTCTGTGATATTCAAATTTTGTTATGTTCTTTGCAATTTACAGGTCAGTGTCAGATTGTATGTTAATTAAAATATGATTCCCGACCGTTACACGTATATATTTCAGTGGCTACGGGTTAACAACTAAATTAATAGTAGGCAATTCCATCATTTTAGTTTTCAAAACCACACTAAACGTTTGTTATCAAGAGGCATTCATTACCAGTGCAGAATCTTACTATACACCGTGACATTTTAGTAGTTTTACAACGGCAGCCCCCTTCATGTATCCAATGACTACTAATCATTTATTAAAAAAAAAAAAACATTTTAGAACATATGCATAATTTATAAAAAAAATATAATTCACTAAGACGCATGACGTAGTTTGAAACACCCTGTTATGGAAGTGAAATTAATAATGGTATGTAATGGTAGGTAGGTTATAGGTATCTTCTACCGTTTGATACGTAAACATTGTTAACAGGGAGGGTGTTTCATAATTCTAAAGCTTTATTTATTTTTCTTTGTGCCTATTATCTTAATTAATGGTAACAATGTTTTAATCGCGCCTAGAGATATTTTATGATCGATACATTGAGTGGACCCATCTTTGTAAGACGACTTAAATGTCGCGGTGTATACACAGTATAAGTTTTTATCCAGTGCGCAAACTGTAACCATGAATTCAACATATCATTCTAGACCCCCATTCCCCCTTCATGGTTACAGTTTGCGCACTGGTTAAAAATGTATCCTGTATAACCTACTAATATTATAAACGTGAAAGTTTGTGAGGATGTTTGATTCACAATCACGCAAATACGGCTGGACGGATTTGGATGAAATTTGGCACACAGATAGTTTATAACCAGGATTAACATATAGGATACTTTTCATCCCTGTAGTACGTTCCCGTGGGGATAATTTCCAACCTCCACGCGGGCGAAGCCGCTGGCGAAAGCTAGAGTGTAGAATGTGTAGATACAGTAGATATTACTAATTCACCATCAATTTCTAGCCCTTGGCGGAACTAACAACGTACCTGGAGGAATTGGAGGATCTCAAGGTAAGAATTTAAAAAGTGAACAAATAGTAGGTTTTTTCCAGAGGCTATTAGGTGCAGAATGTGTACATACAGTAGATATTACTAATTCAGAACAAAATTTATAAATATGAATACCATAGCACATGGGTATTTATCAATATTTTTCCATTTTGTTTTCAGGAGTTAGCTAATAATGCTGCCGGTGCAGGAGATACTTCCTGCACCGGCAGCATTATTAGCTACTCCTCTTGACATACGTTCAACGATATTAATAACGAAGAATAAACACATTTTCTTACGATTTTTGTTACTTGCAGGTTAGTGTCAGGTTGTGTGTTGATCAAAAGTATGAATCGGGATCGTAACAAATATATTTTTGCAGAATTTTAATTATCGGAATCATCAACACAGCTCTGTAAGTTAGAATTTGCCTCAAATGTCGTGATTTCATGAAACAGTCATTCACTGGGGTATTTTTACAAGTTTTTATTTAACTTGCAATGTGTGTATGTCACTATGTTTGTTCGGGTGGAATCTTGCAACTCATCTTTAACCGATTGAGCTGAAATTTTGTATACACGTTTAGTTTGGATGATAATCCATGGTTAGCGTGTGACGTCATTCTAAATCCTATATTTTTTTTTAATTTTAATTTTTAATCATGTTTTTAATGATTTTATTCTGGAAATACAAAATTTACGGTTGCGAACCATATTTTGGTCTATTTGCTAGCAGGAGGCTAATATAATAGTCGCAAAATGTGTAGAATTTGTAGATATTACCTTAATTCACCTTAATATTAATTTCTAGTTTATATATTGCTGCTACTGTACAGTACTACATGGATCTTTTGATGCTTGTATTACTTTTCAATTTGGAAAATATTCGTCTTATTTCCGATTTTGGACATGCTCCAAAGGATCCATGTACAACTATGATGCTGGTGCTGCTGGTGGGTGGTGCACAGATAGTGGTGTTGCACCTAAAGCGAAATCAATTTTAGCTGTTAGTTTATTTGCATATTTAGTAGTTATTTATATTATTTTTATTTGTATTAGATGATTTCTGATGATGATTCTTTTTACTCTGCCGTTGATTCCTCTAGCTCATCCGCCAATGCTAGTTTTGGCTCCTTGACTGACACCCTTGGTGACTTTGTGCGTTGGTGTTTCAGCCAGCAGAAAGGTCATTTGTTTAATGTCTGCCATATAAACGCGCAAAGTGTCCCAAGTCACTACAGTGATCTGTTGGACACCTTCACCGACGCCAATACCCATGCCGTTCTGGTTTCTGAGAGTTGGCTCAAACCTCATCTTCTCTCCGCCACTTACTCTCTCCCAGGTTTCACTCTCATCCGCAATGATCGAGTAGGAAAGGGAGGGGGTGGTGTAGCTATCTATCTCCGTAGCGATTTCCCATTTAAAATCATTGCATCATCTCCCTCACAATATCATGCTTCCGCTGAGTACCTCTTCTTGGAGGTCTACGTCAAAGGCGTCAAGACCCTACTTGGGGTTGTCTATTGTCCACCCTCCGTTGACTATTTCTCCAATCTCGAATTGGCGCTGGAATCCGTAGGGTCGGAGTATGCACATAGCGTCATCATGGGCGATTTTAACACTGACCTTGCTCACCACTCCCCTCGATCCCGTAAACTCCATCACATCATTGAGTCCGTGAGTCTCCATGTTCTTTCACTGCAACCTACCCATTTTAATATCTCGGGTGATGACACTTGGCTCGACTTAATCCTTACATCCACACCCTCTCTTGTTTCCTCTCATGGTCAGTGCCCGGCTCCTGGATTTTCCCACCATGACCTCATTTACCTCTCTTATATCCTAAAACCGCCTAAACCTGTCCCTAAAGTTCTGCACATGCGGTGTTTTGCACGCATGGACATTGAAAAGCTTCGTCAAGATGCGTCAGAACTCTGTTGGGAACAACTGGCAGCGGCGACAGCTGTGGACGAAAAACGGCAAATTTTCAATCGGACGGTCCTTGCTCTCTACGACAAACACGCTCCTGTTAAGAAGATTAAACTTCGGCGAGCACCTGCTCCTTGGATGACGACAGGGGTTCGTATGGCGATGAGGCGTAGGGATCGGGCCTTTCGTAAATTTAAGAAGGATCGCAGTGAAGAAAATCGGAACTCTTTCAAAGCTGCTTTCTAGCAGCTTTGAAAGAGTTCCGATTTTTATCGGTGTAATCAGATGATACGCAACGCTAAACGCCGCCATATTCTCGAGAACATATCTTCTTCTTCACCTGCTGATATCTGGAAGTTCCTTGGTACTCTTGGTATCGGCAGACCACGTCATATGGATTTTCCTAATACCATTGGCCTTGATGATATCAACCGTCACTTCACAACCACATGTCATTTGGATTCCCAAATGTTATCCGAGACGGTTGATTTCATTACTGGCCTAGGTAGTCCCATCATAGAACCGTTTCACTTCGCTCCGGTCACCTTGGACGAAATTAAAAAGATCATCCTTTCCATAAAATCCAAGGCTGTGGGCTATGACGACATCAGTCGTAGTATGGTCGTTTGGATCCTGGATAATCTTCTCCCTCCGATTACCCACATCATCAACTTTTCTCTTGATTGCGGACAATTCCCATCCCTGTGGCGTATGGCCTATGTCCGCCCACTCCCTAAAATTTCAAATCCCACCCTACCCAGTCACTTCCGCCCCATTTCCATTCTCCCATTCCTGTCTAAAGTGCTTGAGGCCTGCGTACACAAGCAGTTTACGGGGTTTGTTCACCGGAACAACCTTGTTCGTTCTAATCAGTCTGGTTTCAGGCCTGGGCACAGTACATCCTCCGCTCTCCTTAAAGTGACTGGTGACATTAGAGAAGCCATGGAGGATACCAAGGTTACCGTTCTGGTATTAATTGATTTCTCTAATGCCTTCAACGCCGTCAGCCACGATATTCTTCTTACTATCCTCTCTCATCTTATGTTTGCGCCCGAGGCTCTGGAATGGTTCTCTTCTTATCTTCGGGGACGTCAGCAGTCCGTTCGCGTTAATGAGAGTTCGTCGAGTTGGCGTGATCTGGATGCTGGTGTTCCGCAAGGCGGTATTCTTTCTCCATTGTTATTCTCCATCTTCATTAATTTTATAACTCACTGTCTTCGGTGTTCGTATCATCTTTATGCTGATAATCTTCAACTTTATACATCTGAGCGGTTAGAGGGTTTATCAGACGCTATATATAGCAGATGTAAACCGAGACTTGGATGCAATCAAAAAGTGGTCTGATCGTTTTGGGGTGTCAGTAAACCCCTCAAAGTGTCAGGCCATCGTAATTGGAAGCTTGCGCATGATGGGTAGGGTGATGCTTAGCTCTCTTCCTCCACTTATTTTCAATGGTACCATCATACCCATTACCCCTACTGTGAAAGATCTCGGTTTGCATCTCGACTCGACACTGAGCTGGCAACGCCAGGTCTCTGGTGTTAGTCAAAGAGTCAACTTTACTCTGCGATCCCTGTATCGTCTGAGGAACTTTTTGCCCGCTAAGACGAAGACCATGCTTGTGCAGACTTTAATTCTTCCTATCATCGACTATGGTGACGTGTGCTACTTCGATTTGAATGCGGTTTTGCTAGATAAGCTCGACAGACTACTCAATAATTGTATCCGGTTCATTTTCAACCTTAGGAAATATGACCATGTGTCGAGCTATAGGTCTGAGCTCAAATGGATGCCCATTCGCAAAAGAAGAAGTTTGCGCGCTTTGACTACGCTTTTCTCCTTTCTTAACTCTCCTACACCTCCATCTTATCTTGTAACTCATTTCCAATATCTATATTCTTCTCACACTAAGAATCTGCGTTCTTCTAACAATCTTCTTTTACTCTGTCCTTCTCACACTTCCGACTTTGTTCATTCTTCCTTTCATATTCAGTCCATTCTTCTTTGGAATGCGCTTCCTCTCGATATAAGGACGGCTACCAGTCGGTATGCATTTAAGGGGAAATTGCAGAGTTATTTTCATAACGAATAACGTAGAGTCATCTAAATTCCTCTTTCCCTTGAGAATGTATATATATATATATGTCGACGCGCATGCAAATAGGCGTGTAAAGCATTAATTACTGCAATGCTTTGTTCTGATTTACAGTTTAAGAAATAAAAGCAAATTACTTAAGTTTCTTGGAGTTTGTATTGTTTATTTTACACATCTGTACATCCATTGTTGCGTAGTGGATTTTCCGCTGCGTGGGTGATTATGTCGTATAACAAATTGCATAGATTTTATGTGAGCCCTTCTGGGAAGGACAAGACGAATGGTTTCGGAGAGCGGCGGTAACATCTGCACTGCATGTGCAGTTTACCGAACGTAGTCGTGGGTCGGTCTATGATGAATAAGGAACAATGCTCTCTGGTTGTGAGAGATGTTGGGAAGAGGGGCCTCGGCCTCGAGCCCACATTCTGTTTTGAGACATCGTAAGGTATAGGCGCGACCTACGAAAACGTTCCTCTCTGCGAAATCCTATTTTATAATTCGGTCATAAGATTTAAGTTGTGTACTAGCGTCATTGTGTGAGCTACATACAGTTATTATTATAGATCATTCACAACTATCTTTTAAATAATTAATGTCGCGTTACCACGCCCAATAGGAGCTACTTCTGATCTCGTACGAGAGCGGATTGCAAATCTCAATACGTCACGCTCCGATATATATATATAGGTATATATAATAGGTAAATATATATTATAGTAGATAATGTATGTGTATTATAAGTATATAAACTATTTAGGTACCAATCTTATTTATTATTCATTATGATACAATTTGTAAAGCTAGTTTTTTTTTCAATCATTGTTCCTCTCAACCTAAGCACCTGCCATCTAATCTCTTCACCACCCTTGGTTGACTGGTAGAGAATGCCTAAGGCATTAAGTCCGCCTTTGTACCTTTTTGTGTGCGAGAAGTTTAAATAAATAAATACATTTTTAAATCACCCTTTGGTTTAGTGGTAGAAAGCGCTACTGCTCAGCATTAGGTCCTGGGTTTGATTGCCAGGTCGGGTAATGTTATGGGGTTTTTTGCGGTTGATTTCGCAGTAGCAGCTTGGAGTTTAGATTCGCACCCTGTTGACTGAAAAAAGTTTCCCTAATCACATGAGACTTAAAGAGCATGTATGAATTTGTAGGAGGCCTTGGCGGTGCTAACCCCGGGTATGGATCCGGGTATGGACAACTTGCAGGAGATTCAGGTAAGAAGAAAAAAAAATTGTAGGTTCTGTTTCTTTAAAATATCCTCACTACTAGAGTAGTGAAGCGAAGCGAGCTCGATCATCTTAGCACTTCACCACGGATTTATTAGGTGATCGCTCATCCATTCATACAAGAAGTTACTTTGTCGACTTATGCAAAAAATTACTGCAATAAGTTTTTGCAAAATTTTAGGATCTCGCCTCGAATAGAGGGTCTATATTATAAAAGGAACCTCTGTGCAACATTTCAGCTTTCTAGGTCCAATGGTTTGGGCTGGGCGTTGATGAGTCAGTCAGTCAGTCAGTCAGGGCTTTTCTTTTTATTTATATAGATTTTGAAGCCTAGGAGGTGCAAGTGCACCCTATTGTACCTTGCCCCCAGAACCCATGGGTACTTATTAATATTTTCACATTTTGTTTTCAGCAGCAGCTAGTGCTGCCAGTGCAGGAGGTATGTTCCACTATATTAATATTGAAGAATAAACATTTAAATTAATATACATACTTACATTAAAATACCCGAACGTAAATTATATTGCACATGAGACCGAGTTTAAGGGGCTACGCTATGCTAGTCTGTGATATTCAAATTTTGTTATGTTCTTTGCAATTTACAGGTCAGTGTCAGATTGTATGTTAATTAAAATATGATTCCCGACCGTTACACGTATATATTTCAGTGGCGACGGGTTAAGCTGATTCCCATCGGCTTACCTTTAAGAAATCCCACTTTTCATTGATCCACCATTCATTATTTCAGAGTGCAATTACTTTTTAATGTGTTTCTAATTCTAAGCGTTACTAAAAAAAATGCCTGTGCGCAAAATAAAGCAAATCTCCCGTACAAAATTATCTGATTCCAACTCAGCCTTTCGAAATTAAATTTATTTTTCGCTATGCAGTGTTTTTCCGGAAGTCGGTTGGTTTTTTTTGGAAAATGTTTTTATTTTTCACTTTTTAGTACCTACCCCACACCAATTCGAAATTTCATCATCCTTGGGGTCAAAACAATGCATATTTATGCGCATTAGCAGCAATCGCGGTTGATTTGCTGTCATTTTTTTAAGAGTTCCGTTGTTCTCCGAAACTCTTCATCAGGTCCATATGAAATTTAAATGGGACCATGTCGGAATATATCACTTTCGAAAAATAAAAGAATTTTGCAAATCCGTCTATATACGACGGAGTTATGCCCGAAGACATTGATACCCTCCTCCTTTTTGAAGTCGGTTAAAAATAGCAGTCTCGACCGTAACAAATAATTATGCAATTTACATATTTAAAATCATCAATACAACATCTAAGTTCATGACACAGACAAGCAAATTGCAAAAAAAAACCTTAGAAAATTTGAATTTTCCGCGTTAACCTGTTCGCTGTCCACAAAGTAGACACAATAGTTAAATAATCAGCCTGAACCATATGTGGTTCATGGGACAGGGAATGGGTTAACTTATCGCATTCTACCTAAAGGGGGATGTGCTAAAGTAGGAAATAATTTTTTTCTTGTTTATATGGTTTTAGGTCAAGGTGCTTATTTGGGAAACCACTAATAATATTGGATTCCTAGGCAAATAATGGTACCGCAGGGTTTGCCAATGTAAAGGGTAAGTTTTCTTAAGAAAGATGTAAGTAATGTAAAAGCTTTTTTACAAGGACCATGCGCAAAATGAACACAATGATACCATCTCCAACACATAAATTACAGCAAATAAATTAGCAATAGTCACAGTTTGAAAAGAGGATCATAACAACAGCAAAAAAAATCCCTACTATCCCTACAAATATTATAAATGCGAAAGTAACGAGCCTGGCATATGGAGAAAGACACATAGGCTACTTTTTTACGCGATAACCGACATCCAAAAGTGGGCAAAAGATAGTTATAAATATATGCCGCATTTGAGCTATTCTACGAAAAATTGCACCGTTACTAAGTGGGACAAAATGGACAATTAAAAAAAAATATTTTTAAGGTTTATGATTCGACGCGACATTTAACGGAGTTTAAGAAAACTATATTGTATATTACTAAATATTAATAGCTTTAACAAAAATCAAAATTTCGAACATGATCCATGACAAGTACTGTCCATTTAGTGACGATCTCTAACGTAATATTTAATCAGCAAAATTAGTTATTTATTACAAATTCTTAACAATTTTTTGTTAAAATATACATACTCTTTTTAAAATCTATTTAGTTTTCCCTGCCTGCAATATATTTCTACTTTTAAATCACATATTAAAATATTTTCGTCACGTTTTAGGTCAGTCCGACTCATATTTTTCAGTTTGTAGCTAATTAGCACCTTAAAAATGAACTCAAACTATTTTAAATAAAAATGTGTATCAGATTCTACTATATTTCATCCCAATTAGATACTATTACTAGTAATAATTTCCATTTAACAGACGATAAATTGGAGTAAAAATTTGTGACAGTTACTTAATAGGAAATGTCATTGTGACTAAATGGAAACATAAGCGGTGTTCATAGTAAGTTTAATAATCAAAAAATATAAATCAAATCTTTTTTTCACATGTAGCTAATTGGTACTGACACAAATCACATTTCTTTTACAATCAATTTTGCTCCTTGAAATTGTTCATATCTATATAGCAAAATCTCTCTGTTCTATCTATGTACAGGTAAATTAATTAAATAGGAACTTAGTATGAACATAGTTCCATATGTTCAATTTTTCCCGGAATGGCCCATTTACACATTCGTGCGAATCGCGAGTCGAATGGCGAGGCGAATAACGAACACACATATTATGTAAACAGTGGGCTCGTTAATCGCCTCGTGATTCGTGCGCTCGCGTTCGTGCGCGAATGTCAAAATAGTTCACACCGCGAATGTGTGAACAGTAGGTCGTGAAGCTGCACTCGTATACGAATGTTTGTCGAGTGACGAGGCGAATGGCGAACACGATTGTGTAAATGCGGTATTAGCTAGGACAAGAACTCCTACGTTTGAATCTCTCTGCCCATAGTTTTTTTATAACGTTGACTAATAACTTTTACCGTATTTTTTTTGTTTTTTTCCTGAGTGAAAATGTATTTGTAAAATCGATAAATTGTAGAAAATTATGTAATTTGCAAAAAATGCGTACATTCTTCTTATGCTACAGCCACATTGTCGCGATAAAGCGAACTACACTTCGTGCGTTCTCTGTTTATAGCAAATTGTCGAGCGGTTTACGGGAGAGAAAGCGCGAAGTGCAGTTTACCGTATCGCGATGACGAACTACACTTGAAGCATTCTATCATTATTTGTTACAGATGGCAGATTAACAATACAATAATTCCGCATGAAGTAAAATATGTATTATTAAATAAATATGATTTTATGTTTTTAATCAATATTGTTTTATTTCCTTGATCTATAACATACTATTTTTGTGTATCTATCCTTGTAACCTACAACTAAAGCTTTTCAACATTATTTTTATACTAATACATAGTTCGTATTCTTTACAAAACGCTGCAACCAAGGAGGCTGACTGCGTCATTGAGCAAGTGTTCGCAAGCGCTTGTACTGAGCATGAGGTCCTGCACCCTAATTGCGTAACTCACGATTAATCATAATTTGTTTCGTTTTAAAACAGATGGCTAAACCATTGCTTCATATGTTCGAAAAATGTGTCTGCTCAACAACGTAAATAACGCCACGAATATTGTTGAACTGTCGAAATGAAACCGATTATGATTAATCGCGTGCTACGCAATTAGGGTGCTGGGTTGGATTCCCAGGTCGGGTTAAATGTTACTCGGTTTTATCATATGGAATTTCTAAGCAGCAGCCCGGAAGCTGAATGCAATACCCAATAATTGATCACATTCTACAATGCGGATGCATTGCTATGGAGCGGGCTATGCTCGGAGTTTCTTTGAAGGAATGAAATTATCCGGAAAAGGACCGGAGTCCCCGACATAGCTTGTAGAGTAAGCAAGCTGAAGTGGCAGTGGGCTGGCCATGTTTGTCGACGGACCGATGGACGGCGGAGCAGACGAGTCCTGGGGCCTACTCTCTGAGCTTGAAATCCGTAATCTCGGTCGAAGTTACGGGCGTTTCCTACTCCGTATTACTTACGGACCTATGATTAGTTTGGGCCCAAACTAAGAATGAATTACTGCACGATTTTACAGTTGTCTGTACTCCCTATATGGTTTTACCCGTCGAAAAAAGTTAAATAATCAGCTGTAGGAGTCACTTCGATGTTTCGAACTATTTTCGGACGGGCCCGTGTTTTCGTGGACGGAGTTAGAGAGTAGCCCCCCTGGAGTGGAGACCGCGTATCGACAAACGTAGTGTGGGACGCCCCCCAGCTAGATGGAGCGACGACCTTAAAAAGGTGGCTGGGACAGACTGGATGAGGAAGGCGGAGGATAGTGTTGTGGCGCAGCCTGGGAGAGAGGCCTATGTCCAGCAGTGGACTGCGATAGGCTGAGTTGATTGACGATTCGTGTACTATGACTGGTGTTGCCCGGTTGATGGCATGCCCCCTATTACATGGGACTTTCAACATAACTAGCAACATATAGTTAAACCTCTGCCTAACTCTTTTGGGTATACAGGTGCGATGTTATGTTGGGTACAGGCTGCAAATCAAGTAAGGTATACCTGTACAAAATCAGTGAAGCTTTTGTTCATAGCTGAAAAAGTTGTCCTTGGTTTTTGTTGTCTGGCAAAGCTGCTTTTTTTTTGCAATTATTACTATTCTAAATATTAACAAAATATAAATTGGATAATGCTGATACATCGTATAAGTTTAAATATCATGAAAGTAATCAGTTCAGTTGGTAAAGCCACTTTGATATTTCTTTTCTTAACACAACTGATACAATATAAAAAAATAACACAGGTACTTACGGTCTCCATTTTTGACTCGACACAGCGGCTCCTCGAATTGTGCAGTAGTCAGGCATTTCAGGACCTTCAGGAAGTAAGGCAGGAGCTTGTCTTGATGTTGCAAGTTACTCTGAAGGAAGTACAATCCAAGGGCTATGGATGCCTCTTGGCTCCGAGGAGTGACAATCAATGCGCAGCTGGCTTGCGGGCACAGCATAAACAGGGTGTTCACCTGAAATGGTAATGTTGAAAAAGTGACAGCGAAAGACCTAAATATCGAAGTACAGAGTATCGATTGTCGTAAATATCGAAGTACAGAGTATCGATTGTCGTAAATATCGAAGTACAGAGTATCGACTGTCGTAAATATCGAAGTACAGAATATCGAATGTCCTAAATATCCATATTTATTTATTATGTATGTCACAGAGTAAATATGTCAGCATACCTATTTCCTTCAATGATAAATTATTAGGAGGCCGTAAACTTATTCAAATTTAAAATGAATGCATGTCTGCTGCTGAGAATGTTTATGCACATTAAAACTAAGTATACCACGCTTTAATGGGTGTTTGTTATTCTTAATTTACATCAACGACCTCCCTAAAATACTGACGGAATCGTGCGTATTGTTCGCCGATGATATTTCATTACTAACTTCCTGTAACGACTCTCAAAACCTACATGATAATCTGAATAATATAATGTTAAATATTCAAAATTGGATGAAAGACCACAATTTAGAAATTAATTTCTCGAAAATCAAAATTATGCAATTTAAGCCTTACCAAAAAAAACCCTTGATTATAAATTTTACGTTTGACGGTATCAAATTCAACTGGGACTCGAGGTGGCCTTGCACAAGTCCGAGGCCATGTGTTTTCACGGTCCTCGGAATGCGCCACCGGCGGGTTCCCAGATAACGGCAGGAGGGGTTCACATCGGCGTCGAGTCGACGATGAAGTACTTGGGACTCGTCCTCGACAGCCGGTGGAACTTCGCGGAGCATTTCCGACGTTTGGCTCCCAGACTGGAGCGGGCCGGGGCTGCCTTGAAGCGGCTCCTGCCCAATCTAGGGGGGCCAAACGCCTCCTGCCGGAGGCTCTACGCGGGGGTCGTGCGGTCCATGGCCCTATACGGGGCGCTGGTCTGGGCGCCTACATTGAGGCGCCAACCAGCCCGAAGGCTGAAGGCGTCCCATAGGGTCATGGCGATCAGGATGATCCGGGGATACCGCACGATCTCAGGTGAGGCGGCGGGCCTCCTTGCCGGATTACCGCCATGGGATCTGGAGGCAAAGGTCTTCGCGCACATCTGGGAGTGGCGCGAGGAGGCCAAACGCCGGGGCGTTACTCAGCTGCCGCGAGAAATCGAGGTGCAGCGGACAGAGCTCCGGCGGGATCTCATGGCGACATGGAGAGTGCGATTGTCGCAACCCAGTGCTGGGCACGCCACGATAGCGGCGGTAAGTCCCCTCTTTGAGGAGTGGCTTGAGAGGCGGCATGGCGTCCTCACCTTCCGCCTGACGCAGGTCCTCACCGGACACGGTTGTTCCGTCACCATACAAAACTAAACGTAATTTATTCTACTTCTACAAATTCTATCAACCGATGTTCAACGCTCCATCAGTTTGCGATAACAAAACGCAGACCTAATATAGTCTGTGGTGCATACCGTGACTCGTTAAAAAGTTGGAGCGAAAACACTACTTTCGAAGAACCCGTGTGTGTGAGAACATCTCCTGTCGCGCTCAATGTTCTCTTGTCCCAATACTGGGCAAACCATCGTTTTCTCTCTTCTACGCGCGTGGATCTCAGACTCGCATCCCGGAATTCCTGTGTTCCTGCCCTTGGGACCATCGGAGGTGGAAGGCTCAGCGTGTGTCGTAGCAGTCCAAGGTACGTGTATGCACTGTATTTGCTATTGACATTCTGTGGAGTTTTTGAACATCGTGCTTTAATCGTCATCGTTGTGTTCCCTAGTAGCAAAAAGCCACCCCTGCTATTTCGGCTTTGGTGCGCATGCTACATGTTTTGGTGCCGAAACCAGGGACCTTCCATCTAATCTTATTACGTTTATGGTATTTTCTGGTTAGAAACGTCATATAAATTGGTATACAGAACAAATCTATTACAACATAACGTTTACCGGCTGCATTCCAAGCTATATTTTTAACATTTCTTATCGAAATAACCGTTTATACCTACGTAAAATCACAATCGTTCCAAGAGGTACCCCCATCGAACAGGAATTATCTATTGTCACACACTTTCATCGTAATTATTGTAAGATCTAATTAAGCAATCACTTTTCTATCGGTGCTTAATTCCATCGGCTTACGATAATTACTTACCACCTGTATCAAATTCACCTATTCCATTCCATTCTATTTCAATTACAAAATTCTTAAAAGTTAGTTTTTCACTTTTTTATATTGTGGGTAACTTCACATTATACGCAACGGCCGAGCATTTGTAATCGGCGTCGATTTCTTGGTGACGGCCGATCGTGTACACCGCTCCACATAAGTTTCGGATCGTATATGTATGGTGCGTCATAGCACATTCGAACAAAACTTCAAAACTTGTACGGTTAGCTGTACCTATTGATTCCAGTGAGTCATTATCTTAGTTGTTTACGTGTTAACGCATTTTTTATATTTTACGTTTCACATAATGTCGCTGTTTAGCAAACGTTCTACTAGGAAGTTAGGGAAATCTAAATCGAAGTCTATCGATGTTCAGGAATATACCGCACAAGATTTGCCATCGTTACGTCGAAAGCGTACTATGTCTTACAACCGGCTAGCTAAAGCTTTAGAGATTGGCACGTTAGCATTGAGTGAATCATCAAAGCACAACTTGTTTTTATCGTATTATCGAGACATAAAGGACATTGCACAAAATTTCGAACAAGCGCATTTAATCATTTTAGATATTTTAGACGACCCGGAAGATGATGATAACGAGATGCAAGAACGTTTTGATGATATGTATTATCAAGTAGGATCAATTTATCACAGTTTAACAAAATCACTTCCATCATCATCTCAATCGCAAAATGTAAACTCGTCTTCTAATATTCGATTACCAAAAATAGTACTTCCTAGTTTCTCAGGTAACATCAAACAATGGCCAGAGTACTATGACACATTTAACGCTTTAATACATAATTCTCCTACACTTACGGACACCGAAAAGTTTCATTATTTGGTTTCTTCTCTCAGTGGTGAAGCATTAACTGTAGTGAAAACGTTCCCTAAGACCCAATACCATTATCACGATGCTTATCAAACATTAGTTAATCGCTACAAGTCTACACGCAACTTATCTTTTACTTGTTGGCGTGAGGTTTTAAATACAGATTTTAAACATAATGATGCGAATAAATTCCAAACTTCACTAGATCTTTTAGAAGAGAATTTATGTATTTTAAAGACCCTTGACTTCCCGGTCCAACATTGGGACTTTGTTTTGGTTTACCATATGTTATCTAAACTAGATCCAGATGTACGCCAAGGTCTTGAAGAGAAATATTCCGATGTAGAAATACCATCGTTTGATCAAGTGAAATCATTCTTGCGTGCCAAGTCAGAAGCTCTTATACGTAGTACACACTTTACCGCTACTTCTAAACTTAAATCAAACCAGACAACGCCCGCGGTTGTGTCGTCTCAATCTCGACGCACCCCCGCTTCTACAGCCCTTGTTGCTTCTGGTGATGCTAAACAAATTACACAACCGAGTAAATGTGCTTACTGTGATGAATCACATTCAATAATGTCTTGTCCCACGTTTCTTCAAAAATCGTTTGACGAACGTATGAACGTAGCTAACGAGAAAAAATGGTGTTATAATTGTTTAAAGTCGTCCCACCAACTTAAAGATTGCAAATCGATATTTACATGTCGTGCATGTAAACGCAAACACCACACGTTACTTCACCGCGAGAAACCTCAGCCCCAGGAACCGACTCCAACAGTCTCATCTTTGGTCTCAAGGTCTCAGTCAAATACTACTGTGTTGCTGGCTACTGCTATTGTTCAGGTTAGGGACGCTTCAGGCAATATGCAATCTTTTCGTGCATTGTTCGACACCGGGAGTCAGAGCAATTTTATTACCGAATCTGCTGTTAAGCGCTTAGGGCTCACTCCAGCTAAGGCTGATACCAAGGTCAGTGGACTCGGGGAAGCGGTGGCACCTATTGCTGGTGATGTCACTTGTTCAGTAGGCACGAGTACGCGAATTTATTACAAATTAAACATGCACGTGATCAAGAAAATATGTGGCGACCAACCTATCGCTCAGTTAAACACATCGGGGTGGTCACATATAAAATCATTGCCACTGGCCGATCCAGGATTCGACATTCCTGGACCCATCGACCTATTATTAGCTGCAGATGTCTTCGTTGAATCTGTTCTTAACCAACGCATTAAAGGAAGTTACAACCAACCGACCGCATTTAATTCAATTTATGGGTGGCTTCTTTTAGGTAAAACGTCTTTGTCATCAACTTCTTTACTTCAACTATCTGCTATACCTAATAGCGATAACGATTTAAATTCAATAGTTCAACGTTTCTGGGAGATTGATTCGTTACCGAATTCGTCCTCATTGAGTCCAGATGAGTCGCTCTGTGAACAAATCTTTATTCTCACTCACTCACGTGATCAAACAGGGCGTTATATTGTTAGAATTCCTTTCAAAACCGATACGGAACCTACTTTTGAAGGCTCTCGTGAAGTAGCTTTACGCCGATTTTACGCTATCGAGCGTAGATTATCTCGCGATCCTGATTTACATAGTCAGTATTCTGAATTTATGTCAGATTGCCTCGAATCCGGTCATATGTCACTTGTACCGTCCCAGGACGTAGGTCAGGGAAAGTACTACATACCCCATCATTGCGTCTTACGTCCTCATTCCGTTAGCACACGTCTACGCGTCGTATTTGACGCCTCAGCTAAAGATCTTCATTCGCGTTCTTTGAATGATACACAACTTATCGGTCCAAAATTACAACCAAATATTTTGGAACTACTTTTACGATTCAGGGAACCTAACATCGTTTTTATGGCAGATGCCCGTCAAATGTATCGCCAAATTGTTTTGTCTTCAGACCAACGCGACTATCAACGCATTTTCTGGCGGACCTCGCCTAGCGAGCCCCTACAAGAATACCGCTTAAATACGGTCACGGATGGTTTAGCGTCATCTCCATATCTCGCGTGTCGAACTGTGAGACAGCTCGCAGAAGACGAAGGAGACTCTTATCCCCTGGCAAAACAAGTTATTCTAACTCAAGTATATATTGATGACGTGGCTACTGGATTTCCAACATTAGAAACTGCTCAGGAGGCCAAATCGCAAATTATTGCTTTATTCAAACGTGGTCAATTTCATTTACGAAAGTGGGTTAGCAATCATCCTCAACTTCTATCAGATCTTCCTAGTGAAGATTGCTTGGCTGGTGCAGTGTCATTCGACACCATGGAAACGTCAACCCTGAAAGTGTTAGGTCTTCAGTGGGATCCATCCTCAGATACTTTTAATTTCGCAATAGAATCTTTAATAAATCGGTTCTCATCTTTACAAAAGATAGTAAACATACTTACGTTTGTTCATCGCTTCATTAAAAATTGCCGCTATCCGGCTTCAGCAAATCGTTGCGAATTCTTAAATAACGTTGAGCGACATAATTCGGTAATGCATTTAGTCAAACACGTACAACAGACAGCATTTTCTAAAATCATTTTAGACTTAAACTCTAAGAAACCTATACCCAAACCTTTTCGTAAACTAAACCCGTTTATCGATAGTCGAGGAATACTCAGGGTGGGCGGTAGAATATCACGAGCAGGCTTAGAATACGAACAAAAGCATCCCGCCTTTTTACCGCCGGACCATCCATTATCGTTCTTAATCATAGATTTTATACATCGTAATTATCTACATCCAGGTATAAATACGACACATTTTTTACTTTTACAACAATTTTGGATTCTCTCTACTAAGCGTGTTATACGTCAGTACCTATCTAAATGCATTCAATGCTACCGTACTAACCCGCAGCCGTTTCAACCGTTCATGAGCGATCTGCCCGCGTATCGCGTAAATGAAGTCAAACCGTTCACCATCGTAGGCGTCGATTTCGGAGGCCCGTTTCGTATAAAGCTAGGTCCACACCGTGGCGCTAAGATAGACAAGGCATACCTATGCTTGTTTGTCTGTCTTGCTACCAAAGCAGTGCACCTTGAAGTGGTTTCCACTTTAAGTTCAGACGGTTTTATCGCAGCATTACGACGTTTTGTGGCGCGACGTGGTCGCTGTAATGAAATACACGCGGATTGTGGGACTAATTTTGTAGGTGCTAGCAATCAATTAGCGACTCTAATGCAACATGCATCTAGTGCAGAAAGAATAACTTTTAAATTCAATCCTCCTTCGGCTCCACACTTCGGCGGAGTGTGGGAAATTCAAATTAAGGCAGCTAAATCTCATCTGTTTCGTATCGTTGGCGATCAAGTCCTTACTTTTGAAGAACTCACAACTCTGTTCACTCAAATCGAAGCCGTTATGAATTCTCGACCGTTGTACCCTATTAGCTCAGATCCTAACGATCTAACAGCTCTGACCCCAGGTCATTTCCTCACATTAGCACCTTTAACCGCTGTCCCCGACGAAGATCTATCACAAGTCCATACTAATCGGCTTCACCGGTGGCAGCTGTTACAATCGTTTCATCAGAACTTCTGGTCCAGATGGAAAACCGAATATCTGAACTCTTTAACGCAACGTGCCAAATGGACCAAAGATTCCAAACCATTACAAGTAGGTTCGATGGTGATAATCAAGGACGACAACCGTGCGCCATTACATTGGCCTCTTGCTCGTGTGGTAGATCTCTTACCTGGACCTGATGGGGTAGTTCGAATCGCAGTCGTTAAAACCGCAACTAATCATATAATACAACGACCGTTGGTTAAGCTATGTCCATTGCCCATAGCTTAAATCGTTTAACTCAATTCTCAACGTATTTAACTTATCGTTCAATTTATTTTAAGTTAGTTTATCATTATTATTAGTTTATCTTGTCATTTTATCGCTCTTTGACCAGAAAATGCCATAGCCATTTTGGTGGGCGGGATGTTCCGTCACCATACAAAACTAAACGTAATTTATTCTACTTCTACAAATTCTATCAACCGATGTTCAACGCTCCATCAGTTTGCGATAACAAAACGCAGACCTAATATAGTCTGTGGTGCATACCGTGACTCGTTAAAAAGTTGGAGCGAAAACACTACTTTCGAAGAACCCGTGTGTGTGAGAACATCTCCTGTCGCGCTCAATGTTCTCTTGTCCCAATACTGGGCAAACCATCGTTTTCTCTCTTCTACGCGCGTGGATCTCAGACTCGCATCCCGGAATTCCTGTGTTCCTGCCCTTGGGACCATCGGAGGTGGAAGGCTCAGCGTGTGTCGTAGCAGTCCAAGGTACGTGTATGCACTGTATTTGCTATTGACATTCTGTGGAGTTTTTGAACATCGTGCTTTAATCGTCATCGTTGTGTTCCCTAGTAGCAAAAAGCCACCCCTGCTATTTCGGCTTTGGTGCGCATGCTACAACGGTTGTTTCGGGAGGTTCCTGTTTCGTATAAGGCGGGAGGAAACGCCCGGGTGCTTCCATTGCGAAGATCGCCCTGAGGACACGGTGGAGCATACGGTGGCGGTCTGCCCGGCTTGGGCGGAGCACCGCCGTGTCCTCGCAGAGGCGATCGGCGGCGGCGATCTCTCGCGTCCGGCCCTGGTGCAGGCCATGGTACGGAGCGAGAGTGAATGGTTAGCCGTCACCTCCTTCTGCGAAGCAGTAATGCTCGCGAAGAGGGAGGCGGCGCACGTAAGGGAGAGGCAGTATATGCGCCCTCACGGCCGTAGTCGCCGCGGGAGAAGCCCTGGGCGTCGGGAATCCCAGGCTGATTCCCGGCCACCGTAGGCGCGGGCTTGCGGACGGCGAGTAATGGGTAGCTCGCTGTCCGGTAAGGACCAAGCCCGGGTCGACGGCGCGTTGTGTTCCACGCGCGCCTCAAAGAGATGTCAGCACCAAAGGGTGGGGTCCGCAAGGGCCGATGCCTGCCAGGGGTGCGGGTTGTTCGAAAGAGATAACGTCGCCCTTGGCACACAGGCAACTGAGGGAACACGGGTGGGTTTTAGTCAGTAAAAGTCTGACACGCCCTCCTGCTCCACCCAGAGCGGGAGAAGTTATTTGATGATTTCCCATCCTCAAAAAAAAAAAAAAAAACGGTATCAAATTGGACTGCGTAGACACGTTTACTTTGTTAGGTCTCGACTTAGATATCCACATGAACTGGAAAGCGCACATCCAAAAACTTAAATCAAAATTATCTAGTTTTATATATGCACTACGTGAGCTGAAAAAAACTACAGATTTAAAAACTGCCCTATCCACTTACTATACATATGCATATGCTTGGCTTAAGTATGGAATAATACTTTGGGGAAATAGCGTAGTTAGCAACGACTTGTTCATCCTACAGAAAAAATGCATTGGGATAATGGTTTATATCGACAATGACATAAGTTGTAAGCCGCATTTTAGGAAATTAGACATTCTAACTTTGACATCAATTTATATTCTAGAAATCTGTAAATTCGTTAGACAATATCCAAACTTCTACCTTAAAATTATAGACCAACCTCGCCGATATGCACCGCGTTCACGTTTTGAAAACACGCTCGTAATACCACAATCAAGACTAAAATTACACAGCACAAGTCCTCATGTAACATCAATCAAAATAAATAATAAAATACCTGACGAACTAAAAATGGAACAAAATGATAAAATATTTATTAACCGGCTCAGAAAACTACTGGTCGATAAATGCTATTCACTGAACGATTTTTTTAGTGATGACATCAAAATGGGATGACTTTCACCATTATTTAATTCATAATATTTAGACATTAATTTAATTATTATTTTTTTGCCTTATGTTTTATGTGATTTTTATTACGTTTTATTATTTGACTCATTTTTTGTATTTTTGTAATGTTTTTTTAATCCGTGACATAATTATAATATTAATTTCTTTTTAATTATTATATTAATTATATCTTCTAAATTATACAGGGTGATTGGAAGATGGGTGCAAAGCTTTAAGGCGAAGATAGTACAGACAATTTAGAACCATTTAAGCCATGGTTGTCTTAGACGAAGTCTTACCAAATATTTTTAACCAAATTTTTAAGTTTTTTTTTGGAAATTCTCAAAATTTAATGTAAACTGCATAATTATGGCCAAATTGAATGATAAATGAATTCATTTTTTATTTATTTAATTAAAGTAATGTGTAAGCAATCAAGCAAAACATGTTTTAGGCTTCTGTGTCATTAGACATTTTTTTTACAGACATTTAAAGCTCAGAAAAAATGAAAAAATTGTACAATACGTCTTTTAAACCTTATTAAAAAAAAAAAAATTGGTAAGACTTCGTCTAAGACAACCATGGCTTAAATGGTTCTAAATTGTCTATACTATCTACACCTTAAAGCTTTGCACCTATCTTCCAATCACCCTGTATAATATTATTCAATGGATTTGTATTCTACAAATATACCGTGTTATTATTATGTTATGTATTTAAATTACTAACTTGAATTTTAATGGTAGGTACCATAATGTAATATTATTTTATTTTAAATTGATTAGTTTTTTTTATGATAACCGAATACCTATTTCGTTTCGTAAATTATGACGTTCTATACACTTTAAATATTTAAAGCATGCTACTACTTTACTCAATTGTTGTGCCCGACAGGGTCCATGTGATTTTTTAATAATGTTAAGATCTTGTACACATGAGATATGCAATAAAGATTTGAATTAGAATTAAGATGCAAATAATTAAAATTTCATAATACAGTATTTTTGTCTCACAACGCAATGCGCGCTTTACTTGTGGTTACAAAGTGTACAAACACCCTGTGAATATTAAACAAAAGTAGAGAAAACCAATTTCGTTACTTTTAATAATGTCATCAGTTCCAAAATCACGATTTTTCTGGCATTTAGTTTGCCTTGTATCTCCTTTGATGCAATATTACACAATTTAATAAACGAATTTACTTTTTATGTAATAAATAATTCAAATTAAAATGTTTATATGTCACTAAAAGAAATACATAAAAATATGACTCACAAGTCATAATCAACAATTTAATGTATAGGAACAAAATATTGATCCTAACTCCCAAACTAGGCCTAGGCCAGTATTTTGGGAGTCAGTCGCCTATTCTTATACATTTATTATTTTAAAACTGTTCGTTTTTAAATTATGTAAATAATATGTTAATTATGAGGAAGTTGTATAGCATAATGCTGAATTAATAAGAAACAGGAATATAAATTGCTCACTAAATAGTACTGTTTGGGGCAAATTTCCTTTTCAGGGCCCCCATAAACATCATCATCATCATCATTTCAGCCGAAAGACGTCCACTGCTGGACATAGGCCTCGCCCATAACATTGGATAATAATTTAAAGTACAACAGTTACTTTAATGAACTTGCATGATAGCTTGTGGCAACTCAAGAAAAATAAAACTTAATCCAGATACCAGTTATTTTAGTTTACTCATCAGTGTCAAGAAAATAATTGCACTAAACTACCCTAATATAATAAATAAGAATCAAAATCATTTACCCTCTGACAATAAAAGTTTTTTTTTTAATGTATCTTTTATTATTAATACAATATTGCTACCCAATTTTAACTAAACTATATCTACAGTAATATATAACTAAGTAGGTTTAAGCCGAAATGTTTGAATGTTGCATTATTATGGCTAAATGCATCTGTACAGTGTACATATCCATGGTCTAGAAGACAAACGTACTAATTACAGATCTAGCAATTAGTCAGGAGGACAGTTTTAGTTATTTTTCATTTGAAAAGCCGAAACTCAAAACTGTTTAAAGGTACAGTGTATACATTTAGTTAAAGTATTATCTGTGTGATTCATTAATCATAATTTGAAACGTCCGTTTTCAAAATAAAGTGAAAAAAAAACAGTTTTATAAAAAAAAGCGTCACTAAGTACCTACTATTTGTACACTAAAGTGATTTGTAAATGATTACTTAGGATTATTGTGTATTGTCTATTAATGACAATAATTTGAAGGATTAAATAAAAAAATGCAATAACTATTAATGTTTATTTTTACCAACTTAAACATTTTTTTATACTCACTTGAATACATAGGGATTGTGAAAACCTCTATGAAATTTTAAAAAATAAAACTAATATGAAATTAATTCTAAAGCTCTAATTAGTAATGAGATCAGTGGTTCATTATAATTGAATTATCAGGACCATTTTTTATTTGTTCTTGTTGTTAGTCGGTATCATCAGATTCTGATTATGTTTTCATCATCAACAGATGGTATATTAGTGTAAGAAATCAACATAGTCTTGTGGAATCACTCTATCCTTCAGCAAATTATCAAATCCTTCTTTTTTGCCTTAGATATTGGTATTTGGGACTTTTACGTTTTTTTTAAAGGGTTTATACAAATGACCAACACCAGTACCTACCCTAATTGCGTAACTCACAATTGATCATAATCTGTTTCGTTTTGAAACACATGGCTAAACCATTGCTTCATATGTTCGAAAAATTTGTCTGCTCAACAACGTAAATAACGCAATGAATGTCGTTGAACTGTCAAAATGAAACCGATTATGATTGATCGTGAGTTACGCAATTAGGGTGCTGATCTTTTTGATATTCGGGTCGCTCAATTTATATTTGTAAATGATTGATCCTGGGGACTCATTTCTTACTAGAATCCATTTGATGTTCATCCACTTTACGGTTTCGTTATTTTTGTTTTTTACCGTATTGCAACTCAATGACATTTCTAAATCTTTTAAATCATAAAAGTCTGGATATTTCATCATGATGACATTGTATGGCTTGGGCTTGGATCTTGCAGAACTGATTACTAAAGCATACTCCCTTGCAGTGAATTTCTTTTTATGTTTTCGGGCACGCTCTATACTTGCATGAATAGAGTCCGCCTTCAAATAAGAATGACCAGATTCCATGTATGTATTTGAGGTTAACTGTTTCTAAATGTGGAAAATTTATCACAGCATACAAAGCAGCCAATGTAACATATTTGTTACGGTTCTGACCGCTGCACGTATCAGAAAATTTTGAAACTGATTTCACATTTTCAGGCAATTCCATTAAGTACCTACTCTAATAAAACTGAACCAATTTCAGTTCTTCCTTTTTTCCCGTTGCATTCCTCCCACATAAGCACAGTCCTGTATTTTGATAGTTATCTAAAATCGTAAAAAGTGTAAAGCAACTTCCGCAAGTAGTAGATTATGGAATCGCCGCACACTGGTTCAATATTGGAGAATATGTAAGGCTGTCGAAGGTCAATGGATCGGCGTATAATTTTTTTTACTGGTAGCTGACACTAATACAAATCACTGTTACTGATGAAATTTTTGTGAAATAATGCTTATTTTCTGAGAAAAAAATTGTTCTTTTAATTTTTGTATGGAGAAAAACGTATTTTTATTTTTTACTTGCGGGATTCAAATGTATTCAAACTAAAACTTGCTGTTAATTATCAAGGGTGTTATTACCTAAATTTCGGGTATAGTCACTTGCCGCGGAGCACTGCGGAAGTTTGTTAAAAAAATGATTTTTTTTTACTTTGTCAACAAAGCTAATAACATTCAACTAGTGATAATCAAATATTAAATAGAGAGAAGAAAAAATGAGAAGTTATTGCAAGGAAACCGCTGAACTTTATGTCCACTTATACCCGTGGTACTATATGCCATCGAGTGTGCATAAACTTCTAGTACATGGTGCTGACATTTGCCAACACTTTTCTTTTATCCCGATCGGTATGATGTCTGAAGAAGCGTCAGAAGCGAGGAACAAAGACTTTCGTTCAATCCGAGAAAAACACACACGAAAAATTGGCAGAATACAAACAAACGAAGACCTCATACATAATTTATTGGTTAGTTCAGATCCATATGTGACATATATTAAACCAAAGTTCTCAAAAGAACAGCACAAGCAGAAGTTGTTTGAAGAGACCGATGACATTCTTATAGATGATCATTTACCAGACGATCCCGAGACTGAAGAATGTGAGGAAGAAGAGGTTTATGTCGACATCGAAAATAATCCCCCTTCAGATCCGTTAGCTTAAGCCAAACTTTTGGAAATTCATTTGTTGTGTGTACTTTGAATATAATTTTAATGTAGTTTTTATTTTGTTTGTCTTATTGTACCTACCTAATATCTTCGCCCTTCAGATCCATTAGCTTAAGCCAACCTTTTGCAAATACATTTGTTGTATTTTATATTTTTAATGTAGTTTTTATTTAGTTTTCTTAATGTAACATCGTAGTTTTAAGAATTTAATGTTTCCGAAATATTTTTGTGTCTAGTTTTACAATTTTTTTATATTTTTATGACGTGATTTTGTTGTAATTTAATAAATACGTAAACTTTCATTTAATGCTTTTTTATTTTGTTTGATGTATCTACCTATACATAAATAATAAATCAACAAATTTAAATAAGAAATTAATTAAAATATGTATATATAAATTAGACAAGCTTAGCACCCATTGATTATCTATTTCTAGGAAATTCTCAACTAAAATTAGTTTTTTTGGTTAAAATCTACTAATGATACAAAATTAGCAAATTAGGACGTCACATCTTTATCAGATTATACTAATGGCCTCTCTATTTAATATTTGATTATCACTAGTTGAATGTTAGACGGGTAGCTAATGCCTGGAAGAGATTTTGGTCCCTCAAAGAAGTGCTAAAAGGTAATCAATATAACATTGCAATAAAAAGGAAAGTATACAATACATGCATATTACCAATTCTTACCTATGGGTGCCAGACCTGGGCAAACACACAAAAACAAAACCAAAAACTGATAACATGCCAAAGAGCAATGGAAAGGAGTATACTGGGTTACACAAAAAGAGACAGAAAAAGAGCGGTAGATCTAAGGAAAATTACTAAATTGGAAGATGTTGTTGTCAAAACGAAAAAACTCAAATGGAGGTGGGTAGGCCACATGATGAGAGAGGAGAGTAATAAATGGACGAAAGCAATAACAGAGTGGACCCCTAGATTCCAAACAAAGAGAAAACGAGGAAGGCAAAGAAAACGTTGGTCTGATGACATAAAAAAGCATGCGGGTCCTATATGGCACAGGTTAACCCAAACAAGAGCAAAATGGAAAGAGCTGGAGGAGGCCTTCGTGTCGCAAAGACACGCCGACGCCCAATCTAATAGTAATAATATCGAAAATGAATGATAGTACCTAATAAAATTTAATGATAATAATTGTAATAATGATGAATTTAATGTTAATGCCAATTTAAAAAAACGAATGAATTTTAATAATTATTGCAATTGTAATATAATAATAATAACGAATTTAATGTTAATGTAAATTTAAAATGTAATGTTATATATATACTAGGAAAAATTAATTTATTTAATTGCATGTTTAATATAATTAACTATGAGATTTTAAATGTATATTGTGTTGGCAATAAAGGCTTAATAATAATTAATAAAGTTGAATGTTATTAGCTTTGTTGACAAAGTAAAAAAAAATCATTTTTTTAACAAACTTCCGCAGTGCTCCGCGGCAAGTGACTATACCCGAAATTTAGGTAATAACACCCTTGATAATTAACAGCAAGTTTTAGTTTGAATACATTTGAATCCCGCAAGTAAAAAATAAAAATACGTTTTTCTCCATACAAAAATTAAAAGAACAATTTTTTTCTCAGAAAATAAGCATTATTTCACAAAAATTTCATCAGTAACAGTGATTTGTATTAGTGTCAGCTACCAGTAAAAAAAATTATACGCCGATCCATTGACCTTCGACAGCCTTCGACTCTATGTCCAAAATTCTCCAATATTGAACCAGTGTGCACCGGTATGAGGTACTGACAATATTGCTTGCAAGTCGAATGTTAAGGCCCAGGGCACCTCTGAGCCTTTATCTCAAAATGGGGATATTCCTTGGCAAATGTTGATTAATTGCTCTAGCGATTCTGTGGTACCTCTAACTATCTATTTTTCAGTGTATTTTTTTTTTTCCAAATAACGAAGCCGTTTAGTAGGTGTATGGAATAGAAGCCAAAATATTGCGTATTGGAAAATATTTTTTTACAGCAAAAGTATTAACCATACAAAAAAAGTACCCTCGGCATATGATCTATATGAATCTATAGCAAAATCATATATTTTTCAAATTTTCAAGACAAGCCGTTAATTAGCAGTACGGATCATAAAGTGACCGTGTTTTTTGTTCGAAAGGAGTTTATCCAGAAATGGTCCCATTTAAATTTCATATGGATCTGATGATGAGTTTCGGAGACAGACAAAGGAACTCTGCAAATCAACCACGATTGCTGCTATCGCATAAATATGCATTGTTTTGACACCAAGGATGATGAAATTTCGAATTGGTGTGTAGGTACTAAAAGTAAAAAGTGAAAAAAAAACAACCGACTTCCAAAAAAACACTACAAAGTGAAAAATAACTTTAATTTCGGAAGGCGGTGACAAAAAATTAAAATAATAATCCAAAGTCACAGACTTCCAAAACCGAAAAATAAAAATTCTATTGAAACCTTTAGCAACCACTGTTAATGTAGTATTTATTATTGTTATTAAATCATTTACATCAATTGTCTACATTCAATTTTTAGTGGTGTAATGATCTTAAAGCACTAATGCTTTTAGTGCCCTTTCCTGACTGAGTGGCCAGCTATAACAATATCACTTAAAACTGTTTGTTCATCTTACTCTTTAAGATTATTATCACTTAATATACAATTGAGAACCGAATATTATTGAATGCCAGAAATCGTAAATATACTTAGATTTTTCATGTAAACACAAGTATAAACACAAGTAAAATACTTGATAATCAGTTAATGTGTTTTGTTATTTTTACAATGGTAATTAACTGTCATAAACTTTTATGAGTTCCAGTTGATGTCACTTAATACTAAATATCTGGTATTACCGAGCTTTGCGGTTATTTTTTATTTGGTTTGACGTTTTCTAAAAATAAAACCTAGCTAGATCGATTTATCGCCCCCCTGCATACTAAATTTCAAGAAAACCGTTGGAGCCGTTTCCAAGATTCAGATTATTTAAATATATACAAGAATTGCTTGTTTAAAGGTATTAGATGTACACTCACAATTTAGGCTGAAAGAGATGGAATTATATTACTTTAGCAAGAGCAAACGGTAGAGCATGCTGATTTTTTACATTTGGCATATGAATGTTAAAAAAAAAAAGATTTTGCACTTAGTACGTCTGTCTTCTAGACACATAATTATTTATGTTAAGACCGAAATTCATCACTTCAGTTAATCATCATCTACCTAGCCTTTTCCCAAATATGTTGGGGTTGGCTTTCAGTCTAGCCAGATTCAGCTGAATATTTGTACTTTAAATGTAGCGACTCAATTTATTTGATAATCCATAAACGACTTATCTGAATCTTATGAAAAATGTCATTGCCAATCACAGAAGATTTAAAAAATAAAGAATAGGACATAACTTGGTCAGTGTGTTGTCTTATGGGCTTTCAAAGTAAGCCCACTGTGTGCACAATGCTTATGTCATGGTTGTAAAACATTATGTTAGACATCAACATAGTAACAATAAGTGGATGAATCACAACGCGTTTCTGCTTTGCATCTTTGATAACAAGCAGACTGTTTGGGTGAGGTCATGCATTTATTTCAAAACTTGTAAAAAAAAACAAACAAATAATGCAACTTCAACAAAAATCAAGAAGGCAAAACAAGGATACAGTTCTTTTTTCCTATATGGAATTATGCAGGAAATCAACACCATTACATTTACAACAATACATTTTCAAGATTGCAAAATATGTGTCGTAACTTTACCTTCTCCCATGGCGTCGGGTTTATACTCGACAAACATCGAGCTAAATGTTGCACGGTCTGTCTAAAGAACTCGTTTTCATCCATGGCTTTGTTTATATTATTCGATTTAAATACATTTTAATAATATTACACGATTACGATCGACGATCAGCCGATTGTAATTTGACAGTTTGTCAATATGTCAAGATTACATTCTGTTCCACTTTCGGTTGGTGTGCAAACTTTTAAGTTAGTACGTTCAGCATTGCAGCATGACAGCATTCATGTGCTACACTTCGAAAATAAATAAAAATAAAGAAGTAGATTTCAGATTTTTTTTTGTACAAAAGAAAGGATACTTTTTTATCAAAATCAATAAATTGAGCTCATTGAACATAGAACGGAACGTAGCACAAAAAAAAACGTTTCAATCTACGTAGGAATTTTCGAGTTACGTACCAGCTTTATTTTGACATGGTCCTTATGAACTTTTTTCAGTACAAATATTTTTAAAATAGGTAATTATTGAAAGCAGTGTTCAGAACAATTATGTTTTTTTTAATGCAAAAATAAAGTCACAAGTGAAAAAATCTCTAAGAGTAACATGCCAGATAAAATAATAATACGGTCACTTGTTTTTAAAGTCATTTATTCTTTGTATGCGATAGCAGCAATTCTTTTCAGTTTAGCTCGAGCCACTTTTCCTGTGGATGTTCGGGGTAGCATTTCCATAAAGACGACTCCACCTCGCAAGCGCTTACTGTAGGAGAGTTTATCTGTGAAATAGAAATCAATATTTTGGTATTGATGGTATGTTCAGACACCAGCACATCAAGCTACCCCAATCTGTCAAATTTCTTTGATAGATTATCAACTTTATAACAAAAGCCTAAGGTTGATGTTCAATTGGGAAAATTTGACAGTTTGGGGTAGACAGAGGCCAGCGCATCAAGCTACCCCATTCTGTCAAATTTCTTTGATAGTTTTTCTACTTTATCATGGAGCGGCTACACTAACGAGAAATGCCATTGATTATCGCGGTGTTGGACGTTAACCGTAGGTGAAGCCACAATTTTTCGCGATAATTTTACAACTGCATTCACATTGCCATTTGACGTTAGGCGATAACTCGGGTGGCGATCAAGTGTGGCCACTGAATTTTATCGGAATGTTTACCGCGTTGTTTAACGCGTCGTTTATCGCGATGTTAGGCATTGACGTTGACCGTAGTGTAACCGCACCATTACAAAAGATTAAGGTTCATGTTCAATTGGGAAAATTTGACAGTTTGGGTAAGCTTGATGTGCTGGCGTCTGTACCTACTAAAAAATTGTTTAGTATTTTCTCATCGGGTTTCAATTCGCTGTCACATACTAGCAATCGATCTATTAAATGCCACCATACGTAAAGTGCCGCCAATCATACATTTTATTATGACGTCATAAGGGCAAGACGGAGAATGATGATGAAACCAATAGAACATCTGAAATTTCTACTCACTAGCAACTAGCTCCTTGATCTCGTGCGCAGTGACATTGAAGCCAGGTCGTCGCACGACGCACGCCACTGGATGTTCGCCGTCGAAGACGTTAGAGACGCTGGTCACACTGACATCCAGCACGCCAGGATGCTGGCGGATCACTTCCACTAACTCTAACGGGGCTATCTGTAAAAAAAATGGACAGACAAGGAATGTTAAAAAAAGAATCGTTCAAGTCGGACTAAGTAGATTCTATGTAGAAAGTTATGCGGGGTCATACGTCATACCTAAAAAATACCGCGTAGGCTTCAGAACCCTTTCTTGTTTTTCGTCCGTAAAATAGTATTAGATAGGTACCTACTGCTGGTACAACTGCTAGCTGCTGGTATCATGAAAGGGTCTTACTTTAATTTTGATTGAATTTTGACGTAGGTAGGTAATTCTGATTTAATTGTAATTTTGATTTATTTGTAAATTAATTTTAATTTAATTTTGTACCTACTGTATCTGCTAACAAAATATGGATTGTTATTGTCCGAACTAAGCGTTTTGAATTTGAATTTTTGAATTTTTCGATCCGAAACACACACGCAGCTGTGGGTCTGCGTGTTTTTTCTTTGCGTCATGTTTAACAGAAATGAAAGTTTTTTTTTCATCAAACGTCCGGTATGATTGTGCATCCCCTACGCACCATAATGTATTTGTCTTGGCCGTTGTGCCACCATCGTTTTAAAGGATATTGCTAATCAATGGCTTCATAATATGTTTGAAAAATTTGTCTGCTCAGCAACGTAAATAACGTAATGAATATTCTTGAATTGTCAAATGAAACCCATTCCTAGTGTTAGTGTGTTAGGTACGTTAGTGTGTTAGGTACGTTAGTGTGTTAGGTACGTTAGTGTGTTAGGTACGTTAGTGTGTTAGGTACGTTGTGTGTGATCTGTTTGTAGATTCTGGTGAGACGACCTCTTGGACGTCTTGGCAGAATCTTTAAAAACCATCGAATTGAGATAACTAAGCGGTAAACGGTGTCATCTGTTGTCAATGTTGTATTTACCTATAATTGGCATTTAGAATATAACCGTATGCTTTAATATTTGTATGTATATGTATAGGCTGTGGGTGAACCTTTAAGTAAATAAATAAATTGGACCAGAGGGATAATTGCTTAATACACTATCAGTAGGAATCGCTTTCATTTTGACAGTTCCACAACATTCATTACGTTGTTTACGTTGTTGAGCAGACGAATTATGCAAACATATGAAACAATGGATTAATAATAAGTTTCAAAATTATTCAGCGCAATTAGGGTGCTGGTCAAAACCCATGGCATGCAAAATCACCAAAGCAAGCCACTAAAATTAGAAGTAAGTAGGTACTTTTTTAATGTATTCTCTATAGATATTTTCTTAGATTATAAAATAAAGGCAGATAGATGTAACATTCAATGCGACGCTTCGTGGCGTTCTAACTCGAGTTTTGAATCAGTATTTGGTTTTTTGATCTCACTCTGGTTCCGCGCGGTATAACTGCCTTTGTTTTATAATCTGAGGATATTTTAATGTATTTTATAATGTGCGTCTAATTTGTGCAGAATAAACAATTTTTCTTCCTTCTTTTCTTTCTTACATGATAATTCTTATACTTGATGAGCATTCCAAGTCGCTCCACGAAGTAAAAATTGTCATCATTGTCTCGGTACAGTAGATCTCCCGTTTTGAACCAGCCATCTTCTGTAAACACTGCGGCAGTCTGTTGTGGGTTGTTGTAGTATTCCTGTAACGTTAAATAAATTATCAGTAACAGGTATAAAGAATGTGCACTTATAAGAGGTCTAAAACCGGCCAAGTGCGTGTCGGACCATGCAAAATGAAGGTTTCCGCAGTTCCGTAACTTAACATTGTAGTCATCTTTTCAGCCGAAAGACGTCCACTGCTGGACATAGGCCTCCCCCAGGGTCCTCCACTTCAACCGGTCTTGGGCTTCCCGCATCCAGCGGATTCCCGCGGCCTTCACAAGGTCGTCGGTCCACCTTGTGGGAGGCCTTCCCACTCTACGTCTTCCGGTACGCATTATCGAGGTAAAATTGTAGTGAAATAACATATTCTCCCAAACAATCCAACTGCAAGTGTAAGTTGGTCGACTAGATATTAGTCGTAAACTTGTAAAGCCTACTTAGCTGTGATAGTTTTTCTTTTTACTTCGATATACTACCACCGTAAACAACTAACCTGCAATATTTTTAAAGACCTATGCTGAATAAAAAACATCACCACTTTACGTGTAAAGGACCTCCTACTCGCAATTTTTTTTTTTTTTTAACTAAAGGTATTGGAAAAGATTTTATTTTACCACTTTATCGTCGTGGCTAATATGTAGGTACCTAGATCTGTGCCAAACTACAGCTTTTTAGTAGGCACTAAGTCTCTGAGGGAAGACACTTAGTTTTGAGGTGATGGCGAATCCTCTCCCTTTTGAACACAGGGCAGGTTGAATTGAAGTCTACTATTCAAAATACATAACCGACATAGCTGAAAGAATTGCCAAACTAAGTGGCAGTGGGCAGGGTACATTGTCGCAGAACAGATGGCCGATGGGGCCGAAAGATTCTGGAGTGGCGACCGCGTACCGGAAGACGTAGAGTGGGAAGGCCTCCCACAAGGTGGACCGATGACCTTGTGAAGGCCGCGGGAATCCGCTGGAGGTGGGAAGCACAAGACCGGTCGAAGCGGAGAAGTCTGGGGGAGGCCTATGTCCAGCAGTGGACGTCTTTCGGCTGAAATGATGATGATGACTCAAAATAACGGCCTATGGACGAGAGTTAATTCTAGCGCTTTACCAGGAATCTTATGACTAGCAGTGGTACTTATACCAATAGAGGATGATGAATGTGATACTTACAGTAAACATGGGCCCTTTCACCCACAGTTCTCCTGGTGTATTTGGTCTCGTTATTTCTATCTCCGTATCTGGATCCATTAACTGTAATCAAAATCATGAGCTAAAACTTAAAAAAAAAACAAAGATGATGACGACATTTCGAATTGGCGTGGGCTAGCTGCTATAACTAAAAAGTGAAAAATAAAAACTTTTTCCACAAAAAAAACAACCGAGTTCCAAAAAAACACTACAAAGTGAAAAATTACTTTAATTTCGGAAGTCGATCGGTGACTTTGGATATGTATTTAATTTAATTTTCATGTCACCAGTCACCGAAGTTAAAGTTATTTTTCCTTATAGTACCTACCTCACACCAATTCGAAATGTCATCATCCTTGAGGTAAAAACAATGCATATTTATGCGATAGAAGCAATCGCGGTTGATTTGCTGTCATTTTTTTAAGAGTTCCGTTGTCTGTCTCCGAAACGCATCATTTGATCTTTACGTAATTTAAATGGGACCACACGGGAAGCACCAGCTTTCAAATAAAAAAAGAATCATCAAAATCGGTTCACGCAGTCAAAAGTTCCGAAAAAGTCAAAACAAAAAAAAAAATACAGTCGAATTGAGAACCTCAATTTTTTTTTGAAGTCGGTTAAAAATACAATGTGCAACAAATAAATGTGAAGATAATAGTTATTTGCATCTGAAGTCACAGTGATTATGTGTGATCTAAACTGTTCACTTTTGTACGATAACATCATTCAGTTTTTTCGTAGGATACCGATGCTGGTGAAATCACTGAGGTTCATGCTGCATGAACCTCAGAACCTGATGCATAAATAATTAATCAGGTTCTGAGTTCATGTTATTATCGATTGCTGAGAAAGAACGTGTGTGCCTGTAAAAAGTTGCTGTCACCATTTCGAAAGGGGAATTGACCCATGGCCTTCACCCACGAAAATAATGACTTCTCCTACCATGACTCGATGTAGTTCTGTACGCTTTCCGCAGCTACCCAAGGGTCCATTCGCTTGTAGCGAAAAAACTTGGCCCAGAGTTTCTGTTTGTCCATACACCTCGGCTGCTACAGCGTCTTCGCGTAGCCTTTTCTGACAAAAAAAACCATGGTTAACGATATTCATAAAAATGTTATATGGTTTGCTTGTAATGCTACTGGTACGTATCAGTTTCTCAAATGTTAACCCAAACCTTCCTGGCATTCGGTAGTGCAGAGATCACTTTGGTGGCAGGTTTCGGGGCTAAGAGGCTTTTTTTTTTTGCGCTGGCAACATTGGTGACAGGTCGTGAAAAAAAACGATCTAATAGTTAAAAATTGCTAAATTAGTTTAAATTGTGTTTATTTTATGTTAAAACTATTGTTATCTTAGAATCGAAGTATAAAGTGTCTCACGCAGTGTTTGTGCCGTGTTTTTGTCGTGATTATTCATAATATTCGACACTTCGAAAAATCATCTACCGGCTGTCAACTTTTGAAACTTTGGATTGCGGATTTGAATTCATCAAACCCGGGGAGTATTTTGTTTTATAATATCCATTATTCTACTAATATTTACACACGATACAACATCTGAAAACACTGCTCAGGGTTATGAGCAACGTCCAGTACACACCGGCACCGTTTATGTCTCCTTTTGCTTGACAAATTTGTGGAAGCAAAATCGAAGACGAAAACACTTGCCCCAGACATAAACCAACACTACAAACCTTACTTTACACATATTTATCCCTAATTGATTGACTTTTGTTTAAAACTAATTGAATGGTTGAAATGATAAAACTTTCTTATGTACTAATCTCATGTCCTTAAACAATCATACATTACCTACTCTCTTAGTGGAAATTAGCTAGCCCAGTTATTGTCTTAAATGATAATAAAAGTCTTCCTGTAAACAGTTAAAATTGTGTTAATTAAGCCCCAGAATAAAATAAATTGAATAACTTCCTTTTTTTTTTGTTTTTCTAATACCTCCATTTTTATTTTTATTTTTAAATCTATTCCAAAACTTCATCCTTTGTCTGTTATTTTATTTCTTAATACCTATTTCTTCCAATCGTACTTTCCTATCTTCCCAAGTTCTCAACTTACCTAGCTTCCTCATACACTTAGCTGTTTCTTGTCACATTCCAGGTGCCACTTGGGGAAACTTTTAAATATGATGACCCGCGGAGCCACCGTTCGTGACATGAGTGACAAGCTGAAAGCAGCACTGAAGGAGCTGGAGGCATCAAGAAAAGAATGCAACCAGCTGCTACAGGAAAGAGAGGACAGTGAGATTGAAGTGAAGAAGATAATTGACAAAAACACTCAACTCAAGAGCCAGCTTGTTGAACTTCACTCTCAGCACATGGACATACTTGACCAGCATCACCTTCTCCGTCAACTAGTGTCAGACTTCCAACATTGCAGTGACACTCATGACCAGGCACTAAAACGGATATCAGGCCTTGAAGCAGAGTTATGCAAGGCCAACAACACGATTTCCACTATCAACTCTCTAAAAGACAGCGAACAGGTTACCAACACCAGTAACCTTTTTGACGAGCTGGTTGGTAGTATATCCGGATTGGAGTATGTGAAGCCCACCGTTGCCATAGACTTGACTGGGGACGATACCTTAACTAGATGTCCAACTCTAACTAGTCATAATAAAATTAAGAAGTACATTAAAATTAGTAAGAATATTAAAAAGTATAAGAAACTTTTGAAGACACAAAGCGTTTACAAATTTAACCTAAATCTTAGGAAAGAACGTTTCAACTTACAGAGCCAACTAAATGTATGTAATAACAAGTTGAAAACAAGCAGATTAATGTATAATGTTGACATACAAAACCTTCAAAAGGAATTACTGAGCAGGGAAAATACACTTAAAGAAATATCTTGTAAGTATGAGTCTAGTCAACAAATGTTAAGCGACCGTTTGCAGGAGGCTTGTGAGTTGGTGGATCTGGTGAAGTACAATGCAGAGAGGTATGAGTCACTGACTAACAATCTCACCTGTAGTTGTGCTCCCACTCCGCCACCTCTCATGTCGCAGCATGTTGTTTCTGCCGCTTCACCCATTGTAACTCATACACTAGACAGTGTCCATCCCACTCAAAGTAATGTTTTAGTTTATTCTGATAGATTAGGAGCAGGTTTTGGATCATTGTTAAATAACTGCTCTAAACATACTATAACTAATTGTTGTTACCATAACCTGCATTTTAATGAGCTTGTTCATAAAATAAAAAATACAAAATTGAATGAGCAGACAAGTATAGTTCTTTTAATTGGAAACAGTCTGAATTTATCTAAAAGGGACATAGTTAATGGTATTGACACCCTACTTAAATTAAAATTAGGTAAAATAATATTATGTGCTTTGCCATATTCAAATAATTTGAATGATGAAGAAAATGATTACATTTTTAGGCTAAATAATTTAATGCATTTGTTGACATGTCGTCATAGTGACCGTCTATTGTATTTTGATACTAACAATTTTGTTAGAGATTTTGTATTAGATCGGGAACATATGTTTCTTCCCAAGAAAAGTCAGCATGTATTAGCTACTTTGTTAGCTTACAATATACACGCAGTTATTGATAATTTAACTGAGACTAGGTTAAGTGACGAAACAGTATTATCTAGTACTTCTAATAATACTGTAATTAATTCTTTAAACTTTTAGACACGACAAAAGAGAAGCATAATAAGAGTATTTTACTGTATCACCAAAATATAAATCGCTTCTCTGGCAAAATCCTAGACGTGGAAATGTTAATAGATAAATATCATATGGATATCTTATGTTTTAGTGAAACTTGGTTAAAACCGGATAGAATGTTGTTTAATGTAAATAATTTTTCAGTTGCCAGTGCGTACAATAGGTCTTCGATAGGGGGTGGTACTTTGATATTATGTAATAGTAGTTTTAGATATAAGGAAAGAAAGGATATCACTGCTTGCTCTGTTGATCGCTTATGTGAGGTAGCATGTGCAGAGGTTGAGGGCCATACTTTCTTATCTGTTTATAGACCACCAGCCTCGAACTTGTCATCATTTTTGATAATTATGGAGGAAATATTAGGTAAACTTTTTAAAGATAATAAATTAGTTTTTGTGTGTGGTGACCTAAATATTGATTTACTAGTTAATTCACCAGAAAAAAGTAAGCTTATCTCATTGTTTAAATCATTCAATTTAAAATGTATATTTAATGAAGCGACTAGGATAACAGCAACCACAGCTACATGCATAGACAATGTATTTACAAATTGCATAATAAAAGGCTCATCTTTAATTAGTGGCGTCAGGTCAGACCATACTGGTCAGCTTGTATCGTTTGACTTAGATAAAAAGTTACACCTGGATAAAACCATAGAATTGAGACCACTGACTAAAAATAAATTGAAAACGTTTAATAATAATGTTCTTAGCAATCTCTCAATAGCAACTTTAGATTCACAAGACCCCAATGTAAACTATGGCACACTTTTTTCTACAGTATGCCAAGAATTCAATAAAGCATGTCCTGTAAAAAAAGTTACAATCACTACTAGACCAAAATTTAGTGAATGGGCCACTGATGGCATTAGAAAAAGCAGAGACATCTTATATAATTTGTATAATGAAAAGTCATTGACTTCAGATCAGGCCTTTCATAATTATGTAAGAAACTATTCTAAGATATTCAAAAGAGTCTGTGCTCAAGCTAAATCTAAATTAATAAGTAACAAAATTAGTATTTCTAAAAATAAAATAAAAGCTGTGTGGCAGGTAATTAACAAAGAAACTGGAAACACAAAACAACGAGATCAGAATGAGTTAGCTCTGAAAATTGACAATGAAACCATTTCAGATAAGTTAAAAGTTGCGGAGACTCTTGAAAATTTCTTTACCAACATCCCAATAGAGGTTACGAAATGTCTCCCCTCATCATCTGTATTAGCTGAATCTCTTCTTAAAGAAAACTTCAGTAAGGACATTCCAAGTTTTGAATTCAAACCCATCTCTATTGCCACAATTAAAACAGCATTTAAAAGTCTTAACATAAAAAACACTGAAGACTTATGGGGGATTTCCGTTAAGGTTATTGAAAATATCATTGACACAATTGCCCCTGTCCTAACAGGCATATTTAATCAATGTTTAGACAGCGGTACGTTTCCTGACTTAATGAAACATAGTAAAGTAGTACCAATTTTCAAATCGGGTAGTAAGAGTGATCCCTCTAATTATAGACCTATATCTGTGCTTCCAGCATTGAGCAAAATTTATGAAAAAATCATGCTGGACCAGATGTTGTCACATTTTAACTCAAATGGGATTTTACATAGTCGACAGTTTGGTTTCACGAAAGGTAGGTCGACGACTGACGCGGGAGTAAAACTCATCAGTCACATTTTGGAATCCTGGGAGAGTTCTCAGGATGCGATTGGCATTTTCTGTGACCTCTCAAAAGCGTTTGACTGCGTTGACCACAATACACTGATCTGTAAATTACACCACTACGGAATTCGTGGACAAGCTGCTGATCTTGTACTTTCCTACTTATCACACAGGCAGCAAAAAGTAAACGTTAACGGGGCGACATCCTCGGGGTCTCTAGTTAGGATGGGCGTGCCTCAAGGTTCAATTCTTGGTCCTTTTTTATTTCTAGTTTATATTAATGACCTTCCCTATCTGATGGCTAACTTCTCGGATATAATTTTATTCGCTGATGACACTTCTCTTATTTTTAGAATAGATAGAAAAGATACGGATGTCTTACATGTCAACGAAAGCCTAGCTGTTCTATCGAAATGGTTTGCTGCTAATAATCTTTTACTCAATGCGAACAAAACTAAATGTCTTAAGTTCTCGCTACCAAATGTACCCCAAGTAGGTCTAAATTTAAAACTTGATGGCAAGAAACTAGATGCTATTTCGGAAACTGTATTTTTGGGAATTACTTTAGATTCAAAATTGCAATGGGGTGCCCACATTAGAGCGCTTTCAAGCAGATTAAGCTCAGCTGCTTACGCAGTAAGAAAAATAAGGCAGTTGACTGATGTAGCCACAGCTAGGTTAGTATACTTTGCTTATTTTCACAGTATTATGTCTTATGGCGTTCTGCTGTGGGGATCGGCAGCGGACGTAGATTCAATTTTTATTTTACAAAAGAGGGCAATCCGCGCAATCTATAAAATGGGGCCTCGCGAGTCTCTTAGAAACAAATTCAACGAAATTGATATACTTACTCTGCCTTCTCTTTATATTCTAGAAAATATCTTGTATGTTCGCAAAAACTTAGGTCTTTTCAAAAAAAGATGCGATTTCCATAATCTAAATACACGTAGTAAAGATGAAATTGTGATTCCAAAATTTAGATTAACTAAAACTAGCAAGTCATTTCTAATAAACAGTATCCGCTTCTATAACAAGTTGCCAAAGTCGGTTACAGAACTTAGCGATGGAAAGTTTAAAACTCACATCAAACGTGTCCTTATCAAAAAAGCATATTATAAGATAAAAGACTACGTTGAAGACAGGGAAGTTTGGCATTAATTCCTTCTGCACATGTGGCATCCCTGGTACCTCATTAACAGCAAAACCGTGTGAAAGTCTATTAACTGCTCCCAAATCGCAATGTTAATTTTTATTCTTTTTATTATTATTATTATTTTTTACAATGTCTGACATATTCTCGTCATTATTTGACATTATACATCAATTTTACTACCTACTATTTATTTTCAGTGATTGTCATCGAAATCATGTCACTTGGTTCAAATAGATTCATTTTATATAGGTAGATTCTTTTACATATTGTGAATGAGAGAACGTTGTAGGCCTTAGAGACTAGATTTGTAGACGTTTTTCTATTCTGTATTTTCATTCCTCTAAGTACCTGGTACTTATTGACTGGCCTGCACTGTCCTCCCATACCTATTATCACTGTAATTTGAAAACATTGTAAAAGCCAATTATTTTTAAAAGAGTAACCGTGGAGTTTCTTGCCGGCTCTTCTCCATAGGAAACGACAAATTGGAACCGTGCACCTAGCTTCTGACGTTTCATAAGTGCCCATGCAGGCTTATGTGAAATAAAATATTTTGATTTTGATTTTGATTTTGATGAGAGGTCTGATGCAAAATTATGTTACCGTATTTTTCCTGTCGCACAAAGTCTGCGGAAAATCTGGGACAGAAAACTAGAATATCACTTTATGGGTCCTACAAAAACGCGCCACGCGACTCACGTGGAAACAATCTCTATGAAAACTTCATGGAAATTGTTTTACAAGTGTCGCGTCACAAAGCCTTTATCTTACTATGAGAGATACAATAATTATGGACGGCATACCTTTAACTCACAAATGAGGTCTTTGTGAACCTTTCCTCCTGCTACCATGACTAGATCAAAACAAGTGAAGTCGCACTGTTTCTCGTGTTTCAGTATAGAATCTAGCATTGACGGTCCCAGCACTACGTTGACTGGCTGCAACAAAAAACAGTTAATAAATGGAGGGATTATTTGAAAAATAATCAATTGTGATTGCTCCTATTGCTACAATTTCGGGACTCCCTGCTCTCTTTGGTACTAGATGTATAAGTTAACACGTTGTCAGAGTCCCAAGTTCCGGATCTGAGCATGTGAACATCCTGATTAAAAAACAGCCCCTTTATTGCCCTCCCTCTCATTTCTGTTGTTCGCCATGATTATTTCTGTGGGTGCTGGCTTACTGTTACAGGAAGCAAGTGGCTGGAAATAGTGTAATGGGCTTCTCCTTTGTACTTCTTCTTCCGCAAGCAAGTCCTCTGTCGGTAATGAAATGAGAATGATTTCTAGAATATCTATCTTACCCGATACTCTTTAATAATATCAATGACGTGATCTGCAGTAGGTGGCAGGGAAGTCTGAACCTTGCAGAAGTTGAACAGGGGCATGGCTATCGCGTTATAAAAGCCAACCACCCACTGCACAGGAGCCAGATGTAAAGCTGGAGGGTTTCTTGCATTTCTGTGCATAAAAAACAAGTAAGTTCATAAACTCAAATCCCACTAGGGAGCGTCCATTATTTACGTGAGGCGTTTAGGTGGGGGAGGGGTTCGAGTTGAATCTCACCCAATCTCACGTGGGGGAGAGGGGGGTCTCGTCAAATATCACGTAATTTATTTATTTTTCCGCAAAGAAACAATGTAAAATTACGAGTAAACTGGGTTAAATTAAGTAACACATGTTTATCCCTATAATGTTTATAATATGGCTAAATCCTAAAAAATAATATTTATCGCGGTTATGCGAACGCCACAAAGTAGCACAGTAGCTTCTCGATTGTTATACCGCCACCGGCCAGTCGATCCAGCCAAACGCAATGCATAAATCCAACGCAAATAAGCACCGATTAACGTTTTTACACTAAAAATACGCATTTTGAAATATCTCACGTGAGATTATGAGGAGGGGGGAGGGTCGAGCCAAATCTCACGACATCTCACCAGAGCGGGGGTGGGGCTCGAAAAATCGCCAAAATTGCCTCACGTAATTAATGGACGCCCCCCTAGGTACTGAAAAAACACGCTCTAAAAAGTACCTATGAAACAAGAAAATATTCTCATCTGTAATTGTTATGTGCAAACTATTCAATATTTATTTTCTACTAGCTGACTTCGTACCGCCAATAAAAGTTGTCTGAACTTTTTGTGAGACTAATAAACGTCAATTCATTTTTATATATGTGGATTGAATTTAAAAAACTCACACGTAATATATTTTATTCTATTTAAAACATATTCATAGTGATGTTCAGAGGATAACCGTGGTCATATGCCACTTTACCCTACAGCTTATGATCTCTTACTACTGGAAGAATGTATTGTTTTGTTAGGATAGGTAGGTAGCATACGACCACGGCTATCCTCTCAAGTCCTGAACATCACTATTTAATTTAATTTGACGTGGGATCCCTAGCAGCGGACTATCAATATGCTTCCAACGATACCTCATTCGGCCAATTATGATAAGTAATTTAGATTTTTGAGTAATAGGTACAACATACATACCGGTCAAAATCATAACCCCCCTTTTTGCTTTGCCGTAGTCGGAATGAGTATATCAAGTCTGTATCCTGCGGTCCTGCCTTATAGTCTTCTTACGCCATAAGAATACTTCCACTATGTCTATTTAGTACAATACATATAGTAAAATTAAACCACCATTTCGCCAGTTATGTTGAGAATGCCGTAATGGATATACCCATAATTTGCCCAACTCAGGGAACCAACTGAGAAACTCACGCAGCACTTGCTGAGCGTGAGTTTCTGGGTTGGATCCTGTGCTATGATGGTCGCAGTCCAGCATAGCGCAGCTGCATTTACTCCTATTTACAAGGGTTAGGGACCTGGGCTTGTAATTCCAACCATTACCAACAATAAAGGCAATAAAAATCAAACTATTCGCGTTACAAAGGACCCTGCACTGATCGAAGGAATTAAAACTGGAAGAAACCAACTCACTCATCAGCAAGGAATAACTCCCTCTGCTGCAGTATTCTGTCAATCCAGGGCTTATGTTTGAAAGCTGCTACTTTCAGCACGCCAGTTGTACCTCCAGTGCTGATCAACCAGAGGTAGATCTTGTCTGTGTCGAATTCTGCTGGCCTGTTTACAATGAAGAGTTTAAGGTTAACTTCTAGGTTTCCTAAACTGTACTCCAAAGCTAAATTTAGTTAACTACTATTTGGGATCACGAAAAGAAATAAGATTTGCTATGGAAACACCGACTGAAAATCCCTTTCTGGTACCTAATAATTATATAAGCTGAACAAACTTTTGCCAGCGGTTTGACCCGCGTGGAACTCCAAAATTATCCCACAGGAACGTACTACCGGGATAAAAAGTAACCTATGTCTTCAATCTGTGTGCCAAATGTCATCCAAAACCGTTCAGTAGATTTTGCGTGAAAGAGTAACATCGGTCCATCCATCCATCCCCACAAACTTCCACATTTATAATATTATGTAGGAAAGGAATTACTAGGATAGTAGATAGAGAAGCACAAACTAGCAAAAAGGATTCTATGTGATCGATGTCGCAGCAATGCTGCTTGTCCCTTACCGAAATTCCTTCCAATCTTCATCACCGTACTCCCGAATGAAGTTTTCCATGGAATACCTGCCATCTGTGAAAGTTACGATCTTGGTGTCCAGTTCCAGTTCTGCTACAGCGTCTGTGAAGTGCTCGCACTGGCAAAATGCTATCTTGGGTGTCGTTAGCTTGAACAATCTCTTTATTTCCTCTGGAAATAGAAATAACACGGTTAATAAAACGGCCTAGTAGCATTTATAACGCGTTGTACTCCTTGGTAAGACTGGTTGTCAGACTTTCGAGCTTCTGACGACCCGTAACGACTGTCCAAATTCTACGAATGACAGGCGGGTCCAATGGCTTCACATGCTTTTCGAGGCACGGGGGATCCAACAACCAACTGCGATCCATGGACCAACTGCGGCAACAATACCTTAACCTGATCAATGGACCCGTGCTGCTGTTATACCTAAATAAAATTCCAGCTTGTTCTAGGCTTTAACATAAAAAAAAACCATAACGTACCAAATTTAAACATAGGGTCCACTCCAACAATAGGCATGCCGTTCATTAGTGCCGCGTAGTACGGTATGTGTAGATCCAGGTGATTCTTCCCGTGTAGGGCCAGCACATCTCCTGGCTTGGCTCCGAAACGACGGAGACATCTCGCTAGACGTATGGAACGGGCAAGGACTGACGCATTCCTCTCAGATTTCCCTGTTGCTGCATCTATCTGTAGGAGGAAAAATGACTAATGACCAGCTGGCTTGGCACGAGCACCGATTTGTCGAAGGAAGAATACACATGACTATTAACTAAATGATGTACAATAGGAGAAGATATAGCTATGTTTTTTATTAATTATCCCAGTTATGCATTCTAAACAAATCTTGATTTTGTAGATAGTCGCATGTAGGTACTTTGTGGCTGTCGAGTGGAAAGTTTGTTGTCAGTGTGATTTTGACAGTTTGGGAAGAAATATTGTTAGTCTACATCTATAAGGACCTAGACAAAGATCGTTAGAAACGAAAGACTAAATGACAGATCGTAGATTAACAGACGTGGATACCGCGAGACTGGTCTATTTTAGTTACTTTCATAGCATCATGTCTTACGGTATTTTGCTATGGGGACGTGCTGCGGACATTGAGTCGATCTTTATTCTGCAAAAGAGGGCTGTCAGAGCCATCTACAACCTACGCAGACGCGAATCTCTTAGGGAACTCTTCAAAACAATTAACATCATGACGGTACCTTGTCAATATATCTTTGAAAACATTATGTATGTGCGTAAAAATCTACATCTTTTTAGTAAGATAAGTGACAGGCACAATTTTAACACTAGAAATAGGAACAAATTAGATCAACCACGTTTCCGATTGTCTAAAGTACACACTTCGTTTATGGGGTACTGTGTAAAATGTTATAATAAAATACCAGCCGATATTCTGGAACTAAATGAAAATAAATTTAAATTATGCATTAAACGCACACTATCTAGACAAGCATATTATAAGTTAGATGATTATATTGTTGATAAAAATGCTTGGCTTAATGCTGGTCCGACTCCACAGGCTCCTGGGCTTACTATTTAAAATTTTCATATTTGGAAGAGATGCGCCCCTTTTTTATGTTTTCTGACATTATGAACATTTCTGTTCCTATTATTTTTATTTTTTGACATTACGAATAAGTTTTTATTTTTACTGAATCAAGTATTATTTATTAAAATTGCAAAAGATGTTAAATATTTTTCTTTCTTTTTGGAAATCAAATTTTATTAATTTCTCAAATACATTGCAAACTATAATTTTATATAATTTAGAAGCATTTTGTTTAAACTTTGTAAATGTGAGTACCATGCATCCGTATAATAATTATGTTGTTTTGATGTACAGTAAGGAGTCATAAGTCCAATAGCATACTAAGGGTTATATTGCTATAAACTCGCGGTCCAGGCCGTACCTACAGCTGTGTGTATAAGTGATGTCTCAACACAGAACGCACACCTCAGAGCTCACACACTGGCGTCGAATGAAACAAAAAACATACCATCGCACATAGTACGTAATTACGTATGACCTTGGTCCGTTCATACCATTGCTAAAATTCAAACAGTAATATAATAATATTGTGCTGTCATTTCTACCGTGTGTGGGTACTCGAAGGAAACCACAATAATCTACACAAATCTACCCACGTAAATATAACAAATGCAGACGCGTTGTCACAATACAGTTAAATGACTCAGTAATACTACTTTTATTCTACTGCGAGAGAGTTTGTTGTATCACAAACCTCAAAATTAACAAATCGTATTTAATAGGACTTATTGAGGTTATAGCTTAAGTATTCATTTTCATTACGAAAAGAAGATTGAAACTAAACCTCAAAATAATCCATATTACGGATATGACACAATATTATTTGAATATTACTAAAATCAATAAATATTTGTAATTTATATTCTAATGTTAATGTTTTTTCCCGTTAAATTTGGTTGTTGAGCTGGTTTTCGATGATGCAAACCTTCTGTGTGAAGTGCATGGCGCACGGTTCGTAAAGACGTGTCGAATAATTTAGCAAAATGTCTTGTCGTTTTAAAACTACTTGTTTCATATTCGCTGAACATGTGCTGTTGCTGCGCCTTTTTTATGAGCTGGTATCTTCCACTTTGCTTTCGACAGGCAAGGCTACTCCCTTCCTCATATCTTTTCACCCACCGATTCACAATATTTCACTAAAACAAAAAAGGGGTACTGTTAGGCTACTAAGCAAAATGCATGCTAATATGTATTACTATTTAGAAACAAAATTGTTTCAAATAGAAATTTCATACAAATATTAATTAAGTATAATGTTATTTTCATCGTTCAAAAATCTAGGAAATAAATTTACTTTGAAATTTGATATTTTTCTTCTATTTAGACCTTATGATATTTATTAAACGTTTCAAAAAATAACTACAAGGATCAGCAGTTATACTTTAATTAGATGAATGTTTATTAAAATAATGAAATCATAATACTCACACTCAGTCCGGTTTTATCAGATAATTGTGATATATTAAGTCCGGTTTTATGCAGCGCAATAATATTCGCTTTCATTTCTATATTTAAATATGCTTACATTTTAAAATGAACTAGAACACCGCTGATAGATTAAACACACGTCACTAGCACACAATAACAAACAACACCGTTCTATTTAGTCGCGGTGAATGAGTCGTAAGTTAACTGCACCTTAATATCATTTAAATTTATTTAGGTTTCTGTGGGTATAATCATAAAGTTTTACAAGTTTAGTGGACAAGACGAACAGAACAAGAAACTATAGTCAAAAGCGATTTTTAAAACAATAAAAAGACTATCACCGCGCGTGGGATTCGAACCCGCGACTCGCTACGCACAAACGCGCTAACGTAAGTATGGTAACCGCTAAGCTATCATGCCATCTACTTTAATGGTTGAATTTATGAAATACAATCATTTGTAGATGTGTATGAGAGTGTGTGTGTCTATAGAATAGAAATAACTTATTATAAGAAGGTCGTAAGTTAAGCCGAAGTGTCAGTCTATTGCTTTTTTAAATTGGTAATCCACTTATGACTTTTACTGTACGTTGACTTGAAAAAGCGTGGCAGTCGAGAGTATGTCATGCTCACTTAAATGTCTCGCTGATGGTGGCGCGTGTGTTGGATCATTCGGTTCCCTACAAAATGGTTGAGCTGGATGGTGCTGATCCACGCGTCAAGTTCGTGAACGGGCGCCGTCGGTTGAGACTGGTCATCTCCTAACTTCCATGGCTTATTTTAAATCTTATATTTAGAATTGTTTTTTTTTTTTTTTTACATGGTTCTCACATATAGAAGCAACAAGAATATTGTTCCCAAGATTTTGTAATACTTAACATGATTAAAAAGAGTGTCCATGGAGTTTCTTGCCCGTTCTTCTCCATAGAGATCTACGTTTTGGAATGGGCAACTAGCTTCAACTTTCCAACTGGTCGACTTTTTGACAATTCAAAAGTACCTTAAAATGGTCTAATTGAAATAAATGCTTTGAGTTTGAGTTTTTGAGTTTGAGTTAGAAGGATATCTACCGTGCGATGTCAAAAATGGAGAAACGAAATGTCACTTTGTACTGTAAAAGCACTGTCTATTCTTCGTAGAAATAGAAAGCGTCAAGCTAAGCCTGCTGTAAAAGGATAAAAGGAATCGCATCATGTGGCATTCTGTAGTTTCTGCCTACTGCTGCCGTGGGAAAAAGGCGTGAGCTTTTCATAACCAGCCATAATGTTCCCACTGCTGGGACACAGGCCTCCTTCCTCTCGGTGGGCCGTAATCCACCATGCGGCCTAGTGCGGGTTGGTACCTAGCATGTTTAACACGGCTAAGTAATCGAGATGAAAACTGCATTTTTTGTGCTGGTGTATCTAATTCTTACCATATTTTGCGAGCGGCTTCGCCCGCATGATGGTTGAAAATTATCCCACGGGAACGTATAACCCGGATAAAATATATGTGTGCCAAATTTTATCCAAATCCGTTCAACCGATTTTGCGTGATTGAGTAACAAACATTCAAGCATACAAACTTTAACATTTTAATATTAGTAGAAAGCAGGATAGAATAGGATAGTAGGATTACTGAAAAACAAACACACTACTAGCACAGCTTCTAGTCTTAGTAGTCTTAATCAATGTTTAAGGTCTAACATATACAGGTATAGTTTTTATTCAGCGCGCAAACATTGAATTCAGCATATCAAACTAGACCCCCCAGCGCAGAAATTAAAACCGATGAAAAATTTTTTCGCTGGGGTGTCTAGAATGGTATGCTGAATTCATGGTTACAGTTTGCGCACAGGATAAAAACCTTTCCTGTATATTTTTGCTTCTATTATCTTGTCTGCAAAACCTGAGGGCCGGAACAACAGTAGTCCACACAACAACAGTAGTCCTGCCTGACAATTTATTTATAATTAATTTTATCATAATATTCCGCCGCGCTATAGCTGGACAAAACAAACGTCACAAGGTTATGCGAACCTTCAACAATAATCAATATTTTTTTGTTGGTAAGTTCCTATACTAGGCCCGTTTAATTCCGATCCAGCCTGTCCTCTTCTGCCCTTTTCCAGCGACGTGTCATCCTAAGCAGAGGTCTGTACCCCACATGGGGTGCTTAGCGTGTTGTAGCTGTAGTTCTTAAGCCCTGGCTGGAGGCCTTAATTTATTGAGGCAACTCCGGTTAAGGGTTTGGTTACTAACTAACTGCGAGATAACTACCATTTAAAAAAAACCGGACTTGCAATAATAAATACCCCGAGATATCGGCAGAGGCGACTTCTTAGAACATTTAATTATCTTGAAGCGGTTTTTGTATGGTGCGAATATTATTTTTAATTTGCAAACAAATATGCTTTGAGCAACCTAGGTCTTAAATATTTGCATAAAAGCGACACCTACCTGACATAGCGCATCTGGTCGTTTCAGCATGTGTTCAAAAAACAACTGTCCAAGATTACGATTATCATCATTCACAGCCATTACAATTTTTTTTTAGTTAGCTCCACAATCCCACGATATTTTGACTTTAACAAACGAAGCACTATTATGTATTAAAATTAATTCTCTGTTACGTATAATAAACTGCTAAAATCATATTCTACGAATCCGGTTTATCACGAATACTTTTAATGCAATCTTGAACTAGTCTGTCGGGTTTAAAACAACTGGTGTGTGGTTTTTTTTCCATAGATCGAAGAGTTTTGTGTTTCGTTCATGGACCTTGAATGTTTTTTAAGAAAATGTGGATTTCGCTAACAGTCGATCTGTTTTACTCATTTACGTAGGAGGTAGGCAATTTACTAAAATGCAGCCCAATTAGCCGTAAAGTAGGTACATTGCCATCTCTGTCATTCTTCAGTGTACTGTAAGAGACAGAAATACGTCTCAAAGTAAAATGTCGCTTGAGTATTCGGGGGTAACTAGAACTGTCGATATCTTAAAAATAACTCTAGTACTTACGTGTTTAATGGCGGAAGTTATAGCGTAGCTGTACGCCATTTGCAAGGTTAAGCTATGCCTTCTAGGGTCATACTTTGGATGGAAGGCCGTTCATCTAATTTTAGGAAATTGGTAATTGTAAAGTGGAGGTCAGAAGGCAGTCGCTCAGCGCTCTTAAATTTAAAATACCTACTGATTTGTCTTCAGAAGCTCATATACATAAATATAGGTACCTATGTCGATAGGTATACATTCTTAGATTCTGTACAGGCAAGCTCATCGCAGAAGATAACAATTTAATCATATTAATTTTATAACAGTAATGTTCGCGAAGAGGGAGGCGGCGCACCTGAGGGAGAGGCAGTATATGCGCCCTCACGGCCATAGCCGCCGCAGGAGACGCCCTGGGCGTCGGGAATCCCAGGCTGATTCCCGGCCAACGTAGGCGCGGGCTTGCGGACGGAGAGTAATGGGTAGCTCGCTGTCTGGTAAAGGACCAAGCCCGGGCCGACGGCGCGTTGTGTTCCACGCGCGCCTCAAAGAGATGTCAGCACCAGCTGGAAGGGTCCGCAAGGGCCGATGCCTGCCAGGGGTGCGGGTTGTTCGAAAAAGATACCGCGGCCCCTGGCACACAGGCAACTGGGGGAACACGGGTGGGTTTTAGTCAGTAAAAGTCTGACACGCCCTCCTGCTCCACCCAGAGCGGGAGAAGTTATTTGATGATTTCCCACCCAAACAAATAAATAAAAAATAAATAACTAATATAAAAACTAACTGAAGAAAAAAATATTCAAAGTAAGTACTCAATTCAAATTAAAATCACAAGGACGTATTGAGTAGTATTTTGATTTTAACAAGCAATACAATCATAAATTCCTAAAGTATTTCATAAATTAATCTATACATGACAGCACCGCATCCGCTCCGCGTACAGAAGGACCTAAGCTGTTTTTTATTGGATTTTTACGAAAATAAACATATCAACGGGACCTATAGGTGACATATTTCTGTGCTGATCCAAAGTTAAATATTAATGTTTGATACACATAAACCTTCCGGAATAAATACTCTCTAAATCTTCATCTAGGCTATTTGTGGTCGGCGTTCGGTGTATTTTATATGCAGTATACATGAAAAGTTTTTATTCAGTGAGCAAACTATAACCATGAATTCAGCATATTATTAGAACCCCCAGCGCAGAAATTTTTCGTCGGTTATACAAAAAAAATCAGCTGTTCCATACATTTTGACCGCGTAGGTATTGCACTTTTCTATGAAACAGCTGATTTTTTTTTTGTATAACCGAGGAATAATTTCTGCGCTGGGGGGTCTAGAATGAGATGCTGAATTCATGGTTACAGTTTGCGCACTGAATAAAAACTTTTCCTGTATATGAATACTAGTGTTTTGTATGGAGCGACTGTCTATCTGACCTTCACATCCCAGCTACGGGGTAGTACAATACTCCTTGGTAAGACTGGATGTCAGACTTTCGGGCTTCTGACGACCCGTAATGACTGTCAAAAATCGACGAATGAGAGCCGGGCCAACAGTCCGAGGCACGGAGGGGTCTTGTGTAATGATGCCCCTCCACGTGACACACACCCATCCGCGGAAAGTGAAACTTAACCTGAAGGCCGATTCTCGTAATTTAAAACGTTCAAAATCTAGTCGCAATCTCATCTCGGCGACAAACAAATGTCAAAAACTTGTCAAAAATGTATGGACTCGAGGTATTTTTGACAGATTGAGTTGAGACGGATCAGACTGTGAACGTTCTTAAAATTACGAGAATTGCCCCGCTTATCGATCGGCCCGAAGCCACAAGCCACACCTTTACAAAACAATGTATAAGGACCAATAAAAAGTAAATTAAGGAATAATTCATTTATTAACTTATATTAATATTCGATCAATACTGAAATAATTCATTCACCAAAATATAGATGGCCGCACAACCATTCATAACAAAGATTCAGTCTTCATTCACTGAAATAATTATAAGTTTTAATTAACAAAACTGGGCCAATTGATTAATTTTCTGGCATCAACAGAGAACCAACATTTCTGGCATGGATTTATAAACAACAAATAGCACAACATCACGCCTAGACTCCCCAAAGGGTTAGGCAAAGCAGCTATAGGTACCTAAGAGTCAGACAGAAAAGAAAAATGCTCGACCCCGGCTCCATTGAAAATAGGACCGTATTACCGTAGCATTTTGTTGAAAATTGAATGTTAACACGGCTCGCGTGTGCTCGCGACTCCGTTGCTAGCGGTTTCAATTGCGGCCAGAGAAGGCTCGAGCTTGCGCGAGGATTTTTCTGTTCTGTCTGAACTGTCCCTAATAGTACATCCAAATTTCACCCGTGGTATTGTGTTGTGTAAAGTATTACTTAACTGCCAAAATTAAACAGCGGGGTAATTCCGTAACACACTTATTGATAATACCTATATTGTTTAATTTTGACAGTTCATTGCGTTATTTACGTTACGGAGCCGACGATTTTTTCAAATCTATGCCCAATATCTTTCAAAACTCTTTCGATTGTGATCCAAAGTGCAGATTCAAGTCTGTAATTATTTAATTAACAGTAGGTAGACTATAATGTATTTCTTCTAGATCTATCTTTCACTCACAGACATAATTAATAACTGAATATTGCTGATGATTCTGTTGTGCACCAACTAAACTTTATTTAAGCTATTGCTATCTTTTGCCTTCTAATGAAACAAGAAACCAACGTAAATAAATAAAAGCTGTCAAACTTAGTTGAACAAACATTTACTTCGACGCAACAACGACGAACTAAATTTATCAAGCAAAATTCAAGACAATCGTGACGTAATTTAGTTTGACAGTTCTAGCTAGTGTCACTTGTCTTTTTCTTTTGCGGTCTGTCAGTAAGAGATAGCAATATTCTTATTTTAGTTTAGATGGTGACCAAAAGAATCAGCACGTATCACTGTGTAAATTTTAGTATGACCACTAGCAAATGTTCTGCAAAATTTTGGTTTTTTTTTCGGATTGCGGTTGTTTTTTTTTTCATCTAGAGTTGGTTTAACTTGCAGAAATTAACTATTCTGTAAGAGTACTTTAGCGTTAGTCATCAAGTCATCTTGCTAGTAGCCACAGTTATTTTATTTTGTACAGTCACCAAAAGAGATAAGTAAGTAACCAGGGCCGTCGGAAATCGTTAGTTTAGTGAGAAACCGATGGATGTTTCCGAATGAAACTAAATTTGATTAATGAACTAATTGACTTCTATTAACTAAATTTAGTTTTTATTCGAAAACATCCATCGGTTTCTAACTGAATTTCTAACTTAATGCGACGACCCTGATAACTTATCTCTTTGCTACTACTTTTAAAATATCGTCTATTCTCTCTGGAGTGTCAGCACCATTTTACGTAGCTCTCCGCGTGCTATTTTCCCTGAAGAGGTCATAGGAAGCTGGTCCATGAAGATCACACCACCTCGTAATCTTTGAGAGTCGGATAGTTTATCTGAAACAAGAATTCAATTGTTGAGTAAGTATTTTAAAGTAAAACATGCTTGCTGCAATAGGTACACCTCTGTTAACCCTTCGGGGATAACTGGAGTTATGTTATGAATTAATCGTTTGACTACTGTTAGTATGTTTTGTTCCTGAATAGCTTACAACTGTACATGGTCTAAGTAGAAAGTTGAAATGGAGATACCTATATACAGGAAAAGTTTTTATCCAGTGCGCAAACTGTAACCATGAATTCAGCATATCATTCTAGACCCCCAGCGAAGAAACTTTTCGTCGGTTATACAAAAAAAAAAAACAGTTGTTCCATACATTTTGACCGCGTAGGTATTGCACTTTTCTATGAAACAGCTGTTTTTGTGCACTGAATAAAAACTTTTCCTGTATATATTATACTTATCCTGTATATAAATTGTTTATCCTATACTGTATCACTACTAGGCAAAGGCTTTTCAAGAACTCTTTTCATTCCTCGAACCTGCCCTCGCTGTACACGTCCAGCTCATCTCGCCGCCGTGGTCTGTGCCGACCACGGCGGGCGCCGTCCATCTTCAGGAACCCAATGTGAAGACTATTGCCCAGCGGTCATCCTGTATGCGTCTGATGTGACCCGCCCAGTCCCATTTGAGACTGGCAGCCTTCTAGCGTACGTCTATTATACCCATTTTGGAACGCAGCGTGGTGTTCAGAATGTTATTCTAAAATAAATAAAAATAAGGAAAATAATACGTACTAGCAACCATATCCTTAATTTCTTCCGCCGTGACGCTGGACCCTGGATTCCTCATGACGCACGCAACGGGATGCTCTCCATCATCTTCATGAGGCACGCTGGTGACGCTGACGTCATACACGCCAGGATGCTCCCGAATCACTGCCTCGATTTCCGGGGGAATTACCTGAGGAGGTTATTATAATACGGTTAAAAAACGGTTAAAGTTCTGGAACCAAATTCAAGTTTTTATTGTGGAATGTAAAGCCGATGTCAACTATTCTGCCAATGTCTAAAGTGATCTGGAAAAGCATGCGTGAGTAGTATTTATTTTTTATTTTTATTAAAACGATAAAAATCTTCGATGATACTGTTGGGCTTAATGTTGATCTTGTGGGGTTAGTACTGGAGAGCGTAAAGTTTGTTTTTTTAAACCCAGATACTAGGTAATTTGTCAGCTAATCCTTACTAATCTTCTAATATATAAAAATTAATCCCTATTTCCCTTGGTCACGGCATCCCACGTGAACGACTGGACCAATTTTGCTAATTCTTTTTTTGTTGTGTTTGTTATTATCAGGAGAAGGTTCTTATGAAAGAAAAAAAATAAGAAAGTTGCGCGTAACTTCATCATCATCATCATTTCAGCCGAAAGACGTCCAGTGCTGGACATAGGCCTCCCCCAAAAGGGGTGTTTTGCCAAAATCGCCACGCTTGGCAGACAGGTTGGCGATCGCAGTATGGTGGTAAAATGCATAGAGAATGCTGTTGCCCATTCTCTAGTAAGTCCCTTAGTCGCCTTCTACGACACCCACGGGAAGAAATGGGATAGTGTTATTCTGTTACGTCCGGCACCACACGGAACAACACGCGCGTAACATATACATATACAGGAAAAGTTTTTATTCAGTGCGCAAACTGTACCTAACTATGAATTCAATTCATTCATATGGAGAAGGACATAATAGGCTACTTTTTTACGCGATAACCGATAACCACACGAGCGAAACCGCTGGCAAAACCTAGTATGAAATAAAAATGGACCCTGAAATAAAAAGTGAACTGCTCCTTATTTGTGTAAGAATCTCAATAATTTCAAAGGAATATAATGCTCCATGTGTTCGAAACATTTGTCTGCTTTGGGCAGACTAATGTTTCGTAAATTAGGTACGCAATGAACAGTGGCGTAACTACAGGGTGGCAAGTCGGCAAAATGCCACGGGCCCCCAGCCGGAAGGGGCCCCCGGTCAGAGGAGAATCCCAACTCCCAACATTTATTATTAAACTCTTTCAAGTAAAACTGTATAAATAAGTCTTATAAAATAAAAAAATACTCTTATAGTAGGTTCTGCTTCTTTATATTGGGGGGGGGGGGGGGGGGGGGCATCCGATGAATTTGCTACGGGCCTCGAACGGTATAGTTACGCCACTGGCAATGAATGTTGTTGAACTGTCAAAATGAAACCCATTTTACTGTTGTGTGTTACGCAATAACCCCGCTGGTCAATATATTATTATTATAATATATTATTAATACAAATAACTCGTACAGATACAGTTCACAATCAACATACTTGACACATAAAATAAAAATTGCATCACAAAACATTGTGATACCGAAGCTAAGTGAAGAGTCGGTAAGTGGGTAATCAGACGACAAGTTCAAACAATACATTGCAGCAATACAATTATTATTGGAACAGTTAGATTATGATCAAGGTTAGTTTATTTAACAAGTGGGCAATAGTCTTTCATTGTAATTAATCCTACTAATATCTAATATCATAAATGTGAAAGTTTGTGAAGATGTTTAGATATTTGTTACCCAATCAAGCAAAAACGGCTGGACGGATTTCGATGACACTTGGCACACAGATAATTTATAACCTGGATTAACACAAAGGATACTTTTTATCCCGGTAGTACGTTACCGTGGGATATACGACGAACAAGCGGGCGAAGCCGTGGGCAACGGTTAGTCTAAAAAATTCAAAAGTGAGTTTTTGGTTTTTTTTTTTTTTTTCAGGGTGGGAAATCATCAAATGACTTCTCCCGCTCTGGGTGGAGCAGGAGGGCGTGTCAGACTTTTACTGACTAAAACCCACCCGTGTTCCCTCAGTTGCCTGTGTGCCAGGGGCGACGGTATCTCTTTCGAACAACCCGCACCCCTGGCAGGCATCGGCCCTTGCGGACCCCACCAGTCCGGCGCACCAGGACACATGGCACGCCGTGACCACCCCAGGAACCAAGTAGCACAAGGGCCCTAGACTACCCTGGCACCCTTGGCACCCTTGGTCCCCCTGCGACGGGTCAGCGCAGTGGCCCCGCCGCCTACCACTTCTCGGCCGCAGGGGATAGGGAGAGCGGCCAACGCTATACCGACACTCCTCTTCCCCTGCGGCCCCACCGCGTCCGCCATCAAACGGTGGCGGCTCCGTCCAGGCCACGGAAGGGAAGAGCGCTACTCAAAAGTACCGGCACTCCTCCTCCGCCGCAGCCTGTAACCCTCAGCCGCGATGCCTCCCATTCGACATCGCGGCCCGCCTTAGTTGCGGTGCACCTCACCGCAACCTACTTTTTGGCCGCTACGTCGTCGGCTTGGAGACCAAAGCCCTGACGAGCGGCCCCACCTTGGGGTTCCTCTTCGCTTCACCGTGGGAGCGGACCACGGCTACTGAGCCCCCCCGCAACGACAATGCGGGAACCCACTGGGGGGGGTGAGTTTTTGGTTACGCTTTCACGCCAAAATGGCTAAACGACATACATACATAAACTCACGCCCTTCTTCTCATGGGGCTAGGCAGATACTACTGAACGCCAGCTGATACATCCTAACATACACCTTTTGCCTCGTTTATGTTCATCAGCAGGCTTAGCATGACGCTTTCTATTTCTACGAAGAATAGACAGTGCTTTTTCAAAACAAAATGTCATTTCGTTTCTCCATTTTTGACATCACACCTTAGATATCCTTCTACGATCTGTAATTTTGTCTTTCGTTTCTAACGATCTTTGTCTAGGTCCTTATAAATGTAGATTATTTCAGAAGAATATTTTTTCAACAAACTTTCTACTCGACGGCCACAAAGTATATACGATTATCTACAAAATCATGATTTGTTGATGCATTACTGTGATACCTAATTAATAGAAAAACATAGCTATCTTCTCCTATTGTACCTACATCATTTGGTAAATAGTCATGTCTATTCTTCCATCGACCAATCGGTGCTCGTGCTAAGCCTGCTGGTTATACACGCATGCCGGTTGCGAGTACCACGCACCTGACCTATCTGGAGAACTTCACCAGTAAGGTATAATAATAATAACTATTATGTTCTCCTAGCGAGGGCGTCCCCGTCCGGCGTCAGATAAACCACGACCTGGATAATGACGTAAGCTCCTTTTCATCCTGGATCGCACACGATGTCGCGGGCAGACTAACATAGGGTATCAATTTGCTTAAAAAATATTTCCCTGACTGTAAATGCTCATATATACATGGTCTTTCACAGTCGTTATGGGTCGTTAGAAGCCCGAAACTGTGACAAGCAGTCTAAGGGATGATTCTCATTAGACCGGGCCGTGCCTTGTCCGTGGCCCGGATGAGGCTCGGATTTGAAACGTTACATACATTTTGTATGAAGCAGTTTATATTACACAGTGCCGTGTGCCCACGGTCACGGCACGGCCCGGTCTAATGAGAATCATCCCTTACCAAGGTGTATCGTATTACCCAGTAACTGGATTGTGGATGTTAGATGAGCAGTCGCTCCCATGTAAAATAGTGGTTTTCATCTGCATCAGGTTTGGCAAAGCCAAAGCTATCGTAGTTGGAAAAAGCCTTGATAGATGATGACAAGCTCACTTACATGGTACATCCGATATTTGATCATCATCTTGAGCCTCTCAACGAAGAAGAAATACCCTTCCTCATCTCTGTACAGAATGTCTCCTGTTTTGTACCAGCCGTCTTCTGTGAAGCTGGCCGCTGTTTCTTCAGGGTTGTTGTAGTATTCCTGAAGTAAAGAATAGTATTATATAGTCTCAGATTATAAAACAAAGGCAGATAGACCGCGCGGAACACCAAGAGTGAGGCCAAAAAACCAAATACTAAAGCGTCGCATTGTATGTTACATACAATGCGACGCTTTAGTATTTGGTTTTTTGGCCTCACTCTTGGTGTTCCGCTTACTGACAAATTTCTAATTGAAAAACCAGACAATACTTTGCCCAACCTAGGAATCTAACCTAGGCCCTCACGCTCAACAGTATCGCTTGCAAATAAAGAAAAACTCACAGAAAAAGAGGCTCCTTTTGTCCATATTTCTCCTGGCTTGTTCGGTTCTGTTACTTCCTTGCCCGTCTCTGGATCAACTAACTGAAAAATGAACATACAATTAATGAGATTATTTACTTAGTTCTTTGGACGAACGCAGATGTGACGAAAACACGATGATGACATAGTGTCCAAATTTAAACGGGGCATTAGAAAAACACTTTAGCACCGATAAAGTTCAGCTGCGGCTACAATTTAAAAAATAAAACATGATTTTTTTATTAGTAAGTAGGTACAGTCAGCGTCAATAATATCGGGATGAACAGAGTGTTCAAAATAGTCTAAACAACTATGAAAAGTAAATATTATCTCAATGACACAAGGTATGTTTCAGAATGAAGACAGTACACGACAACTGTCATTCTGACAAGAACTTTATCCAATTGAGATAAAGTTTATTATTCTTAGTTGTTGAGATCATTTTGAACAGTCTATTCGTCCCGATATTTTTGACGCTGACTGTACCAGTACAATCATACATAAAAAGTATTAAAATGAAGTTGTTTTCAGTATAACACTCGTTTGAATAGAAATTACATCAAATGCAAACAAGGATTCGCATCCTAATTGCTTAAAACACTATCAATCAGAATCTGAATAATTTTGTAGGATACTGCTAATCCGTTGCTTCATAATTATGTTCAATAAATTTGTCAGCTCAACAACGATAATAACGCAATGAATGTTGTTGAACTGTCAAAATTAAAGCTATTACCCCGTTGAATAGACTATGTTTTTTTAATTTACCTATAAAATAAATATGTCTTGAAATAAGTCACCAACCTTGACCGTCGGTAGCGCAGGCGCAGTCTTGCCACAGTTACCAATGGGTCCTTTTGGGGCACCAACAAAAATTGGACCTAAATTCTCAGTCTGTCCGTACATTTCCACCACAGCGGTATCTGGCCGCACCCTTTTCTGTAAAATGAAACAATTTTTTTTTTTTTTAGTAATTAAAGAAAACAAACAGTTTATTTATCAAATTCGAAATCATTTATCACAACTGTAGGTATCCGATGATCCTGGTTACTTTTGGTGAAATGAATGCCTAAATACAAAAGTTTCACTTACCAGTAACTCAGTGTAAACATCCTTATGTATTTTTCCTCCTGATAGCATAATGCGCTCGAAGCAAGTGAAGTCACATTTCTTCTCATTCTTGATTAAGGAAGTCGCAATAGGAGGGCTCAGGAAACACGATATAGGCTTAAAGAGACAGAAAAATGTATTTAGACCTACTTTAAGGGGAATGCGCCAAGTTGAAATATGATTCGCGGCGTCACACGTATGTGTTTACAGAATCATAATAATCATTTAAATCATCAATACACAACCCTGCAGTATTTTTTTTTAATTCAGTAACCATTTTGTGAAAAAGTCATTCAATAATTGATTCCAGCGCGGTATATTTTCCAATTTATATTCAAAAAAAACTACCTATTTTAATTTGAAGATTGGGACGAAATATTTAACAGAAAAAGAAATTGTTTTTTATTCATTTTCTCAATTAATAACGATTAAAAAATATTTTTTTTTCGTTGTTTTGAATTTACCGCCAAAACGCTCCTTATGAAGACTTTTTTTATCACGTGACCACACGTGACGACAGATTTGTGAATTTAAAATAGTTTTTAATAAATTGAAAAATGCCTTATTCCGTAACACACTAACAGTAGCAATAGCTTTCATTGTGACAGTATAACATAATTCTTAAGATTTTTATTTACGTTGTTGACCAGACAATATTCTCGAACTTATTATACAATGGATTACAAATATCGTTGAACATGATTCAGACGCGGCCGTTGCCACTGGGGCACCGCTACTCCCCTTCTATTTCTTGAGACAACACTCAAAAACAAATAATTTTATTTCTTTATTAAGTACAGACGTCAGCACATCAAGCTACCCCAAATTGTAAAATTTTCCCAATTGAACATGAACCTTATGCGCAAGTATTAAAGTTGAAAATCTATCAAAGAAGTTTGACAGATTGGGGTAGCTTGATGTGCTGGTGTCTGTACATTACTTTAGATAGCACACCTTATACTGATTAATAAGATCGATTATGTGTTCCGTGGTCGGAGGGTTGGAGGTCTGCAGCTTCGTCTGCCGCAGTAGGGGTGCAGATATCGCGCTGAAGAAAGCCGACACCCACTGCACTGGGGATATGTTAAGCCCTATTTTGTTTTCGCCGTTTGGTCTGCAAGAGAAAACGTTTTTTAATTGTAATTATCGGGATAGAACGCTCTTGGTTAAATAATAACAGCCTAACAGGGCCTCAAGTCTGCTATTACAATAGTGTCAGAATGGTCTATCATTGATTTCATAATTGTTGATTTTGTCAAGTTTGGTAATCTACTTTAAAATGGCGTCATTATGACTTTCCAATAGTCAGCCACAGACACTCCATTGAAAGAAATGGCATTTATTGGTAATCTCGTACATAATGAGAATGACAAATGAATGACTGTCTTAATTTACGAACTTCCTACTACTTTAGATTGCTTAGAACACTAATAAATAATATGTAAAAATATATATAAATGAAATCTGGTATGAATAAATGTTCAAATTTAGTAGTCCTTTTTCGAAAATCATTTCTAATAACGAGTTTTATAATAATGGCAATACGAAAATTCCATTATGACACAATTCTATTACGACACCATTGACCGACCAATGATCGACCATTATGAATTTAGCAGATTACGAGCTTTTAGCAAAATGACAAATGAATGACAATGGGATCGTGTTGGAATGACGAGTTTATAAAAATACCAGACTAGGGCCCCCCCCCCAGGTCGATTGAAGGTTAAGATACGCATACCAAGGGCGGTCCGTGATTGGGTGACCATTCAATGTTATGAATGGTCACCCGTCACGACGATCGAGGCACGGTAGATCTTTCGCAGTAGTTGCGGGTAGTCATAAGGCCGAATGTCTAACAACCAGTATTATACCATGGTGTGTCGAGTTACCCAGGAACTGGCTGGAAGAGTTCGGACAGGCAGTCGCTTTATGTAAAATACTGGTATTCAGCTGCATCCGGTTACACTGGAAGCCGACCCTAATATAGTTCGAATAAATAATAGTTTAAAAAACACTCTTTAAAAACCAAACTAAAAAAGGAGAAATTTTTTTAATTCAATTAAAAAGTGTGGGGTGCTTTTTGAGGATTTTTTTATAATCACTTAATGTCAAGCACCCCACACTTTTTAATTGAATTAAATTATTTTCTCCTTTTTTAGTTTGGTTTTTAAAGCGTGTTTTTTAAACTATTATTTATTTTCTATTTTTTAGTTCTGCTAACTACAAAAACGTGTTTTTTTTTCTTTTTTTAAATTTTCTCAATTTTTTTTTATTATTATTGCATTGTCATCGGTCCTCGATAAGTTTACAAAGTTTCAATGAAATCTGACCGTTTAAAGTGGGTCAAAATCGCGCTCTAAGGAGTCGGTTACATACAAACATACAAGTGAAGCTAATATAAAGCGTGTAAAAAGGTTAGCCAGATTGAGGTTGACTGGTAAATCGTGGCTGATTTAACAACAGAACGTTTTAACAGAAGATCAAAGAAGAAAGAAAAAAGAACATTTGGATTATTGCACCAGAAACACGGGCATATAAAAAAGATAATTGTGAGGACTGCACGCTACCTATAGAATTATATTGCTGTGGCCGAAATCGGTTAGAAAGTATCAGTATCATCATCAACATCAACATACAAGCTTGTCTGGAGTAATTGCTATCAAGTTATCAACGATGACACTGCTGTAGTCTGTAATTATTATTTGCACTCTAGCAATCAATTATATGATGTTATCAATTTCAATTATATCATTAATATAAGTCTGAAGTCGCCATTCCGCCTTGAGCAAGCGTGGTGATCAATGCCGATGCCTCCTTTGTATCTTAGCCCATGCAGTGGGAACATATTAGGCTGGCATTATATTAATGGAAAGCGCCACGCTAAAAGGAATTGGGTTGGGAACACATCTGCCGCATCAATGGGCCAAACTTACAACCGAAAGGGTATCTTAATGGGAAGCGACATCGCGGTAGGCCCAGACGGAGATGGGGGGATGAGCTAGAAACCTTCAACAATAACTGGTCCTGGGGAATCTAGTCGCGGGCTCGAACTCACTGGTGGGCCTGGCTAAAAGCACGCTGTCTCACCAGGCATCGTGTCTGACAAAGGGAATGTCAGTGATGAGCAGTTAGACGCTAGTACACACAACATTATTGAGTGAGATGCAGGATCAGTTATAGTAAAACAGGCGCATAAAAAATTAAGAAAAGTCCTTCAGAAGATCCGGTTTTATGAAAAAACCCCTGCATGATTCAATGAAAGTTTATTGGGCTTTTAGATATTTGAGCTTTGTCGGTAGTGTCTTGGTTTTGGAGATTTTACACTTCTTTTATACAGCCTAAAAAATAAGTTTGAAGCTCTAAAAATGACGATACTTCCATACAACTTTCATCCCCCCCTTTCAACCCCTATGTTCTTTCTCAGGCTGTAGACTATCGGTGTACCAAATTTCATTTAAATCGGTTCAGTAGTTTTGGCGTGAAAGCGCGACAGACAGACAGAGTTACTTTCGCATTTATAATATTATGTAAGGAAGTAAGGATTATTTTATCAATCAATGTTATCCTTAGATTTAACTATTGAGTAAATTCGAAGTTTCAAACTTGCTTCGTCTGAAATCTCTAATATTGCATATATTTATCATCATATACTCGTATTATGTAAGTACATAGCATCTCTATTATATCAAAGACGAAGTTACTGAATTACTTACAGATGTGAATTGGATGAGAATATGGTCTTCAACGTCTCTAACTTTTTCATAAACGACCTGTGAGTAAACGCAGCAAGTTTGACGACCCCTGTCGTGCCACCCGTGCTGATGAGCCAGACATAGTGCTTGTCCTGATCTATTATCACTGGCCTGAAAAGGAAAATTTCAATTTTAGTTTTTATTTGTACAGTTCTAAAGTCCAAAATCACACAGCTATAGAACGAAGCGACTCTGAGGATCAAATGGATGGAATCACTGTGACCTAGAGAAGTGACTTTGGAAAATGGACACCTCGGAAAAGTATAATTAAGTAAGAATGTAAAAAAATTACCCAGTTAAGTAAAAAATTCGGGAAACAGATGAGTGTGTGAAATAAATGTTGATGGATGGAGAGGAACGCCAAAGAAAAGATGGATGGTGTGAGGAATGAGATGAAAGAGAACTAAGAGAAGGGAGTGAACGGTAGCGTGAGGGAGAATAGAAGAAGAGAATGTTTTGCGCCTAACCCAAGTAACATGGGGCAAGGGCAGAAAGATGATGAGATGAGTGTGTGAACGTGGACCGACACATGCCTTGATATAAATATCTAGTTATTACTGATTTGTTTCTTTTAGGTGTAGATATATGGACAAGGATACTCTCAAATAATGGTCGATATGAATCACGTAAAGTCAAATCTTACAAAAGGAAATGCTTACAAAAATTCCTCTTGGTTCTCCTTATCGTCATATTTTTCGATGAACTTAGCAAAGGACTGCTTCCCTTCATCAAAGCAGATTACCTCTGTGTTCAGGCCCAGTTCTTCCTTTACAACGTTGTAGGTATTCAGGAGTTCTTTCTGACAGAACGCTACTCTTGGAGAGCAAATTTGGAACAGTTTCTGTATTTCGGCTGTGAACAATTTTCAAATTAGTTACTTGACTGTGACTCCTGCGGGGTACTTGTGTAACACACTACAAGTAGAAATGGCTTTAATTTTGACAGTTCAACAACACTTTGCGCCAAAAAATTCGAACATATGTATTAACAATATCAATAGAACTGGATTCGTCTAACTGGCATTAGAACTTCGGATGTGCATAAAAATTGACTGAAATCGAATGATGGCTGAAAAATCGCACAAAGAAATTCGACTGCGATTCTTTGGTCCTTTTGAAGTCTTGGTAAGTATAATAATTAACACTAATGACTAATTCAAACTAAACTTATACAGAGGTAAACTTGTGTGATTTGAAAAAGGTAATCGATCAAAAAAATATTTCACTGATGGAAAGCTATACTTACAATTGCCGAGTGTCATAGGATACGTGGGCAGAAGTTAGGCCCTTATAAAAACGCCCCCACAGGTAAGGTCATAAGGGGCGTACATTAATTACGTGAGGCGTTTAGGTGGGGAGGGGGTCGAGTCGAAACTCACCCAATCTGCCGTGGGGGAGAGGGGGCGTCTCGGCAAATATGAAGTAATTTATATTTTTTTCCGCAAAGAAACAATGTAACATTACGAGACAAAAATTATAAAATAAGAACTTCTTAACAAAAAAAATATACCGCCGAAAAAACTTAAAAAGCAAAAAATAATAAACCTTTTGCGTTTAACCTTATAACTAAGTTCTTAAACTAATATGTATATCTAAGTAATATTAAGTTGGCGCCAAACAATCAATGAACTTTCACTTAATTACCTTAAATTTAATGAAATGACCAAACAAATTAACAATGCAACGTGAAATCTCCAGCGATAAACATTAACATTCCAAAAATGCGATCTCCACACAACCACCCGCAACGACGTATAAAACAGTGCTGGGCACGCCACGATTGCGGCGGTAAGTCCCTCTTTGAGGAGTGGATTAAGAGGCGCCACGGCGTCTTCACCTTCCGCCTGACGCAGAGGTGTTTCCATTGCGTAGATCGCCTTGAGGATTCGGTGGAGCATACGGTGGAGGTCTGACCGGCTTGGGCGGAGCACCACCGTGTTCTAGTGAAGGCAATCGGTGGCGGCGATCGGCAGCGGCGATCTATCGCGTGCGGCTCTGGTCCAGGCTACGGTACGGAGCGAGAGTGCATGGGTAGCCGTCACCTCCTTCTGCGAAGCAGTAACGCTCGCGAAGAGGGAGGCGGCGCACGTGAGCGAGAGGCAGTATATGCGCCCTCACGGCCCTAGCCTCCGCAAGAGACGCCCTGGTTGTCGGCAATCCCAGGCTGATTCCCGGCCTCCGTTGATGGATGGCGAGTTATGGGTAGCTCGCTGTCCGGTAAGGACCAAGCCCGGGTCGACGGCACGTTGTGTTCCACGCGCGCCTCAAAGAGATGTCAGCACCAACTGGTGGGGTCCGCAAGGGCCGATGCCTGCCAGGGGTGCGGGTTGTTCGAAAGAGATACCGCGGCCCCTGGCACACAGGCAACTGAGGGAACACGGGTGGGTCTAGGGCGTGGGTCCCGGCGTTTCCAATCACATCCGCCTTGTAAATATGTTATATATACAGGGTGTCCCAAAAGGTTACGTAGCGTACGGTACGTGGGAAGGGGGGGTGATAGGGGTGGTCACAAGGGTCACCAGAAAAATAAAAAAATGAATCCCCTCTGGGTATTGAAAAAAATAAATGGCATTTTTTTTAAACTAAAAATTTTACACCTTTTGGGGCTATTTTGCCAGCTGTACCTATAAATATTGCTGTATTCAAAAAAATGCTGTTATGTAATCGTCAATAACCCTTTATCAAATTGAAATAAAAAAAACAATACGTATCTAACCCAGATTTTATAGAAAATTAAGTTCATGTTAGTTTAAAAAAAAATAGTTTAAAAAAAATGCCATTTATTTTTTTAAATACCCAGAGGGGATTTATTTTTTTATTTTTCTGATGACCACCCCTATCACCCCCCTTCCCAGCTACGTAACCTTTTCGGACACCCTGTATATTATAGTGTGACCATTAGTGCTGTGCACTCCCTGAGGTATGCGCGCGGCGAGACGGGGGGGAGAATCGGCTGCTGCGCTCTGTCAGTGCGCCGTCAACGCTCGTGGCGGCAGGTAGTGTTATCTGTATCGGACCGTCTATGTCAGACGCACATGGGATAAATATTCAAAGATGGGTCGTGCATTATCTCGTGATATGAAGACTGTCATTTTTAAGATGGCTGAATATTTTAAGAAAAGAAAAGCAGACAAAGAAAGCTTTGAATTTAAAAATGATGTGAATATTGCCAAAATCGTTGCGGAGGCTACGGGGTACAGCAAAAGAACCGTGCATAATGTGATTTCTGCGGGTTATTTATCAATTGAAAATTCAAGCCAATTAAAATTTCAATCGCCAAAAAAACCAAAAGTTCTAAAGCAAAAACACGTTGTGGATGATTTTGACCTTGGAGTAATCAGAAGAAAAATTCATCAGTTTTACGAAGTTGAAAAAAAATTACCAAGTGTCCGTAAGTTACTATCAAGTTTGAGAAAGGAATTGTTGAGAAAGGAAAAGGAATTGTGGACGGGAATATTTAAGACAGCTTTTACACAAAATGGGCTACCGTTTCAAAAAATGCAAATCAAAGAGACATCTCCTTATAGAGCAGCCTAATATTACAATGTGGCGGAAAAAATATCTTACACAAATCAGAAATTACAGAACGCAAAACCGCAACATATATTTTCTTGATGAAACATACATCAACGCCAGTCACCATGCCAGCAAATGTTGGCAATCATCGTCAGAACCCGGAATTCATGCTGATATTGGGAAAGGACGGCGATTGGTAATTCTCCACGCTGGGTGTCGAAATGGCTTAGTGGATGATGCATTGACCATATTCAAATCAGATGCTAGAACCGGTGACTATCATGGAGATATGAGCGGACCTACTTTTTATAAGTGGGTAGATGAAAAGTTAAAAGATAAATTGCTGCCGAATTCTGTGGTTGTAATGGACAACGCGTCTTACCACAGCGTTCAGATTAAGAAGAAACCAACCATATCAAGCCTCAAAATTGAAATGCAGAACTGGTTGCTACGCCATAATGTAGAATTTTCAGGAACCATGACAAAGGCTCAACTGCTACTTCTTATCAAAAATACACAAAAAGAACCCGTGTATAGAATTGACGAACTCCTGAAAGCCAGTGGACACACTGTTCTGCGTTTACCTCCGTATCATCCAGATTTAAATCCAATAGAGTTGGTCTGGGCTGATATTAAAAACAACATAGCCCAAAACTATATTAATTCTTCTCTAGACGAAAAGATAATCGTATTGGATAAATTGTTTTCGGAATTCACGGCGGAAAAATGGCAGAGATGCGACGATCATGTCCAGAAAAATGAAAATGATTACTGGAGTCGCGATGGTAGGTTCGATAATGTTATCGATTAATTCATAATAAATTTGCAAGACTCTGATTCAAGTTCCGGTGGCGAAGTGGAAGATGAAGATGATGACGAAATCGAAGATGAAGTTGAATCAGAATCTATGTCAGAATAACTTTCGTTAGAATATATAATTGTTTGTAAATATAAAAAATGTTCAATATCACCTGCATATTTTTAATAAAATATGAGTATATTTAGGTTACATTTTAATCAACTAAGTAAGTATAATATATTACAGATAGATAGCCTCCGACTATCGTCCCGCCACAAGTCTTGCCTTAGAAATGCAAACTGATATCGTAAGATCTGTCCGAGATGTATCGATCTCATGTGAACTCATGCACTTTTTTCTTCGCCTCCCACCTCGCCGCGCATACCTCAGGGAGTGCACAGCACTAATGGCCACACTATAAATACATTACCTTTTGTTAGTCGCCTTTCATAAATCCTCTCGACAAGACCAAATCATCTAAGCAAGTACCTAAGCATACTCTTTTCAAAATCTCACGATTTATTGCGTCAAAAACGTGCAGGTTCGGCATAAGTAGTAAAAAACCATGACTGTCTTAATTCTAAATACGGACTCAAGGCTGAAAATATTTGTTTATTCAAATAAGTAACGTAGTAGTTACCGACATTAATATCTACGAAAGTGTTGTTTCTTTACAATTCAGCCACAATATTTTTTACATAAGCAAATCCTATTCTGGTTCTGATCAGATTAGGTTTTGCTCACGTACAAAACGGCGTACAAAAACACAAAAAACACATAAGTATCATAAACACACATACGTTTTTAAGTGTTAAGCCTGCATAGGCTTAACACTTAAAAACGTATGTGTGTTTATGATACTTATGTGTTTTTTGTGTTTTTGTACGCCGTTTTGTGACTGACTGTACAGAGGCAGTAGGCAGCTACTGCCTCTGTACAGTCACCAAAACAGATAAGTAACCAGCACCCTAATTGCGTAACACGCGAATAATCATAATCGGTTTCGTTTTGACAGCTCAACAATATTCATTGCGTTATTTATGTTGCTGAGCAGACACATTTTTCGAACTTAAGAAGCAATGGTTTAGCCATCTGATTCAAAACGAAAAAGATGATGATTAATCGTGAGTTACGAAAACCTGTAGATCTTACTACATTCCCCAAAAAACTTTTTTAAGAGGAACCTGGGAGTCTGAATAATTCAGATCTTAATAACTTTAATAAAATTATAATATACTCACTTTGTTTAAACAATGGGTCGACTCCGGCAATCGGCATGCCATTCATGAGTGCCGCGTAGTACGGAATGTGGAGATCCAGGTGGTTCTTTCCGCCCAAAGCGAGGACATCTCCTGGTTTCACTCCTAACTTTCGGAAGCATCTGGCCAGCTGGATCGAACGGGCAAGGACTGAGGCGTTTGTCTCGCTCTCCCCTGTGGCTGCGTCTATCTGTAGGATGGAGTAAGAAATTATTAAAGGACTATCGAATCGACCCAATTTCACACGGTTAGCAATATCCGAGCACTCTCGTTCTAATCCCTCTTGTCAGAGGGAAAGAGGAAAATGTCGTGAGACAGTTTTGAGTATATTTCTCAATGGCTATAAAAGTAGGGTAAGACCAAAACCATGGATGGACTGTGTGAATGATGATATGGCTAGAGAAGTAAGGAAGCAAAAGACTTCCTGATGCCGATGCCGAACCCAAATAAATTGGGATAGCGGCCGAAGAATTATGATTGATGACTATAGTACTACTATTTCATCATCATCATCATCTCAGCCGAAAGACCCACTGTTGGACATTAGGCCTCCTTGCCACGCTTGGCAGGCGGGTTGGCGATCGCAGTATGGTGGTAAAATGTATAGCGAACGCTGCTGCCCATTCTCTAGTTAGTCCCTTAGTCGCCTTTAAGACACCCACGGGAAGAAATGGGATGGTGATGGTGCTATTCTTTACGTCGTACTTTTACGCTGGCACTACCAAATCAAAATCAAAAGTCACTTATTCAAACTAGGCTGGTGTTAGCACTTTTTAAACGTCAAAATTACATAAGACAGTCCCCCAAAACGCCCGTCCTTCACCACTTCCTATTGCTTTAGCCGGGAAGAAGAAGTGGCGCAACAAACTCCCCAGCAGCACAGCTGTCTGTTATGTTAGAAGAACTTGATTCTATACAATAGGTACGTTACGATACATAAAATTAAAATATTTGCCATAACATGTCGGCTAAATCATTGAAAAATTTACTCAAGCAGAAATGCCTCCATGCATAAAGGGCGTGCCCGCTTACGTATACAATGCGGCATTATGTTCACATAGTTGTAGCTAGAAGTAAAAAATGTTAAGCTAGGACCTTCGGTGTAAAATAAATAAACAGTTAAAACTATTAACAATAACAAAACCATGGTCAGCAAGACGACCAGTCACCACAAGCAGCACCCGTTCACGAGCATTCAAAGATCAGCCATAACCCACCTCGCCATTTTTTTATTAAGTACATGGAAGGTACTATATACTATCTACTGGTACCTAATTCAATGAATGACTTTACGATTTCCGGCAGGTGAATAGTAATTGTACTAGTTGATAAAGGTTATTTCTTTTTCTCACAGGTCAGTGTCGAAGCGCTAATGAATGAATGAATCACTACGTTATCAATTGTTTAGATTAGGACTAGGCCAATGTGCGATTTAGAAAATAAATGATAACGGTAAAATCTATTACAATGGTGGATGGAAATCAGCAATCGTAGAAAGATGTGATACGAGTATGTAAATGGCACCGTGCGGTTGACTTTACCTACCTGCATAGGCTATTCTGAATAGCTTTCATTTTGAAAGTTCAACAACATTCATTGCGTTTTTAACCCCAGACACAAAAACAACGGGGTCTTACAAGTTTGACGTGTCTGTGTGTGTGTATGTCTGTCTGTGGCATCGTAGCTCCCGAACGGATGAACCGATTTTGATTTTGTTTTTTTTTTGTTTGAAAGATGAATTAGTCGGGAGTGTTCTTAGACATGTTTCATCAGAATCAGTTCGGCCGTTTGAAAATTATCAGCTCTTTTCTGGTTGATGAAGGGATTTGTGCATCTTCCACGGGTCTGATCAAGTCGAAATTTGATATTCTATTACTTCAATGGTATTAGACGAACAAAGTAACCTTGAACTGATGCTGGAGCATCACCTGGAATTTCCAGGATACCCAAGTTACTCACCAAAAAACAGCAGAAGTATCGTGTTTGGGCTCATTGGTTATAGACAAATGGGACCGTCAATGAAAACGCCAAACAGAGGACGCCCCCCGACTTGACAATGCCTTGATCAAAATATTATCTACAACTTAAAAGGCCAATAAATATATTTTTATTACTTTTTAGTTTTTGTTTGGGTCGGGCGTTTTTTAAATTTTATTTTTATCTTTTTTTACGCATATGATTTTGTGATTCTAGACCCCTTAGCGTATACATTTTTCGTAGGTTAGCAAAAAAAATCATGTGTCAAAATGTGTGGTAAGTAGGCAGATACGGCTACACATCAAGCTATATTTACGCTGATCTCGCACTATACGGAAATCCTGTACAATGCGAGATCAGCTTATGCTGGAAATATATAGCTTGATGTGTAGCCGTGTGTACCTACGTCAGGATTTTTTTTTAATATAAACGACGAAAACTTTCAACGCTAAGGAGTTCAAAATTATGTACTGAATTCACGGTACCTAATAGCACAGATTACGTAATAGGTAGCGCGTCGATGTATGCCACCCTGTATAATTTTAAATAGAATAATTGCATGCTAATTATAATTATCGTTTATTTTATTAGTTTCGGTTTTTAACACGAAGTAAATTTTTAAATGTTTTTTTTTATGCATGGCATGACAGATTTTATTAGTCAATGCCAATAAATTGTTAATTTTTAATTCTATTGTTTTAGATTAGAAACTTATTAAATTTTTATTCGAAATCCGTTTTGGCCAAATGCAGTTGTTTTTTATTCAAAATATTTATGAATGCTGACTGTACGAAACGGACTTTACAACAAAGCTGATACTTAATGATGTACATTGTCAGCCTGGGTTTTGTTTACTTTTTAGAATGCACTTGCGTATCCGAAAAACGTTGTCCTGCCGGCCAGTACCTACCTATGATTGCAACGCCACATACCGGGCTCCAATGGTGAATCTAAACCATCCAGGGACCCACCCAGATTCACAATTAGACCAACACACACTCAAACACACACAAAAATTTCGACAAAATCGGTCCAGCCGTTCAGTGGCATACACGTACAAGCGCGGTCCGAGGGGGGGGGGTCCTAGTGGTCATGACCCCCCCCCCCCCCTAATGCCGTAAACGTAAACCTTCTTAAAATAGTAACTTTTTAAATATTATTTATTTATTTATTTTTTCTTATTGTATATGTAGTCTTTGTCTGTGACCGTACCTGGGCATACAGATGTACAGAAGAATCACTACAACATTTAATATTGTTTTAAAACAAAGTCCCCCCCGTCGTCGCCGCGTCGTGTCTGAAAGCGATTTAACTCAAAAACTACCGAACGGATTTTCATACGATTTTCACCAAATGGACGGATTTCATGCCTACTGGGTGTGGGAACTTTATTGGCGGGCTCCGCGTAAACCAATCCTTACTATAGTTTTCCTTACTTATACCTATTATAAACGCGAAAGTTTTTAGTCTGTATGGATGTTTGCTACTCTTTCACGCAAAATCTACTGAATGGATTTGGATGAAATTTGGCACACAAATAGATTATAACGTAGATTAACATATAGGATACTTTTTATACCGGTAGTACGTTCCCGCGGGACAATTTCCGACTTCCACGTAAGCGACGCCGCGCGCGCGTGCGTGCGGAAGCTAGTAGAGTTATATAATAACAATGTATCAATAGTATTACGGAATTAATACATTGTGTACTTGGAATAAGTCCATCCAAGCAGGCGGGATCGCGGGAAAAAGCTAGTTATTTAATCTTTAATATGAAAGTTAGATAACCTCAAAGTGCTAATAATAGGATGTTTCATTTGCACTCTGCGGATTAGTGTTATCATAATTTCGGCAAACGATATCATACAGTTTTGACACGGAAAACATGCTCATTTTTGTCTATGTCATCCATCAATATATTCTGCTAATGGGCTACAGTATTTTTCAATCACATCACTCTTGCACGCTACTCGTCTTCACGAGAGAAGAAGTGTAGCGTCACCACTTAACACACACACACTCACGCCATGAACCATATAGGAGGTCTACAATCATGTGTTGAATTCTTGGTTACGGTCTGCGCGTGGGTTTCCCTAGCTGCCACCGTGTATAATTATTTATGCGCGCGCATAAATCAAGGACTCACACAAGGTGAAGTGAACCGATGACCTTTTAAAGGCCGCAAAAAACTGCTAGATACGAGAAGCACAGAACCGGTCAAAGTGTCGGAGCTTGGGGGAGGCTTATGTCCAGCAGTGGACGTCTTTCGGATGAAATGATGATGATGATGACAAATTAAGAGCCTAAGTCCCGTTTGGTAGCGTAACAGATTAACGGCTTGTCTTGAAGATTTGAAAAATATATGATTTTGTTATAGATAGATTCATATAGATCATTTTGCCGAGGGTACTTTTTTTGTATGGTTAATACTTTTGCTGTAAAAAATATTTTCCAACACGCAATATTTTGGCTTCTATTCCATACTCCTACTAAACGGCTTCGTTATTTGGAAAAAATATACACTGAAAAATAGATAGTTAGAGATACCACAGAATCGCTAGAGCACAATTGTAAATTAATCAACATTTGCCAAGGAATATCCCCATTTTGAGATAAAGGCTCAGAGGTGCCCTGCGCGGGCGCGGGCGGCTGTCGTGCTTTAGCATTCAGACGGGAGATGAGGATACTATGGGCCAGTGCAGCCCATATTTTTGACGGAACCCTGTTTTCATGAATTGCATGGAAATTGTTTGTTCTTTACCCAGATTTCTGAAGACCAGTCACCCCATTCGGGAAGCGAATAAAAATACTAAGTACCAGTTACTCTTTCCACCTCGAGAAAAAGTCTGTGAAGTAAACAGTTTTGTAAAACTGTCATGCAAAAGTGTGGTGTTACCTAAATACCGCAAGTATTTATTATTAGATAGGTATTTAAATAGGTATGAGTGTATGAGTTCACTGACCGACGGCTATTTATCATGTGTCAAAAATAGTTGTAGAGTCAGCGAAGAAAGTTAAAGTTTTATATCATGGATGATTGAATACAATACAAGACACGAAAATAAAAATTATTTTGACTCTTACACCTGAGTATCTTTACAAAATTCTAATATTTAAAGTAATAACCGTATGTAGTTATATTATAACTTTTACGTAGAAACTTTCGTTGTTTATCAAAAAAATAAAATAGTTCATTCATTGAAAATGCCTACGCGGTCAAAATGTATGGATCAGCTGATTTTATTTTGATGATTGATGAAAAATGTCTACCCTAGAACGTCTAGGATCCTATGCTGTATTTGTAGTGACAGTTTGCGCACTGGTTAAAATAGTATCCTGTAGGTACCTGTGATGTATGAATTAATTTGTGAAGACAGCTTGCGCACTGTTAAAAATAAAATTATATCCTATAGGTGATGTACCTGTCACTGTCAATCTGACAACTGATCTGTTGCTGACCGTACAACTACTTCAAAGAACAGAATAAGTAGGTAGCTACAACTGTCCATTGTTTAATTACTTAGATTAATAAAGTAAACTTCTAATAATCAGAAAGCCAGATGTATCTAAGATACTTACTATTTTGTTGATCTAGTACTCGACTCTTACAATTAGGCATTGTCTCGGACGGTAAGTCAACATCCACACGGACGTAATAAAATCGCAGCAGAATTTTTCGTGCAGTAATTTTCAACTCTCTGTGTTGAGCCGAGCATTGAGAATTCGATTTCAACAGAGTGGAGCGCGAGGGAGTCACAGAGCGTCGAAAAAACAGTGTTCGATTTTCAACTCCCGGCGCTAAAATATCCCGTCGTGATTTTATTACCTACGTAACCGTTTTATTACCTACGTAACCGTTTTATTATGTACGTACCGTACGTTGCGTAGGTACGTACGTTAGGTAGGAGTAGGACTCCTGCGCTAACGCACACAGACACAGCGCGATTTTTTTATTGATCTCGATAATTTATCAGTTGCACTTGCAATGCAACTGATAAAGTACTCGTAAGTCGAAACACATAACGTGACTGCCCGCAGGTCTAGCGGTCGCCAGCACTAAGAACAACACTTTGCCTGACCTGGGAGTCGAAGCCAAGAACACAGGTTTGATTCCTAGGTCAAAACCCAATTACATTTCCCTTATGTGTTTTTCGTAAGAGTTTTGAGAGAGTTGGGTTGGGCAGGACTGTTATATGTTCCGATAATATTAATCAAACAATATAATATGAAGTAAATCATCATAATGAATTGATCATCGTCATCATTTCAGCTCACAAGCGTCCACTGCCGGACATAGGCCTCCACCAAGCGCCGCTACTTCGACCGCTACTGTGCTTCTCGCATGCAGCGGCTTCCTGCGGCCTTCACCAGGTCATCGGTCCACCTTGTCTAGGCTCCCAGTACGCGGTCGTACCTCCATGACCTTTTGGCCCCAATCTGTTCTGCGAGCGATGCGCCCTGCCCACTGCCACTTAAGTTTGGCAATTCTTCGGGTTATGTCGGTTATCTTGTTCCTCCTTCACATCCTTTTATTTCTGATTCGATCACGGAGGGAAACTCCAAGAATAGCCCTCTTCATTGCTCTTTGGACGAGTTCCAGTCTTCTAATGAGGCCCATTGTTGCCTACGTTTCGTTTATGATTGTTTTGATATTGAACTTTTGGGGTTGGTAATTTATCATCGATATCAGCCTATAATGTTCCCACTGCTGGGACAAAAGCCTCCTCTCTATGAGAGGGAATGGGTCGTAATCCACCACGAGGGCCCAGTGCTGGTGGTTGGGTAGCTATTAGCTACATAGTAACAATATGACGACAAACTACAAAGCTTTTTCGCGGAATTTTACAATCATTACCTAACTACCTAATCTTTTATACTTCTACGCGAAAACATGTTTTGTTTTTTTATGACCTATTATTAGGTAGGTACGTACCGGTTCAATACAGGAATATGAATCATTGATTTGTAAACATACAAAGATCTTAAAAACGCGCGCTACCTTTTTAACAATATTGGCACACAAATAATTAAAAACATTTGAATGAGTACCTACTTACATTTAAAAATAAATTGAGATTCTTGTAAGATGTATAAAAATACAATTCACACTAACCTGGCACACGGCATGAGGGCGGGTCCTAAGACTATCCATACACAAATGACCCAAATTGTAGTTCTCATTGGTGAGGTCAAAAGGCGCTAACTTCATTTTTTATCACTTTTTATCACACTATCAAGAACACGTCTTTATTTCGCTGTAGTCGGATACCGTTTGGCGATCTTAGAGTTTTTCTGATACTTATATCAGTTCAATGGCCAAGCTTCCGTAGATAATGGTTGTTTGATAATTGCGGCTTTTAATAACGAGATTATAATAATATTCCTATTTGACAGATAGTTTCCCTGTAGATTAAATATTTTATCGGATCAAAATGACGGCCATTGTTTGACATATCTGTTATCTAAGAGTAAGTACCTAAATATTGTGAAATGTTACTTGAGTCCACTTGGAAATCGAGTCTAAAGTCCATTGTACGGACTTTGAACAACGGACTTTAGACCCGCGAAATCGCGGCAGATCAAATTTAAAGGACGACCTTCGAGTTTGTTTTGGGAAGATTTTGCCAATTCATAGTTTGATAAGAGTGAATCCATATAGCTATATATTATTTGCAATTGGTTTTACATCATGTAAGTACCAAGGTAGGTATTTGAAGTTGTTACGAATCTTATTGTTGGTCGTATAACTCGACACAGTGTAAGGAACAGCTGACTCTTTTTCGCTATTTCTGGTTTGGTCTCTTAGTAAAAATGTTACATAGTGATGAGTACAATGACCTCTTAGGAAGTTTTCAATTACACTTACATACATTATATATAGGCTTAGCTATACCTACGTTCGTTATTAAGATGGAAGCTCAAGGGTAGCCCAAGAAATTGAAATTTTCTAACGATTTTGTGCAATTTTCTGGTCAGCGCCAGGTTTTCTGTTGATTGAAATATGGTTCGCGACTGTAACACTTATGTATTTACATAATTATTATCAGAAAGAACATCCCTAAGTAGTTGGCTATTTGCATACTATTTGAAGACTGGCTGCAAAGTTGGTCTCGTGGTTCCTCGAGGCTGCTAATCGTTCCTGGAATGTCCTGGATTCGATCACCGAATCAGACAGTGTTGTTGAGTTTTCTCAACCGTAGCAGCTTCACAGAATATTTAACCAAAGGTTTCATATCGAACGTTTATAGCAAGCGTAACCTTTAATTTATGTTCTGATTCAGAATTCATGTATTTCTCTAGTTTTAAATTAAAACGCACTGCACTGCACTGAATAAAAACGTTCCAGTATTAAAACTTTTAATACAGGAACGTTTTTATTCAGTGCGGAAACTTTAACCATGAATTCAGCATATCATTCTAGACCCCCAACGAAGAAATTTTTCGTCGGTTTTACAAAAAATCAGCTGTTTCATAGAAAAGTGCAATACTGCCTACTGCCTATGCAGTCAAAATGTAGGTATATGGAACAGCTGTTTTTTTGTATAACCGAAGAAAAATTTCTGCGCTGGGGTTTAGAATGATATGCTGAATTCATGGTAACAGTTTGCGCACTGGATAAAAACTTATCCTGTATAGTACAGACGCCAGCACATCAAGCTACCCCAATCTGTCAAATATCGTTGAAAGATTTTCAATTTTATTACATAGTCATAAAGGTTCATGTTCAATTAGGAAAATTTGATAGTTTGGGGAAGCTCGATGTGCTGGCGTCTGTACCTACCTATGTCACATAAATAAATCTCACTTTACAAAAAGGGACGTTCTTCACTTTGTCCGCAGAGTGGGAGATTTTTAAACCTATCCAGGGCCCTAATTCACTATGACCACACCACTTAACGCTTCCTTACTTCGAAACCACGTCCATTCCTTAGATCACACACGACATCTGCTAATAAATATCGACAAATTGTCTTGGAACATACAGAATACAGAATTACTCCTTAGTGCTGAGAGTGGAAAATCTAACAATGTGTATTTCCAACGCGGTGTCACGCACTCTATTGGATTCTCAATTCTCGGTTCAACACAGAGAGTTGAAAATCCCGCTGCGATTGTATTACGACCGTGGGAAGGGTGGCAGTCCTAGCAGAGTATAACAAGGTCGACTGTAGATACCGACATATAATTATGAAAGTAGATCTCTCTGTTGTTTCGGTCATAAATAACAATGAACTCGTAGATAATCTCATATCAAAAGAATGCAATTTCACCCATTTTATTAAAATTGTGAATTTAAATCGATTTCCATAAATTCAGTAATTCATTAAACGAATCACATTGAAATACGATTGCTAAATCCTTATAGGTAGGTACATTCAGCTCTATGAACGATAGACAGACGTTAGCGTAGCACAGCACCCTTTGGATAGGGAACGGAACTCTGCAAAACGAAACTTACCTACCAGCAGGCTTAGCACGAGAACCGTAGACGAACGTTTTGTCTTCGGAAGAGTAGACAAAAATTACGTTTACGTATAGATAGTTGACAGTTTTTCATGAGAAATGTAGACAAGCGATTTATATTATACAATAGAGTAGAAAAAGAAACCGTCATGCTAAGCCTGCAGCATAACTATTCGCAAGCATTCGATACGCCTGTAGAATGGTAGTGAATATCTCTATGCAGGTTTGAACCCGGAACTTTATGCTTGAAATGCGGGTCCAATGCGGGGGCAACAGGTACCCATTAAGACGGTTAATTCATAAATAATTATGTAAGTACCTGACTTATAACGATGCCGATGGTGTTAAATCTAAAGATTTTTTGTAGAATTATTTTCAAGGTAAAGGACATGATCTTATAACGAGGTACAAAGATTGCTACTATGTTGTTATCGTCCCGTACCTATCTGTTGTTGTCCCGTGTGGTGCCGGGCGTAAAAGAATAGCACCATACCATTTCTTCCCGTGGGTGTCGAAGAAGGCGACTAAAGGACTTACTAGAGAATGGGCAACAGCGTTCTCTATGGATTTTACCACAATACTGCGATCGCCAAACCGCCTGCTAAGCGTGGCGATTATGGTAAAACCCCCCAAAAATGACAAGCAGCCCTGCAAAACGGTCCCTAGTACCCGGCCCACCTACCCTTGGCTATGGTAGCGGCCAAGGTTACGGTGAGGCAAGGGGTGCTAAGAATCTCCGGAAGAGATCTGGCTACCACAACAAACGAAAACTGCACCTAGCTACTTACATCCCGCGGACACTCCGGAGCGACGAGAAGATTACCGAACTCGAGGAAGAATTGAGCAGGTTACGGTGGTGTATAGTAGGGTTATCTGAAGCCAGAAGAGAGGGGGAGAACTAGATAATCCTCAAATCCGGTAACCTGCTCTATTTCCGGGAGGGCGACTAGCAGTTCCAAGGTGGTGTCGGGTTTATTGTCCATAAGTCTCTTGTCAAATTTTTCGTCGGTTATACAAAAAAAAATCAGCTCTTTCACAGAAACCTACGCGGTCAAAATGTATGGAACAGCTGATTTTTTATTTTCTACGTCTACAATCATATGCTGAATTCATGGTTACAGTTTGCGCACTGGTTAAAAATTCTTCTTCTTCTATGTTTTTCTGTTTTTTTTTGTTTTATATGTACTTACATATTTAATATCATAAATTCCAAAGTAACTCTGTCTACGCCTAAACCACTGAACCGATTTTGAAGAGATTTGGTACAGAGATAGACTAGACATAGGCTACATTTTATCGCGAAAACAGGCTTGAAGGTGTTAAAAGTATGGAAGTTCGTGTCATTGTCGAAGATAAAACCATGCAACTTTGTATTTAGGCACTTGATAAGAAATAAATAAATAAATATTTGTTCGAATGTTTTTGAAATTTCGACCTGTGTGGGGGATGAAATAGGTGATGAATTTTACGCTGCTCAAACTTATGTAACTATTGCACGCGAACAAAGTCGCGGGCAAAAGTTAGTACCTACTTACATAAACTCACGCAGTAGGTAGACAGAATAACACCATCTGGAGGCTTAGCATGACGCTTTCTATTTCTACTCTACCGTAGAATAGAAATCGCTTGTCTACATTTCTCGGTTCAAAACTGTCAACTGTCTACACGGAAACGTCATTTTTGTCTACTCTTCTGTCGACAAAACGCTTCTCTACGGTTCTCGTGCTAAGCCTTCTGCTGTGATTTGAAAATATTGTAATCGTTATCTACCGACATGATAAAATTGTGGGTAAGTACCTAGGTATCTATTCTGTAGAACAGCGTGTGTTTTTAATTAGGTCTTTTTATCTTTACTTTTTATTGTCTTGTCTCATAATACCTAATATAGACTTTGGTCGTGTTATCAGATGTTATCATCCTCCGCTTACGTAATTCTGCAAATGAAAAAATAATTGTGTAATCTTTGAACATGCAAGATGTCAGGCGATACCGACGTACCTATAACGATTATTAGGGTTTTTTTTAAGATATAGGTACATCATACCTATCCTTTTTTTTTGATGGGAAATCATCAAATAACTTCTCCCGCAAGTCCGCCGTAAGTCTGACACGCTCTCCTGCTCCACCCAGAGGTGGAGCAGGAGAGCATGTCAGACTTTTACTGACTAAAACCCACCCGTGTTCCCCTCAGTTGCCTGTGTGCCAGGGGCCACGGAATCTCTTTCGAGCAACCCGCACCCCTGGCAGGCATCTGAGGCATCGGCCCTTGCGGGCCCCATCAGTTGATGCTGACATCACTTTGAGGCGCGCGTGGAACGCAACGCGCCGTCGACCGGCACCCTAATTGCGTAACACGCGATTAATCATAATCGGTTTCATTTTGACAGTTCAACATTATTCATTGCGTTATTTACGTTGTTGAGCAGATACATTTTTCGAACATATGAAGCAATGGTATAGCCATCTGTTTCAAAGCGAAACAGATTATGATTAATCTTGAGTTACGCAATTAGGGTGCTGGGCACATACCTATCCTGCGTCTGCAATGAAGTTTCCAAAAATGTAAACAAAAGCGTGTTATTGGAAAAATTACTTTTAATACCCACATAATAACTCCAGCACCCTAATTACGTAGCACACTATAATCCATTACTTAGGTCATGTGTTTGAAGAAATTGTCTGTTAAACAACGTAAAATGCAATAAATGTTGTTGAACTGTCAAACTGAAAGCCATTCACCTTGTGTTACGCAATAGGGTATTTTACTCTATAAGAGAAAAAAACTAAAAATACATTATTGAGATAGCTTAGGCAAAATGCAGTCGGAAAATGTTACTTTTAGTTCATTTATTAACAATATAAATTTTAAAATACAATTCAGTTTTTTTAATCTGGTTTTGAACACCATGAAATAGTAGCCGCCATGTTATTACGTCATACGGCATGTCAGCTGAGCAACTTTCACCGGACACGGTTGTTTCGGGAGGTTCCTGTTTCGTATAAGGCGGGAGGAAACGCCCGGGTGCTTCCATTGCGAAGATCGCCCTGAGGACACGGTGGAGCATACGGTGGCAGTCTGCCCGGCTTGGGCGGAGCACCGCCGTGTCCTCGTGGAGGCGATCGGCGGCGGCGATCTCTCGCGTCCGGCCCTGGTGCAGGCCATGGTACGGAGCGAGAGTGAATGGTTAGCCGTCACCTCCTTCTGCGAAGCAGTAATGCTCGCAAAGAGGGAGGCGGCGCACGTGAGGGAGAGGCAGTATATGCGCCCTCACGGCCGTAGTCGCCGCGGGAGAAGCCCTGGGCGTCGGGAATCCCAGGCTGATTCCCGGCCACCGTAGGCGCGGGCTTGCGGACGGCGAGTAATGGGTAGCTCGCTGTCCGGTAAGGACCAAGCCCGGGTCGACGGCGCGTTGTGTTCCACGCGCGCCTCAAAGAGATGTCAGCACCAATAGGTGGGGTTCGCAAGGACCGATGCCTGCCAGGGGTGCGGGTTGTTCGAAAGAGATACCGCGGCCCCTGGCACACAGGCAACTGAAGGAACACGGGTGGGTTTTAGTCAGTAAAAGTCTGACACGCCCTCCCGCTCCACCCAGAGCGGGAGAAGTTATTTGATGATTTCCCACCCAAAAAAAAAAAAAAAAAAAGCTGAGCAACTTTGTACTTTTATTATTTTCGTAACCAAAATAATTTTTATTAAAATAATATTTTGCATTCAGGAACAGCAAACCAACGATTAGTAGAAAACTAACTATTTTTTTTAATTATAAACAATTATCTTATAAAATATCAGCGCATTTATTTATACAGCAAACCGACGTCATACCCCTGTGGGTATGACGTCAGTTTGCTGTCTACAAATATATTATTGCTCTGTAGCAATATGGCGTCCACTGCGTCCACCGTTTTCATCAAATTACGCGCGAAATTTGAAAATGTAAAATTGTAATGCATTTTTATGGCACTAATCGATTAAATAAAAATGTTGTGTTTTTTGTAGTAGTTTATTAGCACTCTAGAATCTAAATAAGACACTTTTCAATAATGGGTATAGTACTCTATTGCCCCTCTGATAATATAGGAAACCCCCGTATGAAGCAATGAATTAGCAACATCCTTCAAAATGATTCAAATTGTTATTGTTAGTTAGTTGCGCAATTAGGGTGCAGATAATAAAGTGACAAAGTCCATTGTAATAATACCAGTACAAGCAATGACGAGGTGAAAAATTATAATTATGTATGATCAGTTTTGTCAGGTAGGTATATAATCATAGAAATACATTGTAACAAGTTCAAATTCCAAGGTGACTAGTCATTATAGAACACTGACTTTATACACAATGAGCTGATTCGACTCTACATACCGAACAATTATCTCTGTAGCAGAAAACATCGACTGCTAGACGTGCCTTAGTTAAGGCTGCGTTTCCACTGAAGCGGAGCTGGGCGGAGCGGAGCGGAGACGACCAATCACAATGGTTGAAATTCTCATCGCATCCACTCGTCTCGTCTGTGATTGGACGTCTTTGGTCCGCTCCGCCCAGCTCCGCTTCAGTGGAAACGCAGCCTTAGTGTCGGACAGCAGCCCGTGCTGCGTCTCCTGTACCACGCGTATTGACCGCACTAAACAAGCTCGTGGAGGCCAACCCTCAGACTGCGATCTGTTCGCGAATAAATTCGCCAATTTAATGGTTATGTCATGTGCCTATAATTTTAATTTTTGTTATTAGTTTAGTTGTTAGTTTTGTACTCATTTATACTTACTACGATTTATGTAATTGGTTTTTAAAGCCGTGTAAATCTAATAAATACAACAACACAGAATACTAAAATAAAAACCCATTAGGAGCCAACAAAGATTAGTTTTTCTTGCTAATTTTATTTAAACTTTGGGCGTGTTTAATTAATAAAAGGAGTGTAAAATCTCCAAAACCAAGTCGGTACCGACAAAATTCAATAAACTTTATTGGTCATTGATTTATGTATTGGCTTTTTCATAAAACCCGATCTTCGAAAAGACTTTTCTTAATTTTTTACTATAAATGGTGTGCGTTACCCCAGCCAGATGTTGTCGAAAATGGTAATTTGAATCTCATAGATAATTAGTTTTGCGGCTTCTGTAATTGTTGCGCACATTTTTAAATTTGTTGCGCTTATAGTTTTTTAATTATTTCACAAAAACAATTCCTGCTGGGGTAACGTTATCCCAGCCAGACCTTTTTCTTTCTAATGGGAATATTTAAATAAATACTAGCTATAAAATTAGTTGTCTAGATGAAGTAAATGTTGTGCCTTATTTTGTATTTGTTCTTTCATCGGTTGCGAAGTTATTCGAGATTTTGCTGGGGTAACGTTTTTGGTTTTGCTAGATGTTTGAAACGGTTAAGCGGATTCTTATCATATTTTGTACATGACTTCTTAGGAATTAGTTTAAATTTGTTCTGCAATAAAAAAACCAAAATAATGCATAGTTTAAAGGATATTTCATTAAATAGAAAAACACTTCAATTGGTTCCAGCACTCTCAATAAGAGGTCTAAAGACTTACTTTAAACGTTATTTTAAAGCTTGTAAATGCCTTCAAATGTATGTGAAGTTTCATTAGTATCCTGTAAGTATTTAACAAGTTATGATGATATTCAGTTCTTCACGAGCACGGTCTTGATGCGCGCGGTGTTATTTGGCCACTGGATTGGATATATGAACTGAATGTTATGTCAATTATTAGTTGTTCAGTTCAGTTGTATATCAGTAAAATTTCAGCGTAGTACATTGGATAATTAATGAGATAATACGATTAAAGTCATTAGGAAGTGAAAGACCGAGGTAACCCGACCAAGTTTAGGTGGTTACGAAAAAGCGAAATCGCAGAACATTATGCTATCTTTTGAAATGTTTAGTATAATACACCTTACAATTTCGGTACAGACGCGTACACTGTTAAATACATAATAATATCTGTACTATGAAAACATTATTATTATCTTCCAGTTGCACATACTTACTTTTTTTATACAAGGAAACGGTGGTGTGCGCTATGACCTTTTAAATCGACTTCAAATTAATTTGGAGATTTATTTATTGCGGTTCGTTTGCGTCAACAAACGAGTAAAGATGGGTATCTACTGTTATGCATTAAGGCGTCAATCGAATTTGCCCGACTTTTATAAGAAAAAATATATACAGGGTGATTGGAAGATGGGTGCAAAGCTTTAAGGCGAAGATAGTACAGACAATTTAGAACCATTTAAGCCATGGTTGTCTTAGACGAAGTCTTACCAAATATTTTTAACCAAATTTTTAAGTTTTTTTTCGGAAATTCTCAAAATTTAATGTAAACTGCATAATTATGGCCAAATTGAATGATAAATGAATTCATTTTTTATTTATTTACTTAAAGTAATGTGTAAGCAATCAAGCAAAACATGTTTTAGGCTTCTGTGTCATTAGACATTTTTTTTACAGACATTTAAAGCTCAGAAAAAATAAAAAAATTGTACAATACGTCTTTTAAACCTTATTAAAAAAAAAAAAAAAATTGGTAAGACTTCGTCTAAGACAACCATGGCTTAAATGGTTCTAAATTGTCTATACTATCTTCACCTTAAAGCTTTGCACCCATCTTCCAATCACCCTGTATATATTAAAACACATAATCAGCCCATAATGTTCCCACTGCTGGGACACAGGCCTTTATTTGGGAGGGAGTGGGCCATAATCCACGCGAACTCAGTGCGGGTTGGTAGCAATTTCAACGTGTCGTTATTTTGAAAAAAAAATCCTTCTAAGGCTGGCCGCAAACGTTCGGATTCCGGATTAGGTTTCCTGATCAGAAATTCAGATAATCAAAAAAGCACGTAATCATGGACGACGACCACGAATTGATTGCTATTGCACTTTTACTGGCGCTAAACAAGAAGAAGAGGAATCATCGTTACTGGGTACACCCGGAGATTAACAGACAGTCAATTCGATCTCGAAAGAGCAAAATTACGAGCACACCCAGAAGAATTCTTCAAATATTATAGGATGTCAATGAAATCCCTTGATGAGCTTCATAATGGCATGCGAGACAAAATAAAAAGCAAAATATTATGCCACATGTCCGCATTATTAATGTCCCTTATGCATGGATATTATTCCACCGCCATTATAAAATTTTCGGCTTCACACATTTTTTTTACCTACGACGCTAGTCGATAGACAGACGTCCACTCGGTACAAGGCTCGCGCAGATCTGAATGGAAATTTCCGTGCGTGTACGGCGGACGAGCCAAAATGTACGCGACCGTTGCGTTCGGGTTGACGTCATTAGGTTTCTTCCGTTCTTACGATTCGAACGCACCGAACCGAACTTTAGGGTTTTTTTCCGTGCGGAAAAAATAAGAATAATGTGCGCCTTGTTGAACATTTTGTATGTAAGCAGAACATTTAGGTTTCCGAATCTGAATTCCTGATTTGGAAACCTAATCCGGAATCCGAACGTTTGCGCCCAGACTTAACCAACAAAAAAAAAGGAGGAGGCTCTTATAACCGAGAATATTAAATGGTGGCGGCAGATTGAACAGAAATATAAAATACCAAATGAGAATCTCTTTCTTAAAAATATTTGAAAAAGGTAAGTATGTTCCCTTCTTTTTTTTGGGTGGGAAATCGTCAAATAACTTCTCCCGCTTTGGGTAAAGCAGGAGGGCGTGTCAGACTTTTACTAACTAAAACCCACCCGGGTCCCTCAGTTGCGTGAGTCACACATTCAGAAGTTTTTGACACAAAAAAGGTCAAACCTAGGAAAAAAGAAAAGAAAATCTTTTCGGTGTGAGAGAACCCCGTCGTTGACGTGGTATGGTAGCTATAAAAAAAAAAAAACAAATGACATAATTAAACTATTTTATTGAAACATCTAAACATCAAATGGGAGAGATTCCAACTAAACTTAATACATTCTAAGTTAACATAAAAGGCAGTGGTGCCAATTCTTTTGTTCAACACCTAAACTGAAATAAGTATTGCTATCTCTTACTGACAGACCGCGAAAGAAGAAGACAAGTGTAGCTTTAGAACTATCAAACTAAATTACGTCTCGATGGCCTTGAATTTGGCGTGATTTTAAGCATGATGCATTTAGTTCGTCAATGTTGCGTCAGAGAAAATCTTAGTTCATCAAAATATGGCAGATCTTGTTTATTTCCGTCTCTTTCTTGTTTCATTAGAAGGAAAAGGATAGCGAGAACCTAAATTAAGTTTAGTTGGTGCACAACAGAATCATCACCACTGTTTACCCGAGTTTGTTTAAAGCTGCTCAATCAAATACACAATTATTGTAACTTATATTAGAATGGAATAGAATATTCTTTATTAATCTTCTTTTTTTGTCTTTACTTTATAATGTTTAATAAGAAATATTTATACATCTCGAAATTGAAACATGCTACATGAATATACTTTAAGACTAAGGTACTAACACTAATATGACACAGTTTAAACCATTAAAAACACAATATTTAAAAAAAACAATAACGTTTTTCGGAATTTTTCCAAAATATATACAATATAACTACATACAAATATAGAAAATAAAGCTCCGGTCAAACTCATGCGTATTGTGTAGAGTTTTTCAAACTGTCGCGCACAGTCACGTGATTTCCTAGTCATTAAAACAGCCCACGACGCAAGCAATGGCGTCCCGCGTGGTATTTGCCTCAGTATGACCAGAGCTTAAAAACATATCAGTTCCGATTATGAATATCAAAACATACTTAAAAATCGAACGTAAAAAGAACATAGTTAAAATCATAAGAAACCGTACCCTATGTAATAACCGAAAATAAAAATAAAAACAAAAACCCGACTTCTTAAAAAGTGTACTATAAAGAGGCATGACACTGTTTTATAGACAACCTCTTTAGAGTAAAATTTTCTCGTTTCCAGCTTTCTAAAGTTAATTTTACGTAGTCGGGATTTTTGTTTTTTTTTTCATTTTCTTCTTTTTTTTTTTGGTTAGTTATATAATTATTTTTTTAAGTTAATAAGACCTACTATACGATTATACATGTAACACCGCTACAAATGTTTTGAAAATTTAAGTGAGAATGGTTGCTAACTAACTTTAAATCGCTATAGACTCTAAATGGTCTATCAAAATGAAAAATTATTGAAGAAACCTAAAGATGATTTTCAAAGACCTATTCAATTTACTTGACAGATCGTCGATTATTAATTTTTTGCTCAATATGGCGTCTGCTTGTCACCATATTAAATTTTGATTACTGTCATGTCTGTGACACTCGCAAGATTATGACAAATCGATTGACGTATGAATTATCAAAATCGCCCCACGCGTTTATCTCTGGAGTGGAACAAAGGAACAAACAAATATATATACATACACAGGCTCAAAAACACATTACTCTCCTCTGTGTCGCGCAGTCGGGTAAAAATAAAACATAGTTGACGACACTTTCAATTATTCGGATATTTTTGTTTTGTGTAGAAACCTGCCCACACTTACTGTTATTAATAAATATTGAGAGATTGGTAATAGGAGTTTGTTAGAAGTTTCAAACCAGACCGAAAAGCAGATATTAAAATACTAAACCTTTGGTAATTAAAAAAATAAATATAGTATTTTTTTTATATAATTCAGTGGCAAAAACAGACATCATGTAAAACCTGGAGGGCTACTCCCTAAGCACGAAATACGTAGTTTCGGCCGAAGCTACCAACATAAGATTACTTCGGGGCCCGAACTAAGACTGAATGACACGACGATTTAACAGTTCTCCTTACTCCTGATGTGTTTCATCTTCATTGGCGGACTTAGAAAGTAGGCCCGTGACAATTACCGTTATACAATTTTGATCAAAAATTGTCCCCAAAACATTGATACTACATAGAATATAATTATTTCATATTATTATGACTCAGAGATATGTATATATATTTTAATAAATACCATTACTCGTCTGCGTGTGTTACATAACTTTAAAAACCGAAGTCTTGCTGGACCACTAGAACTTCTTTCTGTAGGTTTCCCGTGCCAATCTTGCAGTTATTGTTTACTAGTAAACCTTGCACTCTGAAAGAAAGACGAAAATAAAATAAATACCTAATGTAGAAAAAATCTACTGAAAAATAACTAAGTTTGTTTATTATCGTGCGGGAGTCAAACCCGTGGCCGTACAAGTAAATCGTGGAGCCAGCACCCGAATTGCATAACACGCTATTAAATCACAATCTGGCTGACTTTGCTAGTCCTTTGCTTTAAGGTGCGCGTTACACGTGTGTCCGCAACCGACTTCCAAAAAAAGACTACAAAGTGAAAAATAACTTTAATTTCGGAAGGCGGTTACAAAAAATTAAAATACAGCTCCAAAGACACCGACTTTTTCACTTTGTAGTGTTTTTTTGGAAAAAGTTTTTTTCACATCAGTGATTGGGCATAATTAGGACTATAGATTCATACTAATGTAGCCTGCTTAAACCATTTTTTGTAGATCAAATAGTTCATTAGAAAAACACCCCTTCCGAAAAAAATATATGTTTGTTAATCGTCAGATTTATGAGAAGATAATTAATTTAAAAAAAACAGTAGCAAACAGCTGCAAAAATGAGATTATGAACTCGATAACATAACCTGTGTTTTAATCGTAATTCGCAACGGGCAGTTTACAAGTTAAATATTTGAAAAAGCAAGCGCCTAAAAAAAATATTAATATTCGAAACAAATGGACGGACTATGGTACGACTTAGAATATTGAGGCTGCATGTCCGACCTGTTGTATGGCGTCGTCCCACAGTGCGTCGCGGCTACAAATTTTACATGTCTAAATGGTACGTCACGACTTCGTATACCACGACTCTGTCCATCGATACGAGTCGTCACACAACACAGAACAACCACGGAAATGATTATAACTAATGGTCGCCCAGTGGTCGAAATTCGACCATAATTCATTTAAAACTTAGGTAAAGTACCTATTTCTAATGCATTATTTATCATATAAAAACATTATCTTTCTGCACTCCTTCATGATATACTGCGGAAAATTTCATATTCCTCCGTCCGCGTAATTTTCGTAAAAAGGGGTACAAAGATTCACGTATTATTAAATAGATTCTTACCCATTAACACCCGTCGTCTGTGTTTCAGCGCTTCCTTCCGATGGCAATTCGAACTCACATCGTATGCACTGCTCGCTACAAGGTTCAATGACCGTCTCGTTCAGTTCCACTTTTGATCCGGAGTACATCTGTATGCCGACGCCGCAGTTCTTGATTATACAGTTCCTTAGTTCCAACTGGAAGTGAATAATAAATTGAGATAAAAACTAAAATGTACCTTTAAAAGGACATGAACTACGTGACGATATCGCCCCTTTGTGAAACATAAGCGTAATGTTAGCGCTTATGTTTCACAAAGGGTGATATCGTCAGTCAACATTTTCAAACCCCCTGGTAAGACTGGTTGCCAGACTTTCGGGTTTCTGACGACCCGAGGCGACTGTCAGATCCTCGAATAATAGCCGAAACAGGGCTAACGTGTTTTCTGAGGGGTATTTAACCTTTTGACCGCCAGAGCGTAAACGCATCGGCGTCCCTCCCACGCCAAGCCACAAATTCGGCGCAAATACCTACAAAAAAGAATATGGATTCTAAAATTTTATCGATAACTAATTAATCATTGCTTTTCGTCCCCTATTATTTAAATAAAATATTACTCGTAACATCATTATTGTTTTCTAGCCAACGGTGGCTGGCATGTTGGGCACGTTTTCATTTGTCAGCTATACCCGACGGTGGCGGTTAAAAGGTTAAAATAGTGTCCCATCCACAGATCAACCGCGGCAAGCGTAGCTTAACCTGACCGCTCGACCCGTGGAGCTCTTATTACGTAGCCACTAGCCCCTAGGTTACCTACCTGGGCGGTAATTGCGTAACACACTAACAGTAGAAATGGATTTCATTTTGACATTTCAACAACATTCATTGCATTATTTAAGTAGTTGAGTGAACAAATTTTTGGAACATATGAAGCAATGGATTATTAATTAAGAAAATGGACTTAAATAAATTTATTTTTATTTTTCTAATAAATATATCGTCCCCTATCTTCAAATTAAAATAGTTGTTATTAAATTGGAAATTACCCTATTAGGGTGCTGATTTGGGAAAGGCATTCGTCAGCAGTGGGACAATATTATGTTAGATTTTAAAACTAACGCACTGGGCCCGCGTGGTGGAATATGGCCCACTCCCTCTCACAGAGGGTAGGCCCGTGTCCCAGCAGTGGGAACATTAAAGGCTGGTTGTGTTGTGTAAAAATATTACCTGTGCTCCTTTGTGAACAACGATTCCAGAGTAGAAGTTGTCAATGGTGCAGTCTTCTATGAGGACCTTCGCGCCTTCCATCGCGACGATACCTTGTGCGAAGTCGCTCTGCAACATAAATATCAGAATCCTTGTTGTAATATTAAAATTCTACTTTACCGGTTATCTGTATTATCAAGTTTAGTGACAACACTAACTTAGAAGAACTTCCCTAGTAAGCCTTAGGTTAGATATACTCTGTGGAATCTTAATATATATAAATCTCGTGTCACAATGTTTGTTCTCAATGGACTCCTAAACCACTTAACCGATTATAATAAAATTCGCACACCATGTGCAGTTCGATCCAACTTGAGAGATAGGATAGTTTAAATCTCAAATTATAGTCGCAATTTTAATTTATTGCTAATTATTTGTCTGTTATTATTTGACAGTCACAATTATCTGTTAACTCCAAATGATTCTAACAGATGTCGATACCTTTCGACTGGGTTCAGTAAGTAATCAATAGATGGCGCTGTGTTCCAAGTACTAACGTTTCACATAAGCTACAATTAAATGGCATAACCTGGTGGTTGAATGCGAATTTAATATTCATAGTTAAGACAGGACAACGTCTGTCGGGACAGCTAGTCTCTTAATAAAACTACGCTGTGTTAAATTTACTTTTGCCGTTTTTAATTAATCTCAACAGGTTATGGGCCCAGGCCACCTGATTTCGGTTTAAATACAACGAAAATACAAGTAATAATAAAAATACAAAGTAAATTCAGTGAAAAACAGTAGTTCCGTATAAACATAACCTAAGTCAACACGAGGTGCTTCGAGACGTGACACAATTTTCTTCATCAGCTAAATGTCTTCTACAAATAATATGGCACTGATTGAAAAGCTGACCGGAAGGGAAAACTATCCAACGCGGAAATTTGCCGTTTTTAATCAATCTCAACAATCCTACTATATTATATACTTACTACTATAATCATCTAAATATCCAAAAAAACATCTAAATATCCAAACATACAAATGTGAAAGTTTGTATGTTTGGATATTTAGATGTTTTGATGTCAGTTACTACGTTTATTTCAATTACATAAATCTTTAATATACGTGATTTGGAGATCAACTTTTAAGCAAGAAGATGCCTGTGTTAGGTGACTCCGCACATCCACTTAACATAACACAGAGTATGCAATTAAAAAGAGAGAAAAAAAAAATCAAAATTCAAAAAGGAGCGAATTTGCGTAATTTATGCGGGTGGGTTTTGGGTGTGTGTGTACGTGAGTGTGTGTAATAGAGTGAGTGTGTGAAACATATAGTTTATATCCTGAATTTAACACATAGGATAATTTTTTATCCCGGTAGTAAGCGGGCGAAGCCGCTTGCAAAACCTAGTGTAAAATAAAGATCTCGAAAATATAATGTCTGTATATTCTATAGTTGTCGTTGAGTGTGGAACTCTGAAACTGTATATTTACATACAAGTAAATAAAAATTGAAGTGTCTGTTTGTAATGTCAATATAATAGCTTTTTACTAAATGCATAAGAAAGTATACACTGAGAAATTTTAATAGTTGTTTTCCCGCGTCAGAACAACTTGCCATAAGGAGTACTTTCGAAGCATAGAGTAAAAGTAAAAAAAAAAGATTGCCATAAAGATGTTTTTGTTTTAAAATAATTAAAAATATATTCATCAAATCGTAAACGCGATTATCAATAGTAACACAAGAGGTAACTTGTAGGTACTACTCGAATCACACGCGCCGCCGACAAAGGGAACAGCGATGCATAAATCTTCAAAGCAAAATAAAAACTCGCACGTGGTGATTTTTCACAATGGTTAATCTGCCATGTTTTATTTCTAATATTTTATTTGTTTATAAAACAATTGTATTATCATGACCAAACCATTTCACTCCGGGAAAACAACCATTAAAATTTCTCGGTGTATATGGTACTTATAACTGATTTTTTTGAGTTTTTTTGTTCCAGCTTATCTCTGAAATAGATTTTGGCGTTTTTTTTAACTAAATCATGACACTAAAAGAAATGAAATCGTAACATAAATATTACCTGTGCGCTTGGCGACTGGTCCTGTATAATGCAGCTAGTAACATGTAATTTTCCGGACTTCATCACAATTACAGTGTTGACTAAGGTGCACAGTAGCCTCAGCTTGCGTAGCTGACAGTCTTCTGACAACATTAGCAGATAGGAGCGCATGTCTGTCGCCACGAGACTAGTGTCTGAAATAAAACATAAAGAAACAATGTTAGCACACGGAATTATAATCTAAACTAATATATATTATAAAGAAGTAAAACTGTTTAAGTATATGAAGAGTAACCTCTGGAAGTACTGTTCAAATAGGATATTTTCCAATTTATTAATAACTGTTTTAATTTGAAAATTGGGACGAAATAATGTAACAGAAAAATAAAAATAAATTGATTTATATCCATTTTCTCAATTAAAAATAAAAACAAGTTTATTTATTGTTGTTTTGAATTTACCGCCAAAACGCTACTTACGACTACTTTTTATATCACGTGACCACACGTGACGTCAGCTTTGTGTTAACGGCACCGGTACAAATACATTGTGTGGTGCAGTTTTAGAAGTATTTGTGCACAGAGGCACCGCACACCAGTAATACCATTTTCTATCTATTAAAAATCTTGTTAATTATAAACTCAACATTCACTTGTTTACAACTACTTTAGTTTACACAAAATTGACGTCACGTGTGGTCACGTGATAAAAAGTCATCGTAAGGAGCTTTAACAGGCAGCTTCGCGGCGTTTCAACGATCGACACGATCGAGCTCGGATGTTCCCTTTGATTCTGCTATAATTGTGAACCACCTAATAAACCTTTATAAAATACAGTCCACTAGCTTTCATTCCACCTGGGCCTATACACCATAACATAGTTCCAGGCCTAATGCGTGGGTATTTTTCCAGCCGCTTCAGCCATCATGGCCAGGGAAGTTAAGGACCACTCAATATGCATACTCTCAGACCGCATGGCTGTTCTGCAAGCGCTAAGCTACTTAGGCCTAAAGCCTTCAAACTCTAAGACTGCCAGTACGCGGTCGTCACTGCAGAACCTGTCGGCCCCATCGGCCATCTGTTCTACGACCAATGTGCCCTGCCCACTACCACTTACTTTCGGCAATTCAACCATTAAGGCTATGTCGTTTATCTTGGTCTTCCTGCGGATCTCTTCATTTCTTATTCGATCACGTAGGGAAACTGGGTACAGCCCTCTCCATTGCCGAATGATATAATAGCCACAGGCAAAGAACGAAAGAAGAAATATTAAGTACTGGAGGAAGTATATAATGTGAATTCTGTACCGTTCAAACTTGTGATATTGATGTTCGACAGCGCCACCTCGGGCATCTGGTGACTAAGGCCGCAGACCACCAGCTCTTCAGGCTCCAGAGTCAAGGCTTCGTCAGCTGATGTCATCATGCTGAGGTGGTACTCGCTGGTCAGATGCGAAGCCAGGAACTTCGATATCTCGTCGAACTGGAATATTGAGCCGCCTTCCCAGAGAGCTACTACCTAGAAATGAGCAGTAAAAAATGTATAGGTACGGTCACCAGGTAAGTAACCAGGGTCGTCGATATAGATGCTTTTTTAATAAGAAACCAATGGACGTTTTCGAATAAAATAAAATAAATTGAATACATTTTTCAAATTAAAAATAATTCGAAAACATCCATACACTTAATATTTGCATCGGCGTTAAACATTAATTTTAAATAAATATGTGATTTTGACCCACTTCAAAACGTAGAATTAAATTGAAATATTGCACACTTATGAAGGATCGATGACAATACAATAATTTCACATATTCGAGCCAGGGGGAGGGAAGTTGCTCGCGTCCGTAGGATTTACCATCTTTTCCAAGACCCACCCTACACGTCTCCCCCGGGTGGTGCTAAACGAGCAACAACGCCGAGTCTCGGGCGGCAGTTAGTAACCCGACCCAGATTGCCTAGCAAGCAGATCCTTGTTGGGGGTAGGAAATGACCTCCACAACCCGCAACTCCACTGTATTATGGAATCGGGGGCATTGGCTTCACCGCCCGTGTCAAGAGGTAGAAAGCCTCTCTAAAAACTCACCCTAATCCTAAGGTGGGAAGCGCGCCGAGAGGATGTATGGCTTACGGGTAGTAAGTTGCTAGTGCCAACCTCAACGGACCCGGCAAACGTTGTTGTATGAGCCTTCTTGAAGGAATAGGCGTCACCCTTCAAGTGACCACTTATTTCGACCTTACTCGTGGGAACAATATGAACGAAACCAATAAAACTTCAAATAATCCTAATAATATGATCCAACAACAATTTCACAAAAGTATGTTCATCAGAAACCGTAGCAACAGTCTACCATCAGTCGCAGCAACTAAAGCCAGCGATAAACAAACTCAAAACAATGAACTAGAGCTTAAAAATAATGAAAAGAACCCTTCAAACCCGTGGCAAAATGATAAAGTACCTCCTAAAAGGCAAAAAAGAAAGGAAACTAGCCCAATTTACAGTGACAATAATAAGAAATCAAAGAATACACCTACTTTCGCTGTGCCTACGCACAACAAATTCGACATCCTCAACAGTGATGAAACAGAAGAACCGGTCTCAGTTACAGAGTATATACCTAAACCGGAACCCATTTTTGTGACTGGAGTCATCGATGTCACAGCATTAAAATCCACTCTAAATGAAATTGTTGACAACAAATCTTATCAAATGACAACATTAAGATCTGGGCATATCATTAAGTTAATGCCCAATGATATACAAACTTATAAAGTAATCCGAGAGCAGTTTATAACTAACAATATATCACATTACACTTATAAATTAAAATGTGAAAGAGCATACAGAGTTGTATTAAGAGGACTACACTCCACAGAAGATACTGCACTAATAAAACAAGAGCTAAAAGAACAAGGACATGAGGTGAGACAAATAGTAAATGTTTTACATAGATCTACTAAAGAGGCATTGCCCGTCTTCTTCGTGGACTTGGAGCCAAACAAGAATAACAAAGAAATATTTAACTTAAGATACCTAAGTCAAATGAGAGTTACATTTGAAGCTCCTTATAAGAAAAAAGAAATAATGCAATGCAAAAGATGTCAGAGGTTTGGACATACTAAAAATCAGTGCTTTAGACCATTCAGGTGTGTCAAATGTGGTAATGATCATCCTACTTCTTCGTGCACCAAAACACCAGAGACAGAAGCTACATGTGCAAATTGTCAAGAAAGACATCCTGCAAGCTACAAGGGTTGCTTAAAATATAAACAATATAAGGAAAGAATACTACAAACAAAACCAACCAATAAAGAAAACCACCCAACCCAGAATACAAAATACATTAACATATTGGATCAAACAGTAAAACAAAACCTAAGACCAAATAGTCCATCAGAAAAAAGAAGCTATTCAGACGCAACAAAATACCAACCACTAACTGGAGCAATACCGAACCCAGAGAATGGGTCAGACAGATTAGAACGAATGTTCGCCAAATTTCAACAAATCATGATCACCATGATGGACAAAATGATGGACAGAATGATCCAACTTATCTCAAGCCTAATAACAAAATGATTAACACATTGCGAGTAGTCACTTGGAATGCCAACGGCTTGACGGACCGTCGTCAGGAGTTTCAAACATTTCTTCACATTGAAAAAATTGACATAGCTCTAGTTTCTGAAACAAGGTTCACTGCAAGATCTCACTTTGCTATACAAAATTACGCAGTGTACACAACAGACCACCCGTCAGGAAATAGTCATGGCGGAACAGCAGTAATCATTAAAAATAATATTAAACATTATGAACTGGAAAAATATCAAACGGATAAAATACAAGCAACGTCAATAAAAGTAGTATTTAATGATAAAGTTGAGACAACTTATTCTGCAGTGTATTGTCCACCCAGACACACGATAACAAAGAATGACTACAACACGTATTTCTCTTCACTTGGCTCCAGATTTATATGTGGTGGGGATTGGAATGCAAAACACACCTACTGGGGCTCACGCTTAATCACACATCGTGGAAGGCAACTCCATGGTGCAGTACAGAATCTGAGACTCGAATGCATGAGTACACGCGAACCAACATACTGGCCAACGGATAGAAGTAAAATTCCTGACTTGCTAGACTTCTTTGTAGCTAAAAACATAGGTCGAAACTACTTGACTACTGAAGTATGCACGGATCTATCTTCTGACCATACGCCTGTCATATTAAATGTAAGCTCATCAGTGGCATTAGTGCAACCCACAGAAAGACTCTATAACAAAAATACTAACTGGGAGATGTATAGGGACATAATCACGATGGGAATTAAGCTCATAAATCCGTTAAAAACGGTGGAAGACATAGAAGAGGCTATTGAGAACCTCAATAAAATCATACATGAAGCAGCAACTATCTCAACAAAAGTGCGAAAAAACTTACCCTTAACGCTAAATAAATATCCGAAAACGATTAAAGACAAAATATCAAAACGTCGTATTCTAAGAAAGATATGGCACGAATCTCGATATCCCGCAGACAAAACAGCGTTCAACAGATCTTCGAATGAACTAAAAGACCTCATTAGAAGTTTTACCAACAATAACCTTCAAAAGTTCCTTTCTAATTTGACTCCAAGTTTAGACACAAATTACTCACTATGGAAGGCAACACACAAACTAAAACGTCCCAATTATCACATCCCCCCTATCAGACAAAGTAACAGGAATTGGGCCCGGTCAGACACAGAGATGGCTAAACTCTTTGCTGAACACCTTAGCAATGTGTTTCAACCATTTCCTGAATTGAGACCAGAGCATGACGCCGAAATAAAAAGTTATCTGGAAATTCCACAGCAAATGTGTCTCCCATTAAAATATACAAGTCCTACTGAAGTGGCTGGGGAAATAAAACACCTAAAGGATGGCAAAGCACCAGGATATGACCAAATCGACAGCGTTCTTTTAAAAAATCTGCCACAAAAGGGTATAGTAGCAATTGTCAACATATTTAATGCCTGCCTAAGACTCGGCCATTTCCCAGGACAATGGAAGATAGCCCAAGTAAAAATGTTACCTAAACCCGGTAAACCACCCAATGAAGTAGCGTCGTACCGACCTATAAGTCTTTTGCCTGTAATAGGGAAACTCCTCGAGAAAATGTTACTGAAAAGAATGAAAGCACACCTAACTGACATTACCCCAAATCACCAATTTGGTTTCCGGGAAAACCACGGAACGATCGAGCAAGTTCACCGCATCGTAGACGTTATAAGCAGATCGCTGGAAGAAAAGAAATATTGCTCTGCAGTCTTTTTGGATATTAGCCAGGCATTTGATAAAGTCTGGCACGAGGGCCTATTATACAAAGTCAAAAAGATGTTACCACACTCGTTTTACCACATAATAAAATCTTATCTCAGCAAGCGATGCTTTGAAGTAAAGTTCAATGACGACCTTTCCGATTTGTGTGAGATCAAATCAGGAGTACCTCAGGGAAGTATACTGGGACCGGTTCTCTACACCATATATACTGCCGACATACCAACATCAGACAAGACTACGGTTGCAACATATGCAGATGATACAGCCTTACTATCTACACACACAGATCCAGTTACTGCATCAGAACATCTACAACACCACATTGATGAAATTGAAGAATGGCTCAAAATCTGGCGAATACACGCAAATCAAAGTAAATCAACACATGTGACCTTTACTCTCCGAAGGGACACGTGTCCACCAGTTACACTAAACAATGAAGAAATCCCGCAAGATGACAATGCAAAATACTTGGGCATGCATTTGGATCGAAGACTGACATGGAAAAAACATATATGGACAAAGCGGAAACAACTAGATTTAAAACTACGCAGTATGTACTGGTTACTAGGACGACACTCGCAAATGAGCACACACAGCAAGCTGACAGTATATAAAGCCATATTGAAACCAATTTGGGCCTATGGCATACAGCTTTGGGGTACTGCTAGCAATAGTAACATTGAGATACTGGAAAGATTTCAAACCAAAACACTGAGGACCATATTTAACATCCCTCAATACATCAGTAATAAGAACATATATCTTGACTTAAATGTACCAACTGTCAAACAGGAGATAGCAAAATGTAGCACCAAATACCAAAAAAGACTCGCAAACCACAAAAATGAGCTTGCCCTTAAGCTCAGTGGAGATCAAGGCCTTCAATATACAAGATTGAAGAGACATAGTGTCCCAAATCTAAAAGATAGATTCATCAGGATGGATTGAGACACCTACTCGATAAGTGTCTCGCCAAGCTAAAAAGCCTAAACAGATACACTCGTATCAGACAAAGCAGTGGCTTATTGTTGTGTCCAACAGATTGCCGCGGAGCAGGAAAGAGAAAAAAAAAAAAAAAAAAAAAAATATTCGAGCCTGGTATTTTTTTTTTTTTTTGAAAATACAAAAAAAAACACGCTTTCGTAGTGGCCGCGCTAAAAAAAAAATAGTTTCAATCAATCAATCAACTCAGCCTATCGCAGTCCACAGCTGGACATAGGCCTCTATCGTCCGTCTCAAGTAATAAATAAAATAGTTTAAAAATGTAAAAACCACATTTTTATAAAATTATTTTCTACTTTATAGTTTGGTTTTCTATTAAAGCGTGTTTTTAAACAATTATTTATTTACATAAATACTTACATTTCTCCTGCTCTTAATATTCTGCCATTTAACCAGTTCTCTAGCGAGATACTGTCCCCTGATGAACTCGTTCTCGTACAGCGACCACTTTGCCATTAAAACGTCAAGACGCGAGTTCATTTCCGCACTGAGACTTATGTAGTTTTGTGGAAAAGGGACATCTGTAATAAACGTGTCAAGATTTATTAACTGTTCTTTTCATGGCGATGTTTAAGGTTATGCAATTTACTAACACATAATAAAGAAATACCTAGGTTATCTCAACGTTGCAATCGTTATTTAAGAGAAAATTGCTTTTGATTCTGGCTATGTGTATACATATTATTAATGCTTGTGACTGTACACCCCTGCCCACCGCGTACCAATATAAAATGGCGCCTAGGGCACGCATCACATTTGCGGCCCTTCGTAAATTATCTTAAACTGAGCAAAGCTAGGTCACATAACCTTTCTTGACCAATTGTAGCCTTCAATAACGAAGGTAGTAATGTCAAGTTGTTAAAAAAATTGCTTGCAAACAAGAGAATTTGAATAGAAATAGGCAGATTTGGAAATACACATTCATCCTCGTACTGCACAATATAATCAAGTATCTCTTCAGATTTCTTAAATGTAGGTAGGTAACAAGTATGAAAAGGTTTTTATTTTTACACGCTTTATATTAGCTTCACTTGTATGTTTGTATGTAACCGACTCCTTTGAGCGCGATTTTGACCCACTTTAAACGGTCAGATTTCATTGAAACTTTGTAAACTTGTCGAGGACCGATGACAATTCAATAATTTAAAAAAAAAATGAGAAAAAAAAACACGTTTTTGTAGTTAGCAGAACTAAAAAACAGAAAATAAATAATAGTTTAAAAAACTAAAAAACACGCATTCAAAACCAAACTAAAAAAGGAGAAAATAATTTAATTCAATTAAAAGCGTGGGGTGTTTGACATTAATTGATTATAAAAATACCTCAAAAAGCACCCCACGCTTTTTAATTGAATTAAATTATTTTCTCCTTTTTTAGTTTGGTTTATAATGCGTGTTTAAAAAACTAAAAAACACGCTTTAAAAACCAAAGTTTTTAAAGCGTGTTTTTTAGTTTTTTAAACTATTATTTATTTTTATTTAATAATTGGGGACTTTTTGCCTGCCTGCCCCACCCTAGTTACGCCACTGCCTCTGCCCAACCCTTCGGGGAAACAAAGCGTTATGTTAATGAGTATCAAGCACACTAACCATCATCGTCGTCATCACTCAGCATGCTGTTCAGCTCCTTCATCTTCTCAAACGTATCTATAGCGCTATTCCTAAGTAGCGTAATGGACCGACCCAAATATTTCGGTATGGTGCCGTTCTGCAAATCTAACCAGAGCTGCATGCGTTCTTGTACTATGTTTGGTAGAAGGCCTTTATCGTCTGCCTCGTCCCATGGCATCCAGATTTCGCTGAAGTAGAATCTGGAAGTAAACGTGATTATGAGTCAGGAAGAAAAAAAAAGGGAAAGCAGAGGTACGTATCTAGAAAACCATTATTTCGTCAGTTATGAATTTGTGGCTGCATTTTATTATAATTTTTAGGGTTCCGTAAAAAAGACCCTTTATCTCGGGAACGCGTAGAGGTATCGAGTTGAAATTAAAACGATATACTCAGGTCTACAGTCTCTTGAAGCTGTGAAAAAATTTAACTTCTAACTTAACGTAAAAAAAGATACGGCCGCAAAAAACGTATACTTCGACACTCTCAAGGGAATCAAAATTTATAGGGTATTTTCCGTTGACCTAGAACTATGAAATTTGGCAAGTAATACCGCCTTATATTACAAGTATAGGGAAAAATCTGAAAACTATACATTTGTAATTAAATCATAAAAAAACAGGGTCTATATGCAAGGAACGGCGGTCCAATATTTTTATAATATGTACCTACAAATTTGTACGGAACCCTCGGTGGACGAGTCAGACTCGCACTTATCCGGTTTTTTCTATTTATGGAAGCCTATGTTATAACCTAATACCACTAATTGGTAACAAATCTCTATCTCGTCCAGCAATCAGGCGAGATCTTGTTTTCTAGATCGAAATTTTGCTTACTTTTCGAAATTATGCGTTTTTTTTATATTACTATAAAATTAAAAATACACATATTTATGGTAATGGTGTTATTAAAACATAAATCGAATCTCGAACCGAAAAATACGCATAGGCATCCATCCATTATTTATTATAGTGAAATGAAATGAAATGTTTATTCCGTAAATTCTTGTAATGTTAATTAAATTATGACCGATTAGGATATCGGATGCAAACTGTGTACACGATTTAAAATCGGTTAAAGATAGTAAAATCCGTTCCGATCCGATGCGATACGATCCGTTTGGTGGAAATCATCCTTAACGCTTTTAAATACAAAATATTTATATATTGTCAACTGTAATTTTTACATATAAAAGTAAAAAGATTTGTAGATTGTTAACAAGACATGTATATGTTACTGGCCAAACCCAATTTCAGGCCAAACTAGTTTGTCCTAGGCCAAACAGACTTATCCTACGCGTGATATGTCGCAGCCAACTAGCTTAATTAGCCATTTCGTTAACAGCCTTTGGAAGTAACGCTCGCCGGCCGCTGCCGCGGCACCGCTCGCTCGGCTCGCGCGCTTTTGGTCACAGTTAACCTAACCTAACCCATTTAATCGGCGTGCCCCGGCTTAATAAACCAGTTTGGCCTAGGACAAACTAGTTTGGCCTGAAATCGGGTTTGGCCGGTAACATATACACATGCATACACATTTTAATTTCTGTGTTATTTTATTTTTTCTACAATGTAACAATTTATAGAATTGTATAGGTCACAGCACCCAGGACCTCTTTAGATTTTAGAAACTTGATTTGCAAGACAAGAATTACCTTAATAAATCAATAAAATCAGCAGTTGACGCAACATTGATGCACTCCTCTCGTTGTTTCATGGTCGGCCAGAGCTCAATCAGCGGTACTTCATCAACTGTCTCCGGCAGTGACACCGATTCATGTTGTACGCTGAGCACATCAACATCAGCACACAAGTTTTCGAAGTCCACCGAGTTGACTGCTATGTAGGCGATGCAGGGAAATCTTACTTCTGCAAAATTTAAAATACTTTATTTTAATTAAATTACTTTATTTTAATTAAATTACTTTATTTTAATTAAAATACTTTATTTGACGGCGAAACATAGCGTTCATTCTTATTAACAATATTGATATCTATACTTTACCAGTGTTCTACAAATAAAATTGCTTGAATTTGAATTTATAACTTGGACCTCCACTTACACTCCTTTCACTGATTATTTATTTCAATGCCTACAATTTATAGAAGTAATTACTAATGATAACATTTCACAGGTTTTACTATAGAGTAATACTTAATTGATTCTTGAATGGTACCAATCTATATGTAAATAAAAAGAAAAGTCCTGACTGACTGACTTATGAACGCCCAGCCCAAACCCTTGGACCTAGAAAGCTGAAATTTTGCAAAGAGGTTCCCTTTATAATGTAGACAAGGAAAAGGAAGGATTTTTCGAAATTCAACCCCTAAGGGAGTTAAATAGTGGATGAAAGTTCCGCGCGAGCGAAGCCGCTGGCAAAAGCTAGTATGAATTAATAATGATTTATTTAAGTCTATAAAAATTTGTGAGAAAGAAAGAAAGAAAAATTGTTTATTCTGCACAAACAAAACGCACATTATAAAAATAAAATAAAAAATTAAACATAAAATGCACCCATACAAAAGTGAGAGCAGTCTGTGATGGCCCAGTGGTAAACGCCGGGACTTACGTGTTGTTGTAGGTCGTAGGTTCGAGCCCAGACAGGCGCTTTACTTTGTGTAAATTATTTCATCATTAGGGGCCATCCATAAATTACGACACACAAATTTATATGATTTTTTGACCCCCCCCCCCCCCCCGACCTTGTCACAGGTGGTCACACTTGTAAAACCCCTTGTGTGACGTCACATAATTATTAAATTTATATTTAGAAGTAAGAGTAGGTAAGTAGAGCTTTAGTACTTTAGGTCAAAACATGTGACGTCATAAAGCTTTTGCCCCCCTGGCTCTTGTCACACAATGTCACATTTCGTTGACCCCCTCCTCCCCCCTTAACGTGTGATGTAATTTATGAATGGCCCGTTACTGCTCTCAAAAAGTTGAAGGAAAAAATTGTGCGAAAACCGGCATGTCCTACAACTATAAACTCAGAAGACATGTGACATCTACCAATCCACAAAGGGCCCGCGTGGTGGATTACGGCCGACTCCCTCTCACAGAGAGGAGGCCTGTGTGCTGACAATGGGAACATTTTAGGCTTTTTACGTAAAACATTATGTTGCAATTCACTCACGGTTACCCGCCAGCATCCTAGATAAAAGACTTAGCCCCCCATTGCTTAAAGTTAAGTAATGATCAGCCACTGTTTAACCATACATTTATGATGTTTAAACAACTCTTTAACTTTAATCAACGATAGTAAATAAACCCCGTAATGTACGCTGTTTTAATCCAAGACACAGAGTGCCAAAATTTCCTACTAACAAACAATCAACTCCCATATTTTATACATATGATAGTGGGTTATACATACGCCAGCACATCAAGCTATCACAAACTGTCAAATTTTCCCAATAGGGTATTTTCCAATTTAATAAAAACTATTTTAATTTGAAGATTGTGACGAAATATGTAACAGAAAAATAAAAATAAATTGATTCATATCCATTTTCTCAATTAAAAATGATTTAAATCAAACATATTTTTCGTTTGTTTTGAATTTACCGCCAAAACGCTACCTACGATGACTTTTTATAACGTAACCACATGTGACGTCAACTTTGTGTAAGCTAAGGTAGTTTGAAACAAGTGAATGTCAAGTTTATAATTAACAAGATTTTTAATGGATAGAAAGTGGTATTATTGGTGTGCGGTGCCTCTGTGGACAAATACTTCTAAAATTGCGCCACACAAAGTAATTTTACCGGTGCCGTTTACACAAATCTGACGTCACCTGTGGTCACGTGATAAAAAAGTCATCGCAGGTAGCGTTTTGAAGGTAAATTCAAAACAACGAAATATAAATTAGATTTTAATAGTTTTTAATTGAGAAAATGGAAATGAATCTATTTATTTTTAAGTTAAATATCTCGTCCCAGTCTTCAATTTAAAATTGTTTTAAATACCTAAATTGGAAAATACCCTATTGAATATGAACCTTATCATTTTGTGATAACGTTGAAAATGTATCTGAAATTTCCTAGTTCCTCGACTCACCCCATTGCATCGCATCGCCCGCCCGCTCTATTACTTCGTTTTTGCATAGATTTTTACTGACTTTTGCCCTCACTCATAAGAGTCGCATCGTGATGTTAAATAGCCTATAGCCTTCCTCATGAATGTGGCTATCAAAGAAGAATTTTTCAAATCTTCCTAGTAGTTCCAGAGATTAGCACGTTCAAACAAACAAACTCTTCAGCTTTATTATATTACTACCTTTTGCTAGCGGTTTGCCCACATGGAGGTCGGTGTATTATACAAATAAACCTTCCTCTTGAATCACTCTGTCTATTGATGAAAACCACATTAAAATCTGTTGCGAAGTTTGAAAGATGTCAGCGTACAAACACGAAAAGCAACTATGTTTTATACTATGCAAGGATATAGTATAGATAGAACTTACCAAACTTCTTACAGAAAGCTTTGGACAGTTTCCACAGAGCATCCCAGCCGACAGGCTCGACCTGCAGCTCCGCCTGCATGGCCCACTGCTCCAGAGCTGAGCCACGACCAACGCTGAACACACGCCTGAACTCCTTCTTGATCTCTTGGTCGGTGCGAGAAAATGTATACACTGATGGCATCTGAAATATAAATATAGGGTTCAGCTAACTGAATACTATTGTTTTTGTTATGACTTTATGAGTGACTTTCTAAATTGATAAACACACATGAGAGTGATACCAATTTTGTTGGATAGGAAACCAAATGTCTGAGTTAAACTATTCTATATTTTTTATCAATATTAAGTGTCTTTAAAGTTTATTGGGCAGTGGGTCATCTTTTAACTAACTAATAAATTTTGAAAAATAACAAAATTCTATTCCTACTTAAACTAAAATAAAGCGTCGAAAAATTCATCCTCATCGCTGTCGACTGGTAATGTACCCAAGAGAATGGCGGCATTACATATTGAATTAAGAAGCTGATAATAACAACCTTATCCTGTATGATTCTGTATGGTCCTATTCCTGTATGATTAATCAACAGAACTCTTTTACTAGTATGTAGTAAACATGACATAGAAATACGGTAACGAGAAAGGATTCCTAAATGTGTAGTGTTTTTATACTTTTAGCTCGACACTTTAACTGCAAGAACCACCAATAATGGCTTCTTCTAAAACGGAAGTCGTTTTAGTAGAAGCAATTGGTGGCACAAAAAAATGTTTACTTATAGTATAAAAATGATGTATTTGTAACAATGAGAACAAGAAATTTAGTTATCATGTAAACACGCTTTCAAAATATAAACGGTAAAATGACTCATGTAAAAAGACAAAATTTAACGAAATTTACAGTGTTTAACAACGCTTAATTCATATTTACCTTGTAATGTATATCAGTGCGTCGTCTTAGGGTGACCTTTTGTATTATTTGGAATGTTAATTTCTATTTTTCTTTGGCGTTGCGTTAATATTATAAATTAATTGAAAAAATCTTATTTTTCAACCGCTGAACACAAAACTTGAGAAAATTTAAACTGGTTGTCACTTTGACATTTTGTTGGGCGTGATCTTCTTGGCAACATTCCGTTATACGTAACTACCATGTTCAATGATACTTCGTACATACTAATTCCATGGTTTCACTACAGCGGTCGGGGGTGTCGACGTTATGGGTCTTAATCGGTGTCTTCGCGAGGCGCGAGGACCTCGGCGGCGGCGAGGTCGGAATGACTGTTGTGTGCGGTGTGTGCGAACTGTACTGGTGGCCCCATTTCTTTCCTGGAGGAGAGTAATGGAGTCGTCTGGGTCGGAGAGGACATGTCTCGGCCGTCGGACAGAGCCACAGACATATAAAACAGTAGGACAGAGCTAATCCTACTGGGGACATCAGTGGCGCCCTTCACAATCAAGGGATTGCGGTGTTTCTCGGCTTTATCGAAGAAACGCTTCGTGTTGAGTTTCATGAACTGACTGACCGTGGGGATTTTCAGATCGAAATGGAGGATCTCGTTCCGAACGAACCATGGGGCGCCTGTGGCTTGCCGGAGGAATCGGTTCTGGAGGGTCTGCATCCTATGGATGAATCGGGGGTTCGCGTGTGCAAAGACTGCACACGCATACGTCATGATGGGCCTTATGCACGCTGTGTAAATCCGCAACTTGCACTTGAGTAACAATTTGCTACGTGCGTTCAGAACAGAGTGTAATCTGCCGAGAGCGAATAAGCGGCGGACGTGTCCTGAACGTATTCATACTTGTCCAACTTTGTACCTACCATATCCGACAAATAAATATCTTTGTCTTTGAAGGCGGTAGTACGTGTTTGTTTCAGTTTATATTATTAGGTCAGGCATTTTATTTTTCATTTTACACAATAATAATCAAGATATTTTTTAAAAGTTTATATACATTTTAAAATAAAGCCATAGTGCCATTTTGTTCGATAACTTGTTGCCATTTTGTAGGTAGGTAAGTAGGTAAGACATAATCCTATTGCTAAAGATATTTCGGGATCAAAAATAAGTGACAAGTCGTTATGACACTCCACTCCTCCACACTACCCTTTACAGAATTCTGAAGACACCGAAACAGGTGGAAATCTGAGGATGAAAGGTCAGGTACGGTGGATGCATTAATACTTCCTAACCAAGCTCTCTAAATTTTTGCTGAGTGGCTAAATATGTGCGTGATCTGGCGTTATCATGATGAAAGCCACCCTTACCGTTGATCAATTTCGGCCATTTTTACACGCTTTATATTAGCTTCACTTGTATGTTTGTTTGTTGGTTTGTTTGTTTGTATGTTTGTATGTAACCGACTCCTTTGAGCGCGATTTTGACCCACTTTAAACGGTCAGATTTCATTGAAACTTTGTAAACTTGTCGAGGACCGATGACAATTAAACAATAAAAAAAAAATGAGAAAAAAACACGTTTTTGTAGTTAGCAGAACTAAAAAATAGAAAATAAATAATAGTTTAAAAAACTAAAAAACACGCTTTAAAAACCAAACTAAAAAAGGAGAAAATAATTTAATTCAATTAAAAAGCGTGGGGTGCTTTTTGAGGTATTTTTATAATCAATTAATGTCAAGCACCCCACGCTTTTTAATTGAATTAAATTATTTTCTCCTTTTTTAGTTTGGTTTTTAAAGCGTGTTTTTTAGTTTTTTAAACTATTATTTATTTCTCAATTTCTAGCTTGTGTCTCATCAGCAGTTAAGATCCGAATTGATGGTTTAGAACAATGTCCTTCCAATCCCACCATACACACAGCATCACCTTATGCGAGTTTTGATCTTTTTCGAACGTTCTTGTCGTAGGTGATCCACTTTTCAACACCAGTGATCAACATCATCATCATCATCATTTCAGCCGAAAGACGTCCACTGCTGGACATAGGCCTACCTCAAGCCGCCACTTCGACCGGTTCTGTGCTTCCCGCATCGAACCCTCCAACTTTACGTCTTCCGGTGCGCGGTCACCACTCCAGAACCTTTCGGCCATCTGTTTTGCGAGCAATGTGCCCTGCCCACTGCCACTTAAGTTTGCCAATTCTTCGGGCTATTTCAGTTACCTTGGTTCTTCTGCGGATCTCCATTCCTGATTCGATCACGTAGGGAAACTCCAAGATTGATCACTGATGGGGAGGGCTACTCCCCATCAGTGATCAATCTTATCAAAAATACATAGTTTGGTTTCATTATGTTTCAAATTCAATAGAGAGATCATAATTTTAATCAATGTTAATTTAATACTTATCATTCCAGGGGCGCGGGTTGTTCGAAAGAGATACCGCGGCCCATGGCACACAGGCAACTGAGGGAGCACGGGTGGGTTTTAGTCAGTACAAGTCTGACACGCCCTCTTGTTCCACCCAGAGCGGGAAAAGTTATTTGATGATTTCCCACCCAACAAAAAAAAAACCTATCATTGAACAGCGATTTAATGCAAAGGTTATAAAAAAAATTAAAGTGTGATTATAATTCAGTAAATACATGTACGTGTTGGTCACGAATCATGTTTTAATCAACATCCAACCTAGCATTGAAAATTTTAATTTGCGAGTTACCCTGGAGTTTTCTAGTTTTATTTACTCAAATCTCAGGACAGCCAATGATAAAAACCACTGACGTCATAGCATCCTAGAGAAACTTGTCTCCAACAAGTTCGGTAACTTAACTTGTATTAAGAAGATTAGCGAGATTCCTCAACCCGTCTGAAGTTCGATAGCTGCTGTCCTCTGATCTGAATTATTTATTGCCGAACACGTAGGATGGCGCGGCGGGGCGGCGGCGGCGGCGCGGCGCGGCGGCGGCGGTGGTTTTACCGAAGAATCTGTATTTATATAGGTACCCAAGAAAATACTTTTGATACCCACAGATATTTTTATATTTCTATGGGAGTAGGTAGGTACCCCACGACACAACACCTGTCTGGTCAGACGATCAACTCTTTTCATTGGACCAAAGACTACAATAGTATCATTGGACGAACTTCACACTGTGTATGGACACTCTAACAAATATGGCAAGGAAAAGGAAAAAGAATGAAACGTAGGTTTAATGTAACCCGTAACAAAATATTCGTAACAAAATATTTATTTTTAAATTATAAACAAAAAAAAACAAACTAACTAACCAACCAACTTAAAATTATAACGTCTATAGAATTTTAATTAAAGTCCGTTCACACTAATTTTACCTCTGATTTTACGTCACTGTCAAAATGAAAGTCATCTTTGTTCCAGTTACAATAAGGTTACTTTTGGGTTACTGCCACTAAAAAGTCTGTCAATATCACAGTGATCTTTATTCTCGTTACAATATGGTTGCTGCTGTCAGAGGTAAAATAACTGCAAACGGACTATATACGCGACCTCGTAATTGCTTTACTGTTTACTACCCACAGGTTTAATGTCACTTGCCTGACATAAAACAAGGTCTATTTGTCACAGCACTGACAGCTAGATACTTAGTTTCAACCTGAGTGATATGTCAAATATAAGATCGAATTATATTTTTTTTGCTTTTATGCTAGCATACGATGTTTTCTTTCAGCATTTTGAGACGAATAACTGAACGACAGAAGATAAACATAGGCCAATCGAAGACATCATACAACCCGCACTGAGCCCGCGTGGTGGATTTACAGCCCAGTCCATCTCACAGAGAGGAGGCCCGTGTCCGAGCAGCGGGAACATTAAAGGTATAGGCTATCAGCTGATGCTAGCTTATCTTCTTTCTTGAATTCAACATGACAGGAAACCCATTCAATGATGCCACAGAAATAGAAATAATCACTCGAAGATCGTCGTAAGTCTCCGTCGAAGTGACTTCGAACTCTCGTAGTACCCTCACACATATTGTCTTTATTAGCTTTGTGCCGAAGAACCGTCCTGAAAATATATACAGATTAATTGAAAACATTTAGAATCTAGATAGTTCTCGATGATCTTGATACGTAAATGCTACATTGCTTGTGATCTCTTCTCTCTCTCCTGCAGGGGAGTTTGTTGCGCCACTTCTTCTTCCCAGCTAAAGCACTAGGAAGCGGTGAAGGGCGGGTGTTTTGGGGGACTGTCTTATGTAATTTTGACGTTTTTTATAACCGACGAAAAATTTCAACACAGCGGGTTTCGGTCAGAATCATAATACTAAACCCAAGGTTGCGTGTCGACGTCCCTGGAACCCTGTATGTATGAGGTCGAGATCCTCAGCAATGAAGGTACGATAAAACGAGAAATGGTTCGTTACATACCCAAACAGTCCATAGGTCCGGAACTGAATGGTAAATAACAGTTCGGGTTCCGTTTCTTCACGTTCTCAGGACTAAACCTCTCTGGATCGAAGAGTCCTGGGTCAGACCAGAACCGAGGGTCACGATGGAGGTGGTATATAGGAGCCAATAGCGAACAGCCTGCCGGGAGAGTGTGGCTACCTAGAAATTTAATGTAGGAGTTAAAATATGGAAAAAGTTGACAGAACAAAAAACACCAATAATTCGAATAAAATTGCGATTTTATAGAATGATCATAGCTGCGTAGGTATCACAAAACGGCTGCTCGAATGACTATATTTTATATCCCTGAGGAGTACTAAAAATATTCCGAATAAATCCAGCGGGGTAGATAATTGTGTAACACACTAACACCACCAGTAGGAATGGTGGACAGTAGAAATTAAGGAACAGTAGGAATGGCGGTGGCTTTCATTTTGACAGTTCAACTACATTTTCACCTCACAACCTCGGAAAGATTCTGTTTGTCATTCAAAATCTGCGTGCAAAAGTGCATTTTACCCGCTAGCGTGGACGCGGGGCTTGCGGACGGTGAGTACTGGGTAGCTCGTTGTCCGGTAAGGACCAAGCCCGAGTCGACGGCGCTTTGTGTTCCACGCGCGCCTTTAAGAGATTTCAGCATCAACTGGTGGGGCCCACAAGGGCAGATGCCTGCCAGGGGTGCGGGTTGTTCGAAAGAGATACCGCGGCCCCTGGCACACATACAACTGAGGGAACACAGGTGGGTTTTAGTTTTGTCAGTAAAAGTCTGACACGCCCTCCTGCTCCACCAGAAGCGGGAGAAGTTATTTGATGATTCCCCATACAAAAAAACACGAAAGTGTGGAAGTGAAAGAATTTTTTTATGTTGCGTGTGACGTCATGATGTGATCCAATGGCGATTTTTGGGTGCCGTTCGACCATGTTATTTTGCATAATGAGTTCGCTGTTGTAGTTGGAAACTTCATGGTGTAGGTTTTGCTGGATCAACCATATGCGTTGAAATATTGTGTATGTTACGGCTAATAGCCGAAGTGCGGCTACACCTAGTTTTAGCCGGCTATTAACTAGGTGCAGCTGGACTAGCGCTCGCCGGCCGCTGCCGCGGCATCGCTCGCTGCGCTCGCTCGGCTCGCGCGCGTTTGGTCGCAATTCTAACCTAACCTAACCTAATCGGTCGGTAAGCAGTATGGTGCAGTTCACAATTTATCGACAGTTTACAATCTCGCGAGATAGATTATAATCTAACGGTATTTACAATTTTTCGGTGACATAAGTAGGATACATCTAAGTTTAACCGGCTGCACGTAGTTATAGCCGGCTAAAACTAGGTGTAGCCGTACTTCGGCTATTAGCCGTAACATGTATCTTGTCGAAATGTCGACCAATATGAGCATTGAAGTCGGCGAGTATTATAAGCGTACATTTTCTTGGATTTTGTCCAATCAAGTCCAATATGCCTGTGAAGGATCTGATGGCTTTCGAGGTACAGCTGTTGATGTGTGAGTTGATAATGTACAGAGGAGTTTGTTCGTCTTTTCCCGTGCCAACCTCAAGGTGGTTGACATCGCGTCGGTATCTTTTTACTGTTGAGTAGTTCAACAAGTCTGGGCAAGTGTACTTAATTGCGATAGAGGTCGGGTTTCTGAGTACTGTGTATCCAGTGTCGTCCGCAATTACGTCTGTTAACGGTGTAAATAGTGTTGCCTGTTGTTGTTCGCACGGCGTTAACGAATTAACCGGTTGGGGGCTGTTCGTTTGAGGCTGGGGTTTCGTGGATTTTTCATATTCTTGTCGTGTGTTGCGCCGATTACCTAATGGTTTGGTATGATGTGTTTTAACGTTGGTTGGAATTTGCATTAGGTTTATCCGGTTGGTGATGTATTGTTTGTCATTGGTCCGGACCCAGCTATCATAGTGGTTATTCTGGTAGAGGATGTGTATTTTGCCGGGTATTGGATCGCCCGTAGGTGAATACACCTGTGTATTTCCGTTGTTTTTATGCACATGCATGTATACGAGGTAGAATTCAGACGCGGCGATAATTACATCTTTGCCACCCCAGAATGTTTCGTTAAATTGCGCGGTTATGTAATTTGTTTTCCTTTGTTCCTGGGAGAGAATGCTGTTGGGAAGAAATTCTTGTTTATTACCTATTTAGAAGTGCTAGGTGAATTCTAGCATCATGTTGATGTTCCAAAACATATGTGGCTAGGTCTTGACGGACATTTCTGTGATCAAATGTTAAGCCCATTAAAATGTTTATTTGGTGAGCTATTGCACCAAACAAACAATTTCCATCTTTTGAAATGGGCATAATTAAATCCATTTTAAGCGCTTTTGTTTGTAGGGCGAGTCAGAGACACGTGCACATAGGGGCTGAAACTCGCTAACCTTAAAGTGTGTTTTATGAGCTGAGCTTTTTTTTTAGTTAGTTTTTAATTTTTTGTTTATCTGTAAAGCAAAAACGTGCGATGGCAACTTCAGAGTTCGGGACACCTATTTTCGCCATTTGTTTCCGGTTTTTATGGTCCTGGCTACTTGCAATCCAATTTGAGGAATTTGTTGCAGTGTTACAATAATAGTAAGTTCCCTAAGTACGGCGTCATGGACGGTAACTTGTTTTCTGCTAGAATAATGGCGTGAATCAGTCCTTCCTATTAAAATGGGTATATACACGCTGGTCCACAAAGACTGCTTGAGGTGATTTCAGAGAGCGCGCTCGGCGAAGCAAGGCCCGCCGTATGCATTATAGCTAACGAAAGAAAGAAAAAGAAAGAAAGAATATCGTTTATTTGGTCACAGTCCGTAAAACACAAAATACAATAACAAATTTAAAAAAAGTGTACAATAAATAAATAACTACAACAGTGTGTGCCTTACGGCTGCGCCAAAAAGGTTCATTTCAGCATTAATGCCAGACAGACTGATGCTGTCTGACGCTGGTTTTCTAATGAACCTTTAGGGAAAAGTGACGAAGAGTACAAAACAGTTTTAACATAGGTACCTAATACATAATTTTATACTTATAAATAAATAAGTACACACACATAAACTTACAAAAGCAAAAAAACGTGAACAACAACAGTACTAAAACCTTTTCCGAGCGATTATACATACTCGTATATTGAATTAATAAACTACTGATGCACTCACTCACAAAGCGCTACAAGCCGCCGGGAGCGGCGGACATTACATTGCCAGTTATCTCGTTTTTAAATTACGACAAGAAAACTAACTGTGGGTTATTTGGAAAAAAACTCGAGTATTTACAATAACAAACCCCTGATAACGAATCCCTGTAATGTAATATTAGTAACGATCCCACTGGGTCAGTCTCTGGGGTCCGTCGGCCTCCAGCAGCTCATCTCCACTGCAGGCTGAAGCGCACTTATATCACTTTTGCTTGCTTGTTTTGTGTTTTATACAAGGTGTAACTGAATAAACACAAGTCCTCTGATTGAGCCAAAGAGAATTGAATCTTATTTCAAGAGAATGAGACTCGATTTTAAAGGCATAAATTAGTGCAAGTGTCGACACGATTTTCTATAGCTGTTAGCTTTAAAGTGATTTTTAGTCATTGTATTATGCTTTTAGCTCAATGCTCGATTGGAGTATTTGAGGTCTTGCGTTAGTTATGTTACATGTTATATAGTTACCCAATTTCACAAGAAGCTACACAGAGGCACGCACACCATAACACAGTTTGATTTCGAAGCCAGACGTAAGTCAACAACTGGTGCGTGCGAGCAGAGGCGACCGTATGCGTCGAGGGCTCAACTCGGAACAAATATGATCAGAGTAAGTAATAAGTAAAAAATGCTAGGCAGATGATGCGACTTTACAAGATCGTTTATACTTGCATAGCTATTCATAAGTATTCGACAGGCTATCGTATCGAAATTGCCCGGCCCCCCCCCCCGGCAACAAACAACTCTCGGAAGAAAGAACGGTCGTCTATTTGATAATTTTCGGGTTTTGGATTCGTTAACACCGTTTAAAATAGGCCTCCTAGGATAAAATTGATTGATGTTCGATTCGGGAACGGAAGCGTATGGAATGTTTGTGAATAGCTATGTACATCCATTTTCGGAGAAGCCAGTAGTTGTTAAAACCCGTTGTAAAAAAACTTACTGATAGTAATATCTTCATTAATAGTCCTCTGCAGCGCAGCTCCGATAGGGAACAGTCGCAGCACTTCTTTGAACACCATCTCTAAGTACGGCATATTCTTGAAATCGTTGTCAGTCACATCTCTGTCCTCGTCACCGATCACTTTCTTGATTTCTGCGTAGAGTTTCTCCTAGAAATATTTCACATTATATAAGCAAGCTTTGTTAATTGTCTCTTCACATCCGTTATATAAATTATATTATTTCTTTAAGTAGATTTGTACAGTAGTTATTTTCGACTCACAACCTCAGAAAGATTCTGGTTGTCATTCGAAATCTGAATGCAAAAATGCATTAAATTCGCTACAGTGGGAATAATTTTTAAAATTCGAACCTTCCTATCAATAATTTCCAATACCGCCAGTTCACTACAAGTGAATTAATACTTATTTCAAATCAGTGCGCCAACCGTATTTTTAGAATAATCGGACTGGCCAGCACGCCGACTGCATAATAAACCTTTTAAAATTTTAGTCCGTAGACAGAGAATGCTCTGTTGCCATTAGGCACGGAAGAGAAAAAACAGGCATCTCTTCCGTGCCATTAGGGATGATTCTCATTACACCGTGCCGTGTTCGGGCAGGGCCGATTCCGGGGCGGGGCCGGTGTGGAGCCCGTCCGTGCTGCACGTTTATATTACACCGGGTCATAAGCCGCCACGGTCGCTTCAATATAGCGTAGTGATTGTGAATAATTGTCAGTATTGTAATTTAATAATAATGGATTTATCTTTACTGGAGATGGCTGCTATTGCGATAGCTATTGACGAAGAGGAAGCAAGGAGTAAGAAGAACCGGATTAAACGAAAATGGAGCGTGCATCCTCTTTGGAGAACGTGTAAATTTTAAGGAGAATTTAATACTCTATGTAGATACTTACCAGCCGATGAAGATAAATTCTTTGGATATTTTAAAACGTCCAAAGAAAACTTTGACATTTTACTAAACGTGTGGATAAAAATATATGTAGAGCTTCGGTGAAACAAAAGAACGTGCGTAGTCCCTCACTAAACATTCGTCGCTCACTGCTCGTAGGGTACTGTAGAGGTGTGATACCTCTGTGAAGTGTATGGGACACAAACTATTAAAAGAAACAACGATTGGAGCTTAAGTACGTGTGACCACGTATAATTCAGATATAAGGTACACGACAATGCTGCGCTTAAATTAATGATAGAATATTTTTATATTAAAGAAAATTATCCGTCACTGTCTTTTTATTCTTTATCTCCAATTAAATACTTTCTGGCTGTTCGAACAATAGCCATTATTAGCTGCCAGCAAACATAAGGTTTCATGCTGGGCATACAACCTTTACATGAGCTACGCCCACCCTTGAATAAATGGATGAATGCACTCCCATAATTGTGCAATCCTTTTATTCACAACGTTCGAACAATCAGAAGGTTCCTGCCTAGCCCTAAGAGAATTTAATTTATTAACTCGGGAGACGTTGAAACAAAATGAGGTACCTCCCTTACAAGGGAAGGCTCAAGGACAGGACAAACAAACCACAAGTTTGACATCATAATAAGTGTCAATGAAGTTAAATATTTAAGTGTGCCATAATGCACCTTATGCAAACTATATTTGTCATGCTTGAACCTCGTCACGCCAAAACCCGAGGAAAAGACGCGACGAGTCCTCAGACACAAGCAAACAATCAATGTGAAAGTTCACATTGGTCCGGAAGGGTTAAATTGAAAAAGACCTAAACATCAAAAACTTTTGTTCCATCGGACGGCATTAAGTCAGAGGGAAGGAAAAGGTTAAGAAGTCAGACCACCCTATAAATTATGTTCACACTCCAGAGGTAAAATCTAAAAAATAATATAATCACTCCTCTCTAGTTATTAATAGTTACGATGAAAATCTGTGAGTCCATAATCAAAAGCTGTACCAGCAGTGTCTACTCAACACTCTTTGCGAAGACTATGCTTCTTTAGCAAAGTTGGTCCCGGCTTGTGGTGCAGGTAGAGAGTCCCCAACTATAAGCTGAACCACTGGTGTCAACTCAACACCCTTTGCGAAGACTATGCTTCTATAGCAAAGTTGGTTGCGGCTTAGAGTGAGTATCCTCCTCCCTCTATGTGGAATCACAGATTTGAAGATTAATTAACTCGCGTAGTTACTAAACACACGTTATTATCTTCTGGAGTACGTTCATACTAGTTCACCGTTGTGAACCCTAATTAAAGAAGACGTAGGGGTGGTCTCCTTCCCGCGGACTCTGCATGGCTGTGAGGAGTGACACCCGGTGACCCGGTGTGGCCTCACGTTGTCGTCCGATCTTGTCTCATGTAATAAATACAAAATAACAAATATTAATAAAATGTACAGTTAACCAAAGTAAAATAATGGATTAATATTTACATGTTTACATCTAGTTGACATTGAAATTATAGTATAATAATGACACTAAAAAAATTAATTAATTTGACAAAAAGGGACAATAAAAGAAAACTATAAATTAACGAGAAATGGTTTTAATCTAACATGAAAAATCTCCCTGATCTTTCTATTATTTAATCTTTTAAATTTATGCTTTACTATGAACAATGTTTCTATAAATTGCCATAGAGAAAATGTCTTTATAAAATATTTATTAAACTTTCTAGAACTTCTTTTGAGTTTATTTAATTCTGAAGTTAAGTTTTTTATTTCAGTTTGTCCAGCATATTTGTATGCGACAGTTTTGTTAATAGGCGCTATTTTTATATTATAAATGGTGCGCTTTCGTCGTAACGAAACATTACTGAGTTTTCTTTTTCCTTGTTTTACTATTATTGGACAATATCGATCCATAGGTTTTCCAGTTTTATAACTCTTAATATTTTTTAACTTTTCAACTATAACTTTTATATCATTTCCATTGCTTGTTTGAGTATGAGGCATTGGAATGATCTCAATTTCATTTAATGAGCTGTATGACTGCTCAGGTGAAGCTGTGACGACCTTAACTATCTCCTGCTCAGCTTTACTTTCCTTTGACTCTAAAGCAAACTTAAAATCATCACCCTTTGGAGTCACGGATGACTGCTCGTCCTCCTTCGTATCGGTTGGCAATGCGAGTTGATCGGTTTCAACCACCGTGGACATTTGTTCATACTCAATGTTATGATCGATGATGACGTTATTTTTATGTGTTTCGTCATCGCGAACATTGTTTTCCTTGGACAAGGATTCATTCTGAGGTTCTGAAACATAGCTATTAAGATTAATAATTGGAATGCTCTGACCCGATTCGTCCCTCTCTTCCTCGTGTTCGTTCTCGAACACTTCGCTCAAATCTTCTTCAGCATTCACAGGACTGCATTCGACTTCCTCCTTGACATCATGGCTGTCATCGTGGATGTCATCCTGATTGTCATCATTTTGTTTCATTCTAGAAAATAATTCAGCATCATTATTTTTATCAACAATGCTTTCCTTTCCGACTTCCTCAGCCGTTGTTAGTGCAATGGTTTCCTCTTGCACTAAATATTTGTGCCATGGGTGGCATCTGCACTCGAACTCTTCCCTCAATTTGTTGCATAAAGTTTCAAAGGACATACCTTCACGGTATATAAATCTATGAAACATTAGGGCAGCGCTATCCATATATGCGCTTATTATGAGCGCCCAATCGCTCTTACGCCATCCATAATGGTTAGCTTCCTCAACAAACTCACTAATAAATTGTTCGACACATTCATATCTATTCGTGCCCGAAAAGAATTTATTAATTTCTGGCCAGAAACATTGATATGCCATCTTCCTTACTTTCTTTTATCATACAAATAATAAAAACCACTTAGCTTTATTCGTCTTCTTCTTCTGGGTGCGATAGGCCTTGCCTTATCGTATATTACTTACGAACTTTTTAAACGTATAAGGGGGTTTTTTACAATATGCGCTTTGTGTGCGCACTAATATCGCGGGGGTGCTCCGGTATTGATCGCGGCACCTCCACCAAGTGTAGAGGTGTGATACCTCTGTGAAGTGTATGGGACACAAACTATTAAAAGAAACAACGATTGGAGCTTAAGTACGTGTGACCACGTATAATTCAGATATAAGGTACACGACAATGCTGCGCTTAAATTAATGATAGAATATTTTTATATTAAAGAAAATTATCCGTCACTGTCTTTTTATTCTTTATCTCCAATTAAATACTTTCTGGCTGTTCGAACAATAGCCATTATTAGCTGCCAGCAAACATAAGGTTTCATGCTGGGCATACAACCTTTACAGTACGCAGCACGGAAGAGTGTTCGTGTTACGATGGGACGTGGAGGGGACGGGGCAGGTCCGTGCAAAATCCGTGGTGTAGACAAGCCTCGTCCGGGCCCGGACGGGACGCGGCTCATGCACTGTGTAATATAAACTACTTCTACAAAATGTGTGTAACGTTTCAAATCCGTGCCCCGTCCGGGCCACGTACACGGTACGCCCCGGGCACGGCCCGGCCGGTCTAATGAGAATCATCTCTTATGCTGCTAGCATCTGTCTACGTTTCATCATTTTGGTTTGTTTTTTGAAAATATCTTGTAATACATAGAAGCGTACAATTTGATCAATGCATGGAAAAATATACTCTATATAAAGGCACTAAAACGTTTTCGAAGACTACAATCAAATATGCTATCATACTTTATTGAACTACGCTAATTTAATGCTGTTCGTCTTGCACCTAGAATTTTCCTTGCTGTGTAGTGAGGTGAAAAGTTATTCTGCGTCTCGTACCTTTGAAAGCCTTACTACGCTCGGGATTCTATATTTGAACCACTAGCACAAATAACTATTGTTATGCAAGGCTGCAAAGAAACGGACTTTTGTCTAGTAAATTCTACAAAAATATTTAGGTACCTGACATTTAGGATGATACGCCATCATCAGCAAGACGTACGATGCGATCTTTGCTGACGCTTCTTGACTCTGAAATATAGAAATACCTACATTATTTCTTCTCTAGTCGAGTAGGTAATCAAATAATTGATTGAGATTCTGTTTGTAAAATAGTGTAGTGTTTGGTGGAGGTCATTTAACTAGGTAGATGACAGAGTTCTAAGATTCAAGTAGCATCTATCACTTTAAACTGTTCCGTCAAGGAGAAAAAGTCGTTGTGTTGTGTAATAAACTAATTAAGGTGTTAAGGGCCTACGTCCCGTTTGGTAGCGTAACACGGTCATTTTATGAACCGTACTGCTCATTAACGGCTTGTCTTGAAGATTTGAAAAATTTATGAATTTGCTATAGATTCATATAGATCATTTTGCCGGAAGTACTTTTTTTGTATAGTTAATACTTTTGCTGTAAAAAAATATTTTCCAACACGCAATATTTTGGCTTCTATTCCATACTCCTACTAAACGGCTTCGTTATTTGGAAAAAAAATACACTGAAAAATAGATAATTAGAGGTACCACAGAATCGCCGAAGCACAATTGTAAATTAATCAAAGGAATATCCCCATTTTGAGATAAAGGCTCAGAGGTACCCTGCGCGGGCGCGGGCAGCAGTCGTGCTTTTGCATACAAACGGGAGATGAGGATACTATGGGCCTTAATAAATGTGTCCCATTCAAATAGCCTCTTGATTTCAATAGTATTTTATCATCATCGTTCTCCTGCCCTTTTACCAATTTATTTAAGGTTGGTGCCCTCACAGTAGGTACTAGGTACCTAGTGACCTTTTTTCTAGACATGTTATCTTCTTTCAGATAACATCTGGTTGGCAAATTTTAATTTTTGGCGTAGCCATGCGGAAGTTTGTTTTAAAGCATTTCTGCCCGCGATTAGTTTTTTCTTGCTCTCCCGACCCAACCCGTTCCATTACATCACCTACTCGTGCTATAACTTCGTATTCGCTTAGCGTTCATTCTGACTGTTTGTCTTTTTGCTCGGCTCCTAACAGTCCTAGCGTGATGTTAAATAAAAAAAACTTTCTCAAAAATTCGGCTATCAAATGCTAAAGAAGATTTTTTAAATCCGACTGGTAGTTTCAGAGATTTTCGCGTTCAATCAAACAAACAAGCTTTTCAGCTTTTTTATTAGTACTTATCGAGTACTTGAGTACTTATTGCGAACAATCTTTATTTTTATAACCAACCACATTCAGAATACTCAAAACTTTAAAGATAAATGTTTCTCTGGGGTTGAATAACTTTACGAAAATGACGAATGAATGGAACTTACCTTAGGCCCTGTGCACACCACGGTTTTTAAACGCGCCGTTGATGCGCGTTTTAGAAGCGGTGCGTCGACGGCGCGCTTTTATCCTACAGAGGGTCTACAGGCTGCGTCTGACTCACGTGCGTATCGCGTCTGTATCGCTACAAACGCGCGTCAACGGCGCGTTTAAAAAACGTGGTGTGCACAGGCCCTTATGTACCTGTATTATAATGTTGAACTCAACAAAGTAAGTAATTTATCAACTCACCGAAGTAAATATAGTAAAAGTCTCCTGCACCAATTCCTCCTTATTCAACTCCTGAGACAGCAGGAACCTATCGATAACACTGAGCTGAGTATTAACACCAGCATCGTCTTCCGTATTCATCAGATCCCTCTTGCTATCCTCAAGAGTCTTCAGTCTTTCAGCCCTATGAAGCAAGATGGCTTCACTAAAGTCCGTCATGATTTTTAAGAAGTTCTTATGACTAATATTGTCGCTTGATATCCAGAAGACTGGATCGATTTGTAAGTACCATTTTGTCATTCTTCGGAAGACTACATCGTACATTCTAGAAAAGGAATAGGGGTTATTATTGCATCAAGTGAGTTTTTTGGCAATTAACGAATTGCTAAGCTTAAGTGGCAGTGAGCAGGGCACATTGCTTGCAGAACAGATGGTCGATGAGGCCGACAGGTTCTGGTGTGGTGACTGCGTACTGGAAGACGTAGCAATGGAAGGCTTCCCACAAAGTGGACCTGTAGCGGCCTATACCGCCACATACAAACTATGCAGCACACTGACGTCACGCAAAATCCTGCATCGCGCCACCAGAGTTTACCGCGCAAAATCAACCGTCGGACAGTTGCCTACCAGACACAAGACCCATCTGGTCATAGGGTCTTCCGTTTTCAATAGAAAATGAGCGAACTTTACATGGTTTACACCCTGTTCCTCATGCCTCTATAGACCGATGACCTTGTGAAGCCTGTGTGCCGCAGGTATCCGCTGGATGCGGGAAGCTCAGACCCGGTCGAAGTGGCGGTATTTGGGGAAGGCCTATGTCCAGTAGTGGACGTTTTTCGGCTGAAATGATGATGAGTACGGCGTGGCCCGCTATAGGGGCCATTACAATAGATAATTAATTGTGTCTCATTAGCGGTAGTTGACTGGGATGGTAACAGAGAGCGATTTGACAGTGAACTGTGATTTTGCTTCATTCCACGAAGTTGATTTTTGAGACTGAATTGATATGAAGGTCCAGCTGTGGACGTCTTTCTGCTAAAATGATGATTATAATGAGTTTTCTGAATTAGAACTTTGTCAATGTTTTCTACCAGCAATAGCTACAAAATTATTTCTGTTGTATTTGGTAGCGTAGCGGAGGTAATTTCGGCCTGCCTGTATTTGCAGTCATATTATTATTTATCAGAAATAAAGGTAATTCGAGCCAAAACTGTAGTAGTGAAGCCTTATTGGGATAGTTAAGTTTTAATGTAAATGTTGACGTTCAAAAGTGCCTTTTAAGTGCCTATTTGAAATAAATGCTTTGACTTTGATAGAAGAGCTTAGGGTAGCTTAATTAACATTCAGTTTAGGTTATATTCGGCTGTCTAATATTGATTTCTCCACATGATTTACATAGTCTCCCCACTTCTATAACTGACAGACAAATAAATTGACCTGTAAGGTTCCAACTGCTGGGACTCAGGGCCCTACTATGACAGAGGAATTGGGCCATAATCGACCACGCGGGCCCAGTGCGGGCGGTGGTGGATGTCAGAAGTTTTCTTGGATCTAGGCCAAACCGCTTTTCTCACAATGTTTCCTTCACCATATCGAGGCGTGATTTTTTTTTATGACCGTGTTACGACTTACCTTGGACTGTCATCTATTACTTTCTCAATGTGTGGTAATTTCAATGTCTGGTCTCTGGTCAAACCCATTAGTGTTTCTGTAAAATAAAAAAAATAAACAATAAATTAATTCAAGAAAAAATATACTTTAAAATACTAAATTGTGTGGATTCTGACTAGAAGTACTTACTTGGATTCTTATTTATGCACTAGCCGAAAATATAGTTTATTTTTACTAAAATAAAATGAGAATATTTTTTTTATATTGTATTACCGGTTAAAGGGAACGCTCTTAAATATCTATCTCTGTTAAATATCATGCTGTATAATTATATAATATATTACTTAATCTTTAAAAAAAATGTTTTAATCAAAAATGCCTACCTAGGCACATTCAGGTTTGGTTTAATTCAGTTAGGTTTACTCATAATCAAACTTTAAAAAAATAATTAGATGAAATATAATATTTATTTATCATATTACTTATCAGATAACAACTTATCATATTGTACTATAAATTAAAAACTGTTCATTTGTCAAAATCTTTAGGCATAGTATTAAGTTTTTACACTTCACGAGTAACTGTATTGGAATAACAATGTCTTGATTTGGTTCAAACAATTGCACCTCTCTAAATTCAAAACGTTCGTTGAGTTCGGAAAGATTCGGGCTAGTTCGGGTTAGTTCGTGCCGCTCCGGACGTAAGTTAGTAAATCTTTTAAAAATTGATTTAAATATAAAACAGTGACTTAATTGTTTACTTAACGGTGGTAGGACACGCCATTTGTCTTCAGGTTAATGCTATTTGGCCTATTTTTACAAATAATTACTGCACAACTCTGCATTTTGGTTTTTTACGCATCAATAGTGCACTGTACGCAGTTGCCAAGCGGCTGAATCAGTATACTATTGTAGTCTTTGGGCTGAATGAAGCGTACAGCCGCCGTTCTTTTTTTTTGTCGGGCATCTCGCAGTTGGCCTTGAGAGGCCGTGACTGCTTAACCGGACTTTCCTGGGGCTGCCATTAAGAATTAACTTAACGCCTGGAGGCGTTAAGTTAATTCTTAATAATTCTTTTTATAATTCTTAATTTTTAGCTTGTAAGCCCTGGCTGGAGCCAGGGCTTACAAACTAAAATATTACAAGCTATGCGACTGCACGCTGAGGGCACCCCCTGTGGGGTACGGGCCTCGGCTCAGGGAGTCACTGATAGGGGGACAGCTCTTATTGGGGACAGGCTGGATCAAAATATTGGCATTATTATTATTGATCGGGGAATTTAAAGCTACTGGCTCAGCTGCAGCGCGGGCTGGCGCTTCAATCGAGCAAGGGTCGGTCGGGACAGCCGCCGTTCGAACATACTACCAATTTTATTTATGAAATTTAAAGAAATAAAGAAAAAGTGAACAATTTATGGAGGAAAATGCTAGGTGCATGAAAAACAGCCCATCACCATCATCACCTCGCTGTAGTGAGGTGAAAAATTGTGTATTTCGCTCGGCAGCAAAGGCAGCAAAGCGTCTCGTACTTTTCTTTCAATATAACAAGCACCTACTTGTGCGAAAAAACAACTTTGCAGCCTTGCATAACAAATAACTATTGTAGCACCCAAAAATATGTTTTTACGACATCATTAAAAATCTTTGAAATTCTCGGTGTAACTCTAAAATGTGCATGAAGAAATTCTCTAAATGATAGTGAAAACCGTTTCAAAGTCTGGTGGTTTAGAAGAAGAAAGCGGAGAAATTAGACAGACGAAAACTTATACTACTTTGTACTATTTAGAGAATTTTCGATACATATAGAATTAACTTACGACAAACAGCATGGCTCGTGGTCCGAACAACATGCGTGTACACATCGAACTGGTCCTTGTTCATACTTCTAAATTTCTTCAGCAGGATGTCCACCTCTTTGTTGAACACCTCGCCGTAGCTCTCAATGGCTCGTTTTCCATAGTTCGGGGTGGCTATCTTCCTGTGCTTGCGCCATATTGGACCTGGGAAAGCAGTAAGGAAGATTTATTTTGAGCTCGAAAGGTGAAAGGCAAAGATTGGGCATAACATAACTGCCGAAACCTGCGTATTCCACAGAGCCTGAAGACTAAAGTGTTCAATCAGTGCGTCCTGCCTGTTATGACCCACGGAACCGAAACGAGGACACCCACGGTACAGCTGTTCCATTAATTGAAGATTGCTCTGCGAGCTATGGAACGAACGCTATGCTTGGAGTCTCTCTGAAGGATACAATCCGAAATGAGGTGATCCGGCAAAGAACCAAAGTTTGTCAGCATAGCTCACAGAATAAGCAAGCTAAAGTGGCAATGGGCCGGCCATATTAGCCGTACAATCGATGACCGTTGGGGTAGACGTGTTCTTGATTAGAGACCGCGAATTGGCAAACGTAAGGTGAGACGCCCTCAGGCTGGGTGGAGCGACGATCTTCGCAGGGTGGCTGGTACCAGCTGGATGAGGGTTGCGCAGACTAGAGTTGAGTAGTGTGCAATTGGTGAGGAATATGTCCAGCAGTACAGTCCAGGACTGCTGTCGGCAGATGTTGTCATCTATTTCGAAGGGCAGGGTCGATTGTACGAAAACTTTTTTGACTAGAGAACTATGGGGTTTCAATAGGATAGGAGGCCTTACGAAGCGATGCGCGCTTTACTTGTTGTCACCAAGTATACAAACATGTTGTTAATGTGTGTGTAAGCTTAAGATTCTCCGCTCGAATGGCAGGTTCGCCAATAAGGACGGGATTTAAAGACTACTAATTTAATTTAACACCTTCATAAATATACAAGAAAGTTGGGTACTTACCTGATCCGCTCAATATTCCTCCTCCAAGTACATCAGCCATGTACTTGTACTGAGGACCTTTCACACTCGTCTTTGTGTTCGATAGCAGTAACTGAAATATACATAATGATATAAAATAATCAAACATGTTGTAGCAGAACTTATTTTTTTTGTTTTTTTCCTTGTGAAAATCCTCATGGTTACCCCTCAGCGGGGCAATTGCACATCCCCATTAGGAATGGCGATCATTTTGATAGTTCAACAACTTTCATTGTGTTACTGACGTTCTTGAGCAGACAAATTTTTCGAACATTTGAGGCAATGGTTTAGCCATCTGTTTCAAAACGAAACAAATTATGATTGATCATGCGTTACTCAATTAGGGTGCGTGCAGTTTAACACGGAAAATGTAAAAAATTAAAACATTTATAATTATAGAATACGTCAAAAAAATTACGGTTCTATAAAACCTTTTTACGAACACAAGTACCTTGAGATCATCAGGATCGCTCACAAGAATGTTCAGGTCAGGACCGAGCCAAAATTTGAACACACTTCCATACTCTACCATCAGTTCCTTCAGTACTTTTGTAAATTCTGAAATCAAAATATGAGGCGAATTTATAAAAAAATCAGGAATTACAAAATAAGATCAAAACAAGCTCTATTGTGAACATATATGTCCAAAACGTGAGTATGCTTACACACATGGCAAGCAAGATCTTGTAAAATTAAATTGCGTAATTAAATATATAATACGCGCCGTGTCCAGAACTACCGCTTTCTGGGTCAAGCCCTTAATCCTGCTGCCTAATGAGAGACCCCTGACGTGTTGATCGACGCTCATAATTGGCTGTTATGTCACTGGCCGTCACGACTATCGGCACAATGACTGCTGTATTCACAACCCACATGTTGCTTATCTTTTTCAGCTTTATTATAAGCCATTAAAGTCCCAATGCTGGGCGAAGGCGTCTCTATTCTCTTTCCACCTCTCTTTCCAGACCTGCCAAGGACAAACTTTATAAAGAAGTCCAGTTCACCCCGCCATCTCCGTCAGGGCCTACCGCGATGTAGTTTCTAATAGGTAGGACCACTGGGTCATAAACTTGGCCCGTCATTCGGCTTGCATACTGCAGAAGTGTTCAGCCTAATTTCATAAGCGTGGCAGCTTTCCGAGTGAGATCAGTTATTTTATTAATTGAACGGATTGTTTGTATTCTTAAGGTCCGGTCCATAGCTCTCTAGTAAATCTGGCGTGGACTTCTGCTGAACTGCCATATAATCGTAAAAAAATATTCATCGCCAAAAAGGCAATTGTAACAAAAACCTCTAAAAATTAAACAAATAAAATGTATCCGCCATACGTATTAAAATCTGTTGTAATAAATTCGAATAATAAATGAGCAGGTGTATGTCGTCATTCAGATGTCTGGATTGAGGAGGCACCTTAGAAATCGGAAACTAGCCGATGGATATTTAGGTAGGAATTAGTACCTACCTAGTGTTCATGCGTAATCTGTATACAAAAAATAGGGTTTGCTAATAGCTACAAGTTGTTTACAAATATCGCGGGCTACCCTGCACCCTATTGCGTAACGCACGATCAATCATAATCTGAATCATTTTAAAACAGATTGCTAATCCATTGCTTCATAAGTTCGAAAAATGTGTCTGCTCAACAACGTAAATAACGCAATGAATATTGTTGAACTGTCAAAATGAAACAGATTATGATTTATCGTGTGTTACGCAATTAGGGTGCTCACTCTTCCATCTTAAGTAGCAAAATTTAAGGGGTTCATAGTAGCACATGAGGACGCTACAAATATTTAGAAAAGGTGACAAAATAATCTAATTTCTTACACATGTTAGCAAAAATCCCTACTAATAGTGATGGGACATACCTTCAGGCTGGCCCATAAACAGCAGGGCATTCCCTAAGAACGGTAGCGACCGAGGACCGGGCAACTTCTTGGCCATTGCGATAATTCTTCTGTTCTTGATCCGCCATAGCAACCAAAAGGCTGTCAACGCACCAACTATTAGGTAAAGCGGCCAGTTCATTCTGCAACAATAATAATTTCTGTTTTTAGGATAGGTACTAGGTTAGAAACATGATTCCGGAATTATCCCGGCATTCGACCATGAAGCTCAAAATGGACTGTATATCGCATTGATGGCACTGTACGTTTATGCAGGTCCATTGACTGTACGTTGCGTTTACTAATGTTTTTAAATATGTTTTTCTGTAGAACTTGACATATATGTATGTAAAACTAATGTTTTTTTTTTTAAGTCAAGGCGTAATGAAATGCTTACAAACAAAGCCTATTAATGGCAATACTTAGAACCGGGAAGGCTGTTTCGGGATTAGAAAATAGCCGGGATCCCTGGACTATATTCTAGCTCGAACCCAAACGCCTCAAGTACATTTTAATCTGTGCAATTTATTTTATCAACACAGCTCTAAAAATGATGAATGAAACGGTGGAAAAATTATAGGCCGATGATCATTCAAACACACTCGTTTCGTGAATTTTGTCCATACTCTATGTAAGATTGCGGATTTAAAGCTTCTAGATTTTAATTCAATGAAACGCTTGTGTGATAAATATAAATAATTGCTATAAATCTGATGTCATTTATTAGATCTGTCAATGAAGATGGCAAAATTGCTAGGTACTTATAATTTAATTGCTATAAGAATCTACTGGGTATAATTTTACAATTAATTAAACATTGATACAGACAGATCAAGATTTCCGGAAGTTGGAAATCTTAACCTGTTTGTCTTCATATCTATTAACCAAAGTCTGTGAAGTTTACAAAAAAAACTGATATTTAGGCGTGTTGGGAATTTTTTGAGATGGGAAAAACAATTGAACTCGCGACACCGTTACCGACACCTCTGTTTTTTAGTAGAGGTATTTCAATTATTTCAGTCTCAAAAGATAGGTTTAGGTCCAGAACTAATATTTCCATTGGAATTATGAACATCGGATAACTCGTTTAGAAGCTAATGACCAAAATTATGATTATGAATAATGTGAATTCCTGTATTGACGATTCAAAAAATACACACGTAATTGTTCAAGTTTTCACTTCTGTCGGCATTCCCGGAGAGCCACTGTTTTTTTATTAGTGAGTACCTATACGTATTTATTTATTTAAAAAAGTGGCAAAAAAAACTGAATTGAAGTGGGGTATTATTTTAAATAAATACTACTTTACAATTCATTTTAGAATGCTCCTTCTGCGATTTTTCTCTTTACCAATTTGTAACACCTATGATCGTTATCTTAAAACTGAATCCACACAAAATTTATTTATTAAACAAAAATCCTATAAAACTTTCTATCCGGCCATTGTTTTCCGGAAACATTTTCATTTCCCGCGCAAACTTTGGCCACAGACTACGTTACAGACTAAAAATAGTTTGTGCAACTCCAAAGAGGTTCCATAATTAGGCTGCACAACATTTAAAAGTAAACATTTGAAGGCTGTATGATATACTTACCTTTAGAATAAAAAACGTCGTGCCACACACAGAACCAACAACTAACTACCCTGGTTACGTGACTACATAACAGCAATTGTACATAAAAAATGTACTCAATGAATAGGTACGTGTGAAGGATAATGTAAGTTAGTTATGGCACAATTATTGTAGCGTCATTTAAGAGAGCAGAGATTGAATTGAGCGTCCATTGGAAAAGCTGGTGCTTAAATTTTTGTGGCTGTTTTCTTTTGTACAGGGTCAAATTAAATTAGCTGGCAATAAAATACCCTCGTGTTGGGTATCGATATCGAAAACTAACGATTTATAAAAAAATATTTAAAAAATCCCTTCGCCCGCGTAGAGGTCGAAAATTATCCTAAGGGGACGGATCGCGATAGTAATTATTTCATTTTTAAAACGTAACGTATAAATACATATTTCACCTTTATAAAAGTATGTATAATCTTTAGATTTAGTCACTAGTAGTGTTAAATCATGCCTAAATAAACTTTGTCGACGAATCCTTCTTTGTTGAAAGATTCTGTCGTCGATTCACTCATGAATTAACCTTTCTGTCGGCGAATCGTTCGTAGTGGAAAAGGTTCTGTCGTCGATTCACTCATTAATTAATCATTCTGTCGCCGAATCGTTCGTAGTGGAAAAGGTTCTGTCGTCGATTCACTCATGAATTAATCGTTCTGTCAGCTGCTCATTCGGCAGACAAACTTTAGTCGGAGGTAGGTAAGTTAAAGAAACGAAAATGTATTGCTGGATAAAATCCTGCCGCGAAATTTATACGACCTCCAAACTACTTAGCTTTAACATGTCCTACCTACTCACAGGTCGAAGACGACCTAAAATCACAGACACTCCTAAAATTTAGTTGTATTTGAGACTACCTAAAAGGCTAAGTATGTAAGTAATTATAAAGATTGACATTAATTTCTCCTTCTGGAGTAGTCGGTTAAAAAAAACACATTTGTACTGGAGTTGTTCTACAATTGTACCGAGGGACAATAAGTGGATAAATGTCGACAACTTGTCGTGTTTGCCTTCTTCAGCCATGTAACTTATTATTAAAGTAATTAAATCACAATCATGTTACTTAAATACTTCACTCTTTAAATGGGTGTCAGTAGTTAGTACCACTTTGCACACAAAGCATTATAATTATCATATACAGCCTATAATGTTCCCACTGCTGGGACATAGGCCTCGTCTCGGTGAGAGGGAGTGGGCCGTAGTCCAGCACACGGGCCCAGTGCGGGTTGGTAGATGTCATATGCCTTTGAATGTTTGGTTCTAGGACATGTCTGTGTCCTCACGATGTTGTTCTTCACCGTTCTTAAGAGCAGTGATGATTTAATCATTTACACTTAGTAAAGCGCCTGTCTGGGCTCGAACTTACCATCTATAACACGTAATTCGCGGCCATTATCACAGGTTCGCCACTGCTTACACAGTCATTTTTATTTTTATTTTTTTATTTACTTATACAACGAGTAACATAATTAACGCAAGACCTCATACACCGCAATTAGAGTATTGATTTAAAAGCTTATTAATACGATGACCAAAACTATTTTATTTAAAGCTAACTGATATTATTAAATTAAATTAATTAATTATTAATTATTAGTAGTTAGTTTAATCGTATGGTTGACTAATGTAAATGTTGACGTTTAAAAGTGCCTATTATTAAGATAATCATGTCGACCCAAGCATTACTATAAGCATTTAAAATTGAGTCTTATTTCTTCTGTCATAAGGTTGAATTTTCTTTGGCGCAATCAATTTGGTAGGTAAGGCAACATACATTATTTAAAAAAAAACTTATTTTAAAAGTTACTGAAATCGATTCAGTAGTCAATTAGGAACAAACTACTTTCAGGTCTTGCGTCCATTCTGTAGGCAGAGTTGCAAAGTAGCCAGTGGCGTAACTCTACCGTTCGAGGCCCGTGGCAAATTCATCGAACCCCCCCCCCCCCCCCTTCCAATATAAAGAAGCAGAACCAACATTAAGAGTATTTTTTTATGTTATAAGACTTATTTATACACTTTTACTTGAAAGAGTTTAATAATAAATGTTGGGAGTTGGGATTCTCCTCTGACCGGGGGCCCCTTCCGGCAGGGGGCCCGTGGCATTTTGCTGACTTGCCACCCTGTAGTTACGCCACTGATAGTAGCCATATAATAGGGGGCGACCGCATTGACATTAAGGGGCATATTTTCACGCACTTCTTAGCGTAGGTAGAAGTAATCGAACAGTGTGTATTTTCGACGCACTGGGATGCTTTCTGTTGGATTCTCAATGCTCGGTTTAACACCGAGAGTTCTAAATCCAGTGCACGATAAAATCCCGCCTCGATGTTTTTACATCCGTGAACGAACGTAAGTTTATTTTAAGTCATGTTTTATAATAGGTAATGCTTACGTAATAGACTTAAAATGAGGAGGAAAACAATGCTTTTGGATTAAATTCTAGTCACACCAGTTAACTACGAATTTATATTCTAGATAGACATTGTTACCGAAATGTCAAGGACAAGTAACAAACATGGCCACAGTCTACAAATGTAGTTTTGTAATGTGTTTATTTGTGTCAAAGATATATGCGGTTTCTGCTTAATCTTTTATGACATCGCTATTAAGAAAAGCTACAGTTTTTCAAATTAAGTGTTATGGTCCATTTTGAACGTGGTTGGACTAAATTACTTTGAACTGTGTACACTTTTTGATTTTATTTTTAAACAAGCTTCTGCCCGTGGCTTCACCCGCGTGGAGGTCCGTAATTATGCAGCGAGGACGTGGTACCGGGATTAAAAGCCACCTCCATAAGCTATCCCTATCTGCCAGTGAAAGTCTCGTCAAAATCGGTCCAGATTTTTCGGAGATAAACCGGAACAAACAGACTAGCAAACAGACAATTTTTTTTTTGTTATAAGTAGGTACCTACCTTATAAAGGGTTTTTTTTTGGGTAAGAAATCATCAAATAACTTCTCCCGCTCTGGGTGGAGCAGGAGGGCGTGTCAGATTTTTACTGACTAAAACCCATCCGTGTTCCCTCAGTTGCCTGTGTGCCAGGGGCCGCGGTACCTCTTTCGAACAACCCGAACCCCTAGGCTGGCAGGCATCGGCCCTTGTGGACCCCACCAGTTGGTGCTGACATTTCTTTGAGGCGCGCGTGGCACACAGCGCGCCGTCGACCCGGGCTTGGTCCTTACCGGACAGCGAGCTACCTATTACTCGCCGTCCACAACCCCGCGCCTACGGTGGCTGGGAATCAGCCTGGGATTCCCGACGCCCAGGGCGTCTCCCGCGGCGGCTACGGCCGTATAAACGCTAAGCCGTTAAATTGGCATTGCACACAGCCATTCAATTTTTCTTTATTTGTATAAAGAGACGTTTTTTACAACAAGTACTTTTCTGCGACAATTATCATAAAAAATATACGTAGGTACATAATTTATGTGCAACTCAGGCGTGGTAATATTTTGAAATGGGGTTGTATTACCAACCCACCTCAATCTACCTAAGTTAATAATTCTCTTTTAATCTTCACACGCTTGGGAATCGGGTGAAATCTTCCAGTACGTGAAAAACATACAAACTATGTAACTCAAGTAGAGCGTGTGAAAGTGCATTTCATTTACTTCGTGGATTATATTTTATAGAGTACCCAGGTCTGTAATAGTTGGAGAGCAAGGAAATAAAAAAAAATTACAAAATCAAAAAACCCTACTGCCTAAAAAGTGAACTTTAATTAAAATAGATGGAAACAAGAAACAACTTTAAGCAATTTCATGTAGTCGGAGGCATCTTATTAAATTTAACAATAAAGACCTATGGTATGTTGTTAGGGTGTGTAGGCAGAGTTATAAAGGAAAGTCAGTCTGCTTTGGTACTCACAGTTATATTGTGAAACACAACACACGCACAACACAGTAAACAGTCAGAAGGAGAAAAGTTATAATAACAATAGTCACACACAGTCACAATAGTCACAGCACAATAATAACAGTTATTAAGCGTTGATCGCGTAAACAATAAACGGAAGAAAAGTATCACAAAAGATTTGCGTAGCCGAGAGGCGCGTGGGCAAGTATCGACTGAAGGTCGCAGCAAGGTGATCGGACGCGCGCTCCCGCCGCGGCGCTCGCCGGGTACGTCACGATGACGTAGTTCGGCGTGCGCGAGTCCAGTGAATATTGGTAGCCCGACATTATCCGTGTAGGTGAATATAATAAATACATGTTAATAAATATTATGTTTGTGTGCTATGTTAATAATATAAATAACTAAATGGTAGTGTAGGTATGTACCCCACACCACCCCCCTTCAGAGACCGTCAAGGGCGATAAAAATCCGGGAATTGTACACGTCGTCCGAAGCGAGTAGTATACTCTTTTTTGTCTGGAGATGGAGTATCTTCTTCGGGGTCAGCTTTGTCGGCCAATATGTAAGCTGGCTTTAGGCGGTCTATTGAGACCGTGACCTCCTTACCCTTGAATAATATTTTAAAGGTTTTATCATTCCTGTGCAGAACTTTGTGAGGACCTGTGTAGGCTGGTTGCAGCGCACCACGTAATGCGTCTTCACGAAGGAACACGTGATCAGTGGTCTGCAGATCCTTAAATACAAAAATGCTCGTTTTGTTGTGACGAGATGCGGGGGTTGGCTGTAGTTTCTGAGCGAACTTACGGATGCGCGCGGTAAATTCCGTGATGTCGGTCGTTCCGTCATCACTGGGTGAAAAAAATTCGCCCGGGAGTCTTAGCTGTTCACCATATACTAACTCGGCGGAGGAAGCTTGGGCATCCTTTTTGAATGCGCTCCGTATGCCAAGCCATACCCACGGCAATGATTCAGTCCACTTGTCATTGGCATGACACATAATGGACGCCTTCAGTTGCCTGTGGAAACGCTCCACCATGCCATTGCACGCTGGGTGGTATGCTGTGGTCCGCTTGTGCTGGAAACCAACAATTTTCGACAATTGTTCGAACAGAGCCGACTCAAACTGACGGCCTCTGTCCGTAACAATGGTGGTAGGACAGCCAAACCGGGCAATCCAACCTGACAGCAAAGCTTTAGCTACCGTCTCGGCAGTTATGTCGACAATAGGTACGACCTCTGGCCACCTAGTAAATCGGTCGACTGCCGTCAGACAGTACCTAAAGCCTTGGGAAATTGGTAGCGGGCCCACAAGGTCGATGTGGATCGTGGTGAACCTGGCGCGTGGGAGATGATAATTCCCTAAAGGCGCGGATACGTGACGGCTCACTTTTGCCCGCTGACAAGCGAGGCAAGCTCGTGCCCACTCCCGGCAGTCCTTCCTGACGCCTGGCCAAACAAAGCGCTCTGCGATTAATTTGGCAGTAGCCGAGACGCCAGGGTGACTGAGGCAGTGCAAGCTGTCGAAAGCTTGTTTTCGCAGCATTTTGGGTACAAATGGCCTGGGGGAGGGCCTGGCTGTGCTGACGTCGCAGTACACTGTTGAACGCTCCCCAGGGACTTGCACCTTTTGCAATACCAGGGAAGACCCTTCCTGAAGAAGCTTCTTCAGTTCTGGATCAGACGTTTGTGATTTCGCGAGGGTGTCGAGACTGACTGGAGTCTGTAGTTCCTCCACGCGAGACAAAGGGTCGGCCACGACATTGTCTTTGCCAGAAATGTGTCTAATGTCAGTGGTGAATTGAGCGACAAAGTCTAGGTAACGGAATTGCCGTGGCGAACAGTTTTTCTTCCTTTCGTGGAATGCGAAACTGATCGGCTTGTGGTCCGTATACACGACGAAGTGTCGAGCCTCCAACATATGGCGAAAGTATTTGATGGCCTCGTAAATGGCCAGCAGTTCCCTGTCATAGGGAGAATACTTTGCTTGCGAAGGGCTGAGCTTTCGGGAGAAGAAAGCTAATGGCTGCCATCCTTCGTCGCTAAGCTGCTGTAACACCGCACCGATTGCAGTATCCGACGCATCGGTAACCAATGCGAGTTTGGCATTGCAATCGGGGTGAGCCAATAAAGCAGCATTAGCAAGGCTTTCCTTGCAGCCCTCGAATGCTTGCAAAGTATTCCCCGCAAGACATACAGGATGCGAGCCCTTTACGTTGCCGATCAAGAGGTCATGAAGTGGAGCCTGTATTTGAGCTGCGTGGGGCATGAAACGCCTGTAAAAATTGATCATGCCCAGAAATCTACGCAACTGTCGAACGTCTTTTGGCTGTGGGAAGTTCTTAATGGCGTCGACCTTAGTGTCAAGTGGTTTGGTGCCCTTTTCGGAGATATGGTAACCTAAGAAAGTTACTTCCGGGACACCAAAAACACACTTGGACGGGTTTATCAACATGCCGAAGTCCTTCATTCTGCCAAAAATGACGCGTAGGTGCTCCTCATGCTCTGCTTCTGTCCTGGAGAAGATCAAAAAATGGTCCAAATAGCAGTAGCAGAAGTCTAGTCCTCTCGTCATCTCGTCGACAAAACGTTGAAATGTCTGGCCTGCGTTGCGCAGACCAAACGTCATGTACGGAAATTCGTACAGTCCGAACGGTGTGATGATCGCCGTCTTCGGGATGTCATCCGGACTGACAGGTATTTGGTTGTAGGCTTTCACGAGGTCGATGGTGCTGAAAATCCGACAGCCTGAAATGCTGTGAGCGAAATCGTGAATATGCCTGATCGGGTACCTGTCAGGGATGGTCCGTGCGTTGAGCATGCGGTAATCTCCGCAGGGTCGCCAACCGTTGTCCTTTTTAGGCGCGAGATGTAGTGGGGATGACCAGGGACTCTCCGAAGGTCTGGCAGTTCCGTTGGTCAACATCAGCTGGAACTCCTGCTGAGCAATTTTTAATTTGTCCGGCGCTAATCGGCGGAATGAAGAAGATACTGGAGGGCCTGGGGTCGTGCGGATATGGTGTACAGTGTTATGTGGTGTAGTGCGTAATGTACCGGCAGGTCGGGAAAGTTCTCCAAAATGTTATGATACCTCGAATCTCCAGAAATAACCTTTACAGAAAATAAAGAGGAGTCTGCTTGATTCGAGGCTATAGTAAAAATATTTGTGCTACTGTCAATTAAGCGTTGATTTCTACAGTCAACGGCTAATGAGTAAAAGCATAAGAAATCCACTCCGATAATCGGTTTCGTCACTTCAGCTACCACAAAACGCCACTTAAAGTCTCTACGAAGTCCTAGATTTAAGTTGAGTTCCAGAAAACCATACGTCGGAATGGGCGTCCCATTCGCGGCAACGAGTTGGTAGTTCGTAGCTGCACGACGATCGCTGAGCAGACGACGAGGGTAGACGCAGAGGTCGCCTCCAGTATCGACCAGGAACTGCGTCTTCGTGCTTCGGTCTGCGACGAATAGGCGACCAGTAGAAGCGGGGCAATCGTCTGTCGCCATTACCGACTGCCCGCGGCGTTTCCCTTCTTGTAGTCGCAGGGTTTTATGCAACGCTTGGCCTTCTCTCCATGCGTTGAATGGTTCCAGCATACCGGGTGCTTCCGATAGCTGGAGTTTGAGCGGGTCGAAGACCGCTGGCGTGAGTTGCGTCTCGTGTCGCGGTCGCGGCTGTGCGAACGATTCCGGGATCGACTATCACGCAGCTGCACCGTCAGATCTTTCATCGCACACTTGAGTTCCGCGATTTCGGCTGCCATCTCACTCACGGTTGGTCCTGTTGCCGAAGTTGAAGCCACGTGGCTTGGTGGTGCGACAATGTCCTGGACGCGGTCTGCCAACTCAGCTAATGCCTCCAAGGTGCTCTGAGGTTGCGATGCCAGGAGGGGCTGGATGCTGCTAGGGAGTCGACTACTCCATATGGTGCGCACGAAGTCCCCGGGCACAGTTGGTCCAGCTAACCCCTGCAGATGGCGAAGGAACTGCGATGGTTTGCGGTCTCCTAGCTCCTCGTGCATCAACAGCTGCTTCACCTTCTTCTCCTGGGAGGCTGAGAGGCGCTTTACCAATTCTGTCTTCAACTTCTGGTACCGGTTGGTGGCAGGAGGGGACATGATGACGTCCTTCACCTCTTTTGAAAATTGGGGGTCTAGATGCCCAACCACGTAATTAAATTTGGTGACGTCATTGGTCACCCCCGCATTCTCAAACTGCGCTTCAATTTGCGCGAACCAGATATCCGGCTCTTCCGGCCAAAATGGTGGCAACTTTAGTGACACGCGGTAAATGTCGTGCTCGCGCTCAATGGACACGCGCTTTGCATGGCGCGGTCTAAGTGTAACGTGTTTCGCCGGCTGTGACGACGCGGTGTGCTCGGACTCACTATCACTCATTTTTTTTAAGTATTCTGTTCGGGGTCACCAGTATTATAATGCTTGCCAGTGCCAGTTGTGGTTCCAGTGAGTCAGAACCGGTGTCGCATAGTTCGCGGTGAGTCGGAACTGTCTGCGGTGGTGCGAACTCCAGTGAGTCGGGGCCGGCGCTGCTCCGGTGCCGTCGTGGTACAGCGCCGCGATGTGGCTGACTGCTGTTGTCGACCGGGAGATTGAGCTCTCGACCGGCCGAAGAGCAGTAGTGCCGTGGTCGCTTGTTGAGGCTGAGGGTGCTGACCAGGAATGCGGTTCGCTGCATGCTGGTGGTCAGGATACCTGTTGAGGCTGTGGTTGCTGGCTGGCTGTGTGGCTCGCTGCTCGAAAGCTTGAGGAAGTGGTCTTGACGATGATGATGACGTCACGCTGAAGTATTGCACGAAGGCTGCGCTGACGTTCTTTATCGGGGTCACCAGTATAGAGGTATGAGGAACAGGGTGTAAAGGCAGAGTTATAAAGGAAAGTCAGTCTGCTTTGGTACTCACAGTTATATTGTGAAACACAACACACGCACAACACAGTAAACAGTCAGAAGGAGAAAAGTTATAATAACAATAGTCACACACAGTCACAATAGTCACAGCACAATAATAACAGTTATTAAGCGTTGATCGCGTAAACAATAAACGGAAGAAAAGTATCACAAAAGATTTGCGTAGCCGAGAGGCGCGTGGGCAAGTATCGACTGAAGGTCGCAGCAAGGTGATCGGACGCGCGCTCCCACCGCGGCGCTCGCCGGCTACGTCACGATGACGTAGTTCGGCGTGCGCGAGTCCAGTGAATATTGGTAGCCCGACATTATCCGTGTATGTGAATATAATAAATACATGTTAATAAATATTATGTTTGTGTGCTATGTTAATAATATAAATAACTAAATGGTAGTGTAGATATGTACCCCACAGACCTTTATTGCCTCCGACTGCATCTTTTTAAATTAAAGTTCACTTTTTAGGCACTCGGGTTTTTTGATTTTGTATATTATTATTTTATTAGGTCCCATTTCAATTTGGTGAAGATCTGATGAAGAACTTCGGAGATAGGCAACGGAACTCCTCAATATATTATAGCAAATGGACTGGCATTGCTGAAATCTCATGTCTGTCTATTCTTTACACCAGTTCATAACATAACATCACGCCGGTACGCTGTGAAAGGGCACATGTGAACCACTAAAAAGTGAAAAAATCATAACCCTCCTTCTGGCGCAGTCGGGTAAAACTACACCGATGAAAAAGAATTGACTGATATATAAATTGCTTTCATTCAAAATCTTGCTACGGCGTAGCCAGTGCTACGCCGCTACGCGTCTGGTCAGCTACGCTGCGCATTGGGAGAGTTTTAATTCAGTGGTAATTTTGGGTTAACTCCTGTTCTATCAAGCTAGCTGGTCTTAGGAAAGCATAAACGAATTAGTAATTCAAATTCCACAAAATTTACGCCATAACGCTTCTTTGGACAGGGTTACTTCCATACACTTATCCAAATTCAATCCTTCTTACCACAGTTCCTTACTTCGAATTCATGATATTACTCAATGAGATATAAACTTTATGACCATTTAAATTAAGTTGATTATGGAGTAAGTAGTACTATTGAAAAGTCCAGACGAACTCAAGCAGTATATGCTGTACAGACAGCAGCGGCGAGGTGTCCATTTTTGTAAGAGAGAAGCCGGCGCGAAGCCGGCTTTAACTTAGGTACTGACTTATCAAAAAATAATACTTACTATCAATCTTAAATTTATATAAAGAATTAAATACAATAAAATTGAATAGCTGAAACCAATATTCCTCTAACTCTTTCTCGCTGACGTATTCTTTCTATATATGTATGTTACGGCTAATAGCCAAAGTGCGGCTACACCTAGTTTTAGCCGGCTATAACTAGGTGCAGCCGGTTAAACTTAGATGTATCCTACTTCGATAAATTGTGAACTGCACCATACTGCTTACCGACCGATTAGGTTAGGTTAGGTTAGAATTGCGACCAAACGCGCGCGAGCCGAGCGAGCGCAGCGAACGATGCCGCGGCAGCGGCCGGCGAGCGCTAGTCCAGGTGCACCTAGTTAATAGCCGGCTAAAACTAGGTGTAGCCGCACTTCGGCTATTAGCCGTAACATATACATCTCGATCTATACCCGTTGTTTAGCGGCTTGCTCTCGTCCATATCAAGTGGTGCCACGTGACCTAAAGTAATATAATTACGGGATCGCTGTTGTATGAATGTTTAGTTCCCTATTATGACGTTTTGGCGCCGGGTTCGTTTAGAACATTTTTTGTTGTTGTAGTAATAAAAAGCTAAAAATAAGCGTTTTTGTTGTTTGAATGTTATGGCGAATTAAATATCCGTAGTGTAACTTTATTTTTTGGCAATAGTAGACACTATTGACGTGCCATTTTACAAAAGCGGTAAAAATACGAATTCCCGAAGGTAAGCCGGTAGGAATCGTGTTATATGGTGCCAGAAAGTTAGTCAAAATAAATGTCTAGTCTTTCTGTGCTTTACTTCATGAAATCCTTTCCTTACAAACCATATTCATGAAAACATTCATGTTATAGTAAATAAGCAGTAACCATTCTGATATTCAAACCTTGATATTTGTTTTATATACAAGGTGTAACAGAATAGACGCAAGACCTGAATGTAGTTTGTTCCTAATTGACTACTGAATCGATTTCAGCATCTTTTAATATAAGTTTTTTTTTGCTATACCTACCACTGATTGAGCCAAAGAAAACTCAATCTTATCTTAGAAGAAATAAGACTCAATTTTAAATGCATAAAGTAATGCTTGGGTCGACACGTTTTTCTTAATAATATCAATCAGCTTTTTGAAAAAATTGTTTTGGTCATCGTATTATGCTTTTAACTTAATACTCTAATTGGGGTGTATGAGGTCTTGCGTTAATTATGTTATTCGTTGTATATACACTTCTAAATTTAAATATGCGCGCGAGCGATCCGTACGGTGGTTAAATGAATGACAAAGGAATAACGCATGGTAAAAATGTATATTTTATTTTTGTTTGCAGGTAACTAAATTAAATAACAGCTGATGGTGTATTATTCTTGTTATGTTAAGTATTAAATATTCTATTGGGGTAATAAAATTGGGGTCAATAAGATAGATTTAAAAAAATCGTGTCTTTGGGAAAGTTTTTTGTTACGATGAGTACAATCATGTGTTTAAATATCTATATATAAGTACTCATTTAAATTATAAATTCAACACTCTAAGTTCATTTAAATCGATTACATTTAACCCGTCTACAACCGTTCCAACGTAGACCTCATCCATCGCTTTCTATCAGGCGTGATTGAGGACAAGACCATAATATGCAGCAATAAAAAAAAACGAATTACTTTTTCATGAAATAGCCACGAATCATACTTTAATTATTACACAACTTTAGCTGATTCATCATTCAGTGTCGATTTGTAGAAATGAAACAAACAAAAAAGAAACTTAAAATCATTTATTATTCTTCAATTCTTAGATGTCCTCGGTCCCGCTTTAATGTTGTATCCGTCAGCAGCGGACACGGATATGGCGACGTTCAGTTTGATATTGTCTATGGAGCCCGTAGGCTCCAAGCGTGCGTACCGCAGTACCCACACCACTATCGTCTTGATCAGACCTGTGGCGTACACTCGACCTGGGAATGAAACGAAACTAGAATAAAATAGCAGTCCGGATTCCGAATTTCGAATTTGATTCCTACCGGCTTCCCTTCGGGGATTCAATCGTTATTAAAAAATGGCACATCAATCGTGGCTACTATTGTCAAGAAATATAGTTACACTACGGGTATTTAATTCACCATAACATTCAAACAACTAAAATGGTTATTTTTAACTTTGTATTACAACAAAAATAAAACTAATATAACCCGGTGCCAAAACGTCATAATCGGGAACTAAAATTTCATACAGCAGCGATCCCGTCATGATGTCACTTTAGGTCAAGTGACACCGCTTGATATGGACGAGAGCAAGCCGCTGCACAACGGCTTATGACTCTATTGATAAGTCAGTAAGTTAAAGCCGACTTCGCTTCGGCTTCTCTCTTATAAAAAATGACACCTCGCCGCTGCATTGCGGTCTAAGTGTGGGTGGACTATGGTATCATTTAATGAACAAGCAAAAGTTCAATGAATCTAAATCGTAAATGGCTGTGAACTTTCATAAAGAAAACAAAAGTATGTACTAAAACTTTAACAGGGCAACTTAAATATCGCTCATTGGCAAGAAGGGTGAAATAACAAAAAAACCTGCAATAAATAATCACGAAATCCACTACAAATGCGACATTGCCAGCCCGCGCGGAAACGAATTACCTAAACAGTCCATAGGCCCCAGACTGAACGGTACAAAGGCGTTAGGGTCCCGTTTCTTAACGTTCTCAGGCAGGAACCGCTCAGGCATCACCCTGTAGGGATCCTCCCAGTAACGAGGGTCCCGATGCAGGTGGTGGATCGGAAGAATCAGGGAAGTACCCACTGGGAGGGTGATCTTTCCTGGAAATTACAAAAAAGGTGATGAATAACAACATAAGGTTTTGAATATCTGAATAAATTGTATTTTATTTACATGCAGAAGTAATAGTAAGGTTTATTCACGACAAGGCTCCACAGATAGCAGTACAGTGTTGTTGTTGTTATTGTTGTAATTAATTGCTTGTGACTTCTTCTTTCCCTTTAGCGTCAAAAACCATCTGTGTGCCAAATTTCATCCAATTGCGTTCAGTCGTTTTTGCGTGATTGAATGACAAACATCCAAACATCTTCACAAACTTTTACATTTATAATATTAAAAGGATTTTCGAGAAGCTTGGACAAAAAAAATAAAAGCAAACATTTGTTTGTATGTTTGTACTTTCACATTTTTTATATTAGTAGGATATACAGCCTGTCATCATCATCATATCAGCCGAAAGACGTCCACTGCTGGACATAAGCCTCCCCAAAAAGGGGAGATTTGCCATAATCGCCACGTTTGGCAGGCGGGTTGGCGATCGCAGTATGGTGGTCAAATGCATAGAGAACGCTGCTGCCCATTCTCTAGTAAGTCCCTTAGTCGCCTTCTACGACACCCACGGGAAGAAATGGGATGGTGCTTCTTCTTTTACGTCCGGCACCACACGGAACCTCACGGACAGCCTGTATATCCTACTAATAGGTATATCGTATAATATAGGTGGCAGGACATCGACGCGCGAACTGTAATCATGAATTCAATACATGTTTCTAGACCACCTGGCTTAATATTACGATAGACCCTTAGAAATTTACCGTAGGTTGTCAAAAAAAAAAAATGCTTGTTTCAAAGAAAATTGCAATACCGCGAAGGTCAAATTGTATGGCTGAGCTAATGTATTTTGTTATAACAATAAATAAATTTCTACGCTATTTAAGGGGTCTAGACACGTGCTGATTCTATGATAACAGGTTCCACGTCAAGGTCCCTGCAACCTTGTATACTTATACATAGTGGGTGTAGGTTTTATATGTACGGTGGGCTGCATCAATTGGGTACCCCAGCAGGCTTAGCATGACGTTTTCTATTTCCACGAAGAATAGACAGTGCTTTTTCAATAGAAAGAGACATTTCGTTTCTCCATTTTTGACATCGCACCGTAGATATCCTTCTACAATCTGTCATTTTGTCTTTCGTTTCTAACGATCTCTGTCTAGGTCCTTATAAATGTAGATTATTTCTGAAGAATATTTCTCCCCAAACTGTCAAAATCACACTGACAACAAACTTTCTACTCGACAGCCACAAAGTATAGACGATTATCTACAAAATCATGATTCGTTTAGAACGCGTAACTGTGATAATTAATATAAAAACATAGCTATCTTCTTCTATTGTACATTATTTAGTTAATAGTCATGTCTATTCTTCCGACGACAAATCGGTGCTCGTGCTAAGCCTGCAGTTGTATTAAAATTTTAATGCAACTGGGGTACCCAATTGATGCAGCCCACCGTACACCAGAGCCTAACCCTTGGCGTTTTACAAACGTGGTGTAAAGTTATGTCATTCACAGAATATGACGTCGTATCGTACCTTCATCGATTGTGATCTCCTCTTCCACCGTTCTCTGTATCACCGCAGCGATCGCGAAGAATCGCAGCGTCTCCTTATACACCATGTCTAGGTACTCCAGCTGCTTCAACTGCTCGCTGCTGACGGGACCATGTCCACCGACTACTTCCATAATTTCGTTGTATACTTTGTCCTGGAAATGGGTAATTATTGTAGGTTTTTTTTTTTTTGGTTGGGAAATCATCAAATAACTTCTCCCGCTCTGGTTGGAGCGGGAGGGCGTGTCAGACTTTTACTGACTAAAACCCACCCGTGTTCCCTCAGTTGCCTGTGTGCCAGGGGCTGCGGTATCTCTTTCTAACAACCCGCACCCCTGGCAGGCATCGGCCCTTGCGGACCCCACCATTTGGTGCTGACATCTCTTTGAGGCGTGCGTGGAACACAACGCGCCGTCGACCCGGGCTTGGTCCTTACCGGACAGCGAGCTACCTATTACTCGCCGTCCACAAGCCCGCGCCTACGGTGGCCGGGAATCAGCCTGGGATTCCCGACGCATATACTGCCTTTCCCTCACGTGCGCCGCCTCCCTCTTCGCGAGCATTACTGCTTCGTAGAAGGAGGTGACTGCTAACCATGTACTCTCACTCCGTACCATGGCCTGGACCAGGGCCGGATGCGAGAGATCGCCGCCGCCGATCGCCTCCACGAGGACACGGCGGTGCTCCGCCCAAGCCGGGCAGACCTCCACCGTATGCTCCACCGTGTCCTCAGGGCGATCTTCGCAATGGAAATACCCGGGCGTTTCCTCCCGCCTTATACGAAACAGGAACCTCCCGAAACAACCGTGTCCGGTGTGGACCTGCGTCAGGCGGAAGGTGAGGACGCCATGCCGCCTCTCAAGCCACTCCTAAAAGAGGGGACTTACCGCCGCTATCGTGGCGTGCCCAGCGTTACTTATGCTGTTGAGCAGACAAATTTTTCGAAAATATGAAGCAATTGATTACCATAATATCCTTCAAATAGATGCAGATTCTGATTGATAGTGTGACATGCATTTAGAGTGTAGATGTATGGACGTCATCGAAGCAAAAGGAGTAACAAGGGATCATTGCAGGTGACGTTTTGTAGTTGCTGCCTACCCCCATGGGGAAAAATCGTGAGTTTATGTAGGTATTCAAAAAAATCAAAATCAAAATATTTTATTTCACATAAGCCTGCATGGGCACTTATGAAACGTCAGAAGCTAGGTGCACGGTTCCAATTTGTCGTTTCCTATGGAGAAGAGCCGGCAAGAAACTCCACGGTTACTCTTTTAAAAATAATTGGCTTTTACAATGTTTTCAAATTACAGTGATAATAGGTATGGGAGGACAGTGCAGGCCAGTCAATAAGTACCAGGTACTTAGAGGAATGAAAATACAGAATAGAAAAACGTCTACAAATCTAGTCACTAAGGCCTACAACGTTCTCTCATTCACAATATGTAAAAGAATCTACCTATATAAAATGAATCTATTTGAACCAAGTGACATGATTTCGATGACAATCACTGAAAATAAATAGTAGGTAGTAAAATTGATGTATAATGTCAAATAATGACGAGAATATGTCAGACATTGTAAAAAAATAATAATAATAAAAATAATAAAAATTAACATTGCAATTTGGGAGCAGTTAATAGACTTTCACACGGTTTTGCTGTTAATGAGGTACCAGGGAAGCCACATGTGCAGAAGGAATTAATGCCAAACTTCCCTGTCTTCAACGTAGTCTTTTATCTTATAATATGCTTATTGCAGTCGACGAGATTTTTTTTTCCATGTAGGTACACAGGATTTTATATTCTGCAGCTTAATTGATTTAATCTATACCTAATTAAATTAATACGATATAATATAATGATTTATAAACTGATTCTAAGAATATTGCTCACTACACGGTAAGGTAACCTGCATCATATAATTTTCAATAGATAATAAAAGAGACAAGCAATTAGCATAATTATAAAAATTACTATAAATATTATGAATAATGATGAAATATGACAAATTATTGGCGAGATAACCGGAAAATTACCTGCCATTGAGAAACGTTGAGTTTCCTTGTTATTAGGTATTATTAATTATACTTTTGAGCCGTTGGAGGTGGAACATATGGGCTTGTTTTTTTATATTTCAATGGTCACAAACAACGATGTAAGTAGCACGTAAAAAGTAAAAAAAAAATGGAATGTGTGCACATTCCATTTTTTTAAATGGAATTGGAACTTCTATGCTCCAGCCGTTTGGGTTTAAAGTTCTATGGGCATGGGGTCTGAGTGCCCACGTAGGTTTCCGAAACATTGCCAAGTCGACTCTTCTCGTGGCCAGGCTGGCCCATTTTTTGGTCAAAGAATCAGCATTGCCATGCGACATGGCATTTTTTTTAGGGTTAGTCAAAGTTTCCGTACCTGCCAGTCTGGCAAATGGGCGAGGATCAAAAGAACACCAGATGCCATCTTAGCTGCTGCTTCTTGACTCTGAAAAATAACAACCAGTTCGATTTCAGTAATTGTTTAGCAAGTAAGCACATAGTGAAAACCTAGAGCATTATTTCAAAAAAGAGATTTGGTGGTATTTTACTGGTTTTGAGGCATAGTTGATAGGACCTTAGGAGGAGGGTTCTGGCTATGTAATAATAGCCATACGGGTCGATCGATCAGGTCAAGCTACGCTTGCGTTTGTGGCGTGCAATGGCCTTTTGCAGTTAACCGATTTTGACTTTTATTCCGTAGGCATATTCCGTAGGCGGATGGCATTAAAAGCAAAAAAGTGGTTACAATACCAGCTGTTTACTGCAGATGCTATTTATTTATCATGCTACCAACGCAATGGAAGTCAAAATCAGTTGAACGGACTGTAAAAAAGGTTTATTTCATTTATAATATTATTTCAAACGGAGTATAGCTTCCTGTCACAAGTAAAAAGTTACTGCCCTATGACCGATAGATAGCATGGTTTTAGTAAAAGAGTCCCGTTGGCACCTTTCAATATGGAATTCCAAAGAATAAACAAAATAATTCTCACCGTAGTAAACAAAGTAAAAGTATCCAACTTAATTTCCTGCTCACTCAGTTGTCCAGACAGTATGAATCTATCCACTATGCCCATATATTCTTCATCAGAGATGGATCCCTCCAAGGCTTTCTTTCTTTTCCTCACGACATCACCAGTGAAGTCATCGATCAGCTTTACGTAGTGATTTTGGAGCTTCTTCTTACCAGTCAGCCAGAAAATTATGGGTATTTGAAGCCACCATCCTGTCATCTTGCCAAAGATCAGTTCGTAAATGCTGTGGATGTTGAAGAAACGAAATATCTTTGTGGTAGATGTAAAGCTTAAGTAAGTAAGCATCTAAATCATCATCATCATCGTTGGGTGCCTTGTTCTTTCTACTGCTGTATAGGCCTCCTCCCAATAAGGAGGAGATCTATTATACAGCAGTAGGTAGAACAGTAAGGCACAATAGTGCCTTATTATCTAAATACAGGTGTCATCCCAACGACGCAGTGCGTAAACTGTAACATTCACTCATTCAGCACATGATTCTAGACCCCTAGCAGAGAAACTTTTGATCGGAATCAAAAATGAAATCAGCTTTTTCAGAGAAAACCTACGCTATCCAATATGTATGGAAAAGCTGATTCTTTTTTTAGTTAGTGACGAATTTTTTAACCCATGGCGGTTCAGAATCAAAATCAAAATCAAAAGTCATTTATTCAAACTAGGCTGAGAGTCAGCTCTTTTTGAACGTCAAAATAAAATTACATAAGACAGTCCCCCCAAAACGCCCGCCCTTCACCACTTCGTAGTGCTTTAGCTGGGAAGAAGAAGTAGCGCAACAAACTCCCCAGCAGCACAGCTGTCTGTTAAGTTAGAAGAACTTATTCTATACAATAATAGGTAATTAAAATTACGAAACACAAAAAAAAAACATGTACTGTATCGATGATAACAGGTTGAACGTGGATTTCCGTGCTCCCTGTACCTATAGCAACAAAATAGGCTTGCGGTGATTTTGAACTATTACTTTTCTTTGGTAGTTTAGTGCTTACGACCAGCCAGTAAAATAAAATGAAGCATGAGCATGAACTTCATTATAAAAAGGACATAAACTCACCCCCGTGTTTTTGCAACCAACTCCTCCAATCTGAACAAATTTTGAGATTCTTCTTTAGAAAGTCCCAAGAGCGTTTCTGAAATAAAAAGCTTTCATGAATAAAGTTTCAGTCTGAGACAGCATCTGAAACTTTGGTCCATTGAGTCGATTTCTAAGCCTAATAGTGAAAATTTTAGTTGTTATGTTTCCCGGTGGATTTAACTGTAATCTATACAACACTAATGAATAAAGCTAAAGAGTTTGTTTGTAATTTTTTTGTTTGTTTGTTTGAACACGCTAATCCTTGAAACTAACAGTGGGCTTTAAAAAACAATTATGTGTGTATTTTTTTTATCGTCAGGAAATATTTTTTGAATCGTCAGATTCAACGTACGTTCAACGTTGTTCGTTCGTACGTTCGTGTTGTCAGTAGTGTCGGTAACAGTGGCGCGGGTTCAATTGTTTTTTCCCATCTCAAAAAATGCCTGAAGCGCCTCAAGAAGTTTTCACTTGTTTTGTTTTTCACTCAAAACTGTTTTATCGTGGTAACCCATTTCTTGGAGAAGACTATAGGACTTGGAGGAATATAGCCGAGCAAAAAAAGGAAAAATTCTGAAAGAACGCTTTGCGATTAAGAAGTATCAGCGCGAGCTGGCAAAAATGCGGATAAAGTCGTGGTTAGAAGCTATACTCCATTTGAAATAAGATTAAACATTTAATTTAAATAAACCGTTCAACTAATTTTGACTTCTATTGCGTTGGTAGTATGATAAATGACATCTGAAGTAAACAGTTGGTATTGTAACCACTTTTTGCTTTTAATGCCATCCTTATGCCTACGGAATAGATGTCAAAATCGGTTCGACGGACTGTAAAAAAGGTTTGTCTAATCTTATTTCAAATGGAGTATAGTAGTTTATAAGAAGACACTTACGGTTTACACTTTGCGTGGTGCATTCTACAATGTCTTTATAAACATCGAAGGACTCATTTGGGTCCTTACGACTGAGGAGTCGCGCCAGCTGCTCAGCCTCCGCATTGAAGATAGGCGTAAAGTGCTCCACAGACTTCTTGTTGTACGAAGGAGTTGCTATCTTCCTGTGATTGCGCCATGTTGGACCTATCAGAAGAGGAAACCTTTATTTACTAAGGAATTATTGAAATACCATTATGAATATTGCCTGAAGGCCTTTTTTACGCAACGGGCAAATTATTCCGATCTGTCACCCTGCTTTGTCCCCTAGAGGGACAGATCGGAAAAATGGATCGAAATAATTAAAATCTTAAAAGTAATGCCACGCACTATATGCAACATTACATTAAATAAAAGTCTAGTGGTTTGGGTTTATATTCATCTGTCTCCGATCCGTTCCCCTCAAGGGGGCAAAGCAGGGTGACAGATCGGAATAATTCCAACGGGCTGGGACACCTGCTGACCCAATTAAGTACTACCTAACTGTTAAAACTTTAATTTTTCCTTAATCAATGTAAGGAATTTAGGATCAGCTGTCTTTCCCAGGAGAAAGGGCTTGCTAATGATACCTATAACATTGTTTAATCAACAATGAATTAGGCCAATCCTGTTTTTACCCGAGAATGGCGAAGCAAAAAGGAGGGTTATGATTTGGCTGTGTATGTTTGTTCATCTGTTCGGGATCATTACTTTTAAACTACTTATCGTAATTTTACAAATGAGGTATCGTTGGATACTTCTTGGTCGTCCACTGGTTATTATAGTCAGTGAGACGTCACATTGAATATGGCGTCCTCTACAGGACATAAAGTCATGAACTAAAATAAATAATAGTTTAAAAAACTAAAAAACACACTTTAAAAACCAAACTAAAAAAGGAGAAAATAATTTAATTCAATTAAAAAGTGTGGGGTGCTTTTTGAGGTATTTTTATAATCAATTAATCTCAAGCACCCCACGCTTTTTAATTGAATTAAATTATTTTCTATTTTTTAGTTCTGCTAACTACAAAACGTGTTTTTTTTTACTCATTTTTTTTTTAATTATTAAATTGTCATCGGTCCTCGACAAGTTTACAAAGTTTCAATGAAATCTGACCGTTTAAAGTGGGTCAAAATCGCGCTCAAAGATTCAGTTACATACATACATACAACCCGAGCTAATAAAAGCGTGTTAAAAAAAGCCGTTTGCCACGTATCCTAACAAAACCATACATTCAAACAGTCAAACAGCGATCATAGCTTTAGGGCAAAGTGGCATACGACCACGGTTTTCCAATGAGAATACTTTCTTGTTACATACCTTTTAGAGCTTAGTTTTTCAGTAGTCGGGTTTTATATTTTTTTAACTTAAGATTTTTTGCTACATGAAAATAATTCCCAAGATTTCATGTTATTTGGGTTCACTGATATCAAAATTAGAGAAACTGGACATATATCAAGTGATTTTGTATCATGTGTAAATATTCTACTGTCCACTCAAATCTTTGTGGTTCTTTCCTCAAAAGGCAATTTCAGATATTAATCTACATGGTCATCAAATGAAGTGACCAAGATAAGATCTGGACTACAAAAGAGACTGTGAATCTGAGTTTGTTTCGGCCTTCCTTCTCAGAGTAGTCAGATAGGAACGCCGACCTCATCTAGTTTTAAAATATGACGTGTAAAAGTGTTTAGACAAACCGACTTGCAGAAATAAAATCATTTTCATTATTAATCGCCACCTTGACTAGCTCTGCATTTAAACTACCGTGCTTATGGCATGAGCCCAGACCTATTTGGGATTACGTGTGTAGTGTAAAACGACAGACATAGGTACAGGACGACTTACCTCCCGCAAGGATACCATACCCAATGAATGGCACAAGAAGCTCGTACAATGGTCCTTTCTGGTTCACTTTATTGCTAGTCAGCAATGCCTGAAATTTATTAAGGAAGATTGGTTATTGAATTGATATACGGAGAGATATTATAAAAATTTACGACACTTAATAGGTGTAGATATAGATCACGGTTAAAGGTTTCTTCGATATTTTTCGGGAGATCTAACGTTTGACGACAAAAAAAAACAATATTATGTGAAATAGTAGATTGTTATACAAGGGTCTAAAGGAATCAATTCCCCTTATAGTACGAGTAGGGCAGGGGCGTAGCTACCGCCGTATCTGCCGTATCAATTATACGGGGCCCCCGGGCCACGCGGGCCCCCGACGTGCGTAAGCAAAAATCAATAAAAACTTCCCAATTTTTTTTTTTCAGAAACGACAAACGTACGGAGAGTGTATAAATAATTTGAATAGTTTGTAAAAAAATTGGAAAAATTGACAGATAGATAATTATGATGAATAAGTATTTCTTTTAATTTTATGCAAACATTTTTTTTTCTTTTGTGAGAAATCTTTACCTACCCTTCATAAGGGGCCCCAAACAAATTTTTATACGGGGCCCCGCCAAGGCACGCTACGCCACTGGAGTAGGGATTTGTGACTTTCACTCGTGCTAATCACTCTACTTTTCATTTTCTTCTATTTTTCTAAAATATTTATTGATAATAGTAACAGGAGTAGTAGGTATCTACATATCTAAAATTAATTTAGGAGTTAGAACAATGTGTGTTTATTGAATTTAATTTTTATTTAATTTTGATTAATTTTTTATAATTTGAATGTCGGTACAGCTTACAACAGAGTTAGTATCCCGCCAATTTATATAGTATTTAAAAAAATACGTTCCACTGTCAGCCGCCGTGATACGGCAGATAGAAAAACAGCGTTGACTGCCAGCTGCCGTGGTACAGCAGATGAAGTATGGGCCCACACTATTGCGATTATCTATGAAACTATAAACGGGTATATTAAACTTGGAAAAGGTAGATTTTTGGCGCCAGAATGTGTCTTCAAAATATATTTTTTTCTGAAAACCTATTGAGTGGGGTAACAAAATAAAGGGTTTCATAAATAGGTCTCATTAACGTCAAAAATAATTATATTAACTAAAAACTGTGAAATATAAAAATAATTTACAAAATCAAAAAACCCCACTGCCTAAAAAGTGAACTTTAATAAAAAAAGATGGAAACAAGAAACTTGTTTTAAAAGGATGACTATTATCTAGACTGAATACTATATGCAATCTCATGCAGTCGGAGGCATTTTCTTAAATTGAACAATATAGTATATTTTTTAACGAGGGACTAAACGAAGCCATAATATACCCGAGGTGGTTTGACTCCCGAGCGTGCGAGGGAGTCAATGAAACCGAGGGTATATTAAGTTGGCGTTTAGTCTCGAGGTGCAAACTGTACTTTTCACTTCGAGTGCGAGAAAAGTAGTCAATTTAGTACAAAAACATGTACTTACCTAATAAATATTACTTAACAAAAAAACAGTACAAAGTGAAAAATAACTTTAATTTCGGAAGTCGGTGTCTTTGGAGCTGAATTTGAATTTGTTGTCACCGCCTTCCGAAATTAAAGTTATTTACCACTTTGTAGTGTTTTTTCGGAAGTCGGTTGTTTTTTTTTTTTTGGAAAAAGTTTTCTTTTTACTTTTTAGTGGTTCACATGTGCTTACCCCTTCACAGCGTACCGGCGTGATATTATGTTATGAACTGGTGTAAACAAAAGACAGACATGAGATTTCAGCAATCCCAGTCCATTTGCTATCATTTATTGAAGAGTTCCGTTGCCTATCTCCAAAGTTCTTCATCAGATCTTCACCAAATTGAAATGAGACCACTCCGAGAAAGTACTCTTCCAAAAAATACCTAAATCGCTTCGCGTGCCTATAAAATTTGAAGAGTTCTCTCTATTTCTCCAGGATCCTATCATCAGATCCTGACTTGATGATCATGGGACCACCTGGGAAGTATACCCTTTCAAACAAAAAAACAAAATCCAAACCGGTCCAGCCATCTTCGAGTAATCGGGGAACATACATAAAAAAAAAAATTTAAAAGGTTCCGACGAATTGAGAACCTCCTCCTTTTTGAAGTCGGTTAGTAAAATAAAAATCACAATATCTATTAGGTATGTCTTTTGGTCTTTGCTTGACGTCAAACTCTTCACCAAGGAACATAATATATAGGAACATAATGTGGACATTCTTAATAAATTTATTTAAAGCCGAACAAATTTACACTCGACAAAAATTCTGAAATTTTCGCAGTCTTTTTTTTCTTCTAAACCAGTAACAGATTAACAATTTAAAACCCATGGCGCCACCTTGGCAAAAACCATGGAACTAAAACTCCCAACATTTTTGCAATGAAGATAGTCCACACTCCACAGATAATAGTATATTTACTGGCTGTTTGAGTTTGTCTATGTCACATGAAGGAAATTAAAAAAACGAATTACTTTTTACTCCCTAGGGACTTTAGAATCTAATTAGGACCCTTTTCAAAAACGGATGTATTAAAGGAAGTATACAATCTAAACTGTAGATATACCTAGTAAATAGAAAATAAACTAGTAATTAGGTACTCCAATACATTCAACACATTCATTAGGTTAGTAAAATATTTTTTCACTTCTCATGCTCTAAAAAGACATCATTATAGCCCTACGAAGCGGGACTAAAGTGACCACTTTAGTCCCTAGGGAGTAAAAAGTAATTCGTTTTTTAATTTCCTTCATGTGACATAGACAAACTCAAACAGCCAGTAAATATACTATTATCTGTGGAGTGTGGACTATCTTCATTGCGAAAATGTTGAGAGTTTTAGTTCCATGGTTTTTGCCAAGGTGGCGCCATGTGTTTTAAATTGTTAATCTGTTACTGGCTTAGAAGAAAAAAAAGACCGCGAAAATTTCAGAATTTTTGTCGAGTGTAAATTTGTTCGGCTTTAAATAAATTTATTAAGAATGTCCAGTGACAAATATTATGTTCCTATATATTATGTTCCTTGGTGAAGAGTTTGACGTCAAGCAAAGAGCAAAAGACATACCTAATAGATATTGTGATTTTTATTTTACTAACCGACTTCAAAAAGGAGGAGGTTCTCAATTCGTCGGAACCTTTTTAATTTTTTTTTATGTATGTTCCCCAATTACTCGAAGATGGCTGGACCGATTTGGATTTTTTTTTGTTTGAAAGGGTATACTTCCCAGGTGGTCCCATGATCATCAAGTCAGGATCTGATGATGGGATCCTGGAGAAATAGAGAGAACTCTTCAAATTTTATAGGCACGCGAAGCGATTTAGGTATTTTTCGGAAGAGTACTTTCTCGGAGTGGTCTCATTTCAATTTGGTGAAGATCTGATGAAGAACTTTGGAGATAGGCAACGGAACTCCTCAATAAATGATAGCAAATGGACTGGGATTGCTGAAATCTCATGTCTGTCTATTGTTTACACCAGTTCATAACATAACATCACGCCGGTACGCTGTGAAGGGGTAAGCACATGTGAACCACTAAAAAGTAAAAAAAAAACTTTTTCCAAAAACAAAAAAAAAAGTGAAAAATAACTTTAATTTCGGAAGGCGGTGACAACAAATTCAAATTCAGCTCCAAAGACACCGACTTCCGAAATTAAAGTTATTTTTCACTTTGTACTGTTTTTTTGTTAAGTAATATTTATTAGGTAAGTACATGTTTTTGTACTAAATTGACTATTTTTCTCGCACTCGAAGTGAAAAGTACAGTTTGCACCTCGAGACTAAACGCCAACTTAATATACCCTCGGTTTCATTGACTCCCTCGCACGCTCGGGAGTCAAACCACCTCGGGTATATTATGGCTTCGTTTAGTCCCTCGTTATAAAATATACTATTATTTATCAGTTTTAGTTTTTTAAACTATTAGGTCTTTACCTATGAAATTGCCGTTTTGCAGTACTGGCCATTTCAAATCAAAATAATTTTTGTTTGGGTAAGAATTCTAATTTCAAATTAATTTTATTTTAAAAACATGGATTTTTTTTTCCAAAAGTAGTCATTTGTTTATTGATTAGTGTTAAATTTTCATCGCATTTCAATCTTTTTCGTCATCATGGATACGTTAAAAATTCGAGTAATTATGGAATATGAGTACCGTCGTGGCAGCAACGCGGCACAAGCGGCACGCAACATCAACAACGTTTACGGAGCTAACACTACAAAACAACGCACCACCTGTTATTGGTTTGCTCGCTTCCGTTCTGGAAATTTCGACCTGAAAAATGAACCTCGCGGTCGTCCGAAGACTTTGGTCGACAATGACGAATTAAAGGCGATTGTGGAAGCTGATGATACACAATCTACGGCTGAATTAGCAGCAGCTTTCGACGTTAGCGTCAAAACAATATTGGTCCATTTGCGTCAAATGGGCAAGGTAAAAAAGCTTGACAAATGGGTGCCCCACGAACTCAATGATCGTCAGCGCGAAGTACGCGTCGAGACGTGCCTTGCACTGCTCAACAGACACACAAATGAAGGAATTTTGAACCGCATTGTTACCTGCGATGAAAAATGGGTTCTGTTTGATAACCGCAAGCGCTCAGCAAATTGGTTGGATCCTGGTTCAGCACCTAAACAATGCCCTAAACGAAAACTTACCCCTAGAAAAGTGATGGTCACTGTTTGGTGGTCTAGCGCCGGTGTGATTCATCACAGCTTCTTACCAAACGGGGTGAGCATTACTGCAGATGGGTACTGTGAAGAACTGAACACAATGATGGAGAAGCTGGCACATCTCCAACCAGCATTGGTCAATCGCTCGTCTCCGCTGCTCCTGCACGACACGCGCGACCTCATACTGCACAGCAGACGGTCTCCAAGTTGCAAGAACTGGGGTTGGAAGCTCTCCGTCATCCGCCCTACTCACCAGACCTTGCGCCTACAGACTACTACTTTTTCCAGAATTTGGATAACTTCTTGGCGGGAAAAAAATTCAATACCCGAGAGGCAGTACAAAATGCCTTTGAAGAATTTGTTGCCTCCCGTCCAGCTGATTTCTTTAAGAAGGGCATCAATAAACTGCCACTGCGATGGCAAAGATGCATTGATTGCATGGGTGATTACTTCGATTAATACAAATAAAAAATACATGAAAAAAAATCGTTTAAATTTTTTCATACAAAACGGCAATTTCATAGGTAAAGACCTATTATTATTTTTTAAATTCGTTCCCGCCTTAGAGAGGGAAGCAATTTCTATGAGCCTATTCCGCCCAAAGGTGGGGGACCAGCGTCTTCCGACCTACTCGGATCAAATAAACACTAGATACTTTCCCAGAGTATGAGAAATGTAAAATACCTAACTTTCTGTTTTTGTTTTTGGTTATTATAGTTTAACTTTTGTTACTTCAAGTTATAGCTATATTTACATAATGCAGAATTGCATATTTAAGCGGGCTTGCCCTTTATGCCTGGAGGCTTTTATTTTAGATGGTAAGTTCTGTTTACGTTTTATTTAAATTTTTATTATTTATTTCTACTTGAGTACCTATAGTTTTCAATGTTTTGATGGTATATTGGCGTGTACTAGCTGACATATGGCAAAATTTATGTTTTTTTGTTGTTTCGTAATGTTAATTACCTACTATTGTATAGAATCAAGTTGTTCTAACTTAATAGACACCTGTGCTGCTGGGGAGTTTGTTGCGCTACTTCTTCTTCCCAGCTAAAGCAACTGCTAGGAACTAGGAAGTGGTGAAGGGCGGGCGTTTTGGGGGACTGTCTTATGTCATTTTGACGTTCAAAAAGAGCTGACTCTCAGCCTAGTTTGAATATATGACTTTTGATTTTTTGATACCTACCTATGTATTTTAGTTTTTGCCACAGACAACCGACATTTTTTGTAAGATGGCTGCAAAAAACTAAAATCGTTTTTTGTTTTTACTTTTTAGTTATGGCACCTGCCCTAAACCTAGTTGTGATGTCATTGCAGTCAACGTCACGTTTTTTGATGTTACAGTACATATGCCAGCACATCAAGCTACCTCAAACTGTCAAATTTTCCCAATTGAACATAAACCTTATGCTAATGTTTTAAAGTTGAAAATCTATTAAAGAATTTTGACAGATTGGGGTATCTTGATGTGCTGGCGTCTGTACCAGAATACCCTTTGTGGCATTTGGAACTTTTGCGGCACTGCGACTGGAATTTGAACGTTTTCAAGCACGAGAATTGACCTTCAGTTCGTATATATACTACTACTTATCATGTAAACAAAATACGACGTGGATTAAACACGTATTATCTAAGCTAACACAAAAACTACCCAAGCAAAGTTGAAAACATTTTTATGAGACAGCCCCTGAAGCCATACCCTATCCTTAAAAAATATTTTTTCGAAATCAATTCACAATTCCCGGAGATATCGCGCAACATACATTAAACAAAAACAAACGCATTGATAACCTCCTTTTTTAAGCCGGTTAAAATCAAACTGAACCAATAAGTCAGTGACAAAGAGTATGCCAACCTATTTTCACACCGGTTTCTATCTAGCGATCCCTCAAAATTCGGCTCTTCAGAAGAAAAAATGGTTGAACAATACTACATCACGAATAAAGTATCAAATATCTGAACGAGTAATGTATTCGGCCTAGAGAATTCATGTTGCTATAGATAATTATGCGAGAATGCACGTAATAACATCATTCCGGCTTCTGCCGTCTACGTTCGCCCAAGCCATAAATGAGACTAGGCATTCTAGGCCAGTTTCAAGTACGTAAAATGCAAGAAATATAGTGAAACGTTGAGGATATTATGTTCTCAAGAGTAGGTAATTTATTTTCCTCATCTATAGTATCGGCACGTGCTTTAAAAGAAAAATGTTCACGACGATACACTGACGTTGTTGGGTTTCTCCATCAGCAGGCTTAGCATGACGGTTTCTATTTAATCTACTCTACCGTAGAATAGAAATCGCTTGTCTACATTTCTCGGTACAAAACTGTCAACTGTCTACACTGAAACGTCATTTTTGTCTACTCTTCCATCCACAAAACGCTTCTCTACGGTTCGCGTGCCAAGCCTGCTTGAATATCTAAGTAGCCGCGAGTGCGTATTTGTGCCCGGTTGATGACAATAAAAAAAAAGTCACATAAACGTACAGACGCCAGCACATCAAGCTACCCCAATCTGTCAAATTTATTTGATAGATTTTCAACTCTATGACATAAGCATAAGGTTCATGTTCAATTGGAAAAATTTGGCAGTTCTTGATGTGCTGGCATCTATGGGCATTTATGAAATGTCAGTAGAGCCAGCAAAAAAACTCCACGGATACTCTTTTAAAAATAATTTATTGCCTTTACAATGTTTTCAAATTATAGTGTTTATGTTTGGGTGGCAGTGTAGGCCTGACAATAAGTACCTACCAGGTACTCTATAATATAGAAAAGGGTCTACAAATCTACTGTCTACAAGGCCTACGACAGAAGGTTTGTTTGTTCTTTCTTTTTTTTATTACATGGGACCTAAACCTAACTGGCGAAACTGTGTGTGTACTGGAACCAATTTTGGGCAAAGGTAAACTTGCTGCAGGAAAATTGTTTAAATAGCCCACGAAATTTAAATTTTTCGAATTTATGCTGTATGCTGAACAAAATAAGATTCGCGAGCGTAACACGTATGTAACCTACATAATTATACTTAATCATTACAATCGTCAATACAACTCTCTAAGTTCATTTAAGCCATTGAATGATTTTTACTAAATCAAATTCAAAATTGGATTAAATGAACGCTGGCTATCACTTTCACTCAGTGGCAGCCAGGGATATACCGCTCTACTGAGTGGTATACCTATGAACAAAACGAATAAATACTTACTCTAACGTCAGTTGGATTCTTCACGCAAATATTGAGATCCGGCCCCAGCCAGAATTTGACGTATTCTCCGTAGGTTTCGTACATCGCTTCTAATTTGTTCAGCATTTCTGGAAATTTTAGAAAACATAACTTTGAGTATAGTATGTGAAGTTATTTATTTTTCCTATTAAATCATGAAGGAAAACACAAAAGGGCCATCGATTTTTTTTTTCATGTATTTTACTAGTAAGTTAAGCAATTAGTAACCTAACCTTTATTATAATAAACCACGAAAGGAGAAGTTCTCTCGGTTGGTCGGTTGTTTTTTTTATTCTTCACTTCTGTGAAGAATAAAAAAAACAACCGACTTCCGGAAGAACACTACAAAGTGAAAAATAACTTCGGAAGGCGGTGACTTTGGATATTATATATTTTTATATACGTCCGCATCATTATCAATGGGAAAAGTGCCCAAAAGGCCGGCAGCATTGCCACGGTGTATGGCAATGCTGATTCTTTGTCCGAAAAATAGGCCAGCCCTTTGGTCACGTGAAGAGTCGACCAACCGCTTGGAATTGTCTCGGAAAACTAAGTGGGCCGATGATGTCATTGATGCAGGACAAGCCAAGGTGTCCGAGGCAGTCGACACCTTCACCGTATTGGCAGCGATGCAGAGCCACGCAAGGAACGCCAAGACGCATACTAGTAATATTAAACATTCGAAAATAACTTCGTCTGTATGGTACCTTTTCACGCCCAAACCACTGAACGAATTTCAATAAAATTAGCAAGGCGCTAGATGGCAGCCCAGGGAAGGGCAAAGGCTATTTTTTGATCTGGTACCAAGTCCTCGTGGGATAATTCTCGACCTCCACGCGAGTGTAGCAGCTGGCAAAAGCTTGTGATGTATAAAAGATACTACGTATCAGTCACCCTAAAGTTTCCGCGTAGAATGAGAATTTCAACCGATATTCTGCTCGGAAGACAGCTTCTGAACTGATTTTTAAACTTAAAAAAAATAATTGCCAGAGTTTGAAGGCGATATCTCAGGTAATATTGGACCTATAGAGCTATACACATCACCTAAATTGAAACAAAATTAGGTTTGAGTACCTAAATATTTACTTCTGTACTTTACTTCTGTTGCGATTTGATTTACCTAAATATCATCATCATCATCTGCGTAGTTCCCAGCTATGTTGGGGTCGGCTTCCAGTCTTACCGGATGCAGCTGATTACCAATATTTTACATGGAGCGACTGCCTATCTGATCTCCTGATGCTGAATATTGTGTGCCTTTTTTAGTCTGTGCTAAATAAATGTATTTTCTTTCTTTCTTTTCTTTCTTTATCCCATTTACTGGGTAATACGATACCCCTGGGTAAGACTGGTTGTAAGATTTTCGGGCTTCTGACGATCCGTAACGATTATCAAAGATCCACAAATGCTTTCCGAGGCATTTGATTTAAATATACTTATTGCTTAATAATTAAGGTATAACAAAGGTTAGTGTTAAGCGACTTTTTTGGCTGACCGTACCCGATAAAACTAATGTAAATAAAACAATTACCTTGCGACATAACTAAGTATAATTTTAACAATTAAATTACATGAAAACCGCGACGAAACATTTATGCGTGTTGTTTAATTACGTAGGTAGGTACCATTATTTTATAAGTGGAAAGGTTTTTCCGGTACTACACATACACGTAGGCTACCTACTGGTATTACTCCATTGTTAAAACTGTACCTATGTTAAATTGGACGCATTCCACCCTTGACTTTGTGTGTATTGAGTCCTTTCTACTTTACTAAGTCTATTAGTGTAATTTCAACATTCTCCGCAAAATACGCGGTTTTATACTCAATATGCTTGTAACTTTTTTTTTTAATGTCTGGGGTCAAAACAAAATAGTTTTTAATAAAATTACTTACAGTCTAACCAAGTGGTTTATTGTAACCCAGTAACTGGGTTGTGGAGGTCAGATAGACTGTCCATCCGTGTAAAATAACTAACTATCTGTAAGTTACGACTAACGACGTCTAACGTCTAACGTGGTCGCTCACAATGGGCCTCATACGAAGGCTTAAAGTCACCCAAAGTGCAATCGGGCTTGCGGACGACGAGTAATGGGTAGCTCGCTGTCCGGTAAGGACCAAGCCCGGGTCGACGGCGCGTTGTGTTCCACGCGCGCCTCAAAGAGTTGTCAGCACCAACTGGTGGGGTCCGCAAGGGCCGATGCCTGCCAGGGGCGCGGGTTGTTCGAAAGTGATACCGCGGCCCCTGGCACATAGGCGATTGAGGGAACACGGGTGGGTTTTAGTCAGTAAAAGTCTGACACGCCCTCCTGCTCCACCCAGAGCGGGAGAAGTTATTTGATGATTTCCCACCCAAAAAAAAACCCAAAGGGCAATGGAGAGGGCTATGCTTGGAGTTTCCCTACGTGATCGAATCAAGAATGAAGAGATCCACAGGAGAACCAAGAACCGACATAGCCCGAAGTATTGCCAAGCTTAAGTGGCAGTGGCCAGGGCAAATTGCTCGCAGAACAGATGGCCGACGGGGCCGAAAAGCTCTGGAGTGGCGACCGCGCACCGGAAGACGTAAAGTTGGACGGCCTCCCACAAGGTGGACCGATGACCTTGTGAGGGCTGCAGGAATCCGCTGGATGCGGGAAACACAGAACCGGCCAAAGTGGCGGAGTTTGGGGGAGGCCTATGTCCAGCAATGGACGTCTTCCGGCTGAAATGATGATGATGCTAAACGATTTAAGACTGTCAAGATCTACAAATGCCAGCCAGGACTAACGGCTTATAGTGCTTTACAAAGCACGGAGGGCTTTCGGTACGTAATGGATGGTCAGCCATCCACGGACCGACCTTGCCAAGAGTTGCTCACACTTGACGATGGAACCGTGCATCAGTTATTTATAAGCCATGAGCCCAGCAAATGACTATTCCTACTAAATACACAAGTAATCAAGAAATGTAATTATACATTGAAATTAAATATGAATATTATCATTATTCTCTGTTCCTGATGAACAATTTATATCTGAATAATGGTTGCTCACTTCAAAATAGACATAGTTACGCAATATGGGGCTGTTTCTGTATTGAAAAATTAATTATAGGTAAAACCGACAAGCAATTTTGACAACCTGTCTATCAGACCCTAGATCCATATACTCATCAGTCTAAACTAACAAGAGAGTCATGCAAAATACATCCTAAAATAATATTAGTAATACAGGGTGAAATTGAAAACATGCGACAAACCGAAATGGGAGATTGTACTCATCATTATGAACAACTTTTACTTAGGGACCAATGATGCAATTGCGAAAAAAAAACATCTGTTCCCTACATTTATGTTCGCATAACTCGTCAAAATGTAGGGAACAGCTGTTTTTTTTTTTGCGATTGCATCATTGGTCTCTTAGTAAAAGTTGTTCATAATGATGAGTACAATCTCCCATTACGGTTTGTCGCACGTTTTCAATTTCAACCTGTATATGTAGGTACTTATATAATTATAACAGAGAAAAAAGAATCACAGTGTATCAAAAAAATACCCAATAGGCAGGCAGCATCCAGCATTGCTGCGTTGTATGGCGACGCTGATTCTTTGATTCCCAAGAAAAATACCTAGGCGTCGACCTGGGAACATCCTCATTTTTTTCGATTTAAAAAGATTCTTAAGTTAGTCGACTTACCTCCAGGATTAAACATGAAGATGAGCGTGTTACCAAGTATAGGCAACGCTGGTGGGCCTGGTACTTTAGCTGCCAGCTCCAGCATCCGTCTGTGGGTCCACCGCCAGTACTGCCAATATGCGAGAATGGCCGCCGCGACCACCGACAATGCCGTGAACCACGACATGGGGGCGGCTGCAAAATAGAGATGTTCCATTACCTTTACTTGCAAACAAAGCATTCCTATGTTTTTGGAATATTGTTCTCAGTAATCGTACTTTTATACTATTCCTACTTTCCTACTAATTTAATAAATATGAAAGTTTGGATGTTTGTTACTCAATGACGCAAAAATGGCGGAACGGATTTGGATGAAATTTGACACACAGATAGATTATAACTTGGATTAATACATAGGATACTTTTTATTCTGGAAGTAGGTTCGAAGCCCATGCCAAAAGCTAGTTATTAATAAATGCTAAAATAATTTGTGGTAAATTAAATGGTTTCAAAGACAAAGACAACGATATTAAAGGTAAAGACAAACTGACCCCATGTACGCAACGCTTTAATTCGTCGGATATGGTAGGTACAAAGTTGGACAAGTATAATTACGTTCAGGGCCCTAATTCACTACGACCACTTAACGATTCTTTACTTCGAAAACACGTCAATTCCTTAGATCATATCCGACATCTGCTAATAAATATCGAAAAATTGTCTTGGAACATACAGAATATAACGATTCCTTGCCGTTTTTTTTTTGTGAGGGCGGGAAATCATCAAATAACTTCTCCCGCTCTGGGTGGAGCAGAAGGGCGTGGTAGACTTTTACTGACTAAAACCCACCCGTGTTCCTTCAGTTATTGCCTGTATGCCAGTGGCCACGATATCTCTTTCGAGCAACCCGCACCCCTGGCAGGCATCGGCCCCTGCGGACCCCACCAGTTGATGCTGACATTTCTTTGAGGCGTGCGTGGAACACAACGTGCCATCGACCCGGGCTTGGTCCTTGCCGGACAGCGACGTACCCATTACTTGCCATCCGCAAGCCCGCGCCTACGGTGGCCGGGAATCAGCCTGGGATTCCCGACGCCCAAGGGCGTCTTCCGCGGCGACTAGGGCCGTGAGGGCGCATATACTGCCTCTCCCTCACATGCGTCACCTCCCTCTTCGTGAGCATGACTGCTTCGCAAAAGGAGGTGACGACTACCCATGTACTCTCGCTTCGAACCATGGCCTGGACCACGGCTGGACGCGAGAGATCGCCACCACCGATCGCTTCCACAAGGACACGGCGGTGCTCCGCCCAAGCCGGGCAGAGCTCCACCGTATGCTACACCGTGTCCTCGAAACGTTTTCTCCGACCTTATGCGAAACAGGACCCTCCCGAAACAGACGTATCCGGTGAGTACCTGCATTAGGCGGAAGGTGAGGACGCCGTGGCGCCTCTCAATCCACTCCTCCAGGAAAGGACTTAATACCGACGCAATTGTGGCGTGCCCAGCACTGGGTTGCGACAATCGCACTCTTCATATCTCCATGGGATCCCGCCGGAGCTCTGTCCGCTGTGCTGCGATTTCTGGCGTTTTGACTCCTCGCGCCACTCCCAAGTGTGTGCGAGGACCTTTGCCTCCAGATCCCATGGCGACAATCCGGCAAGGAGGCCCGCCGCCTCACCGGAGATCGTGCGGTATCCTCGGACCATCCGGATGGCCATGACCTTATGGGACGCGGTGGGCTGGTCGGCGCCTCAATGAAGGCGCTCACACCGGTGCCCCGTATAGGACCATGGACCGCACACCCCCGTGTAGAGCCTCCGGCAGGAGGCGTTTGGGCCCCCTAGATTGGGCAAGAGCCGCTTCAAGGTAGTTCAAGGCATTGTCAGTTTTGTACCTAGATTTGTAGACAAGCGATTTCGATTTCTATTCTACGGTAGAGTAGAAATAGAAAGCGTCATGCGAAACCTGCAGGACACATCTGCCGCTGAAAGCGGCTTACGAATATTTACAATTAGTAATTACTAATTACACATGGGTGTAAAACCAAACTATTAAACAAGTTTTACTTTAATACACAATACCAAACACTTAAGACTGTGTAGGTATTTATAGACAAATTTATACAATAAAACATAACAATAACAACCTTCGCATTCAGTGGCTTGCACAGAGATTTTAGACAGGGTAGGCTTTTTTTTTTTGGGTTCGAAATCACCAAATAACTTCTCCCGCTCTGGATGGAGCGGGAGGGCGTGTCAGACTTTTACTGACTAAAACCCACCCGTGTTCCCTCGGTTGCCTGTGTGCCAGGGGCCACGGTATCAAACTCAAAGCATTTATTTCAATATATATTTATTTCGATTCGATTTCGATAGCGATTTCTACCAATTACAGGCACTTTTGAATTGTCAAGGTCGGTGAGATAGAAAGATGAAGCTAGTTGCCCATTCCAAAGCGTAGGTACCTATGGAGAAGAACGGGCAAGAAACTCCATGGACACTCCTTTAAAATCATGATTTTGTTACAAACAGTTGGTTACATCATTATGTTGAAATTCTCAATGTGAGAACGATGTAAAAAGACGTGCACATTATAAGCGTCCGTAATTAAAACAAAACAAAAATAAAATAACAATTTAGAAATTAAAATAAGCCGTGGGAGCTAAGAGATGACCAGTCCCTACTGGCGGCGCCCGTTCACGAACATGACGTATGGATCAGCACCAGCAGTATCTCTTTCGAACTACCCGCACCCCTGGCAGGCATCGGCCCTTGCGGACCCCACCAGTTGATGCGTTATTTGTTACATTGTGTGTTACGTATGTATAGGAACACACACTTAATGAATCTGCACCACCACGAGAGCACACTTAAATATAAACACTAAGACGTGAATAGTTCGTGTCTCTTCCGAGGCACTCAGCGGCGCTAGTGCATCGCAATGCGAAGTTGCGTCAAATTGTGCGAACGAACAGATATTGTATCAATGATAGATACTAATGATACGACCGACGCTCGACAGGTGGAGCTGATTTATGAATAAAGATTTTTTTGTATATATTGCTAAAATAATATTAATCTTTAATATTTATCAGATTTAGGTAGGGTAGGCAGTGTCTTTCTGTCTATGGACTACACGCCACTATTCGCATTCATATAAAAAATCTAATATCAATGTATGATACCTACTTAAGGCTACTTATATTAGGTCTTTACCTATGAAATTGCCGTTTTGCAGTACTGGCCATTTCAAATCAAAATAATTTTTGTTTGGGTAAGAATTCTAATTTCAAATTAATTTTATTTTAAAAACATGGATTTTTTTTTCCAAAAGTAGTCATTTGTTTATTGATTAGTGTTACATTTTCATCGCATTTCAATCTTTTTCGTCATCATGGATACGTTAAAAATTCGAGTAATTATGGAATATGAGTACCGTCGTGGCAGCAACGCGGCACAAGCGGCACGCAACATCAACGACGTTTACGGAGCTAACACTACAAACCAACGCACCACCTGTTATTGGTTTGCTCGCTTCCGTTCTGGAAATTTCGACCTGAAAAATGAACCTCGCGGTCGTCCGAAGACTTTGGTCGACAATGACGAATTAAAGGCGATTGTGGAAGCTGATGATACACAATCTACGGCTGAATTAGCAGCAGCTTTCGACGTTAGCGTCAAAACAATATTGGTCCATTTGCGTCAAATTGGCAAGGTAAAAAAGCTTGACAAATGGGTGCCCCACGAACTCAATGATCGTCAGCGCGAAGTACGCGTCGAGACGTGCCTTGCACTGCTCAACAGACACACAAATGAAGGAATTTTGAACCGCATTGTTACCTGCGATGAAAAATGGATTCTGTTTGATAACCGCAAGCGCTCAGCAAGTTGGTTGGATCCTGGTTCAGCACCTAAACAATGCCCTAAACGAAAACTTACCCCTAGAAAAGTGATGGTCACTGTTTGGTGGTCTAGCGCCGGTGTGATTCATCACAGCTTCTTACCAAACGGGGTGAGCATTACTGCAGATGTGTACTGTGACGAACTGAACACAATGATGGAGAAGCTGGCACATCTCCAACCAGCATTGGTCAATCGCTCGTCTCCGCTGCTCCTGCACGACAACGCGCGACCTCATACTGCACAGCAGACGGTCTCCAAGTTGCAAGAACTGGGGTTGGAAGCTCTCCGTCATCCGCCCTACTCACCAGACCTTGCGCCTACAGACTACTACTTTTTCCAGAATTTGGATAACTTCTTGGCGGGAAAAAAATTCAATACCCGAGAGGCAGTACAAAATGCCTTTGAAGAATTTGTTGCCTCCCGTCCAGCTGATTTCTTTAAGAAGCATCAATAAACTGCCACTGCGATGGCAAAGATGCATTGATTGCATGGGTGATTACTTCGATTAATACAAATAAAAAATACATGAAAAAAATTCGTTTAAATTTTTTCATACAAAACGGCAATTTCATAGGTAAAGACCTATTATTTATTTAATGTATAATAATTATTTTGGAGAAGCCAAGTTTTAAGTTGTTTTTTGAAAAAATGTAATGGTAGTTCTCGTATTCGTTTTAGAATATGGTTGTAAACTTTTATGGAGTTTAAAAAAAAAATAGAAAAAAAAAACAAAACAAAATGCCTCAGGCTCCGCCTTAGTACAGTATTTTTTGCTTGTGCACTAAGTTTTAACAAATAAATAAATAATATATTTTTAATTTTATTGTAATGATTTCTTTTTACACACTTTATATTAGCTTCACTTGTATGTTTGTTTGTTGGTTTGTTTGTTTGTTTGTATGTAACCGACTCCTTTGAGCGCGATTTTGACCCACTTTAAACGGTTAGATTTCATTGAAACTTTGTAAACTTGTCGAGGACCGATGACAATTCAATACTTAATAAAATTTTTTTAATTGAGAAAAAAAAACACGTTTTTATAAAAAAAAAAAAAAATAGTTTAAAAAACTAAAAAACACGCTTTAAAAACCAAACTAAAAAAGGAGAAGATAATTTAATTTAATTAAAAAGCGTGGGGTGCTTGACATTAATTGATTATAAAAATACCTCAAAAAGCACCCCACGCTTTTTAATTGAATTAAATTATTTTCTCCTTTTTTAGTTTGGTTTTTAAAGCGTGTTTTTTAGTTTTTTAAACTATTATTTTTTTATTGTTTGTTTTTCCGGTGCGTGTCCTAAATAAATATTTTTGTTGCAATTAGATATGCGTAACCCTAACCGTATTAACGTTTTCTGATATCGCAGATATCGAATCTTTGAATTTCCCAACCGCCAGGTTTTCAGTCCACCTAGCTATGCGTACAGACGCTCCGTTTACCTATCAAATAATTACAATAAAATAAAGGCTGCACAAGGCTGACTAGGTTAAGCCGTCCTGCCATTTTCCTCCTAGCCACGTGCTACTTACACGCCTACAACCATAGTGACGCACTTCATGTTTAAATATCATATTCTGCATCGCCTAATTACATTAATTACGTGCATTTTCCGTACCTATTCATTCATAATACTTTTAAAGTAACTCTGTCTGTCTAGCGTGGCATCGACAACGCTACATGCGAACTACGCATCAGACTGACGTCACGCAAACAAAATCCTGCATCGCGCAAGCAAAGTTTGCCGCGCAACTAGCGTAAGTATTTATTTAAACTTGCCGCATACAAAAAGGTACAAAGGCGGACTTAATATATGTCACCGTATGATTGTGAACACCATTAGTTTATAATCTACCGTACTGTTTACCGACCGACTAGGTTAGGTTAGAATTGCGACAAACCGCTACTTCCAAGTTAATGGCAGTTACTTGACTATTTAATAATAGCGCAAGGTACAATCTGTTTTGATACCAGTTCACAATTTGACGGTTTCCCTTCGAATAGATTATAATCTGCCAAAAACAATGCGTAAAAATGTGTTACGGTTCACAATCTTTCGACAGTTCACAATCTCGCGAGATACCTAGATTATAATCTAACGGTATTTACAGTTTTACGGTGATATATACAACGTGCCGACCTTTTTCCCAACATCAATCGTCGGGCTCATTCCGTTCCAGCCCGTCCCTTGCTGCCCAGCTTCTTGTTCTTCCAATTTTCCAATAGTCAGGTGCCTTTGCTAGAGGCACCCACGGGCAATTCCGGCTAAGCAGCCGACCGTGAGTCGCAGACAAAAGCTAGTGAAATAAAAATCGGTGTGTATTTAATGAACATCTCTTTAAGTTTATGTTTACCAATTGAATTCCAATTCCAACTCAAGGGAACCTAGTCGCGGGCTTGAGCTCACTGGTGGGCCTGGCTAAAAATCATGCTATCTCACCAGGCTTCGTGTCCTCATCACTGGATGAGCAGTTAGACGCTGGTCTACACGCACATTATTGAGTGAGATACAGGATCATTTATAGTAAAAAATTCACGAAAAAATTAAGAAAAGTCCTTTGGATGATCGGGTTTTATGAAAAAAGCGTGGTTATACTGGGTGCACAGGGCTGTATAGGATCGCTGCGTATGTTGCACCCACAGGCCACTCGAGAAGAACAACTGGCAGGACGCCTTCAAAAAGTGTAACTTTCACCTCTTTGGTGCAACGTGCGAACCTGCGAGCGAGCATATTGCCTCTCACCGCCAAAGCCCTGCCTCCTTTATATCCTCGTCATCCTTAAGGTCGCCTGTCACAATGTGACCCAGATACCTGAACCTGTCCACCACTTTTAAGGCTGCCCCATTAAGTATGACAGGAGGAGCATATATTCGGGATAGTATATATGCACCTGCTCTAAATACAAGGAGTTCGCTCTTTAAGGTGAACCTAGTCCACATTTTTTACATACAAACTTCGGGAGTGTTTTACTCCACAGTCTGACATGGCACATCCAAAGTAAAATATGATATTGTTTTGTCTTATTATTAATATTGTTTGTACGGAAACAGAATACTAAAATAAAAACCCATTAAAAAGTTAGGAGCCAACAAAGATTCGTTTTTCTTGCTAATTTTACTTAACTTTGGGCGCGTTTAAGTAATAAAAGAAGTGTAAAATCTTCAAAACCTAATCGGTAACGACAAAGTTCAATTATCGAAAAGTTCAATAAACTTTATCGGTCATTGATTTATGCATTGGCTTTTTCATAAAACCCGATCTTCCAAAGGACTTTTCTTAATTTTTTCGCGAATTTTTTACTTTAAATGATCCTGCATCTCACTCAATAACGTTGTGCGTGTAGACTAGCCTCTAAATGCTCATCACTGATACTATCTCTGTCGGACACAAAGCCTGGTGAGACAGCGTGATTTTTAGCCAGGCCCACCTGTGAGTTAGAGGTCCGTACGACATCGCAAATGCCTTACACTGTGACTCCAATTCCGCTAATTGTGGGGCTCAGCAGCACCATGTCATCAGCATAACTAATATAGTTTATTATTTTAACTTATGGTATGATAGGTACTTGTGGGTTGCAGTTGAAAATCAGCGTCAGGTGGTACACACGGCTACACATCAAGCTATACATTTCCAATGTAAGCTGATCTCGTATTGTATAGGATTTCGGTACAGTGCGAGATCAGCGTAAACTGGAAATGTATAGCTTGATGTGTAGCCGTGTGTACACCTTGTGTTGTCATCTAACATTATGCTAAGCTGAGTCCCTTTTGGCATTATTGTCATTGTATTATATTTATAACCGACTTCATATTTTTAATAATTTTAAAGTTTTTTTTTACTCTTTCTTATAATTAAATTAACCTAAGTCACGTAGAATCTATATATATATTTTTTAATAAAATTATAATTATGAACAAGTATATAAAGTAAAAAGGGAAAAGCTCACTGGGCATCAAAGAATTCGTCCGCATCGCTGTCAGTGGGAAAAGTGCCCAAAAGGCTGGCAGCGTTGCCACGTTGGATGGCAACGCTGATTCTTTGAGCTAAGAATTGGCCAGCCCTTTGGTTACGTGAAGATTCGACCAACCGCTTGGCGATGTCTCGAAATATTCGATGATTTTTAATTGAAAATAAACATTAATCTATTGACTTACCTCAAGAATGTCCCCACTGTTTTCACTATTTAGTTTAAAAGTTAATTAGACGTTAGCTTCCAGTGTTATTATTACCTCTAACGATTTAATAATTAAACCATTTTATGCAATATAGCTTAATTTATTATATAAAATTTTCCCATTTGATGACACTTACAAAAATTATTTCACAACTTTTTGTCCGAATTTTCAACACGATTTCATTAGGTGGTAGGTACTTTCATAATTTTAACTTAATTTAGTTTCAGGTTTAATTATTTCCTAAATATTTCCAGTCTTTTGTTTATGTCCAGAAAGAATAAGTAATTAATGTATATAATTATAATAACTATTTAAGTATTTATTTCGTTTTTATTCCTCCAAGATAGAAATCAAGTTTAATAAGAACAGAACTGAACACACTTAGAATGTATTGTATTACTGCTCTAGAAGCTCTCAACGGACTGGTTAAAAATTCAACAACTCGGGCCATTTACTTTGTATATATATTTATGTGAACACGGTGTAGTAACGACAGTCATACATTACGATGTCAGTGTAAGAATAAGTCAACGTTCAGACGGACGTAATAATATCGCGGCGGGACTTTATCGCGCACTGGATATTCAACGCACTGTTTAGCGCCGAAAATCGAACATTGTGTTTTTTTGCGCACTCTGTTGGATTCTCAATGGTCGGTTCAACACTAAGAATTCAAAATACAGTGCGCGATGAAATACATGAAAAACACTACTACAAGGATAGTTACTACCCTGGCGAGGGATGGATGGCGAACCAATAGCGCGCGTGCATTTGGTGTCACGCAACAAAATAATTTTGGGCACGGCAGCTTATGACACAGTAACTCAACTCAAAGCATTTATTTCAACTAAACCATTTACATGGGAGTAACCCCCCAGTGGGTTCCCGCATTGTCGTTGCGGGGGGCTCAGTAGCCGTGGTCCGCTCCCACGGTGAAGCCGACGACGACGCCGACGTAGCGGCCAAAAAATAGGTTGCGGTGAGGTGCACCACAACTCCCGTAAGGCCGTAACAGATTATGATTGATAGTGCGTTAGGCAATTAGGGTGCTGTTTAGTATTGCTTATTTTTGTAATTACGTCCCCTTACGTCCCGTAAATTAAAACCCACAATCTCAAACATAACACGTAACCGGCAGGAACTGGTCCTCGCGCACATCTGGGAGTGGCGCGAGGAGGCCAAACGCCGGGGCGTTACTCCGCTGCCGCGAGAAATCGAGGTGCAGCGGACAGAGCTCCGGCGGGATCTCATGGCGACATGGAGAGTGCGATTGTCGCAACCCAGTGCTGGGCACGCCACGATAGCGGCGGTAAGTCCCCTCTTTGAGGAGTGGCTTGAGAGGCGGCATGGCGTCCTCACCTTCCGCCTGACGCAGGTCCTCACCGGACACGGTTATTTCGGGAGGTTCCTGTTTCGCATAAGGCGGGAGGAAACGCCCGGGTGTTTCCATTGCGAAGATCGCCCTGAGGACACGGTGGAGCATACGGTGGCGGTCTGCCCGGCTGGGCGGAGCACCGCCGTGTCCTCGTGGAGGCGATCGGCGGCGGCGATCTCTCGCGTCCGGCCCTGGTGCAGGCCATGGTACGGAGCGAGAGTGAATGGTTAGCCGTCACCTCCTTCTGCGAAGCAGTAATGCTCGCGAAGAGGGCGCACGTGAGGGAGAGGCAGTATATGCGCCCTCACGGCCGTAGTCGCCGCGGGAGACGCCCTGGGCGTCAGGAATCCCAGGCTGATTCCCGGCCACCGTAGGCGCGGGCTTGCGGACGGCGAGTAATGGGTAGCTCGCTGTCCGGTAAGGATCAAGCCCGGGTCGACGGCGCGTTGTATTCCACGCGCGCCTCAAAGAGATGTCAGCACCAAATGGTGGGTCCGCAAGGGCCGATGCCTACCAGGGGGTGCGGGTTGTTCGAAAGAGATACCGCGGCCCCTGGCACACAGGCAACTGAGGGAACACGGGTAGGTTTTAGTCAGTAAAAGTCTGACACGCCCTCCCGCTCCACCCAGAGCGGGAGAAGTTATTTGATGATTTCCCACCCAAAAAAAAAAAAACCGGCAGGAACTGGGTAAGTATGTCCTTTGTATTATTTACTAACTTCATCTAATTTTTATCTATGTGTTTGTTATACAGTGATATGGGGGCGTCCATTAATTACCTACGTGAGGCGTTTAGGGGGCGGGGGGGGGGGTCGAGTCAAATCTCACCCAATCTCACGTGGGGGAGAGAGGGGTCTCGGGAAATATCACGTAATTTATATTTTATTCCGCAAAGAAACAATGTAACATTACGAGAAAACCGGGTTAAATAATGTAAAACATGTTTCTTTCCGCCAATATGGCTAAATCCTACAAAAGTATACTTATCGCGGTTATGCGAACGCCACAAAGTAGCACAGTAGCTCCTCGATGTTTAAATCGCCACCGGCCAACCAAGCCAGCCAAATGCAGCGCACTAAAACCACGGATTTGAAATATCTCACGTGACATTATGTTTGGGCCAAATCTCACGACATCTCACCAGAGCGGGGGTGGAGATCGAAAAATCGCCAAAATTGCCTCACGTAATTAATGGACTATGTTTTAATCCAGGTTATAAACTATATGTGTAGGTACCAAATTTCACCCAAATCTATAAGCCATTTTTGAGTACCTAGTTGACAACTGCAAAGAAGAAGAGGAACGCGCGTGCGGCACGCCTTACAAATTACACCGCGGCTTTCAACATTTTGTTGTACAGACGCCAGTACCTACATCGAGCTACCCCAAACTGTCAAATGTTCCCAATTGAACCTATGCAATAAAGTTGAAATTCTATCAAAGAAATTTGACAAATTGGGGTACCTTGAGGTGCTGGCGCCTGTACAGTTATGTGTAGGTATATTTAATCAATGTTTTACCGTATTTTTCTGAGCTCTTACAGTTATAGTGCAATAGTAGTACACACTTACACAGTCTATAAAACATTTTCAAGTAAGGTACCTATACTCCATTTGAAATAAGATTAGACATTTAAACAAACCTTTTTTACAGTCCGTTCAACCGATTCTGACTTCTACATCGTAGGCATAAGGATGGCATTAAAAGCAAAAAAGTAGTTACAATACCAACTGTTTACTGCAGCTGCCATTTGTCATGCCACCAACGCAATAGAAGTCAAAATCGGTTGATCGGACTGTAAAAAAACTTTTAGCTAAATGTCTAATCTTATTTCAAATGGAGTACCTATAGGTAATTAGATACATAATAAGGTTTTAGAGATACAGCCATGTGACGGGCAGTGGAGCCTTAGTAACCGGGTCCCGTAGGCACCCACCCTATGGGAAGAGACCTCCAAAACTTTTTCATGAAAATAATAAAGTACTTAATATGCACTTAGGTACGCACGTTGCTATTACAAAATCAAGTCACAGCATTTACGCCCGTAGTCATTTCAGTCAGGTACCGCATGCTACACACGTATTCTGGGTTAGAAACAGATGGCTTTAGATAAAGATCTAAACGACGCTTTTCTCAAAATAGTGTGCATGAGGTAATAATATACTTAACTAAACTAGCTTCTGCCCGCAGCTATGTTACTCCTTATAACATCAGCCATCTGCCAGAGAAAGTCCCGTCAAAATCGGTCCAGCCGTTTCGGAGATCAGCAGGAACAAACAGGTAGGCAGACAAACAAAAAAAATCATTTTTTGTCATAAGTACCTACCTTGTAAATTTTCTTATGTATTTAATAAAAAGCTGTTATTTTTAAATTACAAACAGAAACTTATGTTTTCTTTTTTATAGAAATAAATTTATAGATGCGGAGCTGGTGGTTTTTATTATTCTGAACGCAGACAGGGACATGACATTGACAGTACCTAGGTAAGAACGACTGCGCGCTCTTTGTAATTGTTAAGGAGTTTAGCCGAGAAAGGGGCCATCCATGAATTACGTCTCACGTTATGGGGTATTGAGGGAGGGTCAACAAAGTGTGACATCGTGTGACAATTAGGAAGACGAGTCATAAGTAAGTAATTCGGGACAAAATTAGCTCGTTTTGTAAATAAAGTTAAAAATGAAAGGAATCCCCATATTATGTGAAACTCATTTTATTCGGAGCTTTTAGAAATTGGTTTTTAGAAAATAATCGTGTGCGAGTCCGGCTAGCACTTGGCCGTTTTTAGGGTTCCGTACCCAAAGGATAAAACGGGACCCAATTACTAAGACTCCGCTGTCCGTCCGTCTGTCAGTCTGCCCGTCTGTCAACAGGCTGCATCTCATGAACCGTGATAGTTAGACAGTTGAAATTTTCACAGATGATGTATTTCTGTTGCTGCTATAACAACAAATACTAAAAACAGAATAAAACAAATATTTAAGGGGGCTCCCTTACAGAAAACGTGATTTTTTTGCTCGTTTTTGCTCGATATTGATAACAGCAACAGGTAGACGCTTGAAATATTCAAAGAATATTTAGTTAAATATTCACTTTAAAAATAAATAATGAAATTAAAATAAAACAAATATTTAAGGGTAGACCATACAACAAACATGTTTTTTTTTTTGGCATTTTTATAGATAATGGTACGGAACCCTTCGTGCACGAGTCCGACTCGCACTTGGCCGGTTTTTATAAAATCTTTGGTAATTGTTATGGAATAAGAGTGATCGAGCTTCAAATAAAAAAATTAAAAATGGGTCTGCGTTATTTGTGAATTATTTTTTTTATTTAACTTTGTGCTGTTCTAACTCTCCATTAAGTTAAGAATTCTCCCTGTTGCATAATCAGCCCATTATTAGGTAATAATGGGCTGGGTTACTAAGGTGTAGGTACACGACTCACTGTCATGTATTTACTAAATGTCGCGTCCCATTTTTTACCGTAGATACAACGTATGCGAATACCGGAGATTTAAGGTTGGGTTAGTAGTTTTGAACGAAATATCTCTTAAAATTTAATTAAACGAGTTTCGAAACATACGCCATAACAAACTGGTACACAAAGCATATTTATAAATTCAATCATGGTCCTATGGGGACCTATAAAGGTTTTTTTGTACGTCATTACAATCATGGTTATATTTTCTAACCCTACCTATGTATTTCTTATGGAGCGAGTAGGTACTTATTTGACCTCCACCTAGCACAACGCAGCTATACCTAGTATGTAATGGTAGCTACACACGCAGCCCCTTTAGTCACCGGTCACGCGCTGGAATCTTCAAAATCTCACGTACACACAGCTACACATCAAGCTATACATTTCCAGTTTTCGCTGATCTCACACTGCACGGAAATCCTATAGAATGCGAGATCAGTTAATTCTGGAAATGTATAGCTTGGTGTGTAGCCGTGCGTACACACACATATTTTGAAGCCGATAGCGATAAATCTTCTGTCAGAAAGTGTCTGCCTGCGGACGTGAGACTTTGAAATTGCCAGTGAGTCAACAGGATACCCCTTAATACCATGGTAAGACTGGTGGTGAGACTTCCGGATGTTTTTCAATTAAAAAGTATTTTCATGCTTTATCAGCAGAGATCGGATATTCGGATGCATATTTACCTAAAGATAATTTTTAGCTATGAAAGTATCGAAGCGGCTTTATAAATTATTTGTAATATTTGTATAAAAAACCCCATTCTTGATTGCATAACTATTCAGATGTGTATTAATATAAAATTAATGTTTAACCCGATACAAATATGTATATGTACTGGAGGAGGAGTGGTTTGTAGTAGTTAAAACATTAAATAAACAAATTACTCACTTATATTAAGACTTTTTCTATACAAAAGCGCATTCTATGTTAGCCAACATCTCAACTTTAGGTGAATATGCATCCGAATATTCGATCTCTGCTTATCAGTCTTAAAAAATAAACTATCTTTGTTGATATCGAAGATAATATTTATTTTCTAAGACTGTTTTTAAAATCCAAACTAAACAGCAATAACTTATTTAGTAAATCGTTGTTTTTCAATGTTTTTGAGACAACGGCACCCTAATCGCGTATTCATCATGATTTGTTTCGTTTTGAAACAGAAAAAAACATGAAAAAAATAAAATTAAAAAAAAAACTTCTGCGACTGAGAAAAATGTGTCTGCTCAGCAACGTAAAAAACGCAATGAATATTGTTGAACTGTCAAAATGAAACCGATTACGATTAATCGCGTGTTACGCAATTAGGGTGCTGGTTGGCACAACCCTATTTTTCAAAGCTGTCAAATTGTCAAATCTCTGTCCTGACTCCTGTCATTCTTTCCGTCTGTCGGTCTGTCAGTTGCGAAACGTCGTGTAAGCGAGGAGGTTATTTTCGTGACCGAATAGAATTTAAAATACATTTCCTAAAAATAGACTTGCGGCATAAAATACCACTGTAAATGGTAATCTATCGCCATAGCAGTGTATAATAAAATCAATATGGCATCGCTGTCCAGGTTCCAAAAGATCGCGCTTTTAAGTTTGGGTGCAGTTGGTGGCGGTTTAGCCTATTACCGGATTAATGGTGACAAAAGTGAGAGAAGATACAGTGCTCACAACTCCTGGACAACGAATTTTACACCCGGCATACAATGGGATAGGAATTGGGACCAGTAAGCACTACCTATCTTTTTAAATACACCTATAAAATTTCTTTAACAAAAGAACCGTTTATATTTGCATAATTAGTACGTAAATAGCGTGTCTAAAGTAAATTTACAACCGTTTTATTTGGTTTTGTATTATAGTCCTTATCATATAGTAAGTAGTTAGAAGGGTTCTATACATGCAGAAAAGTTGAATACACCATCCAGGTCATGACCCACTTTGTGATATCAATGTTTTGATGCTAAATGTGGATAGAAGGTTAATAAAATTAAAACGTGTTTTCATGAAGTTTATTTACCTTATTATGACCGAAAATGACTAAAAGGTACATTGTTGCTTGTAGCATTCAATTAGCTCTTTCTTCTAAATCATCTTATTTTGTTTAAAAAGCAATGCCTTTTCAGTCAGTGGGTCACCTTAGATGTCAATGAATAAATACATATGCGGTATCAATTTGCTTTATAAAGCATCTTGTTGTTTGATTTCTCCATAACTATAGTGAGGGGATTCCCTTGACATAAACTACATTCCTTGCAATAATAGACACTCCTCAAAAAAAAAATGGTGGGGATATAAACTACTTTCCTTACACGTCCAAGGAAAGTTGTCTTGTTGTTGTCTGATAATTCCAATAATAATGTGATTAGAGAGAATTTCCTTGTTTAGAAGTTCACTACTTAGTCATCTACCTTACCCTGTGGTATCTTTTTAAATAGTTCTTCTAAGATTCCGAAAAAAAGAATTTTAATCAAATTCAGAACAAAGGTTTTGTATCAAAGAAAGGTTTTAAATCAACTACTTATAAACAAAAAAGAATCCAAAAACTTCTCATTAAAATCCAATTAGATATAAAGCTTCTGGGGCACAGGCCTGCTCCCTATGATAGGTAATGGGCCCAGTGCAGGTTGGTAGATGTACCATCTCTTCGATTCTTTGGTGTTTCTAGGATCTCTTAACAGTTTTGAAAGCAGTTATGAAATAATTCACACAAAGTAAAGTGGATCTCTTCCCGAGGGTATCGTAGAAGGCGACTAAGGGATTTACTAGAGAATGGGCAGCAGCGTTCTCTATGCATTTTACCACCATACTGCGATAGCCAACCCGCCTGCCAAGTGTGGCAATTATGGCAAAAGTCCCCTTTTGGGGGACGCCTATGTTCAACAGTGGACGTCTTTCGGCTGAAATGATGGAAGTGCCTGCTTGAGTTCAAAACCATAACCTACATCTCGTAAGATGCAGCCGACCCTACTGTGCTTGCACTGCTCTACATACTAACAAATAATACCTTTTATATTTTAGCCGAGAACCAGAATCTATAGTGAAACCGATTAAAAGTAACTTGGCAAACCCTGAAGAAGAAAACAAATACAATGAGAAGCTGGAGAAAGCGAAGAGCAGAGCTGTGAGACATCTGTTCCTGATTAGACATGGACAGTACAATATTGATGGAGCCATGGATAAGGACAGGACTCTTACGGACTTAGGTACATTATTTTACATAATCTAGGAAATCATTTATGATTCTGAGGAAAAATGCAATCAATTTATTCTGCTTGCTGTCTGTTTTTGCTCTAAAGAAAATACTAACTTTTGTTAAAAATAGTCGCATAGAGTTCAGAAATTTTCCCACTACAACGTCATATGGCCAGCATAAAACTACCCTATATCCTCATCCAGGTGATGGTCTATCTGTGTGCCGTATTACATAAAAACTATTCAGCTGTTAAGGTCTGGAATGTTAGTCAGCCAGACAGAGTTATAATTATAGACAGACAGTTTATAGTTATCTTTTTTACATCTACATAATATATATATAAAAGTTTCAATTCTACATACATAAATATGTATGTATAAACATGAATTACTATGCGTTAGTCTCGCATAAACTCGAAAATGGCTTGAACAATTGAGATGAAACTTTGGTACATTGTTGTGTGCACTGTGTGCATCCTCGGCATTAGCTAGTTTATAATATTAAGTGCTTATGGATTTTATCCTGGAATATATTTTGTCTCTCATAAGCAATGTTAAATCATGAACTGTTAGAGTAGAGAATTAGAGCTGGTTCTGCAGAAATTAAATCTGGCATAACAATTAAGTACCAAGTTGAGGAAACCGTACTGATTACATGTTTTGTTTAGTCATATATTAAAACCACAACCCTATTAAAAAAATCCATATCAAACAACAATACAATAATTTACTGTCAACGCACAACATTATTGTCCCATTATATTCAGTGATAAAATATTACTCACAAGAAAATAAAACTTTCAAAATGACAAGACAAAGGAACATTTCTTAAATATCTTTGTTGCTTACTAACTGTCTGCATCTTTGCAAGTCATTCTACATTCAATCCTAAAAGAGTTTCAATGATTTATGTTTGTGAATAACTACAGTTTATGGGTTATGTTAAATTTCTGTATGTAGGTCTGTTTCGGCTAATCTCTGAAACGGCTGAATCGATTTTCACGGAACTTTCACTGGCAGAGGCTGTATAAGCAGTTACATAGGCTTTTTGTCCCACTAGCACGCTCCTGTGGGATAATCTTCGACATCCAAGAAGGTGAAGCCGCCGGCAGCAGCTAGTATTATCTAGTACAGAGAGGTAGCGTCATACAAACCCATTGGTGCACTACGACAAAACGCGGGTGTACAAAAGTTAGACGCTTTGCCTCTTTATGGGGTTAGCCTCTGACGCAACGTTCGTACTAATTCGGAAACACGAAGATTACCGAATCGCATACTTTATCTAATTTACCTGTGTCTCTAACGTAACAAATTTTATTTTTATAGGCAGGCTCCAAGCAGATTTCACTGGGCAAAGACTGGCTCTCCTAGACATAAAATGGGACTTAATAATCCAATCCACTATGACCAGGGCTCAAGAGACAGGGAAGATCATAGCCCAGCATCTTCACAAGGACATAGAGATCAGGAACTGCCAGTTGATCGAAGAAGGGGCTCCCATACCTCCGGAACCACCTGTCGGACATTGGAGGCCGGAACCAAAAGTAAGTTATTTTTTATAAACATTTATTTAAGATTTATAGGTTGAAAGAAAAGTCTATCATTATAGGTTGAAAGAAAAGTCTATCATGATATTTCTGAATAATGTGGGATCCAAATTTTGAATAAGTATATTTTTTATACAATGAATGAGTTTATGTGGCAAATTGGCAATATTCCAAAGCTGCACACTTTTTAAACTTTGGAATGTAATGTTACCAAACAAAAATAAGTTTTTAAAATACTTATTTATGAACCCATAGAAAATGTATCGCTGCATTTGTCTTTAATTTAAGATCCTTTTCACAAAAATATCTGATGTGTGCATTCTGATTTAGATCAAGAGTGTCAAACAGACACACAATGATAAGACATGAAATGCATATCATCAGTTTCACATTTTGTGCTGATTATTATCATATTTTAACTTACCAAGCAAAGGAAAAAACTAAATTTGTTTTTGGTATAAAAATATCAGCAAAATATTAACTGCGACATAGGTGGAAAAAAAATTCTCAGTGTTCATTTAAAACCAAGGCAGTTTGCTATATCCTGTGCATTATCCAGTAGCAAAAAACTCTTTGGATATTCAAATTTACTGATCACACCTAAGGATAACCTTTTAACAAAACTTACATTATTTCTGTATAGCATAGAGCTACCCTAATGTGATGTATGTGTCAAGGAATGTATTCTGAGTAATCTGAGTTACAAATTCTCTTCACATAATACTCCTATAAAAACTAGTGAAACTAAAAATATAGAACTTTTTTTAACACTTTGAACGCCAAAGCGGTCTGTGCTGACCGACAGCTAACTTTTCCTTCAGGCCAAGCAAAAATCACAGTTCTATCCAAATTTAGACCAAATGTTTTTTGATTAGATACTTTTATGACGTAGTTCTTTTTAATATTACTTTTTTTTATTTATTTATTGTTGACATTGTGACTTAAACACTGGTCGAAGACGCCTACCCTATGATACAGTTAACACTAGTTTAGGGACCAGGCCAGGGGATTCACATTTGTGTATACTTTTATGTCAATAAAACTTATTGTATTGTATTATATTACCTATATTGAATGTCCAAATGTATGTTTTTATTCAAGGATCCACTCCTTTATATTGTGTACTCAGGTTAATATTTTTGAACTCTGGGATTGGAATGATCACTTCACCTTCTTTATTAAGGCTTGTGTCGAATCCTGCCGACCCGAGAGAGTGTGTACCAAGGCACACTTATATTATATTGTTTTGTGCACTATAACTTGAAATGACTTAACATCATAGGTATTATTTAATTCACTTCCCCCAGGATTATTTAAGCCTCTTCAATGATATCTCTAACTTTTACTGGCATTTTTTTTTTAGTGAAAAAGTGGGATTCTTTCTTCTAAAGCGGTACATACTAAAAAAACCTAAATAAAATCAGTCTTGTTTTTGTTTATTCTTTATTGCTATTTATTTTTTTATTTGAGTTCCAAATTAAGTTTACCATAATAGAAAGTCATAGAAAATGTATTTGAATGAAAATACGTTACTTTACTATACAACCTCACCGTCGAGCAGTCCTCGAAAAACGGGACTGAACTTGTCCCTGCCCCTGGACATTTAATTTCGGGCAAAAAATCAGGACGTTCCGGCAAAATATGGACTTGTGGCAACTCTGTACCCAAGCTAAAATCGACATACATATAATGTAGTATTTTTGGCATTCCTTGTCATACTAATTTAATAAGTAATTTTATAAGTCTTTCTTTGTTCAAAACGTTAGAGCAACTAATTAATACCTTATTAGCACATTTTCACGCCTATGTGTTTGGTTGTGAATGCCAATGATTGGACCGCTAATAACCTGCACCCTAATTGCGTAACACGCGATCAATCATAATCGGTTTCATTTTGACAGTTCAACAATATTCATTGCGTTATTTACGTTGTTGAGCAGACACATTTTTCGAACATATGAAGCAATGGTTTGGCTATCTGTTTCAAAACGAAACAGATTATGATTAATCGTCAGTTACGCAATCAGGGTGCTGTTTACTCGCCATTAAAATTAAGTAGGTAATCATTTATACTCGTAGCATACAGTTTTGCATTTGCCATTTCATCTCTAGGTATGGTGTTACATTTTTAATCAGAAAATAATGGCCACGAATCTTTAATTAATGTGTATTATTTTGCTAGTTAAAAGCCCGGCTTCCACCAAAGCGGAGAGAAGAAATGTAATGTCTTGTGAACAAACAGCACCCATTGGTTACTCCAGATGATTATCTTTGTGCTATGATGAAAATCGGCCGCAAATGATGATCAATTCTTGCTCATTGTTACCTATGTACTAGTATTTATTTAAACTTTAAGGCATTCTTACCTTTTCTTATACCTTTAATCTCCCTTTGGGAAATTCTTTTTTAAAAGATGGGTTTCAACAAGATATTAAATAACTATTTACAATTTTTTTTAAGATAAAACATTTGCGAGTTTCAAATTCCATCTTACAATGTTTACATTACTCGCAACGTTAATACTCATATTTTTCATTAATCAATATTTGCTTCGAGGTAAATTAAAAAGCTCATCGGGCCGCACGGCTTAGTATGTCAGGCCGCATGCGGCCCGTGATATAAAGTTTTACTACGCCCGTCATTCTTATTAATAATGTCGTTTCAACTATAAAATAAGTTAAAAATACTTTAAAAAAACTTAGTCACAATTTATTTCTTAAGACAAAAAAATATTTAGCATTAAAGTTACATGTGCAATTTTGAAGTTCAGTCTCAGCTTCGGAAGCCGATCAAAGCATGGAAAAAGTCTTGATGGATAAACTGTGCACTGTTAGTCCTGATACAAATTCTTTATTTGTTTGAACCCAAAAACGTGTTAGTTGTAATACTAATTTATTTATTTTATTTCACCCGTAACTCTAGTATCTCTCCATGCACTTAAGTTATATTTTATAAAATGTAACTGGCGAGTATAATAACCTCCTTTTTGGCACGTACAGCAGTTCTTTCAGGATAGCGCGCGGATCGAGGCCGGCTTCAGGCGCTACTTCCACAGAGCGCCGCCAGATCAGACAGAAGATACCTACACGCTTTTGGTCTGCCACGCCAATGTTATACGATACTTTGTTTGCAAGTAAGTACTTACCCTTTTAAATTTATTTTATTATTTACTTCGGGTTTTCGGCTTCATAAAACAGTTTTTTTTTTTTCACAAATTCTCTAAATGGTGGTGAAAGCCGCATCAAAATTAGTTGCGTAGTTTAGAACAATAACGCCGACAAATAGACAAGAAAAGCGTCTAATATGTACAGATTTATGTACAGACGCCAGCCTACCCCAACCTGTCAAATTTTCCCAATTGAACATGAACCTTATGCTTATGTAATAAAGATGAAAATCTATCAAAGAAATTTAACAGATTAGAGTAGCTTGATATGCTGGCGTCTGTACACACAGTAAAACATATTGAGAAAGTTACACATAACTTTTGAGTACTTTGTACTTCTGTGTGGTTCTCCAATACTAAATTGGAAATAAAACCAATCGTTGATTGGGGGACAATGGAGTGTCTGTAATGCCCCTGCAGCTTCTTCCTTATGTTATGAAAACGGCAATCTGCGATGATAACAATATTTCGCATATTCTTGCTACAGTCTATATTGTGCTCGGCAGTGGACAACCATATAGAATGTACAGTCACAAGACTAAATACATTCAAAAGCGTTTTTCTCGTATTGATGTCGGAACTTTGAGAACAAACCTACTTCATAATTGAATGGTTTCGATAATACTATGTTCGTACGCCATAAAATATCTATCGAGACTTTGAATCTTGCGTAAGTAAAAGGTATTTATGCTCGTGTCTGTACTCGCCTAGTACCACTTATTAGATACAATGTTTTCAATCTACCTTTCCTCATACATTTGTGTCTATGCTTAATGGTCTTGTGTTTGTTTTCCAGAGCACTCCAGTTCCCACCTGAAGGTTGGCTCCGGATATCTCTGAACCACGCGTCCATAACCTGGATATCAATCATGCCGAACGGCAACGTGGTACTGCGATCATTGTCGGATACAGGCCACATGGAGCCTAAGTTCGTCACTAGCCGGTAAAACAGGTGTTTACAAGCGGTTTATACGGGTGTAGTTGCTAGCGCTAGTGTAAAGCCTGATTTACACGGTGCGAGTGGCTTACCATAAGCTGAAGCAACAATAAAAGTCGCGCGCGTCTATTCAGTGTTTCGATGATGCAAGTCATTTGGCACAGACAAGAAACTTGCATTGTGTAAATGGGGCTTTTCTGACATGCTAGTAGAGATTACTTTACTGACATGTCTTGGGATGCCGATCGCTGTTATTTTTTAATTGAAATGACAGTTAAAAAGGCATTGGTATTTTTGCACCACTATTTGTAAAACAGGTTGCACGCTTTTCGTCCATGAGATACTTTTTGAAAGAGTTTTCTTACAAACTTATTCTGTAGCCTGACCGATACCGCTGTACCGCGGCTTGTGCGGTGAGGCGAGACACGGGACGCTGTGAGTGGTGACGAATAATCGGCACGCACTGACGAATCAGCGGCCTGCACTGCTGTCCCGTCGCACTGCGCCCATACCTAAGGCGCGGTACAGTGGTTTCGGTCAAACTATATTTAAGTTTACACAGTATACTTAGTACACACAGCTCCATTATGTGGTTACCCCTCCAAAAGACATATGCGTTCAAATCCGTGCTAGGCCCAAGTTACTTTTTGTATTTTGCAAGAAGCAACCCGCTTGCCATAAGATTGTACGTCGTTCGAATCCTGGGCACAAAATGTGCTTTGTATTTTTTTTAATATAAAGTATTTTTCTATTTTTTTAAGTAAAATTTATAAAGATTTTAAAAATCAAGAAACATTTAATACTTTGATAATCATTTCATAAAAATATTACTGTTATTTAACTAAACTTTGATATTATTTTACTTCAAAGATCTTACAATTTGATTTGATAACTTATCCACTTATTATACATATTTTGCCAACTGACACAAACGGGTCCCTAGACAAGTGTGATCCATAAAACGCAAACGAAAGAAAAGGAAGCGCTAGAAATATTTTAGATTGACATAAACTAACGAAATGTCACGTGATCTGTCATGTCGTCTCTGCATAAAGACGTTTTAAGTAAACATATACTCGTACATAAAACATTGTAGTTATAACTTGAGGGTAGGGAATAATTTTATAAAGAAAACTTAAGAAAGTTAAATTAATGGATACCCTCAAATAACACAGTCTATCGATGAGACAGAGACCTTAAGATAAAGTGACTCGAACGATAGTCGATAACAATTTCATCGTAATTCATAAGGGCTCGCTGGCTAGTTTGTCAAACTGCCGGTTTGAGTATGACGACGTTCGGTGATGCGATGGTTCGAATCCAAGTCGAAAACAATAATACTCTTTTTTTAAGTATTCTGTAGATTATTCGTAACGATTTTAATGTTGTAGCAGTGTAACATTTTAAAACGTGAGGGGTTAACACATACTGACGCTGTGTGTACAAAACTGTGCTGTTTCATTATATTCTAATCTACTGAAGATTGACCGTGGATGACTTGTTTTTAGATAAATATTTTTTTAAGTTGTTGTTACCAACCTGTTTGGGGTATATTATTGAATGATGGAGTTGCCAAAATTAGGATAATATTATTCAGTCATGAAAAAAGAAAAATTATGTTGATGGCAACATTTTCATCGCCCAATAATACACCTACCATTGTTGCCATTTTTATTGATTATTGAACACTGGATTAAACTACACAGTTGTCAATAAGGCATGTCGAGTAAGAAAAAGTTCAGTTTTGTTGACTGTCGTCTTGAATCAACATACTCATAGATCTCTCAAATAGTCAGAAATGATTGACAGCAAACATTTGTGTCTATTTGGAAAAGTCGATGTGCCGTATTGTACAGTTGAATAAGCTGAGTAGTTAGATGGGTATATCCACTAGCGCTACTGTAACTGAGATAAGAAGTAGATATAGTATTGGGGTAAGCATATATAACACATTATAACCAGAGTTCGGATATTCTGATGCATATTCACCTAAAGTTGAGATGTTGGCTAACATGGAATGCGCTTTTGTATCGAAAAAGTCATAATTTAGGTAAGTAATTTGTTTATTTTTTGTTTTAACTAATACAAACCACCCCTCCTCCAGTATATACACATATTTGTATCGGGTTAAACATTAATTTTAAATTAATACTCATCTGAATAGTTATGCAATCCAAGAATCCCGGGGTTTTTAAAAAATATTACAAATAATTTATAAAGCCGCTCCCATACTTCAATAGCTAAAAATTATCTTTAGGTAAATATGCATCCGAATATCCGATCTCTGATTATAACACACACAATTCCGCAATAGTAGACTCGATAAAATTTGAGGGACAATTGCCAGTATTTCTTAGAACGTACAAATTCTAAGCTCAGTTTCAATCGTTCAAAAATAAGTCAAATTTACCTAAATTTATTATAAGTTTTTGACATTGGTTGTCGCGAAGATGAGATCACGACTAGATTTTGAACGTTTTTGATTACGGAAATTGGCCTTCAAATCACAGTTAGGAGTTTATGATTATGGTGTGTTCTGTAGTTTAACCTTCATTATCAAAATAAGCACTGGGATCAGGTTCACTAAAAATTACGTTTATAGACAGACGGAATATGCTGTTGGTGAAATTCTGCCGTAAAGGTTGTAAAAGTTTGGTTAATGTGGGACTAGTTACTAGCTCGTGTCACTTACCTAATAATTTACAATCATTTAATTAATAACCGAATTGTGAACGACTTTAAAATAACGAAAACTCTGTTTGACAGCTAGTACCTAAGTATTTACAATTGAAACAAGAATGGCTTAGGAACAATGATTTAATTTGTCAACTATACTTGGACTCATAATCGTATTCAGTAACTTGAAAGTTGAAGGGTTACCAAATTATGACAAAAAAAGAGATAGTGAGGTGGTGTAAGAATGAATGAAATTGAATGAACTTAAAATAATGTACTTACATGCAAAAAAAAATCATGACTTGTCTGGAAAACATGATATGCACTATTAAAACTGTAGAATTTGTTATATATTCTTATATTCCACATGTTGCAAATGAATTTTTAAAGTTTTATAACAAATATCACCATTCTTATCATTCGTTCTTTAGGCAAAATCGTTTACTACCCCAACACTATTAGTTTTGTAACATGGTATGGTTAGTATGGTAACATTATTTTTCTTCGAACTGTCAAGTTACTGAATACGATTATGAGTCCAAGTATATAGCAATTTGCGCCAGTAACTAACCCCATAAGAATCAAGGGCAAAATCAGTCGTAATGGTAAATATTCTGACAACTGAGGTGGAGGATATCAAAATAGTCAATTCTAATGTTAAAACGCTTTGAACAGGAACTTTTAGAAGGTAATCACTGAAATGTGATGTAAAAAAATTCGATCTTCACTTCGCTGTTACATTATCAAAAAAATATAGCATTGACATGACGGTACTTGTAAGGTATGTTTGATGTTTCAAAAGGGTTTTTTTACTCATTAACCAGTAGCTAGTGTGAATGACTAACACGTAGATAAATTCAACATAGCTTTAACTTTTTTTGTAGTAAGTACATGTATATAGACTAATTGGTATGCTATTATTAAATTAAAACAAATCACTTACTGGCAGCTAACAGGCGAAGTATGTTTACAAAATCCTGCTAAATGATGATTTTGTATCATGCGGCCCGGCGGGCTAATCCGTGCGGCCCGATGAACTATTCCTTTTAAAAAGAAAAAAAAATCTTGCTGGCCTAAAACTATGTATCATAATCGGTCTGATATATTTTGGCTATTTTTTGTGTTTCCCTTTTATACCTATCTAATCAAAAAAATATATCTTTGCCCCAAACGACTTATGAAGTCAAAATTATTTTGATTACAGTAATAGCAGCTTAAAACGAAATGCCAAGACTCAGTAAGGAGCAGAACGGGTAAGAAACGAAGTTATTCTACCTGCACATTATAATAATTATAATGTACTGATGCTTAAATAAGGACTCCACTGACTATTCAGGTACTGATTGATTCGTAATGAGAAAAACTTTCGAATTCATTTGCGATTAAATTCATTAATGTCCATTTGATCGGAATTGGCCAATTAACACGGCAAAACCTAATGCCATTTGCGATAAAAGAACAAATCAGGTCAGCTGGAGTGAAACTAAGTATGATTAAGTATTAATCTTCTATTGTTGATGTAAACCATAATTATGATGTACGATACTAGTAAAATGCTGCACGCACTTCATTCAAGCGGTTTACCGGTGTAATGCATGAATTTATTTAATAGAGATTTCTGATTATGTAAAATGAACTGTACACCAATTCCTATATTTAAATTCGTTCAAATTCACGATCTCACCTCAACGACAATCAATGTCAAAAGACAGACAGACAGATTGAGGCAGATCAGAATTCGAACGTTCTTAAAAATACGGTGAATTCAGAAGTGATATGAATGTTAAATTCAAGCTTATTTTCTGACAATGTGACAGCACGCGCTTTCAGTAGTATTTCCAACACGACAATGTTCAGGAAGTAGAACGACGTTATTATATAATGTAAGCATGTCAATTTTAAAATTAAATATACGCCGTAACTGTAGTTTCCACACTATCTCATAGTTTACCATTACCGGTCATTTTGATTAGATATCAAGATTTTTGTTCAGGCCGAAAAATCAGAACTGGCATTTCCTATGTATTGCCAACACGGATCTGTTACTTGGTATGTTCGTTTTCATATGAAGTTTTGAAATACCAGCTATGTTTTGAATAGATTTTTTCCCAGCCTACAGTTTATTTTGGTTGCCCGTACAATATTTCTATAAATACTAAGAATGACAAAAAAAATTAGATGACCCCAAAATTATTGTAGGTTGATAAAAAAATCTATGAGCTATTTCTTCTCTATAGTTTCTTGTATCATAACAAATGTAATGTTTTATCATTTATGCGGTTGTTAGACTTATGAAATTTATAGTTTCTCCATAATTTTTATACTTATTTCTCAGTACAAAACTGTCTGTTTTATATGACTTTACACATATTAACACTGATTAGGGCGGGTTAAAGAGTATACATATTTCAGGTATTGAAGCAATGTTTTCAAATTTTATTAATTGTTATAATATGCACCTGATCAGTGTAAATAAGTGTTTAATTTAAGGACATAATAGTATCTTAGATTGTTAATGAAATTACATATTTTAGACCTGCTTAAGTGCCATAGACCATGTGTTCACCAGTAACCTCGACCGTACCAAGACATAATTATATTATATTAACTAAATATTCGCGACAGTCAAACATATACCTACCATATTTTATACATTTGTTAGCATAATCAAGTCGGTGCAAAATATGTATATTTTCATTTAAATTACCACTAAATCTAGTCAAGTTTAGTGAATTATTATTTTACCAATTGGGTGTTTGCATTCAATGTTAAAGGGCGTGGGTCTCAGCATAACGGACTTTTCTAGTAACAGCTTTATCATTACACAGTACATTTGGTCTCAAATACGTGGTTTAAAAGCTGTCTGAAACCAGTAAAATAAAACAAGGAGGTCAGGTGTGCTGGGACCCAATCCTTTTTGTTTTCGTAATCCCTGCCTACGACGTCTAGTAAAATCGGCTCAATAATTATGTTCATTGTTAACCTATCCCATGCATTTTCTTTGATTAGTGCCAGTGATTAGTAAGTTAGTATGCAATGTACGTTACTAATAAATAAATCTTTCACAGCACTTTTCATTTAAACTTACTAGTCATTTAGTCTAATCAAAGTGCCTTAAAGTATATCGTGCAAAACTGGGCTCTAAAATAACACAATATAAAAGCCAATTACCGTATACCGTACTTGCCAAATTACCTCTAGCAACTTGTTAAATTGAATTTGTATCGTGTATAAATCACTAGCTGTAAATATTTTGTAATGTTGAATAAAATATGTATGAAATGTATATTTATGGCTTATTTTATTTCACCCATCATTACTTCTAAAACTAACATATTTTCAAAGCATATCAATTAGGTAATTTAGAAACTAAATAACGCTACACCTTTATCAACAAGTTAGCACTTAGGTTATATTTCGTGCTAACAGTGAGTTGCTTGTGCCAAAATAAATATTTTAAAACAAAGAAAAAAAAATAGCTCAGCGCGGCCGCACGGTTTGGTTCGATGGGCGGCATGCGGCCCGTGACCTAACTTTGCAATTAATTGTTGCAGCCTGTGAGCTAAAATTTCAATACAGCTACTGCTGTCATTATGTGTTTCAAGCTGAAATTACATAGTCTAAATATACAAAAACCGAGTTACTAAGGAAAAAAAAAACATGGCACTCTAATTGCATAGCACCTGACGACAATCGCTTTCATTTTGATAGTTCAGCAAATTGCTACGTTGGTTATTGAGACCAGAAATTTTAAAACAACGGTGCAATGGATTTTGTTGAATTCTCAAAATGAAAGCTTATGAGGAACTGACGAGCAACCTTTTTTGACACGTACAGCAGTTCTATCAAGATGGCTCGCGGATAGAGGCTGGCTTCAGGCGCTACTTCTATAGGGCGCCACCGGATCAGATGGAAGATTCTTACACGCTGATAGTGGCTCATGCCAATGTTATACGGTTCTTTGTTTGCAAGTAAGAATTTAATTGTTTACTTATCCCAAGTCTTACACTAAGGTTGTAAAAACATGTACTTAGTCGTATTCCACATGTTGTGTCAATAATAAAACACCATAGGTATTAAATGTCATGATCGCTTGCATGTTGATTAAACGACATTAGTCCATAACCCTGCTCATATAGCTTGTATGGTGGCCTAAGGTCAGCATTGGATCCCCATTTATAGATTGAATGATCACTTAATGACCACGTGAAGCGTTTTGAGGCACTGTCTTATAAGTTATTGACGTTGAAAAAGTGCTGACTCTCAGCCTTGTTTGAACAAATGACTTTTGATAATATTTCTTTCCTCTAATTTAAATTGCGGCTCCGATCCTCGGGTCGGGCTAAGTGTCTGGATAATCCTTCGAGGAATAAAGGCGTGATGTCATGCTTTCTGTTTTCCAGAGCTCTCCAGTTCCCGCCTGAAGGTTGGCTTCGGATGTCTTTGAACCACGCGTCTATCACCCAGTTATCGATATTGCCGAACGGCAACGTGATACTCCGAAGTTTATCGGAATCAGGTCACATGCAGCCCCAGTACATCACTAGTCTATGACGCGTTTAGGATCTGTTAATCCATATAAACTAGCGGCAATGGCTGTCACTAGTGTTAGTAGTTGTAGCGATTTATTTACTGACATATCATATAAAATCGAGTGCCGTTTCTTCTTTATTGGAATAAGACCTTGAAATCTTTGTATCACTAAAGGTTAAAGTTTTATCCCTTTATTTATAAAACGTTGCTTAAAGTTAAGTACCTACTTATTAGCAACTGTTTAACGATACATTTTTGACGATTTTACGTTTCTTTAACTTTTTAAGCAACGTTTATAAATAAACCTCATAGTATCTCGTCCACGAGACTCGTGACTGTTTCCTCATCTACGCTAGATAAATCTCCGAATCCCTAATGTCTGTCGTGGGCGACCCTAGAAATAATGTTTTTTTTTAAGTACAAGATTGTCAACTCATGTTATTACCTACTTAACAGCAAATTGAATAAAGCTATTTCATTCAAACACCAATGTGATATAGGTAGTGTTCATTATGTTATAATAAAAAGGAGACTTTTCTCCAAATGTAATTGATGTCTCATATTATTTATCATTTAATCGTGGTCAATAGGTTAATCTTGACTGTTTCAAGAGATTGTAAAATCCTGATTATTTTTGGCGAACACCGACGCACGCTCATGAACCATGATCTTCTTCCAATTAATAAAATATTGTTCTGCTGCTATCAGCACACAAACGTATACGGGGACATTAAATAGAAAGAAAAGAAAACATCTGTTCAAGAACATTTTATTTGTATATTGGTTCTGTATTATGAATGTACAACATCAATAGTTTGCGAAATATCAGTTAATCTTTATACCTATTCATGCATTTTAATAGACAAATAAAAGCTCTGATTATATAAATTCTTGTTACGATATGTTGAAGAGTTTAAGGTATAAATAGTTGATATTTTATTGATAAAATCTTATAGGATTATTACAAAAAAATATTGAGTTATACAGTGCTGGGAAATTAAATAATAAATCCTCAATTGGTATGGTTAAAGCCAACAATAAATAAATTATTCGGGCCGCATGGATTTTAGCTCAACGGGCCGCAAGTATTTTAGCTCAGCAAGCCGCACAACATTGCCTTGCAGGCCGTTGCTTAGATAAAATTGATTTTAGATAAGCATTAATAAAACCAGCACTGTACATTTATTTCTTATAAATCTTATTATTTCTAACGAGAGGCAAAAACATTAAGCCAGTAGATGTACTTATTAAATGTAAATAGTATCTTTAGAATAGTCACAAGCAAGGTAAGATTTACGTTGCAACTATCTCACTCTTGATTACAATAACCTGAAAGATAGTAAAAATATTAGACGAAATATTTACAATATTATTATTTATTAAAAATTGGTGTTTTATGGAAAAATTACTATATTTAAGTAAGAGATTGTGGTCGTGCAGACCACGGGTCAGATAGGCCATTCGTCACGTTTTGTGGGTACCTAGTTTTAGAGACGCTTTAGATCACCTATTTTGGGTAGTATTATCAATCTGTACTGTTGCCTTTGTTGGTACTATAGGTACTGCATTCTGTAAGGCAACCGTTTCGCGGGTTGAACAGCTTCCGTCCTGATTTGAAAAAATAGCGAAGCAAATGCCTGTGATAATGGTTGTATATAGGCTTGTAGGCTCAGGTCGATAATTCTGCATGAAGAATGTAGAGAGGTAAGATTTTTATAATGAGTAGACAATTAAGTATTTATTACTTCATTAATTATTCAACTATCAGATAGCTAATGATTTTAGACGTTGCGCGTTGTGGTAATTATTTTCTTATTTGACTATATACAAAAAAGCTAATTATTAGATACGAATTTAGATAAAAACTAATATTATTTGCTTTTATGAATTTGTGGCTAATTCAAAAGATAGCGTTAAACAACAAGGTGAAACGCCTTAGGAAAGAATTCGTTGTTGATTCCTATAACTTATTGATATGGCTCAATTCTGCAATGTTTTAGAATGGGCTGTGATGTAAAAGCCATGTAGCTGGGTACCTACCCAGCTACATGGCTTTCCGGCGTCTACCTAGACGACGTTGAATTCCTGCAAAAACTTTACAGGCTTAAATAAAAAGCCACTTAAATAATATGTTTAAGCAGGCAAAGACACAGCTACGTTTTGTTTTGAGATTCATTCGTGAGCTCGGCGGGCCGCATTGTTGCTCAGAAGGCCGCATCGGGCCGTAAGTGAAGCGCTAGTCTAAAATATTCTTACGAGTGTTTATACTCAAGGTCCTAAAATAGTTCAAGAGTTTTCTTCTAATATTTTTTGAAGTTTAGTTTAGGCGCGTTCAAACTCCATATTCACAAATATTTTAGTATAAACAACGTATTAAATAATTAAAGCCAGCGCGCGTTAGCATAAAGCGGTCGATGTTGGTACGTAGCCAGGATTGGGTACTTTGAATAAGTAGGACATGGCTTTACTTGCACTGATAACTGTAGCCGTTTGGTAGACACCCCAACTACAGAGCTAATTTTGCGATAGATTTCTAACCGGGAACGCCTAAGTATCGATAGTTTAGTTAGCTGTGCCATCCATTTATTTCAAGGCATACCTATTGGTGGTCTCTAAAATCCTTTGCTCACTTGTTTTTTCTGACTCTACACGACGGTAAGATTGCTATTCTAAGCATATAAGACAAATTCCTCTGCTGATATTGCGTACATTTTTCTAAACCTAGCCCAAAAACTTGTCCCTCAAAGTTCCTTTCAATAGGCGGCCCTGCTAATCCTGGCTACGTCCTCGTGTATGTTCAATAGTTCAGTTGGCGGCGACAGGTCGTGGAAGGAGCAGGTCTGGACCTTCTGTCGTGTCGTCTTCATCCTCGTCGTCGCAGGCGTCTTCTGGCTCGCCGAGTGCGCGGACGAATTCTGTCAGTGAAGAATGGTGAATTTTAAGATGGGACTTCGGGACAGAAAGATATCCATGGTGAATATAACAAAATGGAGATAATGAAAACCTTTTTATGAAAAAGTCTTTTATTAATTAAAAAATACCGACTTTTAAAAAAACACAACAAAGTGAAAAATAACTTTAATTTCGAAAGTCGGTGACTTTGGATAGATAGGTATGTATTTTATTTTTTGACACCGCCTTCCGAAATTAAAGTTATTTTTCACTTTGTTGTGTTTTTTGGAAGTTGGTTGTTTTTTTTTTTGAATACGGTGTTTTTTCACTTTTTAGTTGTAGTTCCTACCCCACAATTCGAAATTTCGTCATCCTCGGGGTCAAAACAATGCATAATAATCGCGGTTTGTTTGCTGTCATTAAAGTTATTAATTTTGCTGTTATAAACCCCTTTCGAAAAAACAAGGAATTTTGCAAATCCGTCTGTCTATATATGACGGAGTTATGCCCAAACATCCTACCACTCCTAACCGTTAAAGAGTTGTACTTCCTTCATCAGCTCAGCGTCATGAGATGATGATGAGCATACGCAAATGTCTCAATAGCTTTAGAAATGTTATGAAAAACATTGTTAATACCTATAACATTTGAAGGCTGCCTCGATTTCCCTGGGATTCCATCATCACATCCTGACTGGGACCAATGGGACCACCTCAGGAGTATACGATTTCAAATAAAAAAAATATTTCGAGAGTCGGTCGACAAATGGGTGGGATAGGAATCGGTGAACATGCATAAAAAATTACATACAGTCGAACATACTCGTATAACCTCCATCTTTTTTAGAAGTCTGTTAAAAATCCCGAATCTTTTTCCCCAAAATTGCTAATTGTGATGATTTTTCTGTATCGATGACTCCTGACAATGACAAAAAAATATCGATGACGGAAACATCGACAAAATCATCAATGATTTTTAGTTGAAAATTATTTTTACATGTCATGATATCGGGCTCATCTCTATTAAGTAAGTAGGTACCTACCACCTACATGGTAGTTCCATCAGTATTTAAGAAGTAATTAAGTACAAATTACGTTTGTTTGTACAACTCACCTAAGAAGTCTATGCGACCGTCTCCATCTGCATCTACTTCCTTGATCATGTCCTCAACTGAAACATAAAAGGTAGTGATTATGATTTGACATTAAAAATTATACCTACAGAGTAAGAAACGGGCTTTGTTCAAATAGCGCAGTGATGGCCCCGTAGTAACGGCCGCGACTTATGAGTTTTAGGTAGTGGCCGCAAACCCACGCAGGCATTTACTTTGTGTAAATTTTTCATCACCACTACTCTGAAAACGGTGAAGGAAAACATCGTGAGAAACTCAGTATGTCCTGGAACAAAAAAATCAAAGACATGTGTCATCCGCCAACACCCACTGGGCCTCCGTAGTAGATGGTCCACTCCTCATAGAGTGGACGTCTGTGCCCCAGCAGTGGGAACATTCTGGGCTGGATATCCTATTGTTCAAATACGGCATTTAAGCGATTCCAGACCATCACAATTCCTAGATGTCCTCTCGATGTTTGTCTTTACCGAGGTCAGTTCAGCCAGATATTTACTTAGGTATGTTCAAAAATAACTTAGACATGGAACATGTCGCAAGGACCCATAGCATCCTAAGGGACATTTGAAGTAAAAAAAAACCAGTTACTCACTTTCCTCTTCAGACAGATCCTCTCCCAAGCACTGCAACACGGCCCTCAGATCAGAAGCACAGATGTATCCTCTGTTATGTTTGTCGAACACTCGGAAAGCGTCACGGAGCTCCCTCTCCTCCTGTTCAGCAGAACTGGTGCCTCCACCAGCACCACACATGGACTTGGAGAGGATGCTCACGAACTCTTCAAAACTTACGTTACCGTCGCCTGGGAGTAGAAGCAAAATTGGTTATTGAGGATCTTGCTTTCTGAAACGACCTCTTGGGTCGAATTTATTGAAATGGTCGTTCGTAGGGTTGGAACAGACCGGATAGAAACAAGATATAGCAGAATTGTGTATTTGATGTTAATAGAGAACAGGAGTCTACTCTCTAAGTCCGTCATCGAAGATACGGGCCCGTCTGAAAGTAGTTCGAAACTTCGGACTAAATCCTACACCCGATTAATTAACTTTTTCGGACGGGTAAAAAACATCCGGAGTAGGGACAACTGTCAAATCGTGATGTCGTTCATATTGGGCCGGACCCCAAACTAATCTTATGTCTGTAGGTGATACAGAGCAGGAAACGCAAGTTACTTAGCCTCAAACTACGGATTTTCGTACTCAGGGAGTATTAGACACCCTGAATCTGGAATCATCATGCAGAAGCGAATCACCTGCAAAGCCCTTTTTGCGACATCTTCATGAGAATTTGCATAAGCGCTATGAGATTAAGATGCAGCTTGTAGAACAAGCTTTATCTACAATTCTACATGCTACAGCTTCTGCCACTAACTTTGAGCACCATAACCTCAGACTTCTGTTTCCGAGATGTAAAGAAGAAGTGCTCCAAGCTTCAGCAAACTCAAATGCCAGTTACTGTCGCTTTGGCAACACATAAGAGGATTGTGACCGATGTTCTGAAGAACAGCTGCTATAGTTTATCTACTTACCATCACTGTCCACCTCCTGCAGCATGTCTTGCAACTCTTCAACCCTGGCGAACTGTCCCAGACTACGCATAACTCTGCCGAGCTCCTCCTTAGTGATGGTGCCATCACCATCCTTGTCGAACAGACGGAATGCCTCGCGGAATTCTGGGGAAATGGAAATTATGGTAAATAAAAACAGATATTACATCATGCCTGTGATTCCCAAAGGGTAAGGCAGAGGTATATTTGTAGAATTTTGGCGTTTTTTGTGTCCGTCTGTGTGGTCGCATTGTTCTTCAAAATTACGCAACGGATTTTGATGCAGTTTGGACCATCATTTAGAAAATTTATTACGGAAGGTGGTTTAGGTGTATATCACACCTTTCATCTGCGTCCTGGTGATCCCGGACGTCTCATCAACGATGGAGGCCTTGCGATCCAGGGTGGTATCGGCTGCTGGCTTCAAGAACGTCACCTGGCGAGGTGGCTTCGATGGCGAGGACTGCTCGGAAAGCTGCTGGCTGGAAACAAGGTCAAAAGATCCCGTTTAGGTGGTTAGTAAAAGACTAGTGGGAAAAATTACCTACTTTGAGTAAAACAATACAACGACTATTAGAAAACTAGTTTTTACTAACTATTTATAAGTAAAAAACACTAAAGCTACACGAGCGTATCCCTCACTCAATGAAAACTAATCTCGATTCACTTTAACCATTATTACTTATAATGGTTACCTTATTATAATAGCTACCTACTTTGATGTAGCACCTGAATTGGTATTTACAATTTACTCACGACTCAAGCCATTAAAGACTGAACCTACTTATAACTTGGGCTTCGAAATTATTTCGGGTATCGATAGGTCAGACGTTCAATAAACACAGGGTAGGTTTCGAACAGACCCACGTAGGAGTAGAGACTTCTTAAATTAATGACAGTTTTTTCAATCTTCATTCCACTCTGACATGCACGAATGGCCACTATGGTAGGCCTGGCGCTTATTCTATGTGGCCATCTTGGACTCTCCCGCAGACCACGAATCATATGCGGCACAGAACAGATAAAAATTATCTGTTCTGTGTTATGCGGCCTGCAGTCTTAGCACGAGCACCGCTTTGTCGACGGAAGAATAGACATGACTATTAACTAGCTAAACGATGTACAATAGGAGAAGATAGCTATGTTTTTCTATTAATTATCACAGTTATGCGTTCTAAATGAATCATGATTTTGTAGATAATCGTATTTACTTTGTGGCCGTCGAGTAGAAACTGTTTTCAGTGTGATTTTGACAGTTTGGGAAGAAATATTCTTCTGAAATGTTCTACATTTGTAGGAACCTAGACAAAGATCGTTAGAAACGAAAGACAAAATGACAGATTATAGAAGGATATCTACGGTGCGATGTCAAAAATAGAGAAATGAAATGTCACTTTGTATTGAAAAAGCACTGTCTATTCTTGGTAGAAATAGAAAACGTCATGCTAAGCCTGCTGGTGCTTTTTAGGAGCGACCTTTCGAACTCAATTCATACAATATGTTTGTTGGTTTAAAAATACCTCTCCTAAATACTGTCGTTGTTAAGTCTAGGTTCTAACCACGTCATATCCTTATTTCACGTTATTTTAGTCATTGATTCTCAAACAAACTCAGCCCAAAAGTAATTCCCACTGCGCAAAGCAAACGAATTCACTTTGATATATTTTATACATGTACCTAAAGCAAATACATAGGGCCGGGTAAACATTAGTTATACATACATAATGAGATAATTCCTGGGGCGATGGGCCGACCCAACATTGTTTGAACAAGCCACGCAATACTTTGCCGGGGCGGCAAATAGAATTTTTAAATTGGATCGTTGAGAGACGGGCGGAGGGTTTGGAACTTCATGATTTTTTTAAACGTTCTAAGAATGGAAGAAGAGGGGGCAAGACTTTCATTGAACTTATTATACAACCTCTTTGGCTCATAATCAGCTTACAGTGTTTCCACTTCTGGGACAAAGGCCTCCTCTCCGTGAGAGGGAGTGGGCTAAATCCCCCGTGCGGGTTGGTAGATGTCTCAAGTCTTAGAATTTTAGATTCTAAGTTTTTAAACAAGGTAAAGGGCCTGTCTCGGTTCGCGTTACCACTGGGACACCACTGCAGCCTTTTGGTTATATGAGAGCTACCAAGAATATGAAATTCAAGGTAACTTGTCTATTTTAGAAAGATTGGGATAGGACAGTTCTGAATGAGATCACTGATCAGCTATACTTAGTGTAGTATTAGTATATGTTTAATATATATGTTCACACACAAGTGGTCAGGGCCTCAAGTCTGCTATTACAATAGTGTCAGAATTGTCTATCATTGATTTCATAATTGTTGATTTTGACAAGTTTGGTAATCTACTAATAAAATGGCGTCATTATGACTTTCCAATGGTCAGCCACTGACACTCCATTGAAAGAAATTACATTTATTGGTAATCTCGTACATCATGACAAATGTATGACTGACTTAATTTACGAACTTCCTACTACTTTAGGTTGCATAAAACACTAATAAATAATATGTAAAAATATATATAAATGAAATCTGGCATGAATAAATGTTCAAATTTAATAGTCGTTTTTCGAAAAACATTTCTACTAACGAGTTTTATAATAATGCCAATGCGAAAATGCCATTAAGACACAATTTTATTACGAGACCATTGACCGACCAATGATCGACCAATGATCGACCATTATGAATTTAGCAGATTACGAACTTTTAGGAAAATGACAAATGAATGACAATGGAATCGTGTTGGATTGACGAATTTATAAAAATAGCAGACTAAGGCCCCTGGTAGCTGTCATTATCAGCTGTTAATCACCACGAATGGCGGCAAGTGACAGATGAAGTATAGGTACCCTGGACTAGGCCTTGTACGTCATGGTGAGCCTGTGACACCTGGTAAAGCAATTAACAGACACTACGCTTATTTTCAGGGTCAAAATTACAAACCAAATCTACTATTTCGATAGAAGTAGATACAAGAGGACGCTCGCGCTCTATCTCGTAGGTCTGTAATCCCTCAGACGTCTTTACGACACTCTCAGGCGAGGTGTTTAAAAGCCAACATACAGAACCTGCACCCTAATTGCGTAACACTTAACACTAAACTTTCTACTCGACGGCCACAAAGTATATACGATTGTCTACAAAATCATGATTCGTTTAGAACGCATAACTGTGATAATTAATAGAAGAACATATAACTTCTACTATTGTACATCATTTAGTTAAAAGTCATGTCTATTCTTCCGTCGAAAAATCGGTGCTCGTGCTAAGCCTGCTGACCGACTCTTTAACTGTTCAAAAGTGCTTATAAATGCTTTGAGTGAGTTCCAGAAACTGGACGTAGGTAAGCTTTTTTAACTCTAAACAAACTCAGATGTCAAAAAGACGATCTATTCTTTGTCCATTCTTTCTTTCCTTCCACAAAGTACTTACATACTTTTCAATAACCTCAAGTGTTCCAAGAATCGTTCGATGTTCTCAGCAATTCCACAAGTTAGTCCTAACAATGGATCTTGAGCCAACTTGTTCTACACATAGTCGAGTCGTTTGTCTTAGGTCAACAGTTTCGTTGAGCTAGTTCAAGGATTGCCGAGTCGGCAAATTGATATTTGAACTTGGAATTTTCGAGAATTAATTGCTTTATTTATGTAGCCTAGATTGATTGCCAGGGAGGCATCCGCTGGATGCGGGAAGCACAGAACCGGTCCAAGTGGTGGAGCTTGGGGGAGGTCTATGTCCAGCAGTGGACGTCTTTCGGCGGAAATGATGATGATGGTGAGATTGATCGCCAGTGTTGTGTTGGGATTTTGCCAGGTCCTCATTATAATGGACAGGTGAAGTGTTATGAATCAGATTTTTCCAAGCATAAAACTCAGCATCATAACTTATGACTTGTAACTTATGATGCTGAGTTTTCTGCTTGGAAAAATCTTATTAATCACCCTATCTTTGATCATCATCATCATCATATGCCTAGCCTTTTCCCGACTATCTTGGGGCTCGGCTTCCATTGTAACTAGATGCAGCTGAATACCAGTATTTTACATGAAGCGACTGCCTATCTGACCTCCTAAACGCGATTAGTGGGTACTGGGTAACACGGTACCCCTTGGTAAGACTGGTTGACAGACGTTCGGGCTTCTGACGACCCGTAATGATTGTCCAAGATCCTCAAATGCCAACCCATCGGTCCAGCTTGTTTGGCTTGGTTGATTTGGCCGGCTTAAATGTCCACGGATAGCGTAGCTTAACCTGATCGATCGACCCCTGCGGCTGTTATTACGAAGTCACAAGCCCCTTTCTGCTCCTATCTTTGATGTGCTTTATAAATATTTCATGAATAGTTAGTTAGCTATACAGGAAAAGTTTTTATTCAGTGCGCAAACTTTAACCATGAATTCCTACGCGTTCAAAATGTATGGAACAGCTGTTTTTTTTTTGTATAACCGACGAAAAATTTCTGCGCTGGGGGTCTAGAATGATATATTTTAACGCCTTCAGCCACGATATTCTTCTTTCCATCCTCTCTCATCTTATGGTTTCGCCTGAGGCTCTGGGATGGTTCTCTTCTTATCTTCGGGGACGTCAGCAGTCGGTTCGCGTTGATGAGAGTTCGTCGAGTTGGCGTGATCTGGATGCTGGTGTCCCACAAGGCGGTATTTTTTCTCCATTATTATTCTCCATCTTCATTAATTTTATAACTCATTGTCTTCGGTGTTCGTATCATCTTTATGCTGATGATCTTCAACTCTATACAGCTGGGCGGGTAGAAGGTTTATCAGACGCTATAGCAGATGTAAACCGAGACTTGGATGCAATCAAGAAGTGGTCTGATCGTTTTGGGGTGTTAGTAAACCCCTCAAAGTGTCAGGCCATTGTAATTGGAAGCTTGCGCATGATGGGTAGGGTGACGCTTAGCTCTCTTCCTCCTCTTATTTTCAATGGTACCGTCATACCCATTACTCCTACCGTGAAAGATCTCGGTTTGCATCTTGACTCGACACTGAGCTGGCAACGCCAGGTCTCTACAGTTAGTCAGAGAGTCAACGGTACTCTGCGATCACTGTATCGTCTTAGGAACTTTTTGCCCGCTAAGACGAAGACCATGCTTGTGCAGACTTTGATTTTCCCTATCATCGACTATGGTGACGTGTGCTACTTCGATTTGAATGCGGTTTTGCTGGATAAGCTCGACAGACTGCTCAATAACTGTATCCGGTTCGTTTTCAACCTCAGGAAATATGACCATGTGTCGAGCTATAGATCTGAGCTCAAATGGATGCCCATTCGCCAAAGAAGAGGTTTGCGTACTTTGACTACGCTTTTCTCCCTTCTCAACTCTCCTACTCCTCCTTCTTACCTTGTGTCTCATTTCCAATATCTATGTTCTTCTCACACTAAGAATCTGCGTTCTTCTAACAATCTGCTTCTACTCTGTCCTTCTCATACTTCTGACTTTGTTCATTCTTCCTTTCATATTCAGTCCATTCTCCTTTGAAATGCGCTTCCTCTCGATATCAGGACGGCTACCAGTCGGTATGCATTTAAGCGGAAATTGCAGAGGTATTTTCTTAACAAATAGCGTAGAGTCGTCTCAACACCTCTGTCTTGAATTTGTACATATATATATATTATATTAAGTATATATTATAGTAGATATGTATGCATGTATGTGTATTATTAGTTAGTAACCTATTTATGTAATATTATTTATAATTCATTATGATATATTTTATAGGTTTTTTCATCATTCCTCTCATCCAAAGCACCTGCCATCTAATCTCTGCACCACCCTTGGTTGACTGGTAGAGAATGCCTAAGGCATTAAGTCCGCCTTTGTACCTTTTTTGTGTGCGAGAAGTTTAAATAAATAAATAAATAAATATACTGAATTCATGGTTACAGTTTGCGCACTGGATAAAAACTTTTTCTGTATACAATACCAACATAGACTGTTTGAACCAAATCTACTAAGACGAGCGTTGATCCCACCGACGAACTGGTACACAGTTTGGTGAGTTTATGAAATAGTAAAGTTACAAGTGTTTTTAGTGTGTGTAGTATCAGTAGTTTCCCTTCTAATTGTTTAAAAGATCATAAAACACTGGAAATAATATTCGTTTACCTGCAAATTGGTTCTCCTAACTGAAAATCCAGAAAATCTATCCGAAACTAGGTAGGACTGTGTTTAAATGTACCTAGGTAGTTTCATTTTTCAGATCTGAGTAGGTAGGTACCTATGTGGGAACCTACTTAGATCTCAAACTACCACTCTCGATCAGACGCTCGCTCGATCGCTACACTGTTTCGAATCTGCATCAATTTCTTTTAAAAATCACGTATCAATTCCACGTTTTATTCTTGTAAGAAGGTAGGTGACCTACCCAAGTACGTACTTGATAAAAACAATCCAAGTAGGTCGGTAGGTGCATATTAAAACAAAGGCAATAAAAATTTAATGAGCAGGCTACGCAACGGCTTTGGTGTTATTTCTAATGAAAACAGTACCGAACTAGGGAGAAGCTCAAATTGCCGGTATCTTCATGTTTCTTGAGATTAATGTTTAAAGCATCGTTCAATATTTAAGTGGTTTCGTCTGGTTAGATTAGAATTGGAACTTTTGTTCTTAGTAAGATTTATCTTACCATTTTCATCAGAAAAATGTGTATAAAAGTTTGTATGTTCAGATGTTTGTTGATCTATCACGCAAAAACGACTGCACATATTTGAATTTGGCACACAGTTAGTTTATAACCTGGATTAACATGTTGGATACTGTTCATTCCGCTAGTACGTTTCGCTGGGATAATTTTCGACCTCCACGCTAGTGAAACATAAGTGCAAGAGATGATATGGATATGTCACCGTAAGATTGTGAACACCGTTAGTTTATAATCTATCTCGCGAGATTACAAACTGTCGATAAATTGTGAACTGCACCATCCTGCTTACCGTCGAATAGGTTAGGTTAGATTTCCGACCAACCGCGCGCGAGCCGAGCGAGCGAAGCGAACGGTGCACGGTGCCGTGGCAGCGACCGCGCTACTTCCAAGTTAGTGGCAGTTACTTGACTATTTAGTAATAGCGCAAGGTACTATCCGTCTTGATACCAGTACACAATATGACGGACAGACTATAAACTATCGAAAAATAGTGCGTTAAATTGTAAACGGCTTTTGCAGTTCACTGTTTGTCAAGAGCGTGTAATCTCGCGAGATAGATTATAAACTGACGATGTTAATAATGTTACGGTGACAGATACAAAGGCATTGACTACAGAGATGACGGCTAATAGAGAAGTATGGAGGAAACAGGACATGTTGCATGGACCTCAAATAAATTGGGTTAAGGGAAAGAAAATGATGATGATGGCTGAACATAATTCGAATACCTACCTACCTAAGTATCATACCTACATAAACATAACTTTTACATTACAAAATATATTTCAGTTTTGAACCTGGAAAATGGAAAAACATTTATGGTGCTGCGCAAAATATCGGCCGAAGGAACGGCTCTGAAGACTAATAGGTAGGTATCTACTCTTCTCCATAGACCTGATTCATCGTTTTCCATCAAGCGTGATCGAGGCAAGAGGGTTTTTTTTGGGTGGGAAATCATCAAATAACTTCTCCCGCTCTGGGTGGAGCGGGAGGGCGTGTCAGACTTTTACTGACTAAAACCCACCCGTGTTCCCTCAGTTGCCTGTGTGCCAGGGGCCGCGGTATCTCTTTCGAACAACGCGCACCCCTGGCAGAGGCAAGAGGGGTCTATTCAGCAATAAGGAAGAAGAAAAAAACGAAAGAAAAGTCTGAAACCTTTTATTTATTTTTTATACGAAGAAGTGGAACAACTAGGACACTAAAAACATTTTTCTAAAATATATTATAATCTTAGTAATAACGCCCAGCGTTCATAATTCTGAAGTTCCTTTAACAATCTCCTAAAATCCTCAACAGCGTCTTTACACTCAGATTGAGATCTAACCAGCCGAACGGTATTTTAACTGAAGATTAACGATAAAACAGACGTTAAAGTCCGTGCCGTAACCGGCTCTAGAGAGCGATCGATCCGTTTTGTCTCCGGTATTGTCAAGTGTATTTATTTTGTGAGACCTTGCAGGCATTCTGTAGTATTGGAGATAGTGTTTTCTTGTAATTTTGGACTGTTTGATCGTATTTTCGTATTATGTTTTTCACACTTTTTATCTGAGATTCTTTAAAGATTTTATACCCTCAAAGCATCCTAGGGGCTTCTTGCTATGTAATAACCACCGCACAGGTCGACCGATCAGGTTAAGCTACGCTTGCCCCGGTTGGTCCGTGGATAGATGACCATCTTTACATGCCAAGAACCCTCCAAGCCTCGGAAAACATGTAAAGCCGGGACTTTCAGTCGTGGATCATTGACTGTCGATATCGTTACGGGTCGTTGGAAGCCCGCCGGCCCCAAATGTTTGTAAAAATTATCCACAATTATCTATTGCAATACTTATGACATAATATTATGACTTTATTTCATGCAAAATTAGGATATTCAATTATTATAGTAGTCGATATTATGACAGAATAGTTGTTAGAAAGTAAAGATAATTATGTAAAACAAAATTACAAATTTTTGCATGTTAAGGTTATTGAAGTTTATAGCAAACGTGTTATGGATAGTGATTTTCGGACAAACAATATTAGGAGAAGAAAGGGATTACCAAAGATAATACTGTGATCCAGCTGCATCCGGTCAGACTGGGAGCCAACCCCAACATAGTTAGGAAAAAGCTAGGTAGATCCCCCTTGAAGCATCCTGGCTTTAAACCCAATGATGTATGTGCGTATCGATTCGATACAAGAGAATAAAAACAAGAAGATTAATTATTTTGACCACAATCTTGTTCCCACCTTTTGTTTAATTCGCTTTTTATGCAGACAGGTGTTTTTATTTAGTTGTTTTATAGCTCTTTGTAGGTTTTAAACTGTTAAACGTTTTAAATTGCCTTACTTGTTTTCTTTGTGCACAGTTTCTTGTGACCTTGTACACTTTATTAAATAAAGTGTACAAGGTCACAGTTGAGTTGAGTTGAGCAGCGTAAAGTGAAATTTTCACTTTACGCTGCTCAACTCAATATCACGCATCAACGTTGTTTGATCGATTAACTAACTAGATTAACTGCATGCTTATAAACTTTCAGTGACTTAGGCATTTTGTAGTTCTTTCGATCCGAATAAAAAAAAATTGCTAACATTGTATTTTCAACAATGTTCAAAAAGGAAACGTAGGTACCGATATTTCAATTAACCTGCCAAGCCCTTTTCCAACTATATTGGTTTCAGCTGCCAGTCTAACCGGATGCAGCCGAATACCAGTATTTTATATAGAGAAAGAAAGAAAGAAAGAAAAAGTATTGATTAGACTCGCACAGGAATATCACAAACTTAACTACTTATACAATATGCTTAATAAAAAATAATAAAAAAAAGAAAAAAATAGAAAAAACTAAATTCTGTATGAGGCCAAAAGGCCCCTATCTCAGCATGACACTGCGACATTTAAAGGTATAGAGCGACTGCCTATCAGACCACCACAACCCAGTTACTGGGTAACACGATACCCCTTGGTAAAACTGGTGGTCAGACTTTTGCGCTTCTGACTACCCGTAACGACTGTCAAAAATCTACGAATGAGGGCCGAGACCAACCGAAGCACGGAGGGGTATCGATATGTAGGTAATGGGCGGTCACCCATCCACGAACTGACCGCGGCAAGCGTAGCTTAACCTTCGATCGACCTATGCGGCTGTTATCATTTACCCACGAGCCCTTCGTACGTATCGATACCTAAAGCATCAACCGGTGGGGTCCGCAAGGGTCGATGCCTGCCAGGGGTGCGGGTTGTTCGAAAGAGATACCGTGGCCCCCTGGCATACAAGCAACGGAAGGAACACGGGTGGGTTGCATTGTCTTTGAAAATATTCTTAAACTATTTTAAATTGAAGATTGGGACGAGATATTTAACAGAAAAATAAAAATAAATTGATTTACATCCATTTTCTCAATTAAAACTATTGAAATCTAATTTATTTTTCGATGTTGTTAATTTACCGCCAAAACGCTTTTTACGATCACTTTTTATCACGTGACCACACGTGACGTCAGATTTGAAAGAAAGAAAGAAAGAAAAAACGTTTCTTTGCGGTAAACAAATAAACGTTTTTTCTTTCGTTCTTTGATTTGTGTAAACGGCACCCGTAAAAATACTTTGTGTGACGCCGTTTTAGAAGTATTTGTGCACAGAGGCACCGCACTCCAGTAATACCACTTTCTATCCTATAAAAACTCGACATTCACTTGTTTACAACTATGTAGGCACTTAAGTTTGACACAAAGGTGACGTCACATGTGGTCACGTGATAAAAAGTCATCGTAAGAAGCGTTTTGGCGGTAAATTAAAAACAACGAAAAATTGTTTGATTTAAATCGTTTTTAACTGAGAAAATGGATATTTTAAATCAATTTATGTTTATTTTTCTGTTACATGTCGACTAACATCGAGAGTTGAAAAAATCCAGTGCGTAATAAAACCACGCCGCGTGTGGCACCAACTTACTTTCAAAAATAACGTTTCGTGACGTCATTCCGCCGGTAAATTGCGGACACTGTGGCGGTCACCGCTTATCTTGGAAATGGCAGCGTAACCTTACAAAATATCGCGGGACTTTGGACCAGGAACCAATCTGCTACTCCTCTGGCCATAAACTTAGTAATAAATCGCCGTTTAAAGCCAACCTCGAAGCTGCAAAGACTCTAATGGCTTTTCCACCTACCTCTACATATTTATTTTCACGGAAATTGAAAAGCTATGAAAAATTGTTTCGCTTTTGACGTGTTTTTTCATCGAAAGTGTGAATAAAAAGCCGACGAAAGCGACACGAAGGGTTCCGTTCATGAAAATATAAAAAAACATTATTTTTTATATCTGTCTATGGTCCCGTAGTACCCTAAAATAAAGGATGGCAGACATCGACGATTATACTGTTACCGTGCCGTGTCGTGTCTGTGTCGTGTTCGTCGTTTTAAGTGGGTTATTTAATAACCTACTTAAACCGACGAATAATCCACGCGGGCCCAGTGCGGGTAGGTAGATGTCACACGTTGTCGAATTTTTTGGTTCTAGGACATGCCGGTTTCCTCGCGATGTTTTCCTTCACCGTTTTGAGAGAAGTGGTGAAGAAATAATATACACAAAGTAAAGCGCCTGGCGGGATTCAAACCTATGACCTACAACTCGTAAGTTGCGGCTTTTACCACTGGGCCACCACTGCTCCAGCACTGCATAGCAGTACACATTCCGTGGAAATGTCAAGTATCTACCTATAACAGTTCAAAAGCCTTACGGAACCCTAAAAACTAAGTTTTCTATCGCACGCTGATTGCTAATGGAAAATTAATGCCATCAAAATCGTTCAAAGCTAGATCGAAAAATAAATTACACGGGTTTAGTCGATGCGGAAGAAGATTAAGTGCACGCTTTTAGAACTAATCAGGGCTGAAACTAACTAGTTTTTAAGAGCCTGATCACGTTTCAGATCGATAATCTTAGGTCTTATGTTAGCTATAAATGTTAGGGTTGGCCAGAAAAAAATGTCACCAACTGGACACACGTGTGTCCAGTCTCTCATGTCGAGTTGGGACTAACCCAATATGATTGTGGGTGTCCGACTGTCCGCCGGCGGCTGTCTCACCGAGAGGCTTGTGTTCCAGCAGTGAGAACACTATAGTTTGATTATGTATGTATGAGCTCTTCCCCCTTTTTTATATAGGTACTTGTACAGACGCCAGCAGGTGAAGCTATCCCAAACTGTCATATTTTCCCAATTGAACATGAACCTTATTTGATTGTAATAAAGTTGAAAATCTATCAAAGAAATTTGACATATTGGGGTGGCTTGATGTGCTGGCGTCTGTACATAAAATATGTATTTTAGTGTTAACTGTCGTATTTAAGATGACCTTGATTGATATAAAGATCATAATTTGTCCAGTCATGCGGGTATTTCAATGATTTAGGTGATCTTTTAAATCTGAAACGTAATTGTAGTGTAGATTTTTAACTATCAAATGTGACAACCCTAGAAAGACAGCTTGGTAAAGCGAATTAGGCCCGGTATCCACCAAAGCGGAGAGGAGAGGAGAGATGTATTTTGAATAACCAATCAGATTTCGTTATTTCCACATCTCCTCTCCGCTTAGTTTCGGTGGAAATAACCTGCCAGCTTCGCAGCACATCTCCTCTGTTCTCGTCTCCTCTCGGCTTTGATGGATACCGGGCCTTACACTTGCCACGATATAGATTGAGATACCTACCTACATAGAATCTACACTCATACTTGTCTCATCAAAGGCTTCTTTCACCATATTCTTTTTATTTTTGTTAATCTTTTTGTATAAGATTCTGTAACATCTACTGGGAGAGGGCACTGGCTCTTGTAACACAGGTATATCATCTAGCACATGAGTCAGGGACTTCACACTATTTTGCAACCACTTTCTTGTGTAATTAAGATTTATTAATTATTATTATAAAAGAATTTAACTTCTGTAACGTTCTATATAGAGACTCAATGATATGGTCCCTCTCACTTACGAGTTGTTTGACTTTGAATCGGTTCATAGTCAGACAACTCGTAAGAGAATTAAAAGTAGGTAGTGTAGAGGTTGTCTACAAAAGTCGACCTTATGTTGCATACACGGCTACACATCAAGCTATACATTTCCATTATAAGCTGATCTCCCATTGTATAGGATTTCCGTACAGTGCGAGGTCAGCGTAAACTGGAAATTTATAGCTTGATGTGTAGCCGTGTGTACAGGCTGGCGATAAATTGACTTCAATTACATTCGAGTGTTTTTAAGAATAAACTGTCAAATATTTACATCATCATCATTACATCAATTTTATTTTGAACTAGTTTTTGCCAGTGAAGCGATGCCAGAAAATTATCCCATGGGAACGTACTACCGGGATAAAAAAGTATCCTATATGCGAATCCAGGTTATAAACTACGTATCTGTGTGCCATCCCAATCTGTTCAGCCGTTTTTGCGTGATTGAACAAACATGTAAACATGACACACTTTCACATTACATTTTTACTAGGATTTATCTTTAACATGTTTAGATATCATTATCATCAAGCCTGTGGATTTTTGCTAACTACCTAATTACTGAGCCTGCAATAGTTTGCCGCCGCTAAAGGACAAATAACGTGACAAGGAACTAGTAACACTATTGGTCCATCTCCACATAAAGCAATAGTTGATACAACTGACCTGTCAGAAGGGCTGACCGCCACAGCTGGTGGACCTCTGCTGTCAGGACGTGAGGAGTCATCCGGAGGACCCGGCTCACCGCCGCTGCTGTTCGTTTGTCTCGTCTGGAACAATGAGTGGCTGAGTTACTGGAGAGTTAAGGCCTCATAGATAGGAGAGAATATTAGACAATTGAGATCACGAAGAATGAGGACAAGTGGATTTGTAATTTGAAATGGTGCATGCTGAATTAGACCGCGGTTTTCATCATTATGACCTATGTAGGTTCCCACTGCTGGGACAGTCGCGTTCATTAATATATTGGCCTTTTCAGGCTTCAAAAATATATGAACGTCAAAAAAGTTCTTATTATTGTGACAACTCTATGCATCATTAAATAGTGGTCAATATTTAGATTCATTATTAAGAGACTGCTTTTTCTCATAATTTTTCATATTATTGCCCAGCACAGCACAGCATATATTATTGAACCGTTCACATGAGGACATATTTTTGATCTATAGGTTCTATAGAATTTATTGAGCTATCCATGCAACGCTCACAATATTTTGAATACTTGACAGTGCCAATTTGTTAATGAACTCGACTGGACATGGGCCTCGTCTCTTCGAGAGAGTGGGATGTAGTCTACCACGCGGGTCCAGTGCAGGTTGGTAGATGTCACATGTCTTCGGTTCTAGGACATGCCGGTTTCCTCACGATGTTTTCCTTCATCGTTTTGAGAGCAGTGCAGATGAAATAATAAAATATACACACAATAAAGCGCCACTCTGGGTTTAAACCCACTATCTACAACTCGTAAGTCGCGGTTGTTACCACTGGGCCAACACTGCTCCTACTTACACTTAGGGTCAATTCTCACCGAGACGCGGCGCGACGCGCACTTTTTAAGATAGCAACAGAATATCTAACTTATTTACAACACGAAAAGGTATAATTTCACTACGAGCGCGAAAGCGTGTCGAAGAACGCTAAGGTGCACCGCGTTGTGCAGCCCGTATACCTTATTGTGAAGTAAATAAGATCTATTTTGTATCGTGATCTTAAAAAGTGCGCGTCGCGCCGCGTCTCGGTGAGTATTGACCCTTACATATTTAGGCCCTAGCAATTAATTTCGGTCATAAAATCCAACTAGGGTCAATATCATCATCATTATTTCAGCCGAAAGGCGTCCATTGCTGGACTTAGGCCTCCCTCAATCACCGCCATGCCACTTCGACCGGTTATGTGCTTCTTGCATCCAGCAGATTCCTGCGGCCTTAACCAGATCATCGCATTATGATAGTAAATTGCATAAAGAACGCTGCTGCCCATATTCTAGTAGTTCCTTAGTCGCCTTTACGACACTCCCGGGAGGAAATGGGATGGTCAAATTCTTTACGTCCGGCACCACACGGAACGGGTCAATATCAATCAAATCAATTATAAAATAGGTAGGTACAACATACCTACAACTATGTATTATCTACGTCGCGTACAAAAACAACGTTGTCGCATTTTATTTTTATTATAGCAACCATTAGGACAATGAGGTTATAACTTTGTGTGTCATGCAACATCGTTTAACAGTTTAACTGATCGATTTGTATTAGTTACTTAGTTAACTCAACCTTTGATTTTAACTTTGTATTTTACTATGACTAAAAACCTACCATAATCATAATCAGCCTATAATGTTCCCACTGCTGGGACACAGGCCGAGAAGGAGTGGGCTGTAATGTACCACGCGGGCTCAGTGCGGTTGTTTGTAAATAAAGGTTTTATCTATCTATCTTATTGCAATCCGATACGGGTTAAAATCTGTTATAATAAATTCGAATAATAAATGAGTAAGCATTGTCGTAAAAATGCAAATAAAATCGTATAAAATTAGTTAATCACTATTTAATAATAAATAATACATCACTGGAAGCAGTTTGACACTTGGAATTTTATGGCATATTTTTTATTATAATTATAATTGTTATTGAAGGGATAAACTGGTTTTAAAGATAATTAAGAGGTGTCTTTGGCGATTTTTTTTTGGTGCATTAAAGTATGTTTAATTATGTTTTGAGTTCCATCACTAAATGCAAAAAAGACTTGAAAATATCATAATATTTTTTGCTTTCAAAATTATTTACGGTTAAAGAGATATACTGGTTTAAAAAACCACCTTTTTGAGCGTTTACAAGAAATCACCGCCTTAAGGTGAACCTAGTCCGCATTTTTTGCATACAAACTTCGAAAGTGTTTTAATCCACTGTCAGACATGGCACATCCAAAGTAAAATATGATATCGTTTTGTCTCATTATTAATATTGTTTCTACGGAAACAGAATACTAAAATAAAAACCCATTAAAAAGTTTGGAGCCAACAAAGATTCGTTTTTCTTGCTAATTTTACTTAACTTTGGGCGTGTTTAAGTAATAAAAGAAGTGTAAAATCTCCAAAACCAAGTCGGTACCGACCAAGTTCAATTATTGAAAAGTTCAATAAACTTTATTGGTCATCGATTTATGCATTGGCTTTTTCATATAAGTAACCCGATCTTCCAAAGGACTTTTTTTTAATTATTTGGTGATTTTTTTACAATAAATGATCCTGCATCCTACTCAATAACGTTGTGCGTGTAGACTAGCGTCTCACTGCTCATCACTGATACTATCTCTGTCGGACACGAAGCCTGGTGAGACAGAGTGATTTTTAGCCAGGCCCACCAGTGAGTTCTAGCTCGCGACTATGTTCCCCTTAAATGTCACATATCTTCGAATGTTTGATGCCAGCACATGCCAGTTTCCCCTCGATGTTTTCCTTCACCGTTTTAAGAGCAGTGGTGATGAAATTATTTACTCAAAGTAAAGCGTCTGCTAGGGTTACCACTGGGCCACAGCTGCTCTGAAAAGATCTAAGTACCTACTTAAAGTGTAAATTGTCTACTTGTCTAATTTGGTAAAACAAATATGTCAAACAGATTTGGATTATGGGCACGCCACGATAGCGGCGGTAAGTCCCCTCTTTGAGGAGTGGCTTGAGAGGCGGCATGGCGTCCTCACCTTCCGCCTTATGCAGGTCCTCACCGGACACGGTTGTTTCGGGAGGTTCCTGTTTCGTATAAGGCGGGAGGAAACACCCGGGTGCTTCCATTGCGAAGATCGCCCTGAGGACACGGTGGAGCATACGGTGGCGGTCTGCCTGGCTTGGGCGGAGCACCGCCGTGTCCTCGTGGAGGGGATCGGCGGCGGCGATCTCTCGCGTCCGGCCCTGGTGCAGGCCATGGTACGGAGCGAGAGTGAATGGTTAGCCGTCACCTCCTTCTGCGAAGCAGTAATGCTCGCGAAGAGGGAGGCAGCGCACGTGAGGGAGAGGCAGTAGGTATATGCGCCCTCACGGCCGTAGTCGCCGCGGGAGAAGCCCTGGGCGTCGGGAATCCCAGGCTGATTCCCGGCCACCGTAGGCGCGGGCTTGCGGACGGCGAGTAATGGGTAGCTCGCTGTCCGGTAAGGACCAAGCCCGGGTCGACGGCGCGTTGTGTTCCAAGCGCGCCTGAAAGAGATTTCAGCACCAATAGGTGGGGTCCGCAAGGACCGATGCCTGCCAGGGGTGCGGGTTGTTCGAAAGAGATACCGCGGCCCCTGGCACACAGGCAACAGAGGGAACACGGGTGGGTTTTAGTCAGTAAAAGTCTGACACGCCCTCCCGCTCCAACCAGAGCGGGAGAAGTTATTTGATGATTTCCCATCCAAATAAAAAAAAAAAACAGTATTGGATTAAAGACAATTAAGGTGTTTAAATGAAATTCGAAGCAGCTTTTAATGAAATCCTGCCTTTCTGACAAAAGATCAATTCATTCCCATGTAATAGGGGGGAGCCTATGGTCATCAACCAGGCACAAATCCTGACTCCGGGCTGCTATTGAGAAATTCCAGATGGAAAAACCCAATTTGCCCGACCTGGGAATCGAACCCAGGACCACAGCTCAGCAGTGGGGTTTGCGACCACTAGATATACACCACCAAATATCCACTAAAAACAAAACACTATAGGTACAAAAAGAAAAGGTACAAGAAAATTCGCTGGCGTAGGTTAAATTCGGAATCCGAGAGGTCGTGAATTTATATCGCGTCTTGAGCACCTCTTACGTAGGTAACGACTCACTCGAAGAAATTCAGTAGTTTTCATGTAAAAGAAGTTACGATGAGCCAAGGAAAGGAACATTTTTGATACTGTAAAGTTCCCGGTTGTTGAAGTCGGTTAAAACGTTCGTCTAGAATTATAATAATTTTGCTTTCATTAAAAGCTTTAAACCACAGAATAGTTAGAGCTTGAATTTATTAAATATGTAATTTATTGATGTGCGTCTGTGTTTGTGACTGGACACATCTGCCCAGCCCTTCGAAGAGACATGGTGTGATGTTACGTTTGTGTCTATTCAAGAAAGGCACATAATTATGCCAACTTAACTGTTTCTAAGGCTCCGTGCACGAAAAAAAAACCCTCTGTTGCCAATTTGTCATGCAAAACAGAGAACTTGACTTTCCAATTCGCAAATATTTTATTTTTGATTATTTTTCCGTTTCTCAGAAACAGTTAACAAAATTGATCAAAATCAGTCGATTTCGTGCTCGGCTTCTTAAGTAGGTAGTTTTATTTTTGAGAAATTCCAGCACTTCGGTTCAATATGTTGCTTTTTAGCCAAATATCCGTAAGATTTTTTGGCTAGCATTTTGGAACTTTATAAAACGATTGATTGTCATCGGTTTTTAAAGCGTGTTTTTTAAACTATTATTTATTTACCCTAAACTGCTATGCCATCGTTTACACAAGAAAACACAACAGCCCAGCGTTACAAGCGAATGAAACTTAAAACCGAAATTCCATTCAACCCAGTACACTTTTATTCGTAACAAATTCAATGGCAATTTGCAGGACCGATGCGATCAATTCCCATTCAGTCTGAGCGCTCGCTTCTCCGTGATTTTCGTACGAAATCCGCTTCTTTCAGATACTTTGATCTGCACAATAAAGGAATAAATTCCGGATATTTTAACATTTGTAGGGATTTCGGATTTTCTTGCATTGAAAAATCTGTTTGAAATACTTCGAATGCCTATTATTCAATGCTATTTTTGGCTTATTAGTCGCTTGTCGCATATTCTCTCTCTTCTCTTCTTCAACCTTTGGCCACCCAATGCTGAGTGTAGGTCTCTTCCAAATTATATTGTGTCGCATATTAGGGCGAATCAACACACCTATAATTTTCTAGCGATTTGCACGAAATTAATTTATTGGTGGGTGAATCCACCACTCCAGAAATACCTATTGGGCAATTGGAAAATTTAAGTGTTTTTGGCAGTATTGCATGTAAGTACTTGCAGTGTCCTTTTCTCATTTAAAACTGAGTGTCGATTTGCCGGATTAAGGCGAGTAAATTCGTCCAAATCGACTAATAAGCCTTTTAACGATAAAATAAATAGGTATTCAGTGCTGTTGCTTGTCAAATATGCTGATAAATTTCAACTCATTTTAATTGCCTCTGCACATTAGATACGATTTTATTTGATTTAAATAATTGATAAGCCAAAATCGTCACTTGGTTTATTTTCTTTTTCGATAAATTGTTCCTAAAGGGGGAATATGTTAGGCTAAGGTATCTTTAAGGATCAATCAGGTTCAGCTTCGCTTGCCACGGTTGGTAATTGGATGGGTGAACATCTTACATACCAAGACCCCTCCGTGCCTCGGAAAGCACGCTAAGCCGTTGGTCCTGGCTGTCATTTGTGGATCCTTGACAGTCGTCTCTGACAAACCATCTTACTATGGGGAATCGTATTACCCAGACCTCCACAACCCAGTTAGGGTTGTGGAGGTCAGATAGGCAGTCGCTCCATGTATAATACTGGTATTCAACTGCATTCGGTTAGACTGGAAGCTGACCCCACCATTGTTGGGAAAAGGCTAGGCAGATGATGATGATGATGATGTTAGTCTACGGTAGCCCGCTAACTTCATTATAATCGCAAATGGGTTGTATTGGCGATTTTAATTATTATAATTCTGTAAACACATACGTGTTACACGACCCGGCACTGACCAGCTGCCAATTGCAAAAAAACATAAGAACATTAGAATTTCGCAGGCTAAGCTGGAGCTATAAATAACACTAAAAAAATAAGCTTTTAGTAACACTCACCATAATCCCTTTGAGCTGATTCACCAACGGCGAATCAGCGAAGAAATTGTTGACCGCGGAGAATATGTTTGTGCGTTTGTTCGTCGCGGAGCAGCAGGCGTTCCCACGCCCGCCCAGCTTGCGCTACACAAACAAACACAGTTCACGTTTTGGTATCTAGTTCACATGTGGGGGATGAGGAAAATGGTTGCAAAATACTGAGCTTCGTACAAGTTCCGTGCGATAAGTCAATATTGTATGGCACGGCTATGCGTGTGTGACGTCGATAGGCCTGCCGAAATGGGGCTTGAAAACACAGCACATAAATTCACAGCTAAATAGATAACGTACCTACACCACATTGCATGAGTCTATGGATTCATCAGTGTTATTGTATAAAGCATGAATCGTGGTAGTTACCTAATTATTTGTTCGATATTACCATCATAGACCTCATCAATCGCTTTCCAACAGGCGTGATCGAGGTCAAGAGCGGGCCCATTTAGTAATAGAAAAAAAAAATTAAAAAAATGTTCTAGAATCAAAAATTTGAAGACATGTGACATCTGATAAATGATTTTATTTCTGTAAGTAGGTTTGTACAAACACTTAAACACGTCAATTATCTGTGACATTGGTGAATGGAATATTCACGATGACCGTAGCTAAAGATCACAAACGAATTTTTACATTTATGTCGATACTTCGATACCAACTTCTTTCTGCTTGAGTCTACATTCACACGGACGTCACAAAATTGGGGCGTATTTTCACGCACAAGATTTTCAACACTCGTTTTTGAACCGAGCATTGACAATTCAACGGCGAGTAATTGGTAGCTCGCTATCCGGTAAAGATCAAGCCTGGGTCGACGGCGACGGCGCGTTGTGTTCCACGCGCGCCTCAAAGAGATGTCAGCATAAACTGGCGGGGACCGATGCCTACCAGGGGTGCGGGTTGTTCGAAAGAGATACCGTGGCCCCTGGCACACAGGCAACTGAAGGAATGCGGTTGGGTTTTACTCAGTAAAAGTCTGACACACCCTCCTGCTCCACCCAGAGCGGGAGAAGTTATTTGATAATTTCCCACAAAAAAAAAAAAAACACCAGAGTGAACTCAGCGCGTCGAAAATCGAACAGTGTGTTTTATTGTTCGAGTTTCAAATTTGGGGCCAAAATCCAGTACACGTTAAAATCCCGCCGCGATTTTTTTACGTCATTAGGAATCTGGGCTTACTTTGCAAGCGTGGCTAAGGAAGTTTAAAAAAAAATGGCTACTCCGTTAGGTACCGAACATCAGTTATCCTCTAGGGTTTTTCTCAGAATTCAAGTAGGTAGGTAAATAAAATAAAGTTTTGTAACAGACTGCAGAAACCGCAGATATAGGTAGGTTTGTCTGAACTAAAGGCTAAGTTCTGACAACTCCGAGGATTGATGAAACGGGCTTCAAAGTAGTTTTAACGCTAACTAAGTTTCACATGAAGGCAATATTTGCAATAGCCATCCAATAACTTCATGAAATATTCCAAGTTGTGAGAATCCTGAAGTTCTGACTCAAATTTTCAGCTCGAATTGAAATTGAGAGCGGCATGGAACAGCTTGTTTAAAAAAGGATTTAATTTCGGTTTGAAAATGAAACAGAATATTCTGTTAACAGTTTTTTTTACAGATTGCCAAGATCATTAAATATGTAGGTATATTTTTGGCGTAAATATTTTATCGGTCTGTTTCTCCTGCTAATCTCCGAAATGGCTGGACCGATTTCGACGAAATTTGGCATGGGGATACTTTCCACCTTGGGGAAACACATTTTTATAGACATACCACGCGGGCGAAGCCGCAGGTTCAGCTAGTGATCAATATTTTAATACAACACAGAGCATTATTGCATCATTTGATTTAGTATCTAATAATGATGAATAAATCAAAACAGCGAAATTTTTGACGGCTATTTGCGACATTGCCACTAGAATGCATTAGCCCAGAATTTTCCACAACGCTGCATGAATAAATAAAAATCTCTTTTCCCTATCTAGAAATAAACACTTCTCTTCCCAAACGAGCTCTGTTTACAAAACCCCAAAGTAAATAAGTAACTCATATAAATAGGCAAGGAGTTTCACCTTGCAATCAAAACTATTTACGAATTTAACATGTCTATGGTTTATGTCAGAAATCTATCTAAATTCTACTCGCCAAAGTTAAACTGGAATGATTACACTTATTGCAGATCTGTTTATATGTTCTACAAACAGGGAATGATTCATGAATATTTGTGGTGGAAACGCTATGTTTTACGTGGGACCTAAAACTCGATTCTGATGCTTGCAATCTTGCATGCCGTCTGTAGGGACAAGTCAGCTCAAAGCTGCAGTAGCTCTTTCTTCAAAAGGCCCTTCCGGACATAGCCCTGCATTGACTCACATAAAACCCTAATAATAAAATGTTTGGACTTTGAAGAGACCATGTCCTCTGAGTTTGATTCTTCTCAGCAAGGTTAGCACGAGAACCAAGCGTTTTGTCGTCGGAAGAGTAGACAAAAATGACGTTTCCGTGTAGACAGTTGACAATTTTTCCCCGAGAAATGTAGACAAGCCATTTCTATTCTATAGTAGAGTAGAAATAGAAAGCGTCATGCTAAGCCTGCGAGGATCAGTCAGCAAGGAAATGCCGGGGTCATTTAAAATTTAAAATATTGACCAACAAATTATTGGCGTGTAAAAGTTTATCAAAAGATCTATTCACATGATTAAACATTGTATTTAATTTCATTAATATCATGGCTGTATTATAGATTCCGATGGAGTTGGATTGAATGAACTGTTCATCTAAATATTAGAATCCAAAGATCTAGAAGGGAATGGTAGAATCGATCGCTGTACCTTTACCTACTTCAACTAACCTTACACGGCAAGTAAAACCTAAGGTCTAACCCTACATCATCAGCCTAGCGTCTTCCCAACTATATTGGGGTCGGCTTCCAGTCTAACCGTATGCAGATGAATACCACTATTTTACATGGAGCGACTGCCTATCTGTTCTCCACAACCCAGTTACTGGGTAACACGATACCCCTTGGTAACTGGTTGTCAGACTTTCAGGCTTCTGATGACTCGTATTGACTGTCAAAGATCCACAAATGACAGCCGGTACCAAAGGCTTAACGTGCTTTCCGAGGCACGGAGGGGTCTTGGTATGTAAAGCTGGTCACCCATCCACGGACCAACCGCGGCAAGCGTAGCTTAACCTGATATAACGACCCATGCGGCTCTTATTACTCAACCACAAGCCCATCTACGTATAGCAGGTCTACCCTATACGTGGGACCTAATACCCTAATATCGTGGCTATGTGACATCGATTTCCGATGGAGTGCTCTTGATGGAGCCGAATTGAACTGTTTACCTAAGTGATAGAATCGCAATATCTAAAAGGGAATTGAGGATATCGATCAGTTTACCTTTACAAGCTGCTGTGGTTGACTAACCCAACACATCAAATTAACGCCAAAGGAGCACACGGGTGGGTTTTAGTCAGTAAACGTCTGTCACGCCCTCCTGCTCCACCCAGAGCGGGAGAAGTTATTTTTGATGATTTCCCAACCAAAAAAAAAAATGTCTACAGACCTCAACCCTAACCACCTTCTCTAAGGCAACACCCACCGATGTCGAGCATCGATAGCCTTTGATCCTTCTCACGGATCAAAGGACCTGCTCTTTACGGATCAAAAGACAACCAATTTTGACTTACCTACGACTCAGCTTAAATATTAAATCATTCGTATAACAGTCAGTTTTTGAGGGTTTTTTCGTTAGCAACAATCTTGAAATGGATGAAATATCAAACCTCAAAGGACCTTCGTCAATTCAGATAAATACATGTCTATATATTGAATTAATAGCCACCATTTTGAAAGTCGACAGCTACAAAATCAACTGCTTGACAGCTGTCAAACGTTTAATTGCGCGGGAAACATGACTACGCATTGTTAAAATTGTTTTATTTTTATTGACTTCTGTTTCGTTTTCCTCCATTGCGTTCGTAAAAAAAAGAAATACATAAAGCGAGCTTAATTGGCTCAATTTAAATTATGTACTGTTTCCTTAAGTAAGTTTGTTTTTATAATTTAATTGATCATCATAATTATCTCGTCCTGCTCATGACCCCGCTGGACTCCTGTTTCGTCTAGATATCAGGCCTGTTTGCGTCACAGCTAAAAGTAATATTGTGTTCCTACTGCAACTATAAAAATAATAATCATAAAAACGAGTTATATGGCCTTTTAAGATATACATTTATTGATAAGATTGAATCGTAGGTATAGTGGGACCGGCTCTATACTGGGTACCTACATTAAAAATAATTTTACATTATTGTTGGGTAGGTAATAACGTAAAGCGAAAGAAAGAGACAGACTAAAAAAGCTTATGAATACCTACCTACATGAAAATAATAATGGTCAAGTGGTTTTTATCTTCAACCATTATCTAACAGCATAATTTAATCTTATTTGGTGTGCAGCTCTAAACAGCACCCTGCACCCTAATTGCGTAACACGCGATTAATCATAATCGGTTTCATTTTGACAGTTCAACAATATTTATTGCGTTATTTACATTTGTTGAGCAGACACATTTTTCGAACATATGAAGCAATGGTTTAGCCATCTGTTTCAAAACGAAACTAATTATGATGAATCGTGAGTTACGCAATTAGGGTGCTGCAGCCTAATTGCGTAACACGCGATTAATCATAATCAGTTTCATTTTGACAGTTCAACAATATTCATTGCGTTATTTACGTTGTTGAGCAGACACATTTTTCGAATATATGAAGCAATGGTTTAGCCATCTGTTTCAAATCGAAACAGATTATGATTAATCGTGAGTTACGCAATTAGGGTGCTGATTGCACACTTTCAATCGGAATCTGAACCATTTTGAAGGATATTGCTAAGCCACTGCTTCTTATGTTCGAAAAATTTTGACAAATTTTTCGACTAAACAACGCAAACAATGCAGTGAATGTTGTTGTACTGTCAAAATTAAAGCCATTTCTAATCTTAGTGTGTTACGCAGTTACCCCTCTGGTCATTATCGCTTACGCAGTAATACTAATACACTGTAAACTAGAGCAATATTTACCTACCTAATTGACAGACAATAATGCAATTTTAAACACGCCGTTTCTCATGTTCCTATCAATACTGAAACGCAATTACCTACTGGAAGCTGTGAATTTGGCAAGATTCATTATCCGTTTTGACTGCTAGAACATATCTGTGCAATTTCCTGACGTGAGCAAGCTCTTGAACCGTAAACACATCCGCTGAGCGTGCTTCAATAACAAATAAACAGATTTAGGGAATTAGTTCGTATAATTTATCTGTGAATGCATTCGATTTAGAAATATAAATCTGCACCCTAATTGCGTAACTCACGATTAATCATAATCTGTTTCGTTTTGAAACAGAGTGCTAAACCATTGCTTCATATGTGCGAAAACTGTGTGTGCTCAACAACGTTAATAACGCAATGAATATTGCTGAACTGTCAAAATGAAACAGATTATGATTAATCGTATGTTACACAATTAGGGTGCTGATTTTTATATTTAGAAAAAGAGATAAGAACTATCAGCAGGCTTTGCACGAGAACCGTAGACAAGCGTTTTGTTGTCAGAAGAGTAGACAAAATGACGTTTCGTATAGACAGTTGACAGTTTTTTCACCGAGAAATGTAGACAAACGATTTTTATTCTACAGTAGAGTAGAAATAAAAAGCGTCATGCAAAGCCTGCTGTTGGTTAGAATCCATTGCTAAAATTAAAATTGATTCTTCCCCAATTCCCACGCCCCGACCTAAGGAACTCCTGTACTGTTGAAGAATGAAAAAACGATTGTTAACTTGCCAGGATGAAAGTAATTGCCTCTTTTTACACGCTTTATATTAGCTTCACTAATTGTATGTTTGTTTGTAACCGACTCCTTAGGGCGCGATTTTGACCCACTTTAAACGGTCAGATTTCATTTAAACTTTGTAAACTTATCGAGGACCGATGACAATTCAATAATTTAAAAAAAATAGAAAAAAATTAAGGAAAAAAAACTGAAAAAATCACGCTTTTGTAGTTAGCAGAACTAAAAAACAGAAAATAAATAATAGTTTAAAAAAACTAAAGAAAACGCTTTAAAAACCAAACTAAAAAAGTAGAATATAATTTAATTCAATTAAAAAGCGTGGGGTGCTTGACATTAATTGATTATAAAAATACCTCAAAAAGCACCCCACGCTTTTTCATTACAATATTTTGACTTTAATGTATTAGTAGGTAGGTTTCAGAAGGGACACCACCTTCTGAAGCCTAGTTAATAGGAATACTACAATATACCTACAGGAGAATAACGTGTTAACTGTAGAGTAAGTATGACATTTAAATTATTCATGGTAAATAAACCCTCAACTTACAACAGACTCCTTTGAAAATAAAAATAAAACAATGTGTTAAAAGCTACTTATCATTCTGCGGAGGCAATAAAGATTCTTCCGAGCGAAACGGGTCGTCCAGTTACTGGCAAGCTAGGTTCTACGGCCGGTGTAATATTAACTGCAGCCATTTGTTATGAATAAATAAGAAATAAGAAGCAGAAAAATGTCGTGGCCGAGAAACCTGACATTATAGCCTGAGTTTGAATGAAAAAAAAAAGTAATAAGTACCTATTAGTTTTGTAGAGCGCGGTACCTAGGTAGGTACTTATAAAAATATTCGTCAATTTAAGTTTTTCCTTAAAAGTTTCGGTAACCGAAACTTTTTCCACCGAAAAAACCCGAGGGTCTACTCTTTATAGCCGTCAAAAATACCTACGTGGCCGTCCAAAAGTAGTTGATCCATTGAGATGGGAACAACATGGTTAAGTTGATCCGTCAAAAGTGACAAATTCAAATTTCAATCGGGCAAAAACACAGCGCGAGTTGGGACAACTAACTGTCAACTCGTGTTGTCATTCATTCTTTGTTCGGGCCCCGAACTAATCGTCCCTAGGTGATACGCAGATACGCAGTACTAAACACCCGAAGCTAAGGATTATGTGCTTCGGGATTAGACCTCCAAATTCGTTTAATTTCGGCGATGATAATAACGCAAAAATCTAGTAAAACCTTCAAAACGCATTAAAGAGTACGTATTTGTCGGATTGTAGTCTACTTTTTTTTAATTCTCATTTTTCTCTGGTCTAATATTTGTAAGGCTAACGAAATAACAAACTGACTAGCAACCTAGCTTCTAATATAAAATGCTAAGTCCAACATAAGCTGGGATTGAAAGGAAAACACAACAATACGACCTTATCGACCGACGTGAGTTGTGTCCACGGGATGGAAAGGTCACCCTCGGTTGACTTAATGGAATAACCATTGTGCTGCATTGGAAGCTTGAGTAGGTTAGCATTTAGTTGGGTCCACTTTTTTTCAATAACAGTTCGGGCTGGCTTATTAGTCGATTAGCACGAATCAGACGAATCGTCACTTATCTATACTTAAAATAAAATTGTAACAGGCCGATGTCTGTACATTAAAGATATTGAAGAAAAAATAGTATGGGGGTCTTTATTAGAGCAACAGAAGCCAAAACAACGGTTTTTAGAATTTTTGTCTGTCTGTATGTTTGTTACCGCATCACGCAAAAACCACTGCATGGAATTGAATGCAGTTTTCAATTATGTATTCCGAGAGGTCTAACTTAAAAAATAGGCTATAAATTATCAAAAAAAAAATGATTATCTACTTGATTCTAAAGTCCACGCGTATGAAGTCGCGGGCAAAAGCTAGTAAATAATATAAGTAGGTTATATTTTCTATAGTCGGCTCGCACGAAGTGAACTTATTAGTGGGCAAGTCGACACTTCCAGAAATACGTATTAGGCAATTGGCACGTTTTCGTTTTTTACATGCCCGACTCAAAAATATCGTAGCAAGATTTTTTCGCTGGATCTTGCTTAGCGGCAAAAATGGAAAATCAAACACTGTTTTGCGATGCCTCGGGCTGCACTCTGTTAGATTTATCGATGTTTGATCCAACACCGGGAGATCAAAATCCTGTGCGCAATAAAATCCCACAGCGATATTTTTACGTGGTCTGATTCGGCATGATACTGCGAGTTTCGGGAATATTTTCGGAATATAATATGTACAGACGCCAGCACATCAAGCTACCCCAATCTGTCAAATTTCTTTGATAGTTTTTCAACTTGTTTATTCAATGTACCTAACTTTCGGGACTGTAACAGATCGGCTATCCATTATATATCTTTCTTTCAGTTTCCATAACATTAGCAGCCAATATATTGCTACGCGATCCAAACTTTTCCTACCAGCGCCTCAATTGCTTAACACTAGTATCAACCTCAGAATTCTGAGATATCAACCACAACCTGAATAATTTTGAAGGTTATCGCTAATCCATTGCTTCATATGTTCAAATAATTTGTCTGTTCAACAACGTACATAAAGCGATGTATGTTGTTGAACTGTCAAAATTAAAGCCATCCCTACTGGGCCTCAAGTCTGCTATTACAATAGTGTCAGAATGGTCTATCATTGATTTCATAATTGTTGATTTTGACAAGTTTGGTAGTCTACTAATAAAATGGCGTCATTATGACTTTCCAATGGTCAGCCACTGACACTCCATTGAAAGAAACGGCATTTATCGGTAATCTCGTACTTAATGACAAATGAATGACTGACTTAATTTACGAACTTCCTACTACTTTAGATTGCATAAAACACTAATAAATAATATGTAAAAATATATTTAAATGAAATCTAGTAGTAGTTCTTCGAAAATCATTTCAACTAACGAGTTTTATAATAATGGCAATACGATAATGCCAATATAACACAATTCTATTACGACACCATTGACCATCCAATGATCGACCATTATGAATTTAGCAGATTACGAACTTATAGCAAAATGACAAATGAATGACAATAGGATCGTGTTGGAATGACGAATTTATAAAAATAGCAGACTTAGGCCCCTGTTAGTGTGTGATCAATTTTTTTCTGTGGTAATTTCTATCGAACCTCGCTTTTGTAAGAAAACTTACTAACACTAAATCTGCACGGAAAATTATTAATAGTTCGAAAAGAGTTCTATTTTTGTTGTGAAGTCGGTGTTCAGCGGAACTTAGACATGACAGAAAATCGATCTTCAATTGTTAAAGAAAATTTCCAGACAGAATACAATGTTTGGCCCACACCTACTAAAGGAGTTATTTCTAAAGAGGTAGACCGTAGATACTTGTTACCTCTATTTTCTAACTGGCCATTAATTTTGACGTAAATCACGCGGCGTTGGGTCTGAAGCTAAACCTTTTACTTTTTGCCGGATAGGTACGTACACACAGAATTTAAAGAATCACGGTAAGGACTATAAAGGTTAAGTGGTTTTTATTGTATTACTAGCTTCCCGCGTGGATGTCGGAATTTATCCCAAGGGAACGTGGTACTGGGACAAAAGTAGGTATGTAATTGCATGAAAATATATCGTACACCCAGAACAACACTGCGAAAATCTCAAAATGGACGTTTTTATTTTATTTGAAGAGCCAAAAATTTGCTTTGCATTTACCACGAAGACAGGCGTACCTATTTATATTTACAAAAATGATCAATAGATGCCGCGGTAATTCTCTATTGGTGAAGTCGCGTTGCCAGAATTATACCGCGAAAACAGAACTATTTCTAGTTGCAACTTATCTGCTTTATAGAACAGCACGCAGATCCTTTACGCAGAAGTGCATTATTTTATGATAATGCAGAGTGGTGAATGCAGTATTAAAATTACTCCGAATTCTTTAGTTTTATTTCAGTGTTGGTGACTATGCATAAACAACGTGTTTGATACTATTCCGAAATAGTACTCTGTTGCTGACGAAGGTATGTTAGATTTTTTGTAATAATGGTTCAGGATCCAAAATGGTTCAGTATTGTTCGTGAAAGGTGAAAATCAGTGAAATGATGCACTATTGATGGTAGATATAAATTATGGCCTAATTTTGTAAATAATCAATTATCATAATAGTAGGTACTTACATATTTTTTTTATACTCAGAATGTCACTACTCAATAACTTGTAGGGAACAAAGGTAAGTGTTAGACATTCGTACATACCTATACATGAAATGAAATGACGAGGGATGAGAGGTTGGTTGGGTGGTTTGACGTTCAAAAAGTGCTGACACAAGCCTAGTTTGAATTAATGTCTTTTGATTTTGATTTTTTTGATTAAGAATGATCGGTTTTCCAAAAATCTAAAAACTAAGCTAAGTGCTATCAAGATACGGCTATCCACCATAATCTTCACCCCTGTCCCATGTTACTTGTTGTCGGTGCAACACATTTTCTTCTTCCATCTTTCATCTTTCATCTTCCTCACACAATCCATCCATCTTTTCTATGGCCTTCCTCTCCCTTTCCATCCGTACCTTCAAGGCACACTGGTATTGATCGACCAACAAAAAAAAATCATAAAAACCGCGCACAATACCTGCATGAAAATATGATGCAATACCAAAACGGGCAAAATGCACAACAATTGTAAAATCTAAAAATAACAGTGAGTACTACGAATTGTAATGGCAAATATCGCCATAAACAATTCAACTCCGCCGCCATCTTGTTTCGTGCTCAAGAGCGTGTAAATCGCGCGATAATAACAAACGTTTCACGGGATTCGCGCGTGAGGACCTGCGTTATCTTTCAAACGATTTCCTTGACAGATGTCACGGTGTTCGGGGATTTTCTTTTTTTGAAAAATACTATGGGGGTTGCGTGTTGGCGTTTATTTTAATTGTGTAGGTACATACGGTGTTTTTATGTCTACTTCGTTTGTTTACTTTAGTGTACCTATATTGTATCCGGCAACCAAGTAGTATGTAACGTTACTCATTCCAATATTCTTGTAGGTACCTGACGCATAGTCGAAAATCGAATGCACGTACCTAAATAGTAGCGGTTTCGTTTACTAAGTAGGTACTTATGAAACTAACCTAACTTATTCTTGATTTTCTGAAAAGTATCTTTCAGTAACTTCAAAGCGGTAAGTACCTTAGTGCTAGATGCTATCTAGATGTTGAAAGAAGTGGTTAGGTAATTATAACACCTGAGTTTATGAAGCTGAATACTAGTATTTTACATGGACCGACAAGCTAAGAGATATGAAACACAGAAAACGAGAAATAATCCTAAAGAATTGATGCATCACATAGAGGCCACTTTCTGATGGGATATTCCCATCAGAAAGCTATTGGGCTATTGCGATTGGGCTATTTCTTCGGACTACCTATAAAAAGTTCTGTCGGTCGAAATTCCTTCCGAATTTTAACTCCGGGCAATAAAAAGTTTAAATGAAAAATACTTTTTGTTAGAACTTGGGCCGACCTTAATTTTTTTGGGGGCCGAATACAGAAGCACATGTGAGCTTGGCTTTGTTTTTAAAATTGCGATGTTTATGCACGTTCTGGCTTTTTGATGATATTATTATCTAGGTTAGTATACCGTGTGAACGATTTTTTACAACTAATAAAAGCTAAAGTTTAGGCGCTCCTAAAACACAATATTTAGATACTGTCGTAGGTTCGACCAGTCTAGGTACATTCAGGTCCAAACAAGGCATCATTGCATAGCTTTTTCCCAACTATGCTGAATAATAGTATTTTACATGGAGCGACTGCCTATCTAACCTCCGCAACCCAGTTACTGAGTATACCATACACCTTGGTAAAACAGCACCCTAATTGCGTAACACGCGATTAATCATAATCGGTTTCATTTTGACAGTTCAACAATATTCATTGCGTTATTTACGTTGTTGAGCACACACAGTTTTCGCACATATGAAGCAATGGTTTAGCACTCTGTTTCAAAACGAAACAGATTATGATTAATCGTGAGTTACGCAATTAGGGTGCTGGTTATCAAACTTGGTGAAACACTAAAGAGAATTTTGTCTTTTAAAATCAGAAGCCGAAAACTAGAACTTATTTCGGGATTCAAAACAAGCTTAAACATCCGGGAGTACATTCGTTTTCCCGTAGGAATTCAAACCGGGCCTAGTTAAACCTCAAACGAAGAAGAAAAGCCGAAATAATAACAAAAATCAAACTTACAGGAGGAGCAATCCAACACTGCAAAAGATTAATCATTATAGATGCCTCCACCTATCACTCGAAAGTTCCGCGATTCGAAATTCAAACATAAAACTGTTGATATATCTGCGTGGGCGCCGGCAGTATACAACCGTAGTCTTTGGGCACAGATAACGTACTACCAAAGTACCATCTTTATTTATTCTACGTGTTGGGAGCTTGCCACATCTGCAGTCATTAGAAATTGATTGGTTTTGCTCTCATCCGTAATGGGAAAACTAGCTGATGCCCGTGAATTTGCTTGTGAACTTCAATCCTTTGTGCTGGCAGTTGATTTGTGAAAAGTTCCTAATGCACCTCCAGGCTATAAGGTTCCTCTAAGGTACATTATGGTCTTTTCATGTGTAATGTTTTAAAGGGAACCCCCCTTAAAACATTACACTACCTGTCCGTTGTCTATTTGTCAGTAAGTCACGGAATTTCTATTACAGTGGTTTTTCTCGGCTAAAAAGGGCAATATAGAGAGAGATGTGGAAAGTAAAAGGTTATGAAGGACAGATTATCTACATAAAACCGTAATTAGGTACGCTCGAAACTATATGTGAAAACTGACTTAGGGCGAATTTCAACCAATGAAACTGAACGCTATTAGCAAATCTAAACAGCGTTCACAACCTGACACTGACAGTCCTAGAACTCGGTTTGGAGATGTGTCAGTCAAATCTAGTAGAAATCATTGGTGAAATTGGTCCTAAGCACAAAATAATCAGACAGTATTTCCGCATTGAGTTGGAAAAACCAATAGGTTACCTGCGTCAATATAGGTACTTAATTTGATTATAGTCTTCCGATTCTGACGTATCATACATACTACTTATAATGTTCCCACTGCCGGAACACAGTCCTCCTCTCGATGAGAAGGAGTGGGCCGTAATCCACCACGCGGGCCCAGTGCGGGTTGGTTGGATGTCACATGTCTTGGAATTTTTGATTCTGGCAAATGCCGGTTCCCTCACGATGTTTTCGTTCACCGTTTTGAGAGCAGTGGTGATAATTTGCACAAACTAAAGCGCTTTTATGGGTTCAAACCTACGATCTACAGCTCGTAAGTCACAGCTGTTACCACTGCTCTTTCCACTGGATTCGTCCTCACAGCTAAATTTCATTTTGTAGCACTAAATGTAACGACCATGTCGCATTGTGGGTAGTACAATGCCAGATTATTCACCCCTAAAAGTTTTGTTAGCCACAAACAGAACTCGATGTACATAAAACACAGTACCTTTAAACACAGCCATGCCATCTGTCTCCTATCTGAGTGAATACGTGCAGTCTTAAGAACCACTTTGGTTAAATTAGTCTGCACTACGGTAAATCAGTATTTTTGGTAATTTCGAAACTTTAGTGAGTATAGAGATTAGGGTTTAGTGAGTTATGCTTGTTTACACTAACACTGCCATCATTTAACTGTCATCCAGTGTTAGCGACAACGTGCATTAAGCTAATTTAGTCTACGCTAAAGTAAGTGTATGGTGACTGCCTCAGCTAGGGTTGCCAACCGTATTCTAAAATACAGTATTGTACTCTTTTTCTTATGAGTGTATAATCTTTAACACTAATAGAGTACCCCAAAATACTATTTTTTCATTAACTGACTTTTTTGAGGTAACAGGGGGCCGATTCTACTAATTTGCAACGTTACACGTTAAATTGTGTTTCCACAACAGTTCGATTTCGATCGCCGTTCGATAGTTACATAAAAAGTCATTCTACTATTTTATAAGCAAAATGGAAACTAAACTTAAAACGAATTGCAACTGAACTGTAGCGGGAACACAGCGGGTAACCCGCGTTACTAACATGCCAAAATAATATGTTTTATATACCACAAAGAAAAAAGTTGAATCTAAAAATGTTACTAAACACGAATATGTGGCACTAAAAGTATTTTCTATAATTAAAAGACATAATGATCATAATTTTATCATTAACTTTGTCCTATAGTAAACGTCACGCTCATGTTCGATTTTTTTAGTAGAATAGGTTTTGACATTGTTTCAATCGATCGTTGGCGTAACTAAAACGTAACCGCAGCTGTGTCGCAGCTGGACCGTTGTTCATTTTAGTAAAATGCGAAAACGCTTAAAAGTGGTGATTCGGTTGCGGTTCTATTGCGTTTTTTTAACAAATTTGTTAGTAGAATCGGCCCCCTGATTTAGTTTTTCTGCAGTTATTCTAATATTTTCCACTGTGAGACTTGACTATTTGTCGGTCATGAATGTGGAGTGGCGAGAAGAGAGGAATGGGTACTCTATTTTATTAATCTGTACTCTTTATTTACTCTCTCTGAAATCAGAAATACCTACTCTGTTCTTCTAGAAAAAGTTTCCAACCCTAGTGTCAGCCCCTTATTTTATTTAGATGTACGAATAGGGAAGTTCGTGAATCAAAATTATTTGTTGAAAGAGGTCGTTCCAATACAATCTAATTGAACTAGTGCACTTGTGACCGTTTTCACTAACACACACCACACGAAACCTAAAGTAATGCCTAATTAAACCGGCGCTGTTGAATTTTCAACACTCGTCGCTGAGTTGAGCGTTACCTAACAAATTGACTCTTTTGAGTCGACTAAACCAGATAAAACGTTTTTCAAGTAATATGACATTTAACGAGCTAGTTTTTATTTAGATATATTCTACAATGTTTAGAACGTACTTATCGTCACGTACTCTTCAAATTTATGTGCTACCCACAATACAGTTTTATGATTCACTACTAAGGCACCGTAACTTAAAGTTAATTATGTTTAGTCACTTTTGACTTTAGTATTAATAACATGTGTGAGGTTACCTACTGAATGGCTTCTTAGTATGTACATTGGTCTTTTTTTTTTTGGCTAGATTCTAGAAAGATTGTGCAGTGGGAAGCTATATCTATACATCTATACTACAGATAAATAAAATTGGAGTGTCAGTTTGTAATATTAAAATAACCGCTTTTTACTAAATGCATATGGATGTATACACGGTACATATACCAAAATATATTTTTTTACAACTTTTGTCTGTCTGTCTGTTTGTTCCGGATAATCTCCGAAACGGCTGGACCGATTTAGACGGGACTTTCACTGGCAGATAGCTGATGTAATAAGGAGTAACTTAGGCTACTTTTATTTTAGAAATTTTAGCAAAATTCATTTTTGTTCGAATGGTTTATTCTGAAATGGGACCATTTAAATTTCATATAGATCTGATGATGCGTTTCGGAGACAGACAACGGAAGTCTTAAAAAAATGATAGCAAATCAACCGCGATTGCTGCTATCGCATAAATGTGCATTGTTTTGACCCCAAGGATGATGATTTCGAATTGGTGTGGGGTAGGTACTATAACTAAAAAGTGAGAAACAAAAACTTATTCCAAAAAAAACCAGTAGACTTCTGAATTTAAAGTTTTTTTTTCACTTTGTAGTGTTTTTCCGGAAGTCAGTTGTTTTTTTTTGGAAAACGTTTTTTCTTATGGGTGAACTCTATAATCTATAACACTAATAGCGTACGCAAAAATACTTATTTTTTCAAAAAATCAATAAGAAATGCTATGTACCGCAAAAAGTGCTAGAAAGTGTGGAGGCTTGTTATTAGCAATTTTTTTTATATTACTTTGTTTGTATCATTGATTTGTTAGTCTGTAAGCCTTCTTTAAAATAAAATAAATAAAAATAAATAAAATAAATAAATAAAACATGAAGAGAAATGAATAAATGGCAATTGGTACCTACTCTGTTTTATTAATCTATACTCTATATATTTACTCTCTCTGAAATCAAAAATACTTTACTTCTTTTAGAAAAAGTTGGCAACCCTAGGTGCAGCTGAACACCAATATTTTACATGGAGTGACTGCCTATCTGACCTTCACAACCCAGTTACTGGTTAACACCATAGGTAGGTACCTACCCCTTAGTAAGATTGGTTGTCAGAATTTCGGGCTTCTGACGACCTGCAACGACTGTCAAAGACCTACGAATGACAGTTGTGATCAACAGCATAACGTGCTTTTCGAGGCATGGACCAACCGCGGCAAGCGTAGCTTCACGTGATTGATTGACCCGTGCGGCTGTTACTACTTAGCCATGAGCTCCTTTTTGCAAGTTACTTATAAATTTAGTTCAAATATATTCTCCACGACTCTTGCACTAATTTCACTCAAAAGCACATAGTGCCGCGTTAGTTGCGTTGCGCACTACCGTAAACGGCGATTTTCTCACCAAAAATAAAAGTCTTTCCCCAGCAATTATTTCAAACGACATAAAAAAAAAACACAACACAGTGAAAACTAACTTTAATTTCGGAAGTAGAGACTTTAATTTAGCCAAAAAAATAAAATACAAAACCAAAGTCATTATTCGAAATTAAAGTAATTTTTCACTTGTTAGTGTTTTTTTTTTGGAAGTAAGTTTATTTTATTTTTTTATGTTTTTTCTAACGGTTTTTTTTTAATCTTTCTTGTAGGTAACTGACAATCGATTAGTCAATGGCGACGAAAGAAAATTCGACGCTTCTGGGTTGTATTTCGATACCACCCACGCAAAAACTGCTCGACAGATATTAATGGGACTTCCGTGATCGCTTCATTGTTCGTCGAGAGCTTGTTAATGTTTGCGCATTTTGAGGTTCCCGCAGGCAAACGGGACGCGACTTACAACAATTTCTATGAAAACTCATGGAAATTATTCTACGAGAATCTCGTCGCACCGTCGCGTCGCACCTGTCTGCGGAAACCTTTATACGATAACTTTTATTTACGTTAGATTGTATCTGCCAAGTCTTTCCACAACTACCCACGTTGAGGTGGGCTTCCAGTCTAACCGGACGCAGCTGAATACCAGCATTTTACAGGGAGTGACTGCCTATCTGACCTCCGCATGTCAGCTACTGGAAAACAAGATACCCCTTGGTGATTCTGCTTGCTAATCTTTTAAGTTTCGAACCACATGAAACGACTGTTCGGGCGCCGTCGGCTTTCTTCGTCAGGCGTCGGGTGGCTGCGTGGCCGATGCGACCGGCGCGGGCGGCTCCAGTTCCAGTTCGAGAAATACCGGTTAATACCATTTTATTTCGGTTTTACTCTAAACTTGTCTAAAGAACGTAACCGTTTTGACAACTTTATTTTAACCTAAATTGACCGGTTTATTCGATGAGCGGCCGGTATACGCGTTGCAACTTGTGAATAAAAACTGAACAGCGCGCGACGTTGTTTATCGTGTGTCCGTATTAACCGGTTTTATTGCTCTAAACGGGTAAAACGATCAAAACGTTTAAATAAAACTCTTCCAAATATCGGTTTAAATTAACCGGCTTATGCGAACGAAACCGAATGTAAAGGGTTTTGCGTCAAGTACATCCATACCGGTTTCAAGATTTTACCGGTATCCGAGCCCTGGCGAGAGCAAACTACGACACACGCGCGCCTTCTATTTCTAATATTGTACATTTCTTTTGGATATACCTTAACAGTTTATATACAGTCCAGTGCTTTTATTTCAAAGTCCATTTTAAGACCTTTACATTGTCAAAGATCTACGAATGACAGCCGGGGCCAACGGCTTTAACGTGCATTACGAGGCACAGAGAAGTCTTAGTATGCGATAGATGATCGCCCATCCACGAACCGACAGCAGCAACCGTAGCTCGAACCAGACGGCTATTATTATTTGGCGACGAGCCCCGCCATATAGATTTTATGCACATTTTATAAATTTCTGGTTTATTCCGAGCAAGAAGAACCTGTTCCTACCAACCGATTCCAAATATAAATTCAAAATAAGTAAAAGACTTCTAAAAGGTCAGTGGCTATGCAAATGAACGCCTTGCAGACGTTAGGTACCTATCATATTTTATGCGTCTAATTTTTACTTCTGAACGCAATAGTTACGATTTCACCGGATGGATAATTCCGTCAGTTATGTACATAGGTACCAAAACCGTGCATCGGAAAGCACTTTAAGGCCCATAGTATCCTCATCTCCCGTTTGTATGCTAAAGCACGACTGCCGCCCGCGCCCGCGCAGGTCACCTGAGCCTTTATCTCAAAATGGGGATATTCCTTTGATTAATTTACAATTGTGCTTCGGCGATTCTGTGTTACCTCTAACTATCTATTTTTCAGTGTACTTTTTTTTTCAAATAACGAAGCCGTTTAGTAGGAGTATGAAATAGAAGCCAAAATATTGCGTGTTGGAAAATATTTTTTTACAGCAAAAGTATTAACCATACAAAAAAAGTACTTCGGGCAAAATGGTCTTTATGAATCTATAGCAAAATCATATATTTTTCAAATCTTCAAGACAAGCCGTTAATGAGCAGTAAAGGGTTCATAAAGTGACCGTGTTACGCTACCAAACGGGACGTAGGCCCTTAAGCCGTTTGTCCCGGCTGTCATTTGTGGATCTTTGACAGTCGTTACGGGTCGTCGGAAGCCCGAAAGACTAACAACCAGTCTTACGAAAGGGTATATCGTATTACCCAGTAACTAGGTTGTGGAGGTCAGATAAGCAGTCGCTCCATGTAAAATACACGTATTCAGCTGCATCCGGTTAGACTGGAAGCCGACCCCAGCATAGTTGGTAAAAGGCTAGGCAGATGATGATGACACAAACAGTAGGAACGGCTTTCATTTTGGCAGTTCAACAACATTCATTGCGTTATTTACGATGTTGAGCAGACAATTTTTTGGGAAAATATGAAGCAATGGATTAGCAATAGCCTACCAAATGATTTCGATTCTGATTGATATTGTGTTAAGCAACTAAAGGGCTGGCTTTGCTCGGAGTTTTGGAATGAACTACTTTATCGCACGTTATTCTCTTCACACTTAAAAAGAAAAAGTGAAAAAACTGTTACATTTCGATCGTCACGAGTTCACGACAGTTTTGATATACTAGGTAGGTATGTTTCTCTTTTTTTAATTTATCACTTTCAAACATAGTTAATTTATTGCATTGTGCCTTATATTTAATCCTATTGTCCGACTAATATTATAAATGCGAAAGTTTGTGAAAATGTTTGGATGTTTGTTACGCAATCACGCAAAAACTGCTGCACGGATTTGGATGGAATTTGGCACACAGATAGATTATAACTTAGATTAACACATAGGATACTTTTTATCCCGGTAGTACGTTCCCGCGGGATAATTTCCGACTTCCACGTGGGCGAAGGCGCGAGCGGAAGTTAGTACATAATATATAGCAGAAGGAATATCGTTTCCAACCGGGTTTTCCGTTACACCACTCGCCTTTTTTAAATGTAGATACACACGGCTACACATGAAGCTATCCATTTCCAGTATATGCAGATCTCGCATTTCATAGGATTTCCGTACAGTGCGAGATCAGCGTAAACTGGAAATGTATAGCTTGATGTGTAGCCGTGTGTACCTACTACACTAAGTAGTAGTAGGTATTTTTCAACCTATAACTTTATAAAGGAAAAATCGAGCCAGGAATCTCCCTTTTAATTATCAACTTTTATTTAATTTTTGTTTTTATATTTTATGTTTTTGCAGCAACATTTCACCCTTTGGGTGCGGAACCCTAACAAAGGAAAATTATAATTAGGTAATACTGTTAGGTACTAACTATAAACATGTAAACAAATATGTCCTCCCAAGTTGTATTAATTAATAAATCATATACCTATTCGTATTAATTAATTGATTAAAATATTCCGCAATGATAACAATAATGATGGAGCCGTCCTGTAGTGGAACAAACTGGTAACTAGGTCACCAAAGGCAACATTCCATTAAAATTGTATCAAAAATCCTCACTGTTTTGTAATTTTCCTTCACCCGTGCACAAGTGGATCACTTTCAGGCAATTTACAAAAAAATACATGTCTTCTATTCAAGAATAAGGTTCTAAATCCTAACGCCTATGCATTTGGCTCCAAAAAAAAAATTAAACTCGAAAAAACATTTTTCCCTATGCTTATAAAATTTTCGTAATAATTTATAGAATAAATACTAGAAGTAAAAAACTCACCTTGGAAGAAAAATCGTGTGATGAATTTGTTGTTTTTCAATTTGTGCACGTGGGGCGGCGAAACGCGGGCGTTTTCAGAACCACTACGGCTACACTGAAACTGTGGAAGATGCTGAGATACTGCCCTATGTCAAAACGTTCGCGCATGCGCTCAACGAACCCATTTTAAAGGAGCGTTCTATCACTACGACTAAAACAAAACACTACTGAAATTAAATTAAATGATTTCTACGTTTAAATTTTAAAAGAAACAAAGGAATTCAAAATTCGAAACGCGACTTGTTCTCTTGAAGTCTGATTTAAAAATATAAGGTGATGTTATGGAATGAAACCAGTTCAATAAATTGTTAATAACCTGTTTTGTGTATTTTTTATTCTGCCTTGTATAAAAGTTATAATTTTGTTGTTTAAAACGCAAATTACACGACCTTAAGCTTTATTTTGATGGCATTCTAAACAAGTTTCTTACGATTTATTGCGTCTAGTCGGAGCTATATGAATCTATAATTCCAGTTTGAAGCAATGCGGACGTTAACTTAAGTGAATTACATATATTTATTAACATAAGTTTTCCATCTTTCGGTTGATGATAGTTGAATTCAATTCAATTAATCTCTATTGCAATCCCTAATGTATTTACAGGTGGTAAGCTGCTCTACTGACTCCATCGAGCATTGTACTGAGTTCCACCACAGTCTCAGCCATGACTACTATATCGTCAACAAATTGAAGGTAAATGATGTACTCGTCATTGATGACGATGCCTAGCCCTCTTTAATCTAGAAGCTAAATGACACAAAAGAGGCAGGTTGAAACAGATTCTAGAGTTTAAGAACCGGTTTTCCACCGGCCTTCAGGAATTCAGCCGTAATGCCGTCATCGCTCGACGCTTTGTTGTTATTAAGCTGCTTCAGAGTGGGAGATAGCAGAATCGTATTCTGCTATCATTGCTCTTCAGGTTTGTAAACTGGCTCTACCCTATAGACAGATCTCCTGCAATGCCCTTGGAGCCCTTGTTCCGCTCTATCGCGATCAGTACTAAAGGACAAGGACTTAGAGACGTCTATTGGGTACTTATCCACGCGTATCGTCTGTCATTTTTTATGTTTTTAGTGTTGTCAATGAAAGATAGACGTTGTTATCATTGAAAAAGTTTGAATGTAACTAATCTACATCAAAATTCATCGCTCTGTATATCTCAAGACGCAAGCGGAGAAGGGTCGAAGTTCAGTACCACATACAGAATATAATTATGTAACAAAATCCAGCTGGTTATCAAAACACCTCAGTCAGGGCAGACCTCCGCTCCTCCCGCAGACCGTATGCTCCACCATGTCCTCAGGGCGATCTTGGCAGTGGAAACACCCGGGCGTTTCCTCCCGCCTTATTCGAAACAGGAACCTCCCGAAACAACCATGTCCGGTGAGGACCTGCGTCAGGCGGAAGGTGAGGACGCCATGCCGCCTCTCAAGCCACTCCTCAAAGAGGGGACTTACCGCCGCTATCGTGGCGTGATTTTGATGGCTTATTTATATGTTCGAAAAATGTGTCTGCTCACCAACGCATATAACGAAATTAATGTTGTTGAACTGTCAAAATTAAAGCCATTCAGCTACTGAGTGTCTTATGCAATCAGGGTGCTGGACTATAGTCGTGACGGAAATCGCGGAATCGCGCGTTTTCTCTACCGCGTGTCGCCGCAGTGGAAGCTCGATTTATTTTAGATTAAATACAACTTGCAATCTTATACACCGTATACACAGCTCTAAATATGCTTATAAGAAGGTTATTTACTTAATGGGGTAGCTTTTCTGGTGTATATAGTGACACCCATATATTGCTTTTAAAACTTATGTTGATACGTTTAAATATGAGCAGATCCTACTTTAATTTAATGGTAATTCGGTCAAACTGCCTAGCCTTATCACAGCTTTGTTGGGATCAGCTTCCAGTCCAACCGGATGCAGCTGAATGCCAGTAGTTTACATGGATCGACTGCCTATCTAACTTCCATAACCCAGTTACTGGGTAACACTAACACGATACCCTTTGGTATGACTTTCAAACTGCTGTCCACGAGCAATAATGCCGTTAACTCGCACTATGGTCGATTTTTGTTTATTGATGCCACTATAATCAGAAAAAATAATCTCTGTCTGTATAAGCCAGTATTTTTCTACTACATATTTACGGATGCCGAGAAAAAAGAAAAAAAAACGCCGATAACTTGCCTTGTTTGATATGTTTACTACGCTAAAACGCAGGTAAGCAACATAACTAAAATAAAAAGTGACTAAGGGCGAATTTCACCAAACTTTTTTATCTAGAATAAGTCTTATCCTGAGAATAAATTTTGAATTTTTGACAGATTTTCCATAGTTGAATTATTGTCAGCGGTTAGTTTTATTCTACGGATAAAAGATATTGTCTGACTTTGGTAAAATCAGCCCTAAGGGCTTATAATTTACATTTTTACTAGAATTTTTACCATCCGTTGCATAAATAAATAGCATGCATTTCATATTCGGGCGGTTAAGACAATTAAGGGCCTACGTCCCGTTTGGTAGCGTAACACGGTCACTTTATGAACCGTACTGCTCATTAACGGCTTGTCTTGAAGATTTGAAAAATATATGATTTTGCTATAGATTCATGTAGATCATTTTGCCCGAAGTACTTTTTTTTTGTATGGTTAATACTTTTGCTGTAAAAAATATTTTCCAACACGCAATATTTTGGCTTCTATTCCATACTCCTACTAAACGGCTTCGTTATTTGAAAAAAAAAATACACTGAAAAATAGATAATTAGAGGTACCACAGAATCGCCGAAGCACAATTGTAAATTAATCAAAGGAATATCTCCATTTTGAGATAAAGGCTCAGAGGTGCCCTGCGCGGGCGCGGGCGGCAGTCGTGCTTTTGCATACAAACGGGAGATAAGGATACTATGGGCCTTAATACCATCTCTATAAGCAGTTGGACATTTTTTCCTGCTCATTGGCGGAATTCCAGAGAGTGACAGTTAATGTGTTGTCCTCTACGTAACTTGGGGCACACGGAGCCGTAACTTGGGACTGGTCAGTCATGGACCCGTGTAGGTGCAGTTCTTGAGTGGCGTCTCTGGGTGTCGTATTGTATAAGACTACTTTTATTACCTTGGGTTCTGCCTGTAAAAATAATTGTATGTGTAAATGAATAAATAAATAAATACTTTTCTGCGCTTTTTTGTCCGTATATCGAAATATGGTTTTGTTGGATGACGGCATTATAGCTCGTGGACGGCAGCAAGATCTACGAATGACTCCCGGGACCAACGGGTTGCCTTGTTTTCCGAGGCACGGCGGGGTTTCTTGATGTGTAATGGATGGTTACCCATTTTCAAACTCAAACTCAAACTCAAAGCATTTATTTCAATTAAACCATTTTCAGGCACTTTTGAATTGTCAAAAAGTCGACCAGTTGGAAAGTTGAAGCTAGTTGCCCATTCCAAAACGTAGATCTCTATGGAGAAGAACGGGCAAGAAACTCCATGGACACTCTTTTTAATCATGTTAAGTTTTACAAAAACTTGGGAACATTATTCTTGTTGCTTCTATATGTGAGAACAATGTAAAAAAAAACAATTCTAAATATAAGATTTAAAATTAGCCATGGAAGTTAGGAGATGACCAGTCTCAACCGACGGCGCCCGTTCACGAACTTGACGCGTGGATCAGTACCATCCAGCTCAACCATTTTGTAGGGAACCGAATGATCCAACACACACGCCACCATCAGCAAGACATTTAAGTGAGCATGACATACTCTCAACTGCCACGCTTTTTCAAGTCAACGTACATCATAACAACATAATTATTATACGGATGCATGGTACTCACATTTACAAATTTTAAACAAAATGCTTCTAAATTATACAAAATTATAGTTTGCAATGTATTTGAAAAATTAATAAAATTTTATTTCCAAAAAGAAAGAAAAATATTTAATATCTTTTGAAATTTTAATAAATAATACTTGATTCAGTAAAGATAAAAACTTATTCGTAATGTCAGAAAATAAAAATAATAGGAACAGAAATGTTCATAATGTCAGAAAACATAAAAAAGGGAAGGATTAGTATTCCCAGGCTAATTCCCGGCAACCGTAGGCGCGGGCTTGCGGACGGCAAGTAATGGGTAGCTCGCTGTCCGGTAAGGAGCAAGCCCGGGTCGATGACGACGGCGCATTGTGTTCCACGCGCGCCTCAAATAGTTGTCAGCATCAACTGGTGGGGTCCGCAAGGGCCGATGTCTGCCAGAGATGCGGGTTGTTCGAAAGAGATACCGCGGCCCCTGGCACACAGGCAACTGAGGGAACACGAGTGGGTTTTAGGCAGTAAAACTCTGACACGCCTTCCTGCTCCACCCAGAGCGGGAGCAGTTAGTTGATGATTTCCCAACCTCAAAAAAAAATGGTCGCCCATCCACGGAACGACCACCGGAAGCGTTGCTTAACCTTCAATCGACCGATCCGGCTGTTTTTATTTAGTCACGAGTAATTGAATGGTAATTATGGTAGACCAATCAATTGGATTTTAATTAAAACGATTTATTTGGTAAGTAGGGTTACCACACGAAATGCAAAATACAGACAAAATACTAAGTGAGTTTAAAAACAATCCTACTATCCTATTAATATTATAAATGTGAAAGTTTTTATGTATAGATGTTTGAATGTTTGTTACTCAATCACTCAATCTGGCTGAACGAATTTGGCACAGACAGATTATAGCCTGGATTCATTAACACATAGGATACATTTTATCCCGGTACGTTCCCGATAATTTTCGACTTCCAACCCGGGTGAAACCGCTGGCAAAAGCTAATTTTAAATAATATAATTTTAGTAATATATTTGGCAATTAGAATGCCTTAGCAATTAGGGATTTTTCAAATCTGTAGTCTACATGTAGTGAACCAAGACTGAATATCATCATTTCAGCCGAAAGACGTCCACTGCTGGACATAGGCCTCCCCCAAAAATGGGGGGGGGGGACGTTGCCATAATGGCCACGCTTGGCATTAATAATGAATATACAGGATAAAAATTTAACCAGTGCGCAAACTGTAACCATGAATTCAGCTTATCATTCAAGATCCCCCAGCGTAGAAATTATTCGTCGGTATAACAAACAAAAAAATCATCTGTTCCATAAAATTTAGCCGCGTAGGTATTGCTTTTTTCTATGAAACAGCTGATTTTTTTTTGTATAACTGACGAATAATTTCTGCCCCTTTCCCGTGTTACTTGGGGCCGGCGGCGGCGTCACCAGTTTTCTTCTTACCTTCTGCCCTGTCTGCCGTCACGCTATCATTCACTCCATTAACATGCGTTTCTTCCGTCCTCATCACATGCCCATACAAAGCCTAACGATTTCCTTTCAACTTTTTTATCACTGGCGCCATTTTCAAACTTCCCCTTATATATACTTACTAATTTCTAACTTTAACCATGTGGTGGCATCTACAACGCCACATGCGAACTACGCATCAAAGTCTTGACGTCACACAAATCCTGCATCGCGCAATCAGAGTTTACCGCTCGACTGGTATTTAAACAACATAACCGGCATAAACCCTCGGGCAGTTGCCCACCAGACACAACACTCGTCTGTCTGGTCGGAGGATCCTTCCTTTTCCATAGACTATGAGTGAACTTTGCACCCTGGTCGTCATACCTCTATTACCATTTTCGTCACTCCACACATCCATCTCAACATTCTCATCTCAGCTGAATGCAATCTCTTTATATCAGTCTTCTTCACGGCCCTGCATTCTGATCCATACAGTACGACAGGCATTACGTTTATATTTGAGAAAATGGATATAAATCAATTTACTTTTATTTATCTGTTACATATTTCGTCCCAATCTTCAAATTAGAATAGTTTTTAATCAATCGGAAAATACCTTATTGCGAAGAGGCGCCATTACATTAGCTCGGAGTTTGAAACTATTGACACTATTGACAGCTCACTCCAAGCTCACGTCACCTAAGTTTTCGAGGTGAATAAAACGGCTTGTCGTTTTATGAAGCGCAAACGAAAATCAATCTTAAGCTGAAAAGACCATGGTCGACTATTACCCAAATAGCCAAATAAAAAACCTAAAATTGATCCTATCCGTGTAATAAACCTTTTTGTCGCTAAAGGATTTGTATCTTCCGCAAACGGTAATCCGGGCTTTATGTTAGGGCTTACGTGGGGACGTTTGCATATTTATTTCTCGACTCCAACATTGCAATTTTTCCGGTAACCGGTAGTCCGCCATTTCGGTTTTTGGTATCATAAACACGTGTTATACAGGATGAGACGGTCTAGTGGTCACAAGCGCTACTGCTAACCGTGAGGTCCTGTGTTCAATTTCCAGGTCGGCCAAAGCGTTATTGGGTTTTTCATCAGGAATTTCTGAATAGTTTTTTTAAAGCATTTATTTCGAATAAACCAATTACTTACAGGCACTTTTAAATATTCAAGGTCGGTGAGTCAGAAAGATGAAGCTAGTTGCCCATTCCAAAGCGTAGGTACCTATGGAGAAGAACGGGCAGGAAACTCCATGGACACTCTTTTAAAATCATGATACTGTTACAAAAAGTTGGTTCCATCATTATGTTGAAATTATATATCAATGTGAGAACGATGTAAAAAGACGTGCACATTAAAAGCGTCCGTAATTAAAACGAAAATAAAATAACAATTCAAAAATTAAAATAAGCCGTGGGAGCTAAGAGATGACCAGTCCTTACTGGCGGCGCCCGTTCACGAACATGACGTATGGATCAGCACCATTCAGCTCAACCATTTTGAAGGGAACTTAATGATCCAACACACAGAGCCCAAAGTCTGGATTTGTGCCTGTTTGATGGCTATAGACTCAATTGCTCCAAATGACATGGGATTTAAACATAACTGGCGAAAAGTGGGTGTTCTATAGGTACACACGGCTACACATCAAGCTATACATGTCCAGTATAAGCTGATCTCGCATTGTATAGAATTTCCGTACAGTGCGAGATCAGCGTAAACTGGAAATGTATACCTAGCTTGATGTGTAACTGTGCGTAGACCTCTGCTTAACCCAAAAATACAGGCGTGATGATGTTACGTGATGCCCAGCGGTGAACTACTTTCGGTTATGGTGTTGATGATGGAAGGTAAGTAAGTCTTTTTACTACGTTTTTTTATTTTATTAATCGTTCCGAAAGAAAATCGGGTTTTTACAATATTTGTGTATCCTAATATTGTACGGATCTACAATTTTGCACTTTTTACTCTTAACTTTCAAATCAAAATCAAAATATTTTATTTCACATAAACCTGCATGCAGGGCACCTAAGGAACATCAGAAGCTAGGTGCACAGTTATAATTTAACGCTTCCTATGTAGAAGAGCCGGCAAGAAACTCCACGGTTACTCTTTTAAAAATAATTGGCTTTTACAATGTTTTCAAATTACAGTGATAATAGGTATGGGAGGACAGTGCAGGCCTGTCAATAGGTACCAGGTACTAGGAATGAAAATACAGAATAGAAAATCGTCTACAAATCTAGTCTGTACGGCCTACAACGTTCTCTCATTCACATTATGTAAAATAATCTACTTGAGAAGTTAAACAACGCTTTTAAATAAGAGGGAATGTCTTTAATCTTTTATTGTATTACTGTGAAACGGTAGTGCCTACGGAGTCACTAATTCATATTCATCCGGACGTGTTAGTATGCTTTGGTTGTAAAATCAGGCGCTTGGCAATCCAATCTTCAGTCACTTTGCAAGACCATGAAAGAAGACCATTGAACTATAAACTAAAAAAAATACACAAATACTTAATTACCTATGTATATAAATTATATTATTAATTATTTATTTTCAAAGGTGGAGGATGGGGTGTTAGGTTTTTTAGAGGAACCTACGAAATCCACGCGGCCAAAGTGCTAGTATTAAAATAAAACCAAAACACACTTTTGCTAACAATTTAGCTAGTGAAATCTAACAAGTGAAGTACCTAAGTAAGATTTTGACCAAATTTATAAATGCTGGTGGAATCAAAGCCTAATTTATATAGTCGGAGTCCTAGATAATGTGGGTAGGTAGGTAGGTACGTATACACAATACACAAAACTTTTTTTTTACCTACCTATGTTTTACAAATAAAAAACTTTGACCTTGACTGTAACTTTGCAATGGCAATTTTAAATCCAAGAATACTTACCATTACCAAATCATTTATTTTAGCAATTTAAAACCTTACCTTACAAACTCCAATTTGTAAAGTAGGTGTAAGTCATGTTTTTACAATTATTATTTATCTTTTATAGTATTTAAGGTCATGAAACTATGTATTGTCCCAAATCTTTCCCATACTGTTTCATATGGGAACTATTTAATGCCAATTTTTCTTTTTAAATCTCATTATGCTCAATTTGATGTGACACTGACAAAAAAAGAATTTAGTAAAGTACTTAACAGTCAAAATCATTGTACACAAAATAACTTCATCCGGTTACTAAAATTATAGGGGCTTTTGAATCGAACAATTGAAAAGAGATGGCAAGATACAATAAGTGTTGAAGGAAAGGGAGAGAATCAACAGTATTTTTGCAAAAATGGCGAGAGGTCGAAGGGTTCTCAAACGGTTTACAAGCAATGTCGTGTCGGGCATTCGTTCTTCGTAATATTAAGCAAACATGACATAAATAGCGTATCAGCCTTTTCCAATATTCCCAGATTAAGCCACAGACGACGCATAATCATCTCATAAAATAGGTACCATCCAATTTACTGGGCAAACAAAATCGTAGCTCTCGCAAAATCGCGCTAAATGCAATAATACAGCTATCAGCAGCCCCGCCCTCATCTCTCCGAGTCTCCCACTACCTACAGACTATAAAATCGCCGGGCGGTGTCAAGGTCAATTCAGTTCAATAACTTCATTCGTTCCGTTCATCTCGCTCATTCGTTCGTTGACGCATGCGCAAAGCCGAGCACTCTAGCAGTTGTACCGTTTGCCGCGTTTATTCATTCCAGTTCCGACCGGTAGCACGGACTCACATACATTTAAATTCACTAAAAAGCATTTTTTATATTAAAAAATGGAATTCGTCGGCAAGAAATACAAGATGATCTCCTCGGAGAACTTCGACGAGTTCATGAAGGCTATCGGTGAGTTAATTTGTACTGTAATATCATTGAATACTTCTAGGAAAAAATCAATGTTGGATGCCGGCCGGTCTGCTCGGTTCTCCACGCCATCGCTCCGCGCCGGGCCGAAGCGAGCCGACACCTTTTTGCACTTATTTTACTTGCATGTTTTTTTCTATTTTCGTTGCTCTAAAGGTGTTCTCTTCTCGTTATTTTAGGTTCTATTAATTTTCGCATGGAACATTTAGCCCTAAAATTTAATCGATCAAATTCCATCTACCTACTTAACACCATTTTGTGAAACTTCCACGTTCACAAACACGATTTTCTTACTTTTTTTTACAACTAGCTAGATAAAATATTTCCTGCAAAATCCAACTGTGAAATGGGGCTAAGACAAAAATCAATGTATTTCAAAATTTGTTCCGATTTTTTTTTGTGAAGCAGGTAGTTTTTCTTTTTTGATTTTTTTATCGAGGAAGATTTAAATGTAATCGGAATTATTTACAAAGCAAATATTTCCTTCGTTAATATAGTCGCGAATCGGGATCAATTAATTATTAAACTGTCGCACACGAAAATGCCACCATGTGATGCGTCTCATCTGTTGCTTTGAGATATCACGAGTAATTGCTTCAATATAACTTAGGAAATAATATACGTGGCTAATCTACCTACCTTCTGACATTAAACCGGCAATGAAATAGGTATTTAGTTTAAAGCTATTGTATTGAAACCTTGGACGGACAATAGTATTTCAGGCGTTCTGACGTTTGAGGTTCTATATTTTATGTTCTTTTGTATGTGCTTAAATCGCCTTTTGTATCCTTTGTGAAAGCAAATTTAGGTCAACACTGCAATCGATTGACCTAGCTAGCAGGTCTAGCGTTCTAGGTTCGTTCGCAGCGTGCCCGTACTGCGTTTCAGTGAGCCTTTGCTACTTAGGTAGGTATACAGATACAATCTGTTGCTTCTTGTCGTGTCTTTCAGATACATTCCCAAATTGTTTGGGGAAAGGCGGTCGACAACTCGACATGTCAGTCACAGTTTTTGCTGTTTTCGGTTAAAACAGTTCTCCCTAGCTACAATTTACCTATTTTAAAATATATAAGGCAGTGGTAACCTTTGGTGCCGTTTAATAATAATAATATCTACCTGGTGGTTGTTAATCCATTGCATTATGACTGTAGATAGGAAGAAAGATAACGTGATAATCCTGCTTATCACATAAAACTCAGTATTTTTTGCTTTTTATTTTTAATCTATTACGGGTCATGGAATTTTCTATAGAAATATGCCATAATATCGAATTTTTCGATAAAAATGCACATTCTGATAAAATAAACTGATAACAGAATGGTTTTGGCACCACTTAACGTAGGTACGTTAGTTACCGAAAAAGTTACAGTTACCCTCATAACTACAATAATTACAGTAAGTGTAACATTTCAGATATTTTTAAAGCTTGCTACAAACTTCGTCCACTTAGTTATGAATACAAAAAAAGCTATGCATTATGCAATGCAGTAATGCACATAAAACGAACGTATTTACCGCATTGCAGAAGTACGATAAACCGGCTTTATTAAACGCCCCATGCAGCCTACGTGCATTCACTCCTATTTATATTGTTCATTCTCAACTACCCACGAATGAGTTTTTATAAAAGAAAATATTTAATGTACTAAGTACGTGCTCAGTGCTGCTTTTATTAATTAAAAAAGTTTAGACCTGCGGCCTCCGGTCTATTTAATCAAGCCTTTTTTATTTGAGATGCCCACGAAGGCGGAGTTATTAATTAAAGAGAGTAGGTTTATGCGATGTTACATGCCCGGGACTATTGAGATCATTTTCCGGCTATTCTGCTATACGGTAAAAGTTATAAGGAAAATCGGGAACAAAAGGAAAACAAAAGGCATATCAGTGATCGAGCTGTCTACGAAACTTTTCGCAGTCATACCCTAAATTGTTCCCAATATATCGTAGTATTTTGTTAGGTAGAAGTCAAAATACTGACTTCATGTATGCTATCTTTTAACAAGAATTTCCTCAAGATACCAGCATTTATTTCTCGAAACTAAAAGATAATCTAAATTGCCCATAAAATTTTACCAGCTGATAAAGCAAAAATGAAGTTATTCACTTTTACTGGTACTGATATGACCACATTGACCACCTGCAATGAGTGTGCCGATTATTCATCACTATCGGGGCTCAATGGGGATACAACAGGCCCCCTTGTCATCATGGCGATTTAATTGATAACTTGTTGAATGCGTCTGTTCATCGGTAATGGGTTAAATTGATACATTCTTTCTTGATGAGTCTGTTTTGATGTTAGTTAGGTCAGCATCGACTTCGATTAGGTAGATAGTCGGTTGATTTTTACCGTGAAGAATTTGATGACACATTATTTTATTTTCTTTGTTTTTTCGGGACGCTTTTGCACTGCAATGGGACAATACAGTAGTTAGGTAAGATTAGATTGTTTTATCCGCTGGTCTGTCAAATTTTGGCAGATTTTTTTTCATTAGCTATTTTTCCGGAACTTTAACACAACTGACATACACCTTGGCGGAATTGTTACTTGAATTTAATATTACATGAAATAATATTGAATAAAATATTTTGTTGAACCAGCACCCTAATTGCGTATTGCACGATCAATCATAATCTGAATAATTTTGAAACAGATTGCTAATCCATTGCTTGAAATTGCCATGTTGGAAAAATGTGTCTGCTCAACAACGTAAAATAAATAACGCAATGAATATTGTTGAACTGTCAAAATGAAACAGATTATGATTGATCGTGTGTTACGCAATTAGGGTGCTGCTTTTAATTTTTAGTCATTTAGACTAGAAAAATATCCCAGTTCTCAAATTCTCTTATAAGATGAAAATAGGTAACGGTTCTTTCTTTAACTTCGCGTGTTGTCTTCACTATGCAAGTTTTACGGTTTTTCCAATTTTATCCAGCAACGTTTAGATAAATAAAAAATCTTTCAGCTTGGTTGCATATTAGGTGCCCCGCAAATTATTCGCTTCCTTCATTGGATAATGGAGCAAAAAACAGACACGTTTTTCACTTGTCTCGTTTTTGTTAGATTCAAGTAATTGAAGTAGCAATGTCTGGGGGAAATTAGCATGGTTAATGGATAAAGAGACTGACCTTTGAACTTCAATAAGATAAGAATGAGATCACAAAAAAAACAGGAAACGTTGCCAAGAGACAACGTATTTTTTTGTTTTCGTTTTATTACCTACAGAAAAGAAGATAACTGCTAAAAAAAATACAATTTACTTGCACTTAGGTACGTAACAAAGCAACAAGTTGAATCTCAGCAACATATTTTGAAAAAAACTGGCCAAGTGCGAGTCGGATTCGCACAGAAAAGGGGAACCCTTTGTGCCCTCTGAACCCTTGTGTGTGCCATAAACTCCGAAAAAAACACGTTTCTTGTATGGATAGGAGACCCCCTTTAATTTTTAACTTTATTTATTTTTATTATTTGTTATTATAGCGGTAATAGAAATACACACTGTGAAAATTTCAACTGTCTATCTATTACGGTTAATGAGCCCGCTGACAGACAAATGGACGGACAGCGAAGCCTTAGTTATTGGGTTCCACTGGTCACCTTTGGGTATGGAACCCTAAAAAGTAAAAACATACGAATTCCCCATTATCTGTCACCTGTCACCACGTCGCGTCGCCACGTTCTTATTTAAAATCCCATATTTAGTAAAAACAGAAAAAAAATATCATACCACTCATGTGATTAAAATCATTCAAAAATTCAGAGGAAAAAAAACGCACAAAAACTGACAGAGTTAGATTCCTTCAGACCTTGGACATAGCGCGGACTTTGCCTCGCGAGTCGACTCGGAAACTTGCCAACACTATTTACACTACGGCAAAATTGATTTTGTGACAAATAGTTCGTGCAGCTTACATATGAATCATACGTAATACAAAGGTCGATGATCGGCAAAAGTTTTTTGGCAAACATAAGATATCACATCATGCAAGCTTCTTTTATTTAATTACATACTTAGGTTGTTTTCGATCGTGACTGGCTGTTACATACTTTTACCAAAAAAACCTAATTATTTCAATTTTTAAAAAAAACTTTTGTTTTCCAAATTCATACTTTCGTCTACTGTCATTTTAGACTGTATGTTACAGACTTTTAAAAGTCAATAAAACCTGACTGCCGGGCGGCCGAACAATAGTTGCTAAAAATTATGGTGGTGGATTTTTTAAAATTTTGTTCATAAAATTGTAATCTATTAACAGTTTTACCTACCTAAAATATTATTATTTAAAACGAACACAAAAGGCAATAAATAATATACATTTGCTGTGATGTTATCATGTTATTAATTTTATAATCACCTCATACATTGTTTCGTTTCGTGAAAAGTGAGCATGGTCCATGGTTTATTTTCATTTCCAGAATTTATGACCTTTGATCAACAATAAATCACTATGCCGATGTTTATGACTGCAAGTTATTATTATTTCGTACTTATCTCTATAAATTCATAAAAAAGATAAGATAGATGTTGCACAGTCAATCTGCACTCGATGTGTCATATCTATTTTTTTAACGACCTCTGCAAATATGACATATTTGGCTATGTATGTAACAGTATGCACGTATGTGATCATAAGTACTTAGACTGTCAATTGATATTACGTGCAAATCAATATTAGAGGAGATATGTATATCCTTGTGGTCAAGATTACGTTACATACGAGAATTATGTCAATGCATACTGACTTCGAAAAGACTTAGCTTTGATTTTGTTGATTTTTGCAACATTTTCATTGCTTTTCTTTACATCTTACGAGCTTTTTCTTGGACACATATTTCCACTTAATTACACCGTGGATATACTTTATGAAAAACGGAATAGAACCAATTTTCGGACATTCGTCCAAAGTCCTCATACATAATTTAAAAGTGTCATTGGCCTTAAAATTAAACGACTCGATCCATTTATGTAAAATCTCAGGCTTTGATTACTCAATCAACTCCATGCGGGCAGTCAACAATACGGGTGATTTATATCCGCTTCAAAGACCTACCACAACGAAAAATATCCTTTCAATTAATTAGGAAGATCGCATGAGAATATCCCGACATAGTTTAGCGATTAAGCTGCTATTGGACGCGGCCGACTGTCGGGCAATTGTCGTAAAATGGACGACAATCAGCTTCAATTGCCGTCAATAAGATACGAGACGGTTTGTTGAGAGCGGCCATTTTCTATAACAATACTGATAGCGGGTTCCGTTTTCTATTTGTGTGTATGCTTGATTTGCATGCGTTTATTGGTCGACACGGTCAGAGGTCACGTTCTATGATTTTTTTCGAATAGAAGCTTCTAGTAAGGACTTGAGATTTTATTGATTTGCGGGGCGTAGACGGAGTAGTCTACGCAATACCGGAGCACATTAAAGACAGTTTGCCGTCCTCAAATGGAAATAATATTCTGACAAACAATATTTCTAGTCAGTTGCAGGCACAGCTTTGATAAATAAGTCAATCACCCTTGTCTGTAAATAGATCTCGGAAGATTCTGCGTTTGGCAGTGGGGCAGTCTTAACAATGTATTATTTGTGGCATCTATTTATTCCTGACTATGACATATTTATTAATACCTGTCAGTTTCAAATGCTAGGCGGTTTTGAATAGAGAAGTAAACCCTTTGGAGAGAACCATATCTATTTATAGAGACAAATAACCGAACACTGATTGTCGTTAAGTGTCCTTTTAGTATTCTCTATACAACGTTCCAAGGAATATGTCATCATTGAATGACATTTCAATACATGAATAGGTTGCAGTAAATTGAGCTTTAGAATACGTATATCCTCTCAGACATGTGATCGGATGAGTCAGGATAGACACAGATTATCATCTTAACCGATTCAAAGATCAATTGATGACAATAGGCTGGACAGTCAGTCGTTTCCTTTGCCTTAGTCGGAGCAGCGGATATAGTCGGCGTAAGCCTACGCAGCCATTTTATAATCCAATCTGTCATTTGAACTTGACATTGCATTGCGTTTCTTTACGAAGATTTATTGAATACCTTAATTTGCTTCGTGAGTATGTACTTAAATGTAGACTACATGCCTGCGCATGCTAGCACTGCTGCTTGAAGACATTAATATGTAAAGTCAATCTGCTTCTTTCCTGTTACTGATGCTTAATTTGGCTAAAAAAATTCGCTTAAATTTCGCTATTTAAAATTTCGTTGACTTAATTGTCAAAAATATGAAATCAAGTTATAGCTGAAAATAATTCATTAATCTGCAACATAAGTAACATAACTAACAAAATAAAACAATTTTTAGAATTTCATTAGACCGTTGTCAACAACAGGAAAAATATTTTTAAGGGTTATTTCGTTTCGCATTCGTGCTTATCAAAGATCAATGACGATACTGAATGTTGCAACCATTAATTAATGTTGTTTGTTAAAAACTTGCATTTTTAAATTGAATATTATTTTCGCGGAATTTAATCAATATTGACAGGCTATTCAAACTATCATCCTCTCTGAAATTTTCACAATATAGACTCGTTATTTCATTCGAGACGAGACCGAATGAATTAACGAGTATCCTGAATGAAAGTACTAGTTCACCTGGAACTAATGACCGATTTTACAAGCCAAGCCAAGATTTAATCTGTTGAGACAATATTTCTGTAGAAATTATGTTTTCAAGAAAAATATTCTAGTCTGATTATGTATTTTATTTTATTAGGTATAATTTAAAAGTTAGTTACATAATGCCATTGGTTAATTTAGGTAAGTACTTAATCGTTTTTAAAAGGAATCGCTTCTAATAATTTTAGTAAGTAACACTTGTTTATTTAGAGCAGATTTCATTACGTTTTTGCTTTTATTTATGAACTTGTTAAATAATAAAGGTCAAAGATTGCCATTATTAATTAGGTAAGTTAATCTTTACTTTTGTATTATATTGTATGCAAATTCGGTGTCTGTCCGTAATTATAACGACATAGGAAGGTCTACAGTTTAACGAAATCTAGGTACGAATCATTTTTTTTTTCTATAAGTACTTAATCAAAACTTAGTGCACAAGTAAAGAAAAACTGCCGCAACTTACGAGTCGTCACGCGTCGGTATGAATCCTAAATTCCTGACAGACGCTTAACTTATTGTAAACTAGCTTCCGCCCGCGGCTTCGCCCGCGTGGACGTCGGAAATTATCCCGCGGGAACGTACTACCGGGATAAAAAGTACCCTATGTGTTAATCTAGGTTATAATCTATCTGTGTGCCAAATTTCATCCAAATCCGTTAAGCCGTTTTTGCGTGAAAGAGTAACAAACATCCACACATACAAACTTTCGCGTTTATAATATTAGTAAGGATATAAGTAGGAAGTAGGATTATTTCATCACCACTGCTCTCAAAACGGTGAAGAAACCTAACATCATGAAGAAACCGGCATGACCTAGAAAAAAAAAAAATCGAAGACATGACATGTCTTCGATTTTTTTTTTTCACATTGTGACATCCAACCCGACTGGGCCCGCGTGATGCTATATATAGTACTTTTTCCATGGCTAATTTCACAACACTGAAGGCTTTATATAAGTTTAATTAATATAATATTTTAAGCGTGGAAGTCCCTGATCTACGTCATATTAGATCTCATAGTAATATGTATGTTAGTTTTAAGTTATCTTGCTGCGCCCTAACAGGGGCATGTACTCACTAGTTTTAAGCCTAGCTTATAAATATGGTTGTGTACATTGTGCATTTAACAAATAAATAATTAATTCACATAAAATAAAAGAGGATAACATAATAATGGATTCTTAAAGGCTCTCCTACAAACAACACGCGATGCGACTCACGTAGAACAATTTCTATAACACTTCTTGGAAATTGGTGCTTACAAGTACCTATCGCGTCGCGCCTGTTTGTAAAAGCCTTTAGTTCAGCTCTGGACTTTGGTACTTTTTTATCAATAACTCATGATTTAATTATTATGTAAGTTAATATATTCAAATAACAAATAAAAAATGTACCTATTGCTTTTTTAAGTATGATCCAGCCAAAAGATATGAATACTTTACCTAATCTTGACATCGTAAAACTTATTAAAGCCTCAGTATTATCATTTGATAGATTACTTACCACAGATAATCACAATCTTTTTATTTCCCCTACACACGTGCTTAACATCCGTTTCGGCGCTTAGATCATTAATCGTTATCGTAATGATTATAATTACTTCACCGCCTTTTACAATCTAGACTAATCCTGAATGTTGCAAGCAACTTGTACAAATGCACCCTGTCCCCTTAGTATCTAACAAAAACTTATCTCGATTTTGTCCAATTAGGGAAAACGTATAATAATGAGAATATATATGTTCTTAGGTACTATTGTTGGAATACAACAAAATATATCCGTCCCACTTAAGTAGTCTGAGTGTTTCTCTCTTATACATACATATTTACATTGTTCATAACTTTACTATAGTTTCGACGCTAGTGTTCCGTCTGGACTAAGCGAGAGCGCACACACACCTCTCCTGCTAAATAAATATAATAAATAAAACAGTAGAAATTATAACTGTGTCTTTCATTGGTACTCAAAACCCAACAACTATCTTTCAAAGCTGTCGTCAAAAACCCGTCAACCATCATTTTAGAAATAAAGCCTCATCGAGATACGTATCTTTGTAAGTAAATAAAACCTGTTATTTTAGGATGGATGGTACCTATACTTAAATCATAATAATGATCGAATTCGAGTTACATTTGTTACTACGAATTACAAGTAGAATTTAGCCAACACGTTAACTAGGAAAAGGATCTAGATTCTAGGGCTGACTCTTCCTACAAGGTCTGTGGAACAGAAAACATTGAAATAACAACAATTTCAGACAAAAATACAGCAATTTTCTCAATTTCAGTAAACACGATTGCACAATTTATTTGCACTTAAATTACCTACTTAAGTATAATATGATAAGGGCATGAATATACATATTAACAGTGCGACGGCCATTTTTTTATCATGTGCAATTGTGCTTAATGCTGCATACTGATACGGTTAGGTAGATGGACATTGAACCTCTTTATTTATCTCACTGGCATTCAATCTTGGCGCCGTTTTATTTTTAAACGTGAATGATGAACGACTGAACGAAGTAACTATTTTCGGTTTGTCAGACGTAATGAGTGAGTGTTTGTAGTGTTATTTTGGCCCTGTGGCACTACACTAGTGAATGTGCTGAGATCCTCATTGCAATCGCATCAAAATTCATTGTCTAGTTTAGAAGATCTAAACAGTCACACAGACACGAAAAGCGAGTTTGTTATATTTACCTATGTAGGTACAGATTTTCTCTGAAGAACGTTGAAAATGGCGTTAAAATCAGTACCTAACTCAATTTTTACAAAAACGATCAGATTCGTAACTGTTTCTTCGTTTTTGCTAAATAAGTATTATCTACGAAACATGTAACTTTGACTCAGCCAAGCAAGTTGCATCAACATCAATTTATCAAGTCTTCAGATAATCGGGAGACGGCGTTAATCAAATATTTATTAGAGATGAGGTGTGAAGTGCCTTAGTGGTTTAAATACTCTATGGTAAACATCAAACATACTTATTCATAGACCTATTTAGTTAGAGACTTACTTTAGATGAATAATATCTGCAAATCTATTCTGTAAAAACCTCAACGTGAAAACTTTGGAGAAGTGAGCTGTCAATAGTGTCAATCTCTAGCATCAGGTGGAATGACAGCTGACTTCAAGCTCACTTCACCTATTGACAGCGCACTTCACCAAAGTTTACATGGTGAGATTTTTAGGTACAGAATAGACCGGCTGTTGAACTTGAGTGGCAGATTTTCCTTTTTCCTACTTTTCTTATAATTAAGTTTTTTTAATTATGCCAGCATATCAAGCTACCCCAAACTGTAAAATTTCCCAATTGAACATGACCCTTAACTATAGATACAATAAAGTTGAAAATCTATCAAAGAATTTTGACAGATTGGGGGTAGCTTGATGTGCTGGCGTCTGTACCTACCTAGAAATATTGTATTATTTCTTTAAATTAGGTAGGTAGTTTAACTTTATAAAAAAATTATACCTACTTACATAGGTAAGTAGATGCAAATTGAGAATTCAAATATTTTCCGGTCGACTGAAAACTCGAACGTGATCCATAATTTTGTACCTTCCCATCTCAGATAAAAAAGATAAGTACTGAATTTTTCACAGAGATATGCTTATGTACCCTATCTTATCAAGTTTTTGTCACACCTCTTTTATTTACTTACCTACCTACTTCGTCGATGAAACATCACAAATCATAATGGAAACATTTCTCAGAACTATTGGCTAACGATAAAAAGTGATATTTCAAAGGGCCCGACTTGTTAACCTGATTATTTAAATAAATATTAACTTTTCGTAAGATAACTAATACAATATCTATCTGATAAAACCTAACACTTCCATAAAATAGGTTAGAACATTGTGAACGGTATTTTATTCGCTTTTACCGTTTTTATTACATGTTTTATGGATATAAATCGATAAAAAATTAAGTAGGTACATAGTAACATAAATTAGGCACTTATTTCCAGAATATAGGTATCAAGGGCAAAGGAATCATATTTATTCATTCTAGTTCAAGTACTTGATATCTATGATCGATAAGTGCCACTCTATAATTCAAACAAATGGATATTTGATTGACAAAAACTTTCCTCCGGCTATGTTCTAAATTGAAAAATTGCGCCAATTTAAAGGTCATCGGCCTTGACGTCACACCACGCGACACCGACCAATGGCGTCGCGCCGCGCCCACTATTCATCCAATGGGAGCGCAGAATTGTTTATCGATCCATCTCTGCGTGTTGTTAATAATTGGAAGCGAGATGAGATTCGGTCCGGAGGAACTTGCGACTGTTATTCACAGTGAACGATTTTCACTACATTATTATGGTTTTGTTATACGGAAATCTGATACTTATCTATGTAAATATGCGTTTGTTTTGGCGTCAAATCAAAGTCCCCTCCTATTTGGTACATACGGATGCTCATTAGATTGAACTTGTAACACGAATCTTCGGAATTCGAAATTGGAGCCAGAATTGACGGGAAGTTGGTCATATTCTACGTGGGTGGCTAGCTAGACTAGACTAAGGTTTCTAACTGTACCTACACTGCACTGGAAGGACCGCATTCTTGCGCGTGCATTCCTGGCCCGAGCTGATGCGTTAGTCCACTGGGACTTGCCATATACAAAGGTACCTATCTCTAGGTTCATATCGGTAGGTAGTTTAGATATTCTTAGACATTTGTTCCGTTAACGGTAGATACTGACATTGAAACAGAATTACGCCATCTTGGAAATGTTAAACAATGAATAGGTATTGTGTTAAGTAAATTATCGGCCTGATTATTGAGTTAATGCGATGTTCTCTAATTAGCTAAACGTTAGATACAGAGCTTAGGTCGTGATTTCTTGATGTAACTGTACCTACACCTAGGTAGATACGATCAAGGAGTGATAATTATAGCCGGAATGAAGTTCTATCTCTCAAAGACCGAAGAGCAGAGCGTTACTTTTTAACCAACTTCAAAAAAGGAGGAGGTTATCAATTCGATTGTTTTTTTAAAAATATTTTTTAGCTCGGAACTTTCGAATGCGTGAACCGATTTTGATAATTCTTTTTTTATTTGAAAGCTGGTGCTTCCCGTGTGGTCCCATTTAAATTTCATATAGGTAGGTATATCTGAAGATGCTTTTCGGAGACAGACAACGGAACTCTTCAAAAAATTACAGCAAATCAACCGCGATTGCTGCGATCGCATGATATGCATTGTTTTGACCCCAAGGATGATGAAATTTCGAATTGGTGTGGGGTAGGTACTATAACTAAAAAGTTTAAAATAAAAACTTTTTCCAAAAAAAAAAACAACTGACTTCCGGAAAAACACTAAAAAAAAGTGAAAAATGACATTAATTTCGGAACAAAAAACTCAATACATATCCGAATAACACTTCAAGTCACACTTCTCAGTCCAATCTCCTGTAAATGCAACCACGTCGCACGCACGTAAAAATATCGCGGAGGTAAAGGGTGTCCCAAAAAGAGCACCGGATTTAAATTTGCCGCCATTTTGTTAATATACGAGTTGTACGGTGATATTATTACAATATTTACACAGACAATATTTAATGGCGGACTGGATTTTCATCTCCAGCCAGCCCACTGCCACCGCAGCTTGCTTACTCTGCAAGCTGTACACACACAAAATACAATACACATCTACTGCGTGACGACAAAATAAGTCTGTAGATACCATTTAATCCGATGACGTAGTTCAGACTGGATTACTAATTTTATGCAGACAGCCAGATGCAAGATAAAAATGGTAATGCAGATAAAATATGTAAATAACTGACACAGGGGTGACCTCGTCAGATGAAACATTTGAACTTGAAATGCATCACTCTTATCAATATACTAAAATATCCTGAGAGCGCAGACAATGGGGTTTAGTCACAGACTATAACTTAATACCTAACTAGGTCTCATTAGCGCAGACGTCTGTAAGGTTGTAAGTGGCAGTCACTGTCTTGTCTGTTGTATTAATGATGATAAGATTAAATAAGTAACTATTATTAACTTACCTCTAAGTGTGGACAGCAGAGGTGGCCGCCTGGGTAGAGGAGGCGTGGTAACGGTCGCGACTTACAGATTGTAGGTCGTGAGTTCGAACCCAAGCACTTTTGTGCAAATTATTCCATCAGCACTACTCTCAAAATGACAAAGGAAATCGGTATATCCTAGAACCATAAATTCGAAAGCATATAACATCTACCAACCAGCAATGGGCCCGCGTGGTGGATTACGTACGGCCCACTCCTTCTTACCGAGATGAGGCTTGTCCCAGCAGTGGGAACATTATAGAGGATTATGTACCTCTGAGTGAAGTTCTATACTACTTCTAATTAAGCAGAGCAAGCTTAGGCGAGTGAGTACTGCAAAGGACTAATTACCATTATAATCATTATTACCATTATTATATATAATTTTTCAAGGTGTTTTTAGTTGAGGTAAAATAAACATTTATTTTCCAAACGATGCGTAACAGAAAAAAAAACTATACAACTCTCCCAAGAATACTCCGATTCTCACAAAATAACAAAATAACGAATTCGTCGAATCTAGGCTTTTTGTAGGTCACCTGTTGCAAAGAGGTCTCCCTTCTGACTTGTGGGCAATCTGCCAAGAGGTATTTTACCTGTAGGTAATATAGTAAACAATTTCTTTTTAGGTACTTGAGTAAAAAACCTAATTAAGTACTTACCTTTGCAGAGCTCAGGTTCAGCATCAGTTATTTTTTTGGGAATGTCATCGCGCAGGTCAACTGAGGTTGTCAGCTGCTTAACCAGATTTGCCTGTCTGCCTCAATAGATTAAGACCCCCAACCAGGGCTTAAAACTAAGTGACTACACGCTAAGGGCACCCCTTGTGGGGTACAGATCTCGGCTTAGGGCATGTCGGTGGAAGAGGGCAGCACGGGACGGGCTGGATCGAAAAGATTCAGCACCAGCTTGAGTTTTTTTTTTTTTTTTAAAACGTTGCCCCACACTAGGAATTTCTCCTGTATTGTGGGTGCGTTTACAAACATATAAACTCACATACACAAACAGCCAGACCCGGAACAACTACTTGTAGGTCATACAAATATTTGTTCCGTGCGGGAATCGAACCCGAGACACGCAGCGCAGCAGTCAATCGCTTAACCACTGCGCCAACCGTGCCGTAAAAGTAGTAGTAGTTTTATAACATTTATAACAATACTAGCTGCGCCCCGCATTCACCTGCATAATTTTCGATCACGTGGGAATATCGGGATGAAAATTAATTAAAATTACAGAATTGTAATCATTAAAATCATCAATTTAATCGTTAAATACATACGTGTTACGATTCATTTTTTGTTCAACATACAGCCTGACACTGACCTGCAAATTGCAAAAAACGCAAACTACCTTAGGGGCCATCCATAAATTACGTCACACGTTAAGGGGTTGAACGAAATGTGACATTATGTGACAAGAACCAGGGTCAAAAGATTTGTGACTTCACATGTTAAAAACTAAAATACTAAAACTCTACTTACCTACTCTTACTTATAAATTGAAAAATATGTGACGTCTCACAAGGGGGGAGGGAGTTTTACAAGTGTGACCACCTGTGACAAGGACGGGGAGGGGGGTCAAAAAACTATAAAAGTGAGACGTAATTTATGGATGGCCCCTTAGCGCAATTGCAAAAAACGCAAACTACCTTAGCGCATTCTCCATAAGTGACTATGTACAGGTAGACATAGTATTGATAAAGTAAGGCCTAAGGAAGCAGATACCTCCAACAATATTGTGATAACAAGAATGATGTTTATTAGTTTCTAACAATGGTAGTCTTCGTCTACCGGCTGATAGTGTGAAAACATCCTTCTTTCAACTAACTACGTTGAATTAGAAGAACACTATGAAGCGTTGTTTCATAATAATTTTACAACAGAACTTCCTTACTTAAAAAGTCATGCAAAAAAGTGGTCAACCAATCTACTCAATCATCATCATCATCATCATTTCTGCCGAAAACGTCCACTGCTGAACATAGGCCTCCTACAAACGGGGAGGGGATTGCCATAATCGCCACGCTTGGCAGGCGGGTTGGCGATCGCAGTATGGTGGTAAAATGCATAGAGAACGCTGCTGCCCATTCTCTAGTAAGCCCTTTTGTCGCCTTCTACGACACCCACGGGAAGAAATGGGATGATGCTATTCTTTTACGTCCGGCACTACACGGAACAACTCAATCATACATACAAACAAACTCACGACCTGTTCCCATGGGACCAAAGAAATAAATAGCGACTTAAAAAAAAAAATCTAGAGACGTAGGTCGATGACTTGTAGGTCGTAAGTACAAAACGACCATCGGAAATAGGAACCAAAGTGCCCATTTATAAAGGTTTCAACACTTCATAGGTAGTTGGAATTGAAATGATTTGTTGCTCGAGTTCTGGACATTAAGCAGGGCTATTCTGGTGTTAGTGCCTACTGCATTTACTAACCTAGCAGTAAATGTACCTAGGTGTAGGTATACATACATAGGTACAGGGTGGTAATTGGTATACATCGACGGGCAACCTGCTACCATCGATTTAGTACATGGTGGACCCAAAATTGCTGTTCCATACATTTCGACCGCTTAGGTGTAGCACTTTTGTATGAAACTACTGGTTTTTTTATACCTAAGAAAAATGTATACGCTAAGGGTTCGAGGATCATGTGCTGGATTCATGGTTACAGTTTACGCGTCGATGACCCTACCAACCTATACAGTGTACACTGCAGCAGTGGGCAGTTCACTAATACAGTGTACATTTTTATCCAGTGCGCAAACTGTAACCATGAATTCAGCATATCATTCTAGACCCCCAAGCGTAGAAATTTTTCATCAAATATACAAAAAAACGTGCAACACCTACGCGATCAAAATGTATGGAACAGCAGATTTTTTTCTTGATTCTTTGAAAATCGAAATAAAAAATGGCCGAGACCAGAAGGCCAATTCTCGTAATTAAAAACGTTCAAAATCTAGTCGCAGTCTCATCTCGGCGACAATGAAATGTCAAAAATGTGTGGAAACTCGAGCTATTTTTGACAGATTAAGAATGGGATCACACTGTGAACTTTCTTTAACACACAAGAATTGCCCCTCTGAGCTTGAAAATTACGGAAACGAATGCATTATTTGGATAATTTATGTAGATAAAGGTTGTGTGTGCGTAGTAGTTGGTAAACTTAAATAGATAAGCAGAAAACTAAACTACTTAGGTACAAAAACTATGCTAAATAATAAGCTTTCCCTTTCGTCCAACCAATAGGTTATCAGTAAGGAAAACGTTGACCTTTCATCGCAGGCTGACTCACATAATTACATGACGTGATGTGATAAGGTCTACTTCTATAGGTCGTTCGCTCATTGCTATAATAACCGCTTGCTTTGTGCTCAACTTATCTGTAGATAGGATTTTGTTTTAGCATTAAAATAACATAACATCACGATTGTTGCTGTCGCTAAATGAAAACCGGTCAATAAGTTAGATTAAAGGATAAACTATAGGTCCTCAGCGGTCTTCTAAATTTCTTTTGTTGTGACCGAGTGTCCACGATTGTGTCTTAAGCATATACATTGTGGTATGCAATAAAGTATTGAATATTGTAATTTTACATAATTGTATGTTTGGAGATTTATAGTTTTGTATGTTTGTTACTCAATCACGCAAAAACGGCTAAATGGATTTGGATGAAATTTGGCACACAGGTAGTTTATAACCTGGATTAACACATAGGATACTTTTTATCCCAGTACTATGTTTCCGTAGGATAATTTCCGACCTTCACGCAGGTGAAGCCGCGGGCTAAAGCTAATTACTAAATATTTTTCAATGTGGTCACCAAACGCAGACTCTTTTACTAATGTACAGTGAAAATCCCTCAATAATGTTTATATTTATTTACCAACAAAGGAATAAAGTCTTTATTTCATACAACGAAGGGTCGAAATCATTTAATCAATTCCTAAATGGATCAGTACTGCCTTCTATGGCTAACGATTTCCGATCGGCAGCCGCATGCGCATCGCATGTCTTCCATACTAATGCAAGTTCATTATAAAAGTGCAAAGAAATCTAGCCTCAATACGTATTAGCCGTTAATTGCATATTTCTGTGCGTGGTCAGTTTTTGTAATGAGAAAAAAAGGTAGATACAGATTCATCTATTAATAATTGATAGATTTTAGCCGCTTGCAACGGAAACTATCATAAATTATCATTCGAATAGCTTCCGCCCGCGCTTCGTTCGCGTAAAATTACTTACTTTACTTAGGAAGCGTCCATTAATTACGTGAGGCATTTAGGGGGGAGGGGAGGTGTCCAGTCGAATCTCACCCAATCTCACTTAACGGAGAAAAAAATATAAATTACGTGATATTGCCGATAATTATTTATATTTTTTTCCGCAAAGAAACAATGTAAAATTGCGATAAAACCGGTTTAAATTAAGTAAAAACATGTTTTTCCGCCATAATGGCTAAATCCTACAAAACAATATTTCCACAAAGTAGCACAGTAGCCCCTAGATTGTTAAACCGCCACCGGCCAGCCAAGCCAGCCAAACGCAATACATAAATCCATCACAAATCTCTAAAAATACACATTTTGAAATATCTCACGTGAGATTATGGGGAGGGGGGGAGGGTCGAGCCAAATCTCACGACATCTTACCCAGAGCGCGGTGGGGGTCGAAAAATCGCCAAAATTACCTCACATAATTAATGGATGCCTCCTTACTCCCCCGACCCAACCCGTCGCATCGCATCGCCTTCCGCGCTAAGACCTCGTTTTCTTTCTCATATTTTTTTTCTTTTGCTCTGCTAATCAGGGTCCCAGCGAGTTAAATAGGTTTTTTCTCAAGAATAAATGCAAATGTTTTCAAATCCGACCGGTAGGTCCAGAGATTAACGCGTTCAAACAAACAAACTCTCCAGCTTTATTACTCGTATTAGTATGAATAAGTAGTTGCACTGTGTTCTTCTTCGTCGTGTCGATGGTTGAAAACCAGCCCTGCGTGCAATCTCGATCAATATCAGAGAGTTCTTCTCTGAGCTGCGGCTAAAGCAGAAAATCTCTCTGAATTATCTTGCAAGGCATTGTGACATCTTATATGTTGCTTAGGTACCTACATTGCTTTCATCACAGAATCAGTATTAACAAGCGTTGGTGGTAGTCAACGAGTTTCCTCACGAGCGTGTATTGCTGGCATTGTTTTCGTTTGGTCACCTGATATAAATGAATGAATGACTGAAACCAATTAAAATATCTTTGCTCCGCTCGAGTTGTTACAGTATTTTAGATAAGGAGTTTCTTTCCCGTGTGTATTAAATGTTCTATTGTACTGAAATCGTCATCATTCTTTTATCCTTATCTTAATTTCTTCGGCGCACCATGTCTTCTTTACTTCTTCTTCTTCCTCCTTTTTTTAGTTTGGTTTTTAAAGCGTGTTTTTTATTTATGGTCACTTCAAATTATGGTGACGTATTCTACGACGTCTCCTCTACTGTTCTGTATGTACTTATTATGCTAATTAATTCGTCTACATTATACAAATGACTACCTATATAACTTGCAAAATAATTGACCTCGTGTATCGTGTGAACTCGTGCGCTACAAATTATAATATGATAGATGGCCTCAATGCAAAGTCCAAACTTTGTTTTGTTTCGATGTAAATAATTAGTAATTCCGAATACAAAGTTCAAATTTTGTCAAAAAAAGACTGTGAAGAACATCTATCAGTTATCCCAATAATATTTAAATTTTAATAAACAATCGTAACAATATCGAAACTTCAGCCAGGGGTGCGGGTTGTTCGAAAGAGATATCGCGGCCCCTGGGTGTCCGTATGAATTGAGGAGCCATGTCTCAGATTTAAACGAGGGTACTACCAATATTTAGTAGTAAATTAGCCAAATTTGTAGCCCCGATCCTGGAATTTGTAGTAAAACCCATCAAAAGTTATAGGACGTTGAAGGTGGCTCCTCAATTCAGGCATCTGGATTGAGGAGCCACCTCAGAACTCGAAAACTAGCCAATGGATATTTCTGAAACTTTGGTAGGAATTAGTAGTGTTTATGCTTAATTTGTACACAAAAAATGGGTTTTGTACGGCTGAATTTGAGGCAGCTACAATGCTTTGATTTATCTGAAAAATCCATAAATTTCCCCGTGCTGTATCTCCGAAACTAATGAAGCAATTAAAACAGATTTTTAGTATTATTTAGTAGTAAGTTTGTTTTAATTTGTAGTATAAAAATAAATCGCAAAGGATTCATAGCTTTGGAAATACAACACATTTTATGTGGCTCCTCAATCCTGACGGTCTATAAAAAACAAATGCACGTAGCTACTAAAGTAGTTGACCAACTCGAAGTTTGATTACGCCAATATTTAGTAGAAATTTCTACTAAATATTGGCGTAATCAAAATTCCTCTACATTCAGTATTTCAAAAGATATTAATAATTTTAATATTCCTTAAGAATTTTCTGTGTAGGGTGACCATAAATAATTCAAACTGTGTTCATAAACAGAACTTTATTTACACATGATTCATTCGTCACCAAATCAGTACTTAAATAAAGAAACACAACATATTAAACACAAAGAATGAAAAAGAAAAACAAACTAAAAGTCTACTAGATCAAATTACCTGTTTTAAAATTTATAATCTCTAAATATTATCTCTATATTCCCTTATTCTATCTTTAATTATTAGCCTTCTCTAATCTTTATTTTAAAATATATTTTCTAAACAAAGTCGCTTATTTTGACTGTCGGAGCGACCGCGCTGTCCTTCTAAAATACATAACGGATTTTGATGCGGTTTTCACCATCATTTATAGAATTTATTCAGCGAGGTTTTTTATATGTAATACGTTTACATTTAACGTAAACACATACAGACGCGTGGAAAGTGGTGGCCCTGTGGTAACGGCCGCGACTTACGAGTTATAGGTCGTAGGTTCAAACCCAGACAGGCGCTTTACTTTTTGTGAGTTATTTAATCACCACGGTCTCAAAACGTTGAAGGAAACTTAAAATAAAAATTAATAAAAAAAAACATTTTTTATTCATTAAAATTAATACTTAAACGTAGAGATAGACTTAAACCGTATTCCCTCCGTCCAACCTGAGAGCAGTTGCTTTTTGAAAAAAAAAAAAAAGTCATACACAGTTCCGTTTTTTGATTTATAGGAATCTTATCTGATCGATTTTAATACCCTTCCAAAAACCTGTGAACTTTAAATTTTCCCAAAAGTAATAATATGAAAATATTTGTGTGGTTTGTACTATTGCGAATTCTGGTTTCATAATCATTCATCAACAGAGATCGGATATTCGGATGCATATTTACCTAAATACAATTTTTAGCTATGAAAGTATGGAAGCGGCTTTATAAATTATTAAAAACCCCGGGATTCATGATTGCATAACTATTCAGACGTGTATTAATTAACCAACTAACATGGAAAGCGCTTTTGTATCGAAAAAGTCTTAATTTAGGTAAGTAATTTGTTTATTTTTTGTTTTAACTAATACAAACCACCCCTCCTCCAGTACATATACATATTTGTATCGAGTTAAACATTAATTTAAAAAAACTTTTTCTTTGGAAAAGTTTTTATTTTTCACTTTTTAGTGGTTCACATGTGATTACCCCTTCACAGCGTAACGGCGTGATATTATGTTATGAATTGGTGTAAACAATAGATAGACATGGGATTTCAGCAATCCCAGTCCATTTGCTACCATTTATTGAGGAGTTTCGTTGCCTATCTCCGAAGTTCTTCATCAGATCTTCACCAAATTGAAATGGGACTACTTCGAGAAAGTACTCTTCCAAAAAATACCCAAATCGCTTTGTGTGTGCCTATAAAATTTTAAAAGGTCTCTCTATTTCTCCAGGATCTCATCATCAGAACCTGACTTGATGATTATGGGACCACCTGAGAAGTATACCCTTTCAAACAAAAAAAAGAAATCCAAATCGGTCCAGCCATCTTCGAGTAATCGGGGAACATACATAAAAAAAGAAATAAAAAAAAAGGTTCCGACGAATTGAGAACCTCCTCCTTTTTGAAGTCGGTTAATTAATACACGTCTGAATAGTTATGCAATCATGAATCCCGGGGTTTTTAATAAATATAACAAATAATTTATAAAGCCGCTTCCATACTTTCATAGCTAAAAATTGTATTTAGGTAAATATGCATCCGAATATCCGATCTCTGTTGATGAATGATTATGAAACCAGAATTCGCAATAGTACAAACCACACAAATATTTTCATATTATTACTTTTGGGAAAATTTAAAGTTCACAGGTTTTTGGAAGGGTATTAAAATCGATCAGATAAGATTCCTATAAATCAAAAAACGGAACTGTGTATAACTTTTTTTTTTTTCAAAAAGCAACTGCTCTCAGGTTGGACGGAGGGAATACGGTTTAAGTCTATCTCTACGTTTAAGTATTAATTTGAATGAATAAAAAATGTTTTTTTTTTATTAATTTTTATTTTAAGTTTCCTTCAACGTTTTGAGACCGTGGTGATTAAATAACTCACAAAAAGTAAAGCGCCTGTCTGGGTTTGAACCTACGACCTATAACTCGTAAGTCACGGCCGTTACCACTGGGCCACCACTTTCCACGCGTCTGTATGTGTTTACGTTAAATGTAAACGTATTACATATAAAAAACCTCGCTGAATAAATTCTATAAATGATGGTGAAAACCGCATCAAAATCCGTTATGTATTTTAGAAGGACAGCGCGGTCGCTCCGACAGTCAAAATAAGCGACTTTGTTTAGAAAATATATTTTAAAATAAAGATTAGAGAAGGCTAATAATTAAAGATAGAATAAGGGAATATAGAGATAATATTTAGAGATTATAAATTTTAAAACAGGTAATTTGATCTAGTAGACTTTTAGTTTGTTTTTCTTTTTCATTCTTTGTGTTTAATATGTTGTGTTTCTTTATTTAAGTACTGATTTGGTGACGAATGAATCATGTGTAAATAAAGTTCTGTTTATGAACACAGTTTGAATTATTTATGGTCACCCTACACAGAAAATTCTTAAGGAATATTAAAATTATTAATATCTTTTGAAATACTGAATGTAGAGGAATTTTGATTACGCCAATATTTAGTAGAAATTTCTACTAAATATTGGCGTAATCAAACTTCGAGTTGGTCAACTACTTTAGTAGCTACGTGCATTTGTTTTTTATAGACCGTCAGGATTGAGGAGCCACATAAAATGTGTTGTATTTCCAAAGCTATGAATCCTTTGCGATTTATTTTTATACTACAAATTAAAACAAACTTACTACTAAATAATACTAAAAATCTGTTTTAATTGCTTCATTAGTTTCGGAGATACAGCACGGGGAAATTTATGGATTTTTCAGATAAATCAAAGCATTGTAGCTGCCTCAAATTCAGCCGTACAAAACCCATTTTTTGTGTACAAATTAAGCATAAACACTACTAATTCCTACCAAAGTTTCAGAAATATCCATTGGCTAGTTTTCGAGTTCTGAGGTGGCTCCTCAATCCAGATGCCTGAATTGAGGAGCCACCTTCAACGTCCTGTAACTTTTGATGGGTTTTACTACAAATTCCAGGATCGGGGCTACAAATTTGGCTAATTTACTACTAAATATTGGTAGTACCCTGGTTTAAATCTGAGACATGGCTCCTCAATTCATACGGACACGCCCCTGGCACACAGGCAACTGAAGGAACACGGGTGGGTTTTAGTCAGTAAAAGTCTGACACGCCCTCCTGCTCCACCCAGAGCGGGAGAAGTTATTTGATGCCTTACCACCTTCAAAAAAAAAAAAACTGGTCGTCTGACCAGAAACAGGGTTAAAACGAACTTGCTTCCAAAGTTATCAAATTCGCTGGGTCCAGAGGGACAATTGCGTTACGGCTTTCATTTTAACAGTTCCGCCACTTGTTCATTGCGTTATTTTAGTTGTTGAGCAGACATTTATTTCGAACATTCATGAGGCAATGGATTAGCAATATCCTTCAAAATGGTTCGGATTGTGATTGACAGTGTGTAACGCAATTATTTATTCATTAAATTACACAAAAAGAGTCTCTAGTACCGCATAATGTACGGAACATAATAATGGCGATAGTAACATTAAGTAAGATACAAATACGAATCCACAGGATGTAACAGTATCCAGACTATAAAACCTCTGTACAACAGGTGCAAATAGATCCCCACCTGCAAATAGGTTATTATTATCCAGTTTAACTTGGCACTCAATGGCGGCGCCGTATTCCAAGGCAAATGTCAACATTAAATCAAATCCAGCACATTCAATTCCTCATTTCGTCACCAGCCAGTTATGGCTGGTGAGGAAATGAGGAATTGAGTGATTCCTGAGTGTTACGTAAGCTAGCCAGTATTGATTTGCTTATGTAACACTCAGAAACAGTGCTAGACATATAATATGACCACATCTATTCTGATGAGTTCATATTATATCTTCAACCATAGGTTTCAATGGTGGAGAAAGGCTCACCTCCGCTGAGGACAGGTTCTAGCAACGTAAACACTAAAAAAGCACCATAGAGATTTAAAACTTGAAAAGTGAAAATTGAAATTTAATACTTAGTTAAGGATAATTTATGACAATATTGTACCATAGGTAGTGTAATGCTTGCTAAAAAGTTGAATTAGAATAATATCAAGTTCACTTTAAGATATTATGTCGTACCTAGGAATTTCACCACAACCTTTAGTGCGGATCCAAGAGAACGAGAATCTATATTCAAGTCACACCTTCTAAACCCTCGTTTCCTTCTTCCCTCAGGTGTGGGCCTCATCACCCGCAAAGCCGCCAACGCTGTCACTCCCACGGTGGAGCTTCGCAAGGACGGAGACACCTTCAACCTGGTCACTTCCTCCACCTTCAAGACTACGGAGTGCAAGTTCAAGCCTGGCGAAGAGTTCGATGAGGAGAGGGCTGATGGAGCCAAGGTGAGATACACTGTGATAGTATTTATTATATCGCTGTCTAAGAATCACAATGGTGATGATTCTGTTGGGAACCAACTAAACTTAATTTAGGCTAATGCTATCTTTTTCCTTCGGATGAAAAAAGACAGAGACGGATATAAGTAAGAGCTATCGTTGAACTAAGATTTTCTTGAACGAACTAAATTCATCATGCTAAAAATCACGCCAAATTCAAGGCAAACGAGACGTAATTTAGTTAGACAGTTGTGACTCCTTGGCGGTTTGTTATTATGAGATAGCAATAAGAGTATTGCAATCAAATCAGAGGATTTGAGTTCAGGTGGTGAACAAAAGAATCGAATGCTAACTTAAATCATAATGGTGGCAATCATTATAACTAATCAACGATAGAAGAATCATTCCAACAATTATATTTTTTTGTCAAATCTATGTTATAAAATGTAGTTGTGAGAGAAATCTTGTTCAGATTTTCAAACGGATTCCCAGTGTTTGTTATGTGGCAGTAATTGATTTTTTTAAATCATGAATAGTTTAACTCAAATTATTTTTTGAAAATTTTGTAAGAAACTAAATATCAACACATGATTAACTTCTTCCGATGTTTAAAACGCAGATCTCTCAAAAGCCAAATTAATAGGACGTCACATGTTTAGTTAGAAATGCCCCATAGTAAAACATAAAATACATAGGTCCTAAGTGACCATCTCGGACTGACCTTGCTCATTTCAAATTGCAGGTGAAGTCAGTGTGCACTTTCGAAGGCAACACTCTGAAGCAGGTGCAGAAGTCTGCTGACGGCGTGGAGATCAGCTACATCAGAGAATTCGGACCCGAGGAGATGAAGGCTGTAAGTATAACAACCATTGATCAAAATCAATGTCCATATTATGATACGTAATTTCAGAACAGTTTTCTGACAGTAGCCTGCATCGTGCTACGAGATCACTCTTTACTGCTAAGTATTCTCTATTTGCAATTTAGGTTCCAAACATGTAAACAAAATGTGTTTTCGGAAAAATTTCTTTAATACCCACACATTAAACTCAGTTTACGCTATAACTTTTTTCATGAACAGAAATTACTCTACCATAAGGTTAACTATACTCTGATTTTTTATTTGTTTGTCCAAAACGATATCTGTTATTACCGCCTAAATATCTGTCATGTTGACAACAAAATGGCGATCGCAACTGTCATTAACCGACTTCAAAAAGGAGGAGGTTATCAATTCGTCGGGACCTTTTTTTTAAATCCGAGTGTACATCAATTTGGATACCAGGATTCGAATATGGAACAGAAAAATTCATGTACCTACTATTCGTATCGTAGATCAGGCATTTTGGAAAAGCATCCAAAACATATTCAAAGGTTTCTAGAAGTAATTTTCTCACAAGCATATCATTTTGTGATTAGCGAAGATTCACAATAGGTTTTCAAATTATGATCAGCTTCCTTCTCATATTATGATGGATACGTCCAGTCAAAACATCCGTTTTCCGTATTGTAACACTGTTTATTAAATCTTTCGTCAGTCTCTGTTTTGTTTATGTGCCACAAATTGATGGATTGATCATTATAATTATCCATAGTCATGAACATGTCAAAAAGCCGATCGCGTATTTTGTAGAAATTAGGGGTACCTACTGATCGAAAATCCAGGCTGAAAACGAATACTTACTTTAAAAATAAACCTGTCGATGACATCCCTAAAATAATTTCTAGAAAAAAATATTGTCTTTATACGTCAACTTCAGGCCTTCAGCGATTACAAAATGGTCGACCTCGGTCTTAAACCCAAAGAAGATTCCACTAGCTAAGCTAACCTAACAGAAAATTCTAGAAATCAATAAAAAAATTAACTTTATTGTCTATGACCATGATGCAACAGTACCTACATCGTTATCATATAATTATGCCATAAACTCTGAAATTATACAGTTGTAAAATTGGACAAGCTTGATATCAAATTGATTTCATGGATTCCTATGAATTTTTGTTTGTTTTGATGTTATTTTAATTATTGTTCCGTTAGTTAGTTAGCTTGGTGAGTTCAACGGAATTATCGTAACATTGCCCATTGAAACATTTGAGTAATAAAAATTAAATAACTCACCATTGTCGGTCCAAGAAGAAAAGGAACCTCCGTTCCATGTTTCTATAGGTACGTGGTCGAGAAATTTGTCATTTCTAGGTACCTGCATGTTTATCTAATACCTTTTAAACAAGCAATTCTTGTGTAAGTAAATAGCTACAGGAAAAGTTTTCCCGTATATAGGTACAAGGTGTAACAGAATGGACGCAAGACCTGAAAATAGTTTGTTCCTTAGTTTGTTCCTAATTGACTACTGAATCGATTTCAGTAACTTTTAGCATAAGTTTTTTTAAATTATGTATTTTGCCATACCTACCACTGATTGCGCCAAAGAAAATTCAATCTTATTTTAGAAGCAATAAGACTCAATTCTATCAATATCAATTTTTCCTAATAATACCAGTTAGCTTTAAAAAAAAATAGTTTTTGTCATCGTATTATGCTTTTAACTCAATACTCTAATTGGGGTGTAAGTATGAGGTCTTGCGTTAATTACGTTACTCGTTGTTATAATCTGAATCTCGGAACGGCTCCAACGATTTTCATGAAATTTAGTATGCAGGGGGTTTCGGGGGCGATAAATCGATCTAGCTAGGTTTCATTTTTAGAAAACATGAAACCAAAAAAAAAACGACCAAAGCTCGGTAATACCAGATACCTTTATAAGAAGCGTTCTTATCGTAATAAACTTAAATCATATATTTTATTTTATTCGGATCATTACTGGGTTGTGAAGGTCAGATAGGCAGTCGCTCCATGGAAAATACTGATACTCAGCTGCATTCGGTTGGCCTGGAAGCCGACCCCAACATAGTGGGGAAACGGAGAGGCATGATGTAGATTAGCCTATTACCTACTATAAAAGCCTCCATCTATTCCAAACATTTTAGAAGACTTCCAGTCTTCCACCTATCGCTATTGCTTTTCATTCCTTTTACCTGTTTTGGTAATTGTAATTTTATTCTGGGTGCATCGTTTTCACACTTAATTATAATTATAATGAATGTAGGTACTATGTTAAATATTGTATTGGTTAGTATACTTTGCTTATTTTCACAGTATTATGTCTTATGGCGTTCTGCTGTGGGGATCGGCAGCGGACGTAGATTCAATTTTTATTTTACAAAAGAGGGCAATCCGCGCAATCTATAAAATGGGGCCTCGCGAGTCTCTTAGAAACAAATTCAACGAAATTGATATACTTACTCTGCCTTCTCTTTATATTCTAGAAAATATCTTGTATGTTCGCAAAAACTTAGGTCTTTTCAAAAAAAGATGCGATTTCCATAATCTAAATACACGTAGTAAAGATGAAATTGTGATTCCAAAATTTAGATTAACTAAAACTAGCAAGTCATTTCTAATAAACAGTATCCGCTTCTATAACAAGTTGCCAAAGTCGGTTACAGAACTTAGCGATGGAAAGTTTAAAACTCACATCAAACGTGTCCTTATCAAAAAAGCATATTATAAGATAAAAGACTACGTTGAAGACAGGGAAGTTTGGCATTAATTCCTTCTGCACAATATGTGGCTTCCCTGGTACCTCATTAACAGCAAAACCGTGTGAAAGTCTATTAACTGCTCCCAAATTGCAATGTTAATTTTTATTCTTTTTATTATTTTTATTTTTTTACAATGTCTGACATATTCTCGTCATTATTTGATATTATACATCAATTTTACTACCTACTATTTATTTTCAGTGATTGTCATCGAAATCATGTCACTTGGTTCAAATAGATTCATTTTATATTTAGGTAGATTCTTTTACATATTGTGAATGAGAGAACGTTGTAGGCCTTAGAGACTAGATTTGTAGACGTTTTTCTATTCTGTATTTTCATTCCTCTAAGTACCTGGTACTTATTGACTGGCCTGCACTGTCCTCCCATACCTATTATCACGGTAATTTGAAAACATTGTAAAAGCCAATTATTTTTAAAAGAGTAACCGTGGAGTTTCTTCCCGGCTCTTCTCCATAGGAAACGACAAATTGGAACCGTGCACCTAGCTTCTGACGTTTCATAAGTGCCCATGCAGGCTTATGTGAAATAAAATATTTTGATTTTGATTTTTGTATTTAAAACATTTTAAAAGAGTAACGGTGGAGTTTCTTGCCCATTCTTCTCCATACGTAACTACATTTTGGAAGCGGCGACTAGAATCAATTCTATTTTAATGTAAATATTGACGTTCAAAAGTGTCTTTTAAGTGCCTATTTGAAATAAATGCTTTGACTTTCACTATCCCGTCACTTTTTTTGAGCCAGCTACTTATATGAAAAAAATAAGATTTTGGGATCTTTTTAAAATTTATATGGCTAGCCAATAACCATCTTTATACTTTAGCCCCCTTATTTATAAACGTTGCTTAAAGTTATGTCATGTTTACCGACTGTTTAACAATATATTTTGACGTTTAAAAATTTCCGCTTATAAATATGGGTGTAGTAGCATAATTCTCATGATCTAGGATTTTCTGTATCGGGATCCAGGCATAGCGTTAGCTATCACGTAGGCTACCTATGTATGTCAAGTGTGTCTTCAAATTAGGATGCACCATGCAACGGTGCATCATCTATCCTCATCCTATATGGAAGACAATAAGACAGTAGACTATAAACATAAAAATAAATTGTTTATCACCTCCTTAAGCCCTTGATTGTATAGTATAGGTGTTACGCTTGCCAGGTGCATCTATTGATTTATGCATTGCACAACTGACCCCTGATTCTGAAAGACTGATCAAGGTGCTGTCAAGTCTGATGTTAACTGATTTTTGTTGGTTGGCTTAGTTAAACAGCCAATCGTGTAAGTTGGCAAGAGATTTGTAAGAAGAATATAGAGTAGAAAAGCAATAGCGTCGTTTGTGGTGATGCTTCGGGATGAAGCCGAAGTCCAGCTATGAACGTCTTTTGGATAAAATGATGGGGGGGGGGGTATCCATCACCTGAGTACTTAAGAATACTTCCCAAACAAAGATGGATAACAACACGATTTGACAGTTATCCCCAACTCCTTTTGTGTATTTTCCCGTAAAAAAAAGGTGATTTAGGTATCGGGAGTATGGTTCATTCCGATGTATTGAACTACTTTCGGACGGGCCCATAGGAATATAAAAAGCAGCTTAAATCTATGGACGGGCCCGTATCTTCGTTGACGGAGTTTCAGAGTAGCCTCAGGACAACAGAGGGGCCATTCTCGTAATTTGAAGAACGTTCACAGTCTGATCTCAGTCTCAATCTGTCAAAAATACCTCGAGTTTCCAATTCCATTCCCTTTCGGCAAGTTTTTGACATTTGACTGTCGCCAAGATGAGACTGCGACTAGATTTTGAATGTTTAACGACGAGAATACGAGAATTGGCCTTCAGAAGTCGAGCGGCCATTTTTTTAATGAGTATGTACCTAGTTGAAATAATACCTATGTACATCATTCATCATTGCTTGTAGGTATACCTCGTAATAGGCAGAAGTGCACTGTCCCACATTTCGTCAGTTATTGCGTATGTTTTTTATTTTTAATCATACTTATCTCTCTTTTCCAGGTGATGACCGCTAAGGACGTGACTTGCACCAGGGTCTACAAGGTCCAATAAACGGCTACAAAAGACTGCAGGGCAGAGCCCTATCTGTGTCTACTCTGCACAACTATTCTATAAATTATGTGTTTAGGCTACTAGTGTCGTATACGTTCGAATTTGGTTCGTAAACATCATGAAATAAAAGTTATTTTTGTATTTTCATTGTATTTGCCAAAGTTCTCTTACGCGCTCGCGTATCGTCTTCATATTTCAACTGTTGTATAAGTTTTTCAGTGCATATTTAAATAAAACGGTTTTTTGTAAATTTTGGGCTGTTATTTACCCTTATTAAGATACATAAAGCGCAATACACACCAAAGCCGGTGTCGGCGGGTCGGCCCCCCGACACAACCCGGCCTATACGAAAAGGCATAGGTTGTGTCGGCGGCATTGACTATCAATGGTCGGCGGGCTGTATCGGCGGGTCCCGGCGGCTTTGGTGTGTATTACGCTTAAGGTGAATCTAGTCGACATTTTTTCCATACAAACTTCGGGAGTGTATCACTCAACTGTTCGACAATGTACATAAAAAAAATTACATGGTATGCTTTTGTCTTATTATTAATATTGTCTGTGCGGAAAAAAAGAATACTAAAATAAAAAGCCATTAAAAAGTTAGGAGCCAACAAAGATTCGTTTTTCTTGCTAATTTAACCTAACTTTGCGGGCGTGTTTAAGTAATAAAAGAAGTATAGAATCTCCAAAACCAAGTCGGTACCGACAAAGTTAAAATATCAAAAAGTTCAATAAACTTTATTGGTCATTGATTTATACAGTGTTTTTTTCAAAAAACCTGATCTGCCGAAGGACTTTTCTTAATTGTTACGCGCCCGTTTTACTATAGTTGATCCTGCTCACTCAATAATGTTGTGCGCGTAGGTAGACTAACGTCTAAGGGCCGGTTTTTTGATCCTTAGTTAACTGTACCAATGGTTAAAAATTGTAACTAATGGTTACACTTCGGCAAAATGTGTTTTTTGAGCAATTGTTAGTTGAACCTATGGTCAAATAAATAACTAAGTATTAGTTAAAATAATTAACCACCCGATGTTGGAGGGTTAAACAATATGGTTACTTGTTTGATTGTTGCCTATTTCTTCACATTTTTAAGAAGATGCTTGGCGATCGAGGTGAAAAGAACAATACTTAAATACTCAGAGTGAAAACAGCTTTATTTCAATTTCGTGTTATTTTACTTGATTTTAATGCAGTTTATAATAAAGTTTGACAAAAACACAGCTAAAAAAGACGGATCGTTACAAAATCATAGTTGTTTTTAGGAAACGATTTCTCAAAAGTTTGGCAATATGTTTTCCAATGGTTAAATTTACCCATTAATTAAGTTTGTGTTTAGTTAAAATAGATATTGAAATTAACGTAATAGCCCTTTAACCATTAGTTGGACAGTTGACTATGGTTAATGTAACAAATGCTTATACGGCTTGACTACGGATCAAAAAACCGGCCCTAACTGCTCATCACGGGTACTACCTCTGTCAGACACGAAGCCTGGTGAGACAGCATGCTTTTTTTACAGCCCACCAGTGAGTTCGAGCCCGCGACTAGATTCCCGTTAAGCTTATACAATAAAGTTGAAAATCTATCAAAGAAATTTGACAGATTGGGGTAACTTGATATGCTGGCGTCTGTACCTAAACGCTGGCGTAACATTCATAAAACATGAATGTGGTAGATATGTGGTTGAATTATAAGTAAAGGAAAGTAGGTAAAGCATTATCCTCATTCTATTCGCCGAATAAGAAGGAGGATAACGGTGTAGTACAGACGCCAGCACATCAAGCTACCCTAAACTGTCAAATTTTCCCAATTGAACATGAACCTTATGCTTAAGTGACTAAGTTGAAAATCTATTAAAGAAATTTGACAGATTGGGGTAGCTTGATGTGCTGGCGTCTGTACCTACTAGCCTTCCCTTCAAACTTAGGAATATTTAGAAGGGTTGAACTTAGGGACCGAGCAAAAAGAAAACGAAGACGCGATGCGACGCGGCGGGTCGGAGGCCGAGGAGTTTTTTAAAAATGTGGCTGTTATTTCAGTATATCGTATAATGTGTCTTACGACTTCCACGGTACTAATTGGAATAAAGGAAATCGTATCTAATCATAATTCTATACCGAAACCTTTCAGCGGGATGCAGCGCAACGCAGTTTCATACAAAAAAAGCTCAGTGCGGCTCGCCTGTAGTGCGATGGTCACAGAAAATGTACGAAAGTAACAGGTGAAAGTAATTAAAAGCTTTTTATAGGAAGATTTTTGCAATGCGGTGCGACCCGCCCCAATCTGCGTTAGCCCGGAAGCGGCAAGTTGCGTCTCCAGAAAGAAGTCTCGCAAGTCACAAGACTTCTTTCGTAAGATGGACCTTAGTTGCACTGGTTCCAACTTAGTTTCCACATGGTTTCATTTCAACCATTGATCAGTGTAAGAGTCCTGTGAAGAGACCTTATAAAAATAAGCCTTCTTTTTGCCCATTACGGAGAAATAATGCCTGGCAGGCTTGTTTAGTTTTATAAAGTGTAGCGCCTGTATAGTACAGAGCCACCTAGTAGCAAGTAGCCCTACTACTACTAGTTTCTATGAATAGCGACATCTAGTAATAATGTCATAAAGCATTAAGCTAGGTTAGCTAGCTAATCATTCCGATTGTAAAGCTACTCGACGCTAGATGTCACTTTATCAGTAAACAACTTTTCTTGAAAATAAAATTAAACGAATCTTACTGACTGTAGTGAATTATTTTTTTTACTTTATTTACGTTGTAAATAATCAATGTTCCTACGAGTTTCCTATCGTACAGTAAACTAAATTTCCATGCTTGACTTTCGGGGATCCGTGAATAAAACAGGGATCTGCGAGTCTTGTGATTCAGGTTTAAAAATCATTTCATATAAAACAGTTTTTTATCTATTTAATTTTACCATGCTGCAGTGGCTGCAGTGTCAAAGTATTATCCACATTTTCTCACTTTGACAACAGCGCACAATCACTATTCTCGTATGACAGGTTTTATACTATAAAATTCTATAGTTACCGGCACCACTTGAACATCGCACGGTTGCTTCAACTTTTCAATTTATTCGGGCTATAGAGGTTTTGCGGGCGTTGCTCGACGCGTCCCGCTGCGTGTAGATCGTGTTTAGTTTATCCCTACCGTGATAAAAGTGGATACGTTCGCATTTTGCGGTGTACGGAACGCGATTTTAACAATTATCGATAAATAAACGACATCTGTCAAAGTAAACTATTCCGGAATTCTGTTTAAACGATGAGTTTCGTGTAATATTTTTATTCTGAAACAACAAAATTACAATGCCGGTGTGATAAAGTGTTCTTTTTCGTGTATTGTTAAATGTATGTGGATATAATGCCTGGAATTTGTGATGTGTATCGTGTGTAACCACAGTTTGGTGTGTGAGGATTACACAGTTGCTTTGGATTAAAAATACGCACAAGTGAGTAAATATTTACACTAACCGCTTACGAAATATTACGCTCAGTCAAATCTATTGTCTAACTGCTAAGTTACACTCTGGGTTACTTTTTTACGTACGATAATAATGTATTTATCGAGCAGGTAGGTAGGCTGTAGCGTCTTACCTTGGGCACCAGAGCAATTATTTTGAACAAAATCGAAAATTAAAAAATTTGGATGCTGATGGTATATATGTTGGCACTTTGGCAGTGCCTGAAGGAATTAAAAAAAAAGTCGGTAATTATAAAACTTCACCTTCACCTGAGTAGTAGGTGCCTTTACTTTTGATCTTATGTTTTGTGCACTACCACTAAATAAGTAAATAAAACTAAAACTGTAGGTATCTTATTATTAGCATAATTAAGTGCTGATTCTTTAGATTTTATCATCAGTAAAAATGACTCAATCAATAATTGGAAATACTTTTTAAAACTTTTGATTTAAATTAGTACCTAAACAATACTGCATTCTGGAATTCAGCCTGTTGTATTCTTATTAGAATTCCCTGGAGTTCTCATAAATAATAAAATATTATAATTAATATAATATCTACATTAAGTAAGGTAAGTACTTACTTAATTTTAATCAAGTTGTGTATGTTTAAACATTATCTCAGGCAAGTCATTATTCTGAACACATTGATATCTCAAGGCTGGCATTAAATGATGAAAGACTTATTTTATTAACATAAGTACCTTGTATACCTACTCACTACCATATTTATTCCTTTGCTGAATGTAATACAAAAATGTTCTCCTTTAGCTGAAAAGTTATCATAATGTTAAGTAATTTCATAGAATGTAGATTATTAGTCCTGAACTCCTGACCAGCTTTATGAAAGTCTTATACTGGCCAGAATAAGGTCCATTCCAGAAGGAATACCTTTTTTATTATGTGACCTTATCTTCTTTCTTTTCTACATATTTATCTGTATTTCATATAGTGTAGGCACATCACTTGTATGTCAAAAGAGTATTCTATTCTTCCTAGCTTCCTTTTGTAAAAAACATAAACTTTTCTATTACAATAATTTATCTTAACATTCCACTTATCCTACTGCTCTTTAAATATACTTGCTCTGAGCATTTATTAATTTTTAATTAATAACAAGGAAGATGTGAGTCAGGTATGTCATTTAATGAATAAATTCAATGTCAATTCTGTATTATTATTTCGTGGGAATAAAAGTGAAGTTTAGTTATATTAGCGCCCAATTACCGATCACTGCTTATCACAATTGAAGAATGTAAAAATAAGACACATGTTGTGCCAACCCCAAATAAATTAGGAAAAGGGCAAGAAAATGACGACTTTACACAATTAGGTATTTTCCTAAGAATTATATTGCTTTTGAAATGCACCCATTGATGTGATGTCCAATAAACCTAGCTGTTTGAGGGTCACCGGAAAGTTAATCAACCCTAATATTATGTCATCTAAAAATAAAATGGCGCCATTAAAACTTTATTGTTTTATACCTAAAAAAAGTAAAGCATTGCCTATTCATTTTGGGAAGTCATTCAGCAGCTAAATCTATGATATAAACCTTTTTATTTTCTAAGATTTTAAGGAGTAATTGGTCATTCATTGGCTACTTTTTTCATTACCAAAAATAAACTGTTAAAAAAGAAATAGTAGTTTTTGCCGAGTCTTTGCCTCCGGGAAGGTCAGTAATTATCCCATGGGAATGTATAACCAGGATCAAAACTATCATATGTCTTAACCCAGGTCTGGGTCTAACTGTGATCCAAATTTTATCTAAACTATTCAGCTGCTGATAAGGTGTGAAAAGGTAACAGACAGACTTATTTTCACATTTATAATATTAGGTAGTATGGATAGTCATAAGTATGCAAACTTTTTAAAAAATAACATGGCCTACCCACCTTTAAAATATATTTTTGGATTACAATTTGATTTTCTACTTCACCTATACCTATTATTTAGTTGGAATGACTCATTGCAATAAATCAATAATAAGGAAAAACTAGTTTATTTTATGGTGCATGGTGGTCAGAGCAATCAATTAGCAATATGTCGCAGCTATTAATATTGAAGGCAACATAATGATGTATGTGGATTTAATTATCAGCACACACTGTGGCAGACACTAAACTCTTAATATATCATTGTGAGGCTACCTAAAGGGTAAAGAGTAGGTTGGGAATAAATGTGCAGTGTCAAAATAAGTAATGAACCTATTTTATTTTCAAAGTTAAATAAAAAAATTTGAACTATTGATTTACTTACTTACGAAAACATTGCATAATTATACATTATGAATGGATGAATACTTATTTCATTGAAAAAAATTGTTGCTGTGTGTTACTCAATTTGTATCATAAATCGATGCATGGTTCAAAATTAACGCATAATATGTATAAAAAAAGAATGTTGAAATGCGATATTTTATTTTTTTTCTTTTCGACCAGTAAACCGATAACACTACCAAAGTACCAGAACGTATGGCTGAAATAAAATATAATACGGTATACCCTTACCCTCTAATTTCTTTTAAGAGTTCGAAGGAGTGAACGTAATTTAGGGGGACGCTCCAAACAGGGGCGGGAGAGACGAATCGATACCTCGCCCGGCCGACTGTCAGCTGAGCTGTGACCCTTTATACCCTGGCTGTGACCCCTTATACCCTGGCTGTTGACACAGTCTGGTTCGGACGTCATTGATTGAGACGTGTTTAAGCGCTTTATTAAGAGATTAAACGATCTTGACGCGCTTGAACACTCTAATGACGAAGAAAATGATAAAATTTTATACTTATTTTATACTTATTCTATTATTTAGTTACAAATTGCTGTTTGGTTTGTTTAGACGTGTGTTCAAGCACGAGTAAAGTTATCTTCAATTTGGTTCTGGGTTACAGTAAGTAGATATTATGTCTGATTGATTATGTTAAATTCTAAAATAAAACAATTTACAAACATCGTGGGCTCTATCTAAAAAGTGTAGGCGTATGTTTGTAAACAAATGATGACTAAACTTACATTAAGCTCATTCATGTTTTTAAATACCAACTACCTACGTACTTAAAGGTTTTTGGAAGAAAAAAAAACTTAAATAGGTACTAATACTTGCGCTCGTCGTAGTCATGATGAATTTTACAATATATACCATGTTCCAGATACTAAATACCTACTGAATTTCTGAGCTGAATTAGGTATTAGATGTTGAACACGGTACGGCATCAGTTTGCGCATTGTAACTGTCGCAGTTTCGCTATGCTGGCCTAGTCTACATAGATTACAGTATGTACATATTTGACTAGGCAATACAATAGACACTTTACGTGTACTAAAACCTAACTAGGAGGAATTGTTAAATTAATTTCGGTTAAACATTGTGTGGTAAAATGTCTTGAATACGTCAAAACAAAATTGTGATCACATAGGAAGAAGATAAGAACCCTGAAACCCTCGCTCCTTCTTTTTCTTCTGACATCAGTCCACTTCAGGCTGTTCCATCAGCTAGGATGACCTTTAATCGATCTGTCTCTCATGAATTTTGGGTGCAATGAACTTCGAAAATTATAAAAAAAAAACAATCCCTTAAGTTCAAAAACACAACAAACTTTAAGACAAGGTGTAATAGAAATAGTAAAAAAAATCTGCTGTTTCCTAAATTTTTTCAAGTTATACGAACATAAATGTATGGAGCAGCTGATTTATTTCGAGATTTCTGGTTTGCTCCTATAATAAAGCTGGTTAAAATGATGAGTATCTACTTCTACAATGACCCTGTTAGCGGTTTTCAATTATTAAAATTCAATGAAGGGGGCTTGGGGAAGGCCTATGTCCAGCAGTGGACGTTTTTGGGCTGAAATAATGATGATGATGGTGATGAAAGGCTCCCACGGACCGGCGCGACGCGAATCTAGTACCTAGATCAATTTCCATAAAGTTTTCAAAGAAGTTGTTCTAAGAGAATCGTGTCGTGCCTGTCTGCGGGAGCCTTAACACATTGCTTTCATTACTGAAGTAGCCATAAGTATATATAATACTATTACTTATTATTATACCTAATCCTTTTATCGTTATACTTAAGCTTATGCCACTTAGGTAGTCGTCCTTGAACTCGATGTGAAAGAAATATTTTATCTACGACATAATCTTGGTTAGCCTTTAGGTATTATGAAAGAAATATATTTACCGTCTAGAAATAGAAAGTGAAAAAGTAATTGGCTATTGAATAATGCTTTTAATGGCTAGTTAACTTTCTTTGACGCGGGTGTTATTTATTTTTTAAGTGGCTTGAAATTGAAATGCAATTTCTTGCTCGTTCTTCTCCATAGGAACCTACAACGCTTTGGAATGGGCTACGCAACTACTTAGCTTCATCTTTCTGACTAATCCACCCTTTAACAATCCAAAAGTGCCTTTATTTGGTTTATTTGAAAGAAACATTTCGAGTTTGATTAATGTTTACAAACAGTTATTTTTTGAAATAAAACTTAATTCTGCCTCGTGTTCTTTATTTTAATTTCTAGTACCGTACCTACCCGTACCTTTTGCTCAATAAATCAATGTCCAAAGATGCAGTTCTGTCTGATCCTAATAAATTCAAAAAAAGTACCCCCCTTTTGATCAAAGTTTCATGGTTCTCCACTATATGTTTACCCATAAATTACTATGTTTACCATTTTTTGTTTCCCACCGAGGTATTATTACTGTCTCCACTATTCCGTTTTGCCCTCTTCTACCTTATGTCTCTATAAAGCGAAGATTTATGAATATTGTCAAACGTAACTAGATTGTTGTTTCATAAAGGGAGAGAGGGGAACTTTGGACCGACGCGGCGCCTTTCTTTTTTTACTCGTGCCATAGAACCTTGAATGTCGAATAATAAATACAATGTCACGATTTCAGAAGCGTGATTGACAATTAAGTTAGTTATTGGCTTATTGTGACTAAGTAGTTATTAGATGTCGAAATCTAATTAAATGGATACCTGCTGTATAAAATAATGTTTGTATTTCTTTTTTACTTTGTTTCTGAATACAAGACAATGAGGGTTTTCATGAAAATTCACGCCACCAGTTGACGCCACTTTGACAAAAGGTCTTCCATTTAAAATAACAACTATACATATATTATAGGTTTATGATGACGCTCATCATTCGTTTTATTCATTCGTTCATCATTCAGTCACGACTAAAGAAAATACGGGTGCTTTGACAGGTGCCAGGACCTAACGTCTCAGTCCTGCTACCGAGTGAACGTCATTCATAAAAAAACCATAATTGAAGAACCTCTACGCCTTTTTGGTGCCAAGAATACACTGAATTCTATCAAACTCAGACACAATACATTTATTTTAATTTAACCATTTACATGCACTTTTAAATTGTCTAGGAACCGGACAGTCAGCAACTTGTAGGTTTCTATGGATTATAAAAATTAGGTTTCATCATTAATCTATTAATACATATGAGAGAACATTATAAAGAGCCTTGCACTTAAACAGCACCCTAATTGCGTAACACGGTTTCATTTTGACAGTTCAACAATATTCAATGCGTTATTTACGTTATTGAGCAGACACATTTTTCGAACATATTAAGCAATGGTTTAGCCATCTGTTTCAAAACGAAACAGATTATGATTAATCGTGAGTTACACAATTAGGGTGCAGGTCCAGAGCAAAATTTAAGACAATACAAGAAAACAAAAACAAAAGTTGGCCTTGCAACTAAGAGATGACCAGTCCCAACTAATAGCGCCCGTTCATGAACATGACGCATGGATCAGTACTATCTATCTGCGCATGAATCCAACCACCTTCACGATATCCTAAGTACCACTTACGGAAGCGCAAACTCTAACCCACAACACAACATCCCACAATAGTGGTCCACTTAGCCTAGGTACTAGTTGGTGCATAACATGGCACTGGCGCATAATGACGTCATCCGGTCCGCAATGTGCAATGCACATGTACCGGTTGACATTGGGATCACAACGCTTTGTGAATGTACTCGTGTTCATTGTGAGAATGTGTAACTGGCTGGAGAAGTTAGTTTGTTTGCGATAAAGATCAGATATCTCTTGAAGAAAGAACAACATCTTTTGTTTTAGGTCCGATTTAAGATCATAATTTTCCTATCAAATCAATCAAATTTGCGGCAACATGTCTTCCATACTTCTTTAATAGTTATCTTAGTAGCCACCCTCTTTCTATCCATATTATCTTTCACACAGTCCATTCATCACTTTTTGAACTGATTTTAAATAAATATTAATCCCTTTATCCACTCAAATCGATCCTGAGCCGATATAGACCAATCCCGGCTATAGGCGTCAAGTTCGTCCAGCCATTTACGCTTGGGTCTTCCGCGATGTCGTTAGAAGTTTTCAGATACGGTTTTTCTTAGCCCCCAATACATCTGAAATGCGTCCAGAGGAAAGGAAAACTACACACCAACAACGCAAGTCCCGGAAATGCCGAAAATAAACCTTATTTCAGCGTTTAAAAGGTCCTAAGTCTAAGGACTTTAATGTGAAGATTTTGCTGCTAGCTAAGCTACAGTGTCACACGCGTGACAATTCCAAAGAGACGGTTAACCGATTTATTTAGTTAAATTCTAGGAAGATGTGCATTGTTTCATTTTCCGATTACTAATCCAGTAATGCGAAATTATACATGATATCCCTTATACAGCCCAGTGTTTGTTAAAGGAGGTCGTATTTGGTATTCAGCAGCGTGCTTCAAAGCTTATTATACAGGTAGGCGTATCTGCCTTCATAGTATACTTGGTACCGTTGCCACGAACTCCAATTTTATGTAAATGAGTCTACCTTCCAGTCTAGACGCTTAAAACATCTGATTACGATCTGCAAAAAGTTCAGCCGTATTATTAAACCGTGTAGTCTAGGTAAATTTAACTTAAATTGCTTTTGGTGCATTTGGAGAATTACGGCGCGAAGTCTGCATTAAAAAAAAAATAACTCGTTACTGCCTTGGATTTAAATTATAGAAAACTGAGTCGACTTACATACTTCTCCATGTTATTGGTCGATTATTGAGTGTATCTAAGGCTTATCGAAATTAATAGTTTAGTACTTATTTGAAGAAAAGGTTGAAGAAAAGGGGACTGATATGAAGATTCGAATGACGTTATTGCGACGTACGCTATTTCGAAAAACTTTACGTGTGGTACGCCAGTTCGAAAACACATTGAGTCGAAAACCGCTGTTTCGAATGATGTTGTCTCGAACACGCTGATTCGAAAAACTGTTTCAATGGTACGCTAATACTAAAGTCTTGGTATCGAAATCCACTGTTGCAAATAGCATAAGTATTCTAATCTGAATTTGTCTGGGGATCGAACTCGCGAAAATTAGCAAAACACTGTCTACCTTATCATAAGTTTTTATACGCAATTACTTTATTTTTTCACAATTAGGTCAACGCTTAGGTTATTCACCTCCACAATTCAGACTATTACACCACACATTGCATGCCGAAGTCTACACTGTAATTCCAATGACAACGAATATCTCAGAGCTTGCAAAACACACGTTAGGTCTAGCCCGCTCTATAATACATAGGTGGTTTGTATTAGCGTGTGGAAGCGTTGTTCAGCTGTCTAATTGACCCACTTCCAGTGAAGCTCTTTGTTACACTGTGTGCTTTACCCCTTTGTGCGACAGAGGGTATTAAAAGGTTTGTTCTGTTCGCCTTCTTCCGGCTTTTCCGAGGCTTGTAAGCTTGTTTCCTTCAGTGTTCTTTTTGTGAGACGGTTGGCTGTATTTTCTGAAGTCATTAGTGCTATTTGGAGTTTTTGTACGGCTATGTTCATTTAGTCTAGCCATTGTCTAACAAATGGAGTTTCTTTTCAACCACAAACCTAGTAATTTTCTTCTAATCTTGACTCCTAGAAAAAAGGTAGTAAGTGTTGCCGACATTTGCTTTTGTGGTGATCATTATTGCTTATCTTTCTTGATAGAAAGTCGCTTGTAAGACATTCCAACAGTGTGCGAGTTGGAACAGTTATGATGAACGAGATAAAATACTTCAGGCATAGGCAATCATGAAAACTATACCGGTCTAAAAAGCATATTTGCCGTAGCAGCCGGCTGCAAAGTCTAAAATTAAGTTTATAGCCCTATTTTGCAGAATTACACACTGTAATAAAACTCGTTTTATTGTAAGTTAAAATAAGCAGCACCGAAAATACTTTAAAATTTATAGCTTAGCGGAGTTCTTGCGCTATAAAAAGTTATTTGAAATCACTACAGGAAGTTTTCTCTCTTAACTGGAGCTAATGGGGAGGTCCGAGGTTATATCTACTTAGTATTATCACAGTGAATTGTTCTGAAAAATGCTCGCATTGACCTGCTATAAGAAGTTAATAGGTAGATTGTGGTAGTATTTGGTTACCACCTGTTCCTAACAAAGTGAAACTGTGATCTTTAACCCTCAAAGACTGGTTACCGCTAAGTGCTACGTGACTTTGAGTACATATTGCCAACACTATTGGTAATATTTGCAGGACTGGCATTGCGTTTGCGTCACTTGCGTACCTTTCATTACGTGCAGTTACGTCGCTCGGAGACGCTAAAGCATTCAGTGTCATTATGCTTGTGGGCCTTTTCTCTGCTCGTTTTGTCGGTTGACGACTTTTCTCATTAAGTATTCTAGGTTGGCTCTTTGGTCAACTATAAAGATGCTAACGAAGTAGCTAGTAAAGAAAATAAAGCCCAGACCAATCTGGAGTGTTTCGGTCGCTTCGCTTATTTGAAATTCTGGGGAGGGTTTTTGGGACTTATTCAAAATTTTAAATTTTGTACAGTACCTTGATGAGCATGATGTGAGCTGTCAATCCCTAGTATCAGGAGGAATGACAGGTCACTTCACATATGTTTTCACGGTGAGATTTTTATGAAATAGATCGACTGATATAAAAAGTAGCCATCATCGACTGTACTCATTACCGAAGTGGACCAAACGCTGTGTTCCAAATGGAATACAGCTCAATATTGCTAATAACACAGGATGATGTTAATTACCACTCTATTTGATCCTACCGTTTCGTGTAAACGTTCGTTGTTCTACTAACCTGCCGGTATCCCGGGCTGTGTTTATAACGGGTCTATTAGATGGGCTATTTTAATAACACCGGGAATACTCGGACTCGGAGAACTGAATGAATGCAATGTAGGAGGGAAATTGTAATGAAAATTGGACTGTTTCATGCTAGTATCACTCCCAAAACTTGACTTAGATACAGTATATCATCTTCAACTACCATGTAAGTCTACTTGGGCAAAATCTCTCTTACCAAGAACGTGAGACACCGTTTATTTTGAAAAGCTCTTTAAGACCAATTTGATAAAACGATTTCTAGTAGCAAATTGCTATCGAGCATTAGTTATGCGCATCTGTAAGCAATTTGCGGCAATCGATCAACTGACGTGTGATCGTTTGAATGCAAATATACCTATAACTACTAAGCTGGATATTATACTTGATGGTTGAGAGCAAAACTGAAGTGATGACATAATGGAATCATCGATTACACAACTTTCGAATAGGAATTTGATGGAAAACTTTCTGGTTTCTTTTTCTATCTCGATTCATTTTCACCCCGAAATCACCCTCAGCTGAGTATGCGAATCCTATCCTTTTTGCCAGTCTCCACAATTCTGAACATACTTCGTCCAGCCGGTCTATTCTGAAAGATAGGAGAAGTGAGTTCACTTCAAGTGAACTGTCATCCCATCTGACGCCAAGGATTGACAGTTCACTTCAAGCAGTTTAAGCTCACTTCACTTTAATTTTTACGGGAAGTTTTTACAAACTAGCACTATAGCTGATCTATTCTGTGAAAAAATCATTGTGTAAACTACGTTGAAGTGAGCTGTCAATAGTGTCAATCCATATCATCAGGTGAAATTACGGCTCACTTAAGGTCACTTCACTGAAATTTTTCCGGCGAGATTTTTACCGAATAGACAGGCAGGTTTTTCTCGCAACTCATACTGTGAAAGTTCACCTAATCGTCAACGATTTGGACAAAAACCTACTGGACCATCTTTAAGTCTAACCCGATGTATGTCTAACTGCACTTGATATAATCTAGTTAATTCATGTCCTTAAGCATCGCGTAGCCTAGTTTAAGGACCAAAGGCCAAACCTAGTCACTGATGTGTCCATTAACCTATTAGTCACCTTTCCTTTGCTATTGTAAGAAAATTGAAAGACGAGAAACGCGTGACCTAACAATTTGATGCCACAATTGAGCCGTGAATGATCTTCGAAACTATTATTGACATCAATTGATCATGTGGTTCTCGTAGTACTATTGTTCATTTTATAGGTACCTACTAGCCTACATATTTGTGTGAAGTTAAATGACCTAGTAATAAAGTCAGCTCTCTCACTAGATGACCTCCGTTATTGAAGTCCATTCATGTCTTCGGTATTGCAGTTTTCTTTGAGTTTATTCCGTTTGGTGCAGTCTTTGAGATTTCTTAGAGCTTAAGATTTTTCTTGGTGAAAATAAGAAGATTTTTCTTATTTAAATGACCGCTTTTGGAAAGTTATTCCTTGGAAGTATGCTTATTATAAGTTTAGGGATCAAAATGCCAAGTTTGACGGCTCATCTTGCTATGTTGCCGTCTCTACATGACGCTGGCAGAATAGTCGACATCGGCTAAATTGCGAAAAAGGAAAAAAAGAAGCTGAGGGCTATTGTCGAAAACATCTAGTTTAGACGGAATATTATTGCATATAAGCACAACTAATCTTTCGTCCGACTTGTGCCTCTGTTTCATTATTACGTATTGGCTGCTATGTTGCATGTTAGTGATTCCATAGTATTAAATACGAATTTGATTAACACCGTCTATATCATTTAATAAAAAACACGCTTTAAAAACCAAACTAAATAAGCAGAAAATAATAAAAAAAAAGAGTAGGGTGCTTGATATTTATTTTCTGCTTTTTTAGTTTGGTTTTAAAGCGTGTTTTTTAATGTAGGTATTATTTATTTTAATTGTTTTAGTTCTGCTAACTACAAAAGCGTGATTTTTCTGTTTTTTTTTTCTACATATGGAACTTTATGAAATTATTGAATTGTCATCGGTCCTCGATAAGTCTACAAAGTTTAAATGAAGTCTTTACCGTTTGAAGTGGCTCAAAATCAAGTCCAAAGGAGTCGGTTACAAAAAACAAACAAACATACAAGTGAAGCTAATTGCCGCATGTATGAAAGACTTATGCGGCAGTTGGAAAGTGCCCCGGAAAGCACGTTAACCCGTTCCCGGCTGTCATTCGTGGATCTTTGACAGTCGTTTAGGGTCGTCAGAAGCCCGAAAGTCTGACAGCCAGTCTTACTAACGTATATTACGCAGTAACTGTGTTGTGAAGGTCGGATAGGCAGTCGTTCCATGTAACATTCTGGTAGTCGGCTGAATCCGAATTAGACTGGGAGCTGACCCCAAAATAGTTGGGAAAAGGCTAGGCAGATGATGATGCGTTTGTATGAAGAAAGATCATCACTTAAGAACGGTTCGACCGACATGGTAGTTTTTTTTTTTTGTAAATCCATTTCTCCCGGGCGACGCCAGGCGACGCCAGGCACGACGGCTAGTTTATGATATTAATATGAAAAGGAAATTACAGCACGAATTCCGTAGAGCCCGGATATTAAACGACTGGACTTCCTTTTATCGTTCGAGCCTATGAAGTGTCGACATTTCTGATAATGTAAATATAGTTTTTTTTTTAAACTTCCGTCATTGCTGTTTGTTACTTACCTAGCTAATAATAAAATATAAGTATTTATAAGATCATAAACAGTTTTAAATAAATAAGACAATGCCAGATATTCGTCCATTGAAGTAATCATTAATTATTAGGATCCGATAATTTGTCTAGATTCGCATATACATGCGAATAATAAAACAAATTAATACCTAATAATTATAAAATGACTGCCTCGTTGTTGTAGTGGTCTCAAGCTCTACTGTTGAGCATGAGGTCCAGGGTTCCAACCAGGTCGGGTATTTTTTATTTTTTTGGGAAATCATCAAATAACTACACTTGTACTATAGGTCCACACACTTGGCGTGATGTTATGACGTTAGAATATAAAAACAATGGAAATTAAATACCTTCCATTGTTTTAATATTAATAACACAAATTCCTCAATAAAAATAACACCGATGTTCGCTATAACGGTGTATTCGCACACAGTTTTCGCACAAATGAAGCCACGGACTTTCTGAATAGCACGTTCTAAATACAGTTTCCTCGATTAACGTAGGTAGTTATTAAAACATTTGTGAATCATGGTGCTAAATTGGGTGTAGGTATGTATAGCGTCGTTTTGACTTCGGGCCACGACAGCAGCGGGAAGCTAAAGCCGTATTCTGTCGTCTTGCAGCCAGTTGCTGAACCGAACTTTAACTTTTAAAGCCGTCATTAAATACTAATCTTAAATTAACTTGTTGCAGAAAGAAACATTAGACTCGATTTTAATGGTTCTATAATTTTAAATAATGAAGTGTCATACGAGGAAATCTGTCACAGTTTTTGTTGCACAATTGTTGCATAAAGCAACATTAGCGCCTTAAAGTTGTTTTGTGCAACATCATTAAATTAATTAAATCATTAGCGTTCATGAGCCATTATGTAATGTGACATTAATCATTGTCTTTGTGCAACTGGCTAATAGTAAAGCGGCCGCCATGAACATCTGTCATTTTCACCAGTATTTGACATTAAGGTGTCAAAAATGCTGTGTATTTGGACAGTCGATATTGAGTGACAGTTCACCGCTTTCATAGGACGCCAAAGCAACGACCGATTCATTTTCAGTTGCAGAACAATGAATGTCAACCAGCCAAGACGATCTTGGCATCAGATTGCTCAAGATACTCAAGTTTTGAAAAAAAGAACACTGAAAAAGAATGAACATCAACAAAAGCTTTTTCTTCAAAAGCACAATTAAAATTCTAATTCTAATAATTTATTTTCTCTTCACAAACAATGGCGTAAAAGCTTAAAAACTATGTGACACTAGTTTGTTAACCTGTATAGCAGATCACCAGGGTCCCACCACACGGTATGTTAACTTTATCAGTTATTTATTGAAGGGATAGGGCATAACATAATAAAATAATAAGACTGTTTATTGTCTACACTATTTGTTTATAGTTGGAAGTTGCGGAGTCTCCTATTACAATTAATGCCTCCTTAAAACCTGACTCCAAACGACGTGAAGAAACGCACTCATATTAATTGATTTTTTTGTTTAAAAGCGGGGTTGCCTGTATCAAAATCGGCCAAGAGGCAATAAGAAGCTTAGCATTTTTGTAGACCCTTGTTTTACAACGCACTATATGGTAGGTGGTAGGTATGTAGAAGCCTCCCTTCAGAAGGGTTCTGGGTAATCCAAACTTGGGCGTTTCTTGGAGAGTACTTGACTTGAATTATTTACTCGTACACCCCTATATTTCGTAAATTCTCCCCTCTTGCACGCTGTAATTCGGTAAAATGTTCACTTCAGACAAACTGCAATGGCTCATGTTGTTTTCATAAATTGGCCAAAGTTTTAAAATATTCTTGCGGTTTTGTTTTAAGTGTAGAGACTAAAATAACTGTTGATTCTGAAAGCCCACCCCAACATGGTGGAGAAAAGGCGAATTACCATTGACTAACATTGTTTATACAATATTTGTAATTTGAAAGTGACAGAAATAGAGGAATAATTTCACGATTACTTACAACTTGCTTGATTAAGAAGAGTTGAAATCTATCGTTTCTTCTTTAGTACACCAAGGTCCGATTCTCACACCCCCGCTGCCTTTATGTCCTCGTTCATAAATATTCTTTACAATACATACATGTGGTCGTAAACCGCAGACATTGACCTTCTAGTCTTGAAATAGCGTTCACTACTATCCAATGTGCGTTGAGAAATATTACCAGACATTGTACGGAAATATCCGACCATATCCGACTTGGGTCACCCAGTCACTTTGATGTTGATTAGCATTTGTTTATTATTTGAATTTGGAATGTGTGATGATTCGGAGATTTTGTTTTGTTTTTTTTTTTTGCTTATTGCTGTCTCTGAAGATTCTGTTTATTTTTTTTTTAACTGGCACAGAGCGAAAGGATTATAAATTCGTAAGAAAAAGGGTATGGGCATGTGATGCGGAGGAATGAGAAAAATGTCGTGATGAAAGTTTTGGGTATGAATGTCGATGGCTGAAAGAGTAGGGGAAGACCAAAGAAACGATGGATGGACTGCGTGGAAGATGATAAGGCTAGAAAGGGTGTCCGACTACCGAGATAGCGACTAATAGAGAAATATGGAAAAACAAGTTGCGCCGACCCCTATTAAATTACGATAAAGGCACGAGAATGATGATGATTATGAACAGAGATCGGATATTCGGATGCATATTTACCTAAGATAGTTTTTAGGTATGAAAGTATGGAAGCGGCTTTATAAATTATTTGTAATATTTATTAAAAACCCCAGGATTCTTGGATTGCATAACTATTCAGATGTTACATATTAATTTAAAATTAATGTTTAACCTGATACAAATATGTGTATGTACTCGGGTGGTTTTGTATTAGTTAAAACAAAAAATAAACAAATTACTTACCTAAATAAAGACTTTTTCGATACAAAAGCGCATTCCATGTAAGCCAACATCTCAACTTTAGGTGAATATGCATCCGAATATACGATCTCTATGAAGAAAGAGATTTTTTATCAATGTTCAAACATAAAATGAAATGCGAGAAATTGAGCCATCAACATCAACATGACGTCAAAAAATCAAATATGTCACGAATAGGAAATGTTCTAAAAATAAATCCTAACTGGGTTATTTCATTTTCCAGTAAGAAATAACAACCTAATTACGTAACACACTACTAATCAGAATCTGAATCTTAGTGAATGAATGAATGAATGTTTTTATTTTCCAGAAACACGTTAGGTACCTACATAGAGGATATTATTTAAATATTTGGTTCAGCAAGTTTCGCCGTCACAGCGGCATGCAAATATAATCTAAAATTAATAATACGAACAATTAAAATAAAGAATGGACACAATACAAATAATTTTAAACATTAAATAACAATAAATCAGTGTCTGCAAATACTTTGATGCAAGCCAAAAGTCATAAGTATAAAATTTACAAGATTTTTTATGAAAGAACGCTTCATATTGTTTATGCTTCATAATGTTCGAACAATATGGTCTAGAATAGAATAGTTCTTTAATCGCACAGAAAGTAGGTACATGTTACAGATGTTTAGTTTAAAATGACCCTTATACTAATTGTGCAAACAGTTTATGCTATATAATAAGAAATACTCACATATACATTCTTTACACATTCAATCAAATCAATACAAGGTTACCATGCCAAGAAGAGATTCAACAAATAATTTGAAATAGGCAATACAAATACATGATGTCAAGTTTAATGGAATGGGATTTTAAAATTAGAGGTCAATACAGTTAAGTATAATGGATTTTGTATAAAGTCAATCAAGATCGAATAACCTTATGACCATAATTGTGAATGTGCTGGAAATTTATTTTTTATTAACTTTAATTTATTATTTTTAATTAACTTTAATTTTCATTTTATTTTTTATGTTTATTTTACTAACTTTAATTTATTATTTTGTACTAAATTTAATTTATTATTTATTTGTTAATGTGTAATTTATATGGGATAAATTCCTGAAATAAATGATTATTTAATTTAATTTAATAGTACACAGATTGTCAATTTCAGTTCGTATTGGTAAAAAATTCGCGAATTTAGTAATAACATTAATTAATTAATAGACCGGTCAATTTCTTTTTGAAAAGTGAAAATGTCAAATTTTTTATTACATCAGGTCAGGTATTTTGTTAATATGATCGGACCCATACATACAGGATAAGTTTAAGCAGATTTTTTTTTGTATAAGTAACCAACGAAAAATTTGTGTGCGGTCTAGAATGATAATGCTGAATTCATGGTTACAGTTTGCGCACTGGTTAAAAACTTATCCTGTATAATACTTTTCTTTAATAGTCTGCTTCAACAGCGTATTTTATAACGCCATGAATTTTGTTGAACTGTCAAACTGAAAGCCATTCCTATTGTTAGTGTGTTACACAATCACCACGCAGGTCCAAGGTTTTTTCATTGCTTATCATTTTTGTACGAGTATATTATCATAACTTCTGCTTACGTACCTTGCACATTGACGTTAAAGCTGCCTATTTAATATTATTCAAGAAAACTGAATAACATTACTTTCAGGCGGGCGCTGTAGTCAGACGGATCAATACGGGCAGTATTGATCCTTGGAAAAAAAACTTTACAAAAATCTACAGACGGATCAGTATTTCATGAGAAATAATTGGACAAATAGCTGGGCGGGCGAACTGAATATTGTAAAGAAGTACATTTTTGGAGTTTTTAGATGGATATACAATCATTTTATGTTGAAACATTAAAAAATTGTAATCATCATCTTCAAATCATCAATCAATCATCATCAAATCATCTTAGTTAAATAATAATTTACGTCAAATGGTAAACAAAAATTAAGTCATTATAAAATGGTAAACAAAGTAAAAGTGGTATAAAATGGTAAACAAAGTAAAAGTGTTATAAAGTGATAAACATAGGTAAAATTAAAGAATATCTGTTTATTTACTAAATGTAAAAATAATTCGTTTTCAGGGTACTCGGGATGTCCAAGGGTATCTCTTTCTTTTGAGGGATAATTTTAGGCATTTTTAAGTCTTCTGTTCATACCCTCTATGAAATAGAATATCCCTAAATCTTGGATGCCCCTTCAACAAAATTACTTTAGGGGTTGGCCGAGGACACCAAGTAGCACTATAAAAAGACGAGTTAATGAAAAAATGGCTAACTTTTAAATTTAATACTTACTGCAGTTTAAAGCAACTACCTATCTGCCGACTCGGCCTAACGCATATCTACCAAATGTTTACTTTTGCCATCGATTCCAAAGGAATAAGTTTAAGGCAACTATGGTCAATACTTCCGACGTGGCCGGAATTTCGGAAGCACACAATAAATTAAAAACACATAATTCAACTTAATCGATACGACCATCCTATTACAGTGCTGCTTAGCATATGAAATCCATCTAACACTACCACGTAAGGGCGTCAATTTTTTTAAAGGCATAGAATAGTCTTCATTCCGCCTGTTTGCATACTGACGAATAGTTTTAAAAGGCAATGATATGCTTTTATTCAGCCTTGAATGTCACTGTCAAAAAAAAGTACTTACGTCTTCCCCTCTCTCCTAAATTTTATCTATGCTTCCTGTGTTCCGTTCCGTGACAATCGAGTACATTGACCGAGACGGCCGGACGGACTAACGATCGGATGTAAATTGTACTACAGATAGCTAACGGGCCCCCCAGTAGTGACTTGACGAGAGTTTGATGCGTAAAACGGCTTTTTTCGCCGAATTCTGTGAGAAAAAACAGTTGTTTGTTTTTGATGTCCTTGACTTGTGAAGAATGTTGCGTTGAAGAAACTTGTGTGATCAAAGAATTATTACGGAAGTTTTTGTTTGTTTTTATTCTCTGCTATTTATTTTATATTTTAGTTTAGTTTTAGAACTTTTAAATGTTTATTATGCTTGTCATCTACAACCGTGAATGTTACGCAGTTATTATGAGAAACATGGCCTCTTCTGTTAAATACTTACACTAAAGGTCAACGACCGTTAGGCAGTAGACCATGTAATATGTAATTTACTCCGCGATTAGATTTTTTTTTATTCTGTTCAGCAGATAGCTCTTTATATCAGGGGATTGTGGCTAAGTAATAACGGCGTCACGGCTTGATCAATCAGGTTAAGCTACGCTTGCCGCGGTTGTTCCGTCGATGGGTGACCTTAACATACCAAGACCTCTCCGTACCGCGGAAAGTACGTTAAGGAGCTGGTCCCGGCTGTCATTCATGGATCTTTGACAGTCGTTACGGGTCGTCAGAAGCCCGAAAGTCTGAGAACCAGTCTTACTAAGGCGTATCGTATTACCCAGTTGCTGGTTTGTGGAGGTCAGATAGGCAGTCGCTGCATGTAAAATACTCGTATTCAGCTGCATCCGGTATCCCGGTTAGACGGGAAGCCGACCCCAATATGGTTCGGAAAAGTCTATGCAGATGATGAGAAGTGAGGTAGCTCAAAATGTCAATTGACACTCGGTTGTCAGTATTGGAACTTGAGCAGGTCATTTTTTTTTTATGAAACATTTTGTATTGCCTAAATCACTTAAGGTGAATCTTGTCGACATATTTTCCATACAAACTTCGGGAGTGTATTACTCCACTGTTCGACAATGCACATCAAAAATTTAAAAAATTATGGTTTTGTCTCATTATTAATATTGTCTGTACGGAAACAGAATTCTAAAATAAAAAGCCATTAAAAAGTTAGGAGCCAACAAAGATTCGTTTTTCTTGCTAATTTAACCTAACTTTGGGCGTGTTTAGGTAATAAAAGAAGTGTAAAATCTCCAAAACCAAGTCGGTACCGGCAAAGCTTAAATATCGAAGAGCTCAATTAACTTTATGGGTCATTGATTTATGCAGGGGTTTTTTCATAAAACCCGATCTTCCGAAAGACTTATAGATCTAAATTTTTCACGCGCCTGTTGTACTATAAACTATAAATGATCCTGCATCTCACTCAATAACGTTGTGCGTGTAAACTAGCGCCTAACTGCTCATTACTGATACTACCTCTGTCGGACACGATGCCTGGTGAGACAGCGTGTATTTTAGCCAGACCCATCAGTGAGTTCGAGCCCGCGACTAGATTCCCCTTAAGTAATGTACTTGAGAACTTGCGATCTCTATCTCATAACCACTAGTGTTGTTTCCATACAAATGGAAACAGCGACAGGTTTCCCATGATCATAGACTATAGACGCCTCTATAGTCACCACAATTATTATTGTAGTGTTCTATAATCACTCTCTCATTCATTCACTTGGTGTAAACGGTCCATTATTAAGTTCAGGAACTGAATGAGGTAGAATTGCTAGGTTCCACGTTTTGTTTTGCAATGTAATAGTAAATCGTTGTAGAAATACACCTACATAAATTGCAGAATGGGCCTTATCAGAAGGCTTAAAGTCACCCAAAGGGCAATGGAGAGGGCTATGCTCGGTGTTTCCCTAAGTGATCGAATCAGGAATGAAGAGATCCGCAGAAGAGCCAAGGCAACCGACATAGCCCGAAGAATTGCCAAATTTAAGTGGCAGTGGGCAGGGCACATTGCTCGCAGAACAGATGGCCGATGGGGCCGAAGGTTCTGGAGTGGCGACCGCGTACTGGAAGACGTAGAGTGGGAAGGCCTCCCATAAGGTGGACCGATGACCTTGTGAAGGCCGCGAGAATCTGCTGGATGTGGGAAGCACAAGACTGGTCGAAGTGGAGGAGCTTGGGGGAGGCCTATGTCCAGCGGTGGACGTCTTTCGGCTGAAATTATGATAAAATTGCAATAGGTAATATCCGAAGATTCTTGATATGAAACATCGACTTTATGATGGATCGTTCTCTTTCAACCTTTACTTTCCCACCGCTAGGAAAAGGTCTCCCCAACAGCTTTCTACTCTTCCCTGTGTGTTGCCTTATCCGGCCAGTCCTCCATAAACGCCTCTCACCCATCACTCCGGTGTTTCCTGGCCTACTTCGGCGACGACGCCAGTCTCCAGACATCCACTTTGCGACGACTCCAGCTCTTCTGTCCCGATAACACCGAACCTAGCAGAGCGTATCTTCCAAAAATCGGATCGGGGAAAACACTAGTAAGTATGGTGTCCCATTTAACCAGTACTGCAGTCAGTACTAAAAGCAACTAAAAAAAGTATTGCATAAATGAATCAAAGCGGATAAAACTCAGCAAGTCATTCCCTTTGATTTTAAAGCACCTTTTACGGTTTATGAGGCAGGAAATTAATATTATTGTAACCGAGGATAAATCTTTGAATTAACCTAGTAACATATTAATAAAACCATATTTATTGGACGAGATATAATATGACCTCAAAATCAATGTGATTTTCCCCTTACGAATTGGTCGAAGAGATCAAGGTCGTCCCGAGGTCAACCAAGAGAAGGTCCTGACACTTTTCCAGAATGTCATTAAAAGAGGCAAAGGTTGCGACATAATCGGGAGTATAGAAAATAGATGGCAGGCACACATACATACCCCCAATCATCGCCACTTTTACCGTTTGTGATTCTCGCCTCCAGTGGATTCCTGCAGCCTTCACCAGGTCATCGGTCCACCTAGTGGGAAGTCTTCCAACGCTACGTCTTCCGGTACACGCTCACCAGTCCAGAACCTTACGGCCTCCTCGGCCACTTGTTCTGCGAGCATTGTGCCCTGCCCACTACCACTAAAGTTTTGCAATTATTTTGGCTATATCAGTTACCTTGGATCACTGTATTTCTGATTCGATCACGTAGGGAAATTCCAAGCATAGCCCTCTCCATTGCCCTTTGGGTGACTCGTCATCAAGGCGATTAAGAATGCCTTGTTTATATAGGCCACATCTAAAGATGCAATCTGCGGTTACCTATGTGAAACAACAGCCTCAACTATGCCTGTTGAAAAAATGAAGTCCTTAAGTAAAAGCCACGAGTATGTTAATGTCTAAATGCTCTGATGACCTTAGAAAGACAGCTGGGACAGATTGAATACAAGAGGAACCAGAAGCTGTAGAACTAGAGAGAAGTCGGTCTTCAGCTGATTGAATAGATAGGATGTGCTAAAGTTAAAGAAAATTAACCCATTAGCATGTTTATTTTGTCGTTCTCTACTGAGTTCAGCGATCTGGACGTTTACCGGCTGATAGTATTTCTCCTCTAAACACGCAATACGTCTAACGCCTTATCTAAAGCCATGATTCTTCACAACCGATTTGTTTTCGCTGCCTGACTACCAGGCATGCGGCAACGGCGCTAACCGCTTCGATACAGTGATACTTCCTTGTTTCATCCAAGTCGAACGCACAACGTAATGTCGTATATGTGTTTCAAATAGGTTCCATATGAAAGCATTTTGATTAAAATCCAATTTTAGTTTTCCGAGCGGATAAGTAGAAGTATTAAAATTGTCAAGATTTTAATCTTGCATTGTTCCGCTGCAGCATAAAAGCGGTTCAATCTTTCCAGATTTTCATTTCTCATTCTTCCTTAGTTTTTATAGAGCTGGAACTTTTCGTATATCTATATTTAGAAGGGTGGAAAGTGTCGTCAAGACACTTAAGCATAATCAGCCTATAATGTTCCCACTGCTGGGACACAATCTTTGGGAGGGAGTGAGCTATAATCTACATACTACGCTACACGGCCCAGTGTGACTGTGAGTTGGCAGAAGTCCCATTTTTTTTTCTTGGACATACCGGTTTCGTCACGATGTTTTCTGTCACCGTTTTGAGAGTGGTGATGAAATTGTTTACCCAAGGTAAAGCGCCTGAATGAGGTCGAACCCACTACCTACAACTTGTCATGCTGGGGCCAAACTGCGTTCAACGTCAATGCCCATCATCGCGATAAACAACGCGGTAAAGATTCCGATAGTTAAAGCGATAAATTCAGTGGCCACAATTGAACGGTCAACGTCAAATGGCAATGTGAATGCTGTTGTAAAATTATCGCAATAAGTTGTGGCTACACCTACGGTTAAAGTCAATCATCGCGATAATCAACGGCGCTTCTCATTGGTGTGGCCCCCGGCCGGCCATAAGAGAGTGTCAAGTGACAAGTGTGACAAGTGTCTTGTCTGGTAGCAAGAATCCAATCTTGGTACTGATCACTGATCAATATCATAGATAAGTTTCAATTGTATTGGTCTGTTTGATACTAGCATATTTACATTTTCCCTTTAAAATTAAATACATTGTCATTGGTTAATTTGGTTCATTAAGTAATAATAATTATCTACATACAAAACTCATTCTAACGTCTCACAAGGCGTCCTTAGACGATTAATTACATATTCCCTTATCTAGCTGATTAATTCTCGGGTCCTAAGTTTTCGCTCAATGGCGCTAAGGCATGCGGCAGTCTGATACTTCCTGTTGAGTCTGACTGAGTAGGTACTTGGCTGTCGAGAGAGTCGACCCGTGAGAGGAATGTCGGAAGAATTGTTTCTTAGACTCTTGCAGTGATTGTGTTCATGATTGTAGCCGATGTTGCTGGTTGACGAATTTTTCTAATGCATTCGTATAACTATACGACTTCGTTCATGATATCTTGGCTGCAGTGAATTGCATAACACTCTCACAGTAGGAATGGCTTTCATTTAGATAGTTCAACAACATTCATTACGTTGTTGAATGAATAGACAAATTTTTCAAACATAATTACGGAGCATTGGATTAGCAATATCATTCAAAATCATTCTAATTGTGATGGATAGTGTGTTGACGCTATTAGGGAGCTGTGTAATGAATTGTTTTTAGTACAAAGCCTCAGTGCAGTCTCCATATGGTACATTTTCAATTGAAACACAAACCAATGAAGAGATAAAAGTGTACACTACTGAACTGTTTGTTTTTACTCTCAAGTTATTTGTGTGCGTTCTCGTCCGTTTACGTTGTTATTCTCATCATCCCATAGCGTATGGTGCGTAAGGGCTGGCAGGCAGACTGAAAATATAATTTTTAAATCGTTATTTTATTGTGAGCCTGGCAAATCTAAAATGGCTGCCGCTCACGATCGATGAAGAAGAAATGTAATGTGAAAGATGGTGAAGCTAAATTTGAAAAAGCTATAGAAAGTTCATAAGGTAAGGCTGAAGGTTTTTCTTTAAGACTATGATGTTATGAGAGGACCATGGCTAGCAATGAACTGGGATGAACTGTTGTTGGTGAATTAATATTTTACAGTTATTGTTGATAAGAACTTCAAAACGAAGTTTTGAACCTTGCTCCTATGCTTGAATAATATGAATAAAAGACAAAGAAAATGGAAGTACCTTTTAAACACAAAATATAGTAGTCAATGAGCATGGACAAATATTCTAGTTTTTACAGAGATACATCTCTTTAGCTACATTTATTCCTATCGCTGTTTTAATACTAATTGCATGCTAGCATGCTCGTGATGCTAAGCGTGAAATTATGATAATTGGCTAATTAAATTCGTTGTTTTAGTGACGCACACTTGTTTCGTATGACTCAGCTTTTGTGGATCAACATACTGGCTCGTAACTCGATTAATAGGGCTACCAATGTACTAGCATATACTTTCTAGATAGAAAAATGGATGGTGCTATAATAAGAAGCTATATACAGGATAAGTTTTTAACCAGTGCGCAAACTGTAACCATGAATACAGCATATCATTCAAAACTCCCCCGCACAGAAATTTTTCGACGGTTATACAAAAAAAATCAGCTGTTTGTGTGCAATACCTACGTGATCAAAATGTATGGAACAGCTGATTCTTTTTGTATAACCGACAAAAACTTTCTGCGCTGGGGGGTCTAGAATGATATACTGAATTCATTGTTACAGTTAAGCGCACTGGTTAAAAACTGCTCCTGTTTATATGTGTTTGCTTGAGTTGTAAAGATTAATAGCTACAGAAGATCGTGGAGAAGACCTGGATGAGACACTCACAGACCAGGGAAGCATGGCACGAAAGAGAGGAGGACTTTACTCAATACTTCAATAGTGGGTGGAACAAGGCTGATTAATTTGAAAGACGGTACCATTTGAGCGATCAACATGATGGTGAGACTTGGATGAGATTTCTGTTTCTCTTATAACATTTAGATTAGTTACTATCATTACTTACTGTTCTTCAAGATTACTATACTAAACCTTGCTATCCTACTAATGAGTCTGTATGTTTAGAAGTTTAGATGTTTGTGACTCACTTACGCAAACACGGCCGGACGGATTTGGATGAAATTTTGCATAAAGATAGTTTATAACCCGAATTAACACAAATTTCATTCCGGTAGTACGTTTCCGTGGTATAGTTTCCGACCTCTATGCGGGCGCTGCACTTAATTTTCTCATTTACGAACAACTATTGCAATAAAAAGTCCATGTACGTTTTCATTCCGCAAAATTTCATCTCGCGAAAACATTTCTCCCTACATAAATATAGACAGCCCTACATAATAAACGAATAGAGAAACAGATGAAAAAGCATTACCGTGGCTCTGATTGCGTAACGAGGTGGTTGAACTCTGGCGTGCGTGCGAATCAAATTGTGTGTGATTGTACCGACTGTGTTGAAGGCTCTGTCATGTGGTTGGCTTATGTTGTTAGGTCCATTATTGTTCTTAGCGTTTCGATGGCAAAATTCAGCTGCGCTCACTGACGCAGTCATAAGATATTCTTTTTTTTTTGGTTGGGAAATCATCAAATAACTTCTCCCGCACTAGGTGGAGCAGGAGGGCGTGTCAGACTTTTACTGACTAAAACCCACCCGTGTTCCCTCAGTTGCCTGTGTGCCAGGGGCCGCGGTATCTCTTTCGAACAACCCGCATCCCTGGGTCATAAGATCATCAAATGCACAGGTGACAGCATACGGCGCAGGATAAAGAGGGGCCATTGTGCGTCGGGAGGTGCCGCATACGCACTTGAGATCTGAGCCATCCATGAACTATATGTGGACATACCTAGTCTTTGCTCCGACTGACTTGACTTGACTTGATTAGGTGAAATGTGGCACCTCTGGTCACCCTTTGGGGAAATCAGGTGTGATGTTGTGTTTATGTAAACCTTCCTTCTAATACTTAATACATATAATATGGTACTTCAATGGAAGGCCTTGCAAAGTACTCTGGAATTTGATCAGGCTTGTACCGGCAATGTTGAACGCTCTGCCACATGTCTGAGGAGCGTGTGGTTCATTTAAAAAATACTTAATGACAGAGAGCTACCTAAAGTGCCAACTCACAACTTTTGTGTTAGCAATTCAGCAGGTTCGGCCTCTTTGGTCTGAATAAGTTTGTTCTTTGATGCCATTCGTTTGCTCATGTTTGGCACAAGTTGACAATTATCGAATTTTTTAATTGGTTTTGTGTGCGTGTAATCTTTTCGACTTTGCTTTGTATTTGGAAGCCAACGAACTCAATTCAGGAGGTTACAGGGATAAGGAAGAAAAAATAAAATAAAATTTATTTGACCTTTGGTTACGGGCGTTACGGCATACAACACAGAAAAGACATAGTTATAATTATAAAAGTATTGTGTGCCGCACGGATGCGACAAATAGGCCCAAACCAGCATAAATGCCAAACAACTAGTGCCTGTCGCTGGTTTCCAACTGGACCTCTGTATCGGTATTTTACTTCCCTACTCAATTTAGAAACCCTCATTTTCTCAAGCATTCAGGAGGTGTGTACTTACAGGAAATGTGAATGTTTTGGTTCTCCACTTGAGATGTCACCGTGTCGTCTTGCAACCGAGCAAACCAATTTCCTATTTGCGTAACACTTTACACAAAGAAGCCTACAGCCCGAGTATCCAACTCCTTAATGTTATGAAAACCTGCTTCAATCATAGTTTCAAGTTCAAGTATATTGTCTTATGCTGACTCATTTTGCACCTGTTCTGATAGTCGTGCATGGTTAATACATTCTCCAGTTTTTATATTAATTGAGACAATGACGTCTCGTGTAAATTGTGTAAATTAAAATTAAAACTGTATGGTTCGTCATCCAAAACATGAAACATCACGCCTTCTTTCCTCGTAAGTTTGGACTGAGGTGTATCTTTAGTTCACTCACCTTTCACCAAGTCCCAAGTCATGTGGCGAGCCTATTGCCAGTAACCGGGTAGACTAATCCAGAATCCCCGCTGCTACTCAGAAATTCCAGGTATAAAGACATAATACCACTTTAACCGACCTGGGAATGGAGACCAGGACCTCGTAATCACAAGCTGCTGATTGCTTAAAAAGTATTTTTAAAGAATGATTGCGGTTAAAACTGCTAACTTTTATTTCACGTTTGTTGTCAGAGGCCGGAGCTATGCTTACTTTGATTGTTTTCTGCGGCTTTGGCCGTTTGAAGACATTTGAGTGTTCTAATGGCCAATCTAGCACCCGCATTTCTACTGCAGCTAATTTTTTTCCGACCGTCGCTGTTGATCAAGATGAAGTCAAAGTAGATATCAATTTGTAAAATAAACATTATCTTGTGGTCTTGCTAACTACTTTATTACCTAGTACGTAGCCTCATTCAAAACAATAAAGTGACCTACCTACTTACACAACACCCTACACTCACTTACCGGTAACTATGATATAACTGCAGTAATTAATACACGGCGGGCTGCGGCGCATTCCAAGGCATTGTTGCGGGCGGCGGCGCACGCGCCGTTTCATGCCGCAGTACCGCGATCAATGTCGCTTTGTGTCCTGTGTACATGTTCAAAGACAAGAAAAAAGTTGTTATATGTACTCGGAGAATTGAGTGGCCGAAACTTGTTCGAAATTTAAAATATTTGAAGAAAAAATATAAACAAGAGATGTTTTTGGTGTTCGAATTGTGAATGTTGATGAAGCTCTGTTATTTGTAGTGGATACCATAGTATGGAGTTCGAATCAAAAGACGATTTTTAACTTCAGTGTGAGTTAATATTGTGATTTGTTTACAGTAGGCCAGTGAAAACTGTGGACGATAGATTTCTGCAAAGATCAGCAAAGATGGCTGAATATTGGAATGAGTATTATTAAGAATGGATTATACTCGTAATAGTAAAAGCGTTCAACGGTTTTATTGGTTTTCAAAGTGGGTTAGTATGAATTATACATTAGGTGCTAAAGACAATATTCACGTTATTGTTACAAATATTATTGGAAACTGGTCTATAAAGACCAATATAACGGTGTTAAAAAATAATAAAGTCTATAGGACCACACCTCTAGAAAACATTTCGCTTCTCGTTTACATTCTTGATTTTCAAGTCACAGAAATATGAATTGTTTTAATAAAGCTATGACTCATCCTTTTAAGGCTGTATAAATACATGTTTAAGTACGATATTGGATATGAAAAGTATAAGAATAGGTGTATATTTGTGAAGTTTACATGGGATAGTTAATCTTAAACCAAATAGACGAGCGATATCTATCGTTTAAGTACTTAGTAATCTATGGTACGATGTTCTCATAATTGACATAATCTATAAGTACCACTCCCAAGTAATCTAGGTGTAGTCTGAGAGTCTGGAAGGTTCGTTGATAAGAATCATTGCCTGTCTTCTATCCGCTCCTATGTTTAAGATACTCCTTGGTTTTACCACAAAACTATCAAAGAATACCATTAAACAGAATTTCCAGATTTAGTGCACATGAAGAAGCAATTGAAAAGAGTATTCTGGGCTTTTTTGCATCATCACCACCATCCCTTACATTTTTCTTCTTACTGCAGAACATGCCTCTTGTTTATAATGACAGTCTTCCCTGTTTTGTGTAAGTCTTGGCGATCTACTCCAGCATGTCGATTCTGTAAAAATGTCATCGTGAAAACATGCGTAAAGTGAGCTGTCAGTGTCATCCCACTGATGCTGGGTGCGGGTTGTTCGAAAGAGATACCGCGGCCCCTGGCACACAGGCAACTGAGGGAACACAGGTGGGTTTTAGTCAGTAAAAGTCTGAAACGCCCTCCCGCTCCACCCAGAGCGGGAGAAGTTATTTGATGACGTCCCACCCAAAAAAAAAACGCACTGATGCTAGGGATTGACCAAGTATTACATTTACAATCATAATCGAGAGTTAGGCCTTCTAATAGACTCATTTCGCAATCGATCTATTTCTATTAAAGCTCTTTGAGCGTGGCCAGCGAGAGTGGTCTCGCTCTCTATTCTATGGGGGATCCTGTGGTGATTTCCTTTACGACATTATCAAAATTCAATTCTGCCACATCTAACCTAACCTTTAAAATCCTAGCTAGTATGAATGTCGAAACAGTTCTGTTCTCCCGCATATATCCAAGTGAGCGTGAATTCGCAATTTTAGAAGCAAACGTTTTTTTTCTCCTCCACGCATTATATTCATTCTAGTGTCATACTTTCTTGCACAATGATCGCTCATTACTGCTCTCAATAAAAAATCATTCTATCTAATTGAATGAGCAGTTAAATGTTGAATGATTCATCTCCTATACATATAAAGACATTCGATTTCAATTAAAACGAAGCATTTTTTCTTTGATACTAGATTTTTTTATGAACCCGTGCCGGGATCTCGTATAATATCATTATATATTTTTTGCTGAGTTGGATGGCTACGTTAATGCCTCAGTCATCCTATCATGAAAGTGTAATGTGCTGTTTGTTTTCTATTTATTGATCATTAAACTAAATATTTTGATTGAGATTTAAAGCTTTCTCTTGATCGGCAACATTCTTGATATCAACAGAAGACAGATACGTTGAGTTCATCGTTATGTTCGTATTTCCAATCAAACAATTTGATCTAACCTAGGGTTAATTGGAGAGTGGATTTGAAGCAGTCTAAACTACCCAACTACCCTCTGCCTTTTGGCCTCATGCAGGACTTTCTGTTTAAAAAAAAATGTTCTCTATAATTTTTGTACGATTGTGTGTTTAGTTTAGTGTGTGATCTTCCTGTGCGAATCACAATAAATACTTTTTCCTTCTTTCTTTCCAAAGTAAGTCAGCCCATCATTTATGGCCATCATCATCATCTTTTAGGCACTCCCCCAAGCAGCGCCACTGCGACCGGTTCTACGCTTCTCTCATCCAGTGTATTGGTGCGGCTTTCACCAGGTCATCATTGCTCCACAATGTGGGAGGCCTTTCACCGCAACGTCTTCCAGTACGCGGTCGCCACTCCAGAACCTTTCGGCCCCATTGGCCGTCCGTTCTGCGAGCAATGTGCCCTGCCCACTGCCACTTAAGTTTGGCAATTCTTTGGGCTATGTCGGTTAGTTTGGTTCTCCTACGAATCTCTTCATTTCTGATTCGATTGCGTAGGGAAACTCCAAACATAGCCCTCTCCATTGCCCTTTGGATGACTTGCAGCTTGTAGCCTTCCAATATGACCCATTGTGAGCGCCCACGTTTCTGTGCCATAGGTCATCACTGGCAACACGCATTGGTCAAAGACTTTCGTCTTGAGACGCAATTATTTATGTTGCGGTTCTGGAAACTTTATGTCCTGCGTGCAGCGTGAACTAATACCTGCTTATAGGATCTTCTATATGCTATTGGACAATGCCAAATTCGTTATTAGTTCCAACCTAGGCTAAAGTAATTGAGTTCACCATCAACTGGGTTCATCATTCACAAGGGGTGAAAACTTTAATTCTCGATTGATTTTCCGCAAGCAGACATTTAAGTAGTTTTGTATTCCTTTTAACGTTAAGCCAATGTAGTGTTACGAACTTACGAGCCATGAAAGCTAGAACGTAAGCCCACACTTTTATATAGTACCAACCTACGTGAAATCGTAAAAGCATTTTTTTTTTTAAACGTTGCCCGATTGGCACCATTTTTTTATTATGTACTAGATTTTGCTCGCCGGCGGCGCTTCGTCCGCGTGGAGGACGGAAAATATCCCACGGGAACGTATTACCGGGATAAAAAGTATCCTCAATGTTAATCCTGGTTATAAACTATCTGTATGCAAAGGAGATGGAAAACGGTGGGCCCAAATGTAATAAGTTGAGATATGATCTAAAAAATTAGACATATTTTTTTATCTAAGAATATGAAAAATCACTTCAATTCTCAATCTGGAAGCGGAGAAATATGAGAAAGATAGTTTTCGTGAGATTATCGATTCAATAATCGATTACACAGTTACGAAAATAAAACTTTTGCACTAAACAATTAACTCAAAGTAATTAAATGCACTATATATACTTACGAGGTCATATTAATAAATCAAATATCAATTAATTACTGAAAAACCAATATTAATGATTATCGATTCCATATCGATTCAAATCTCTCTTATATTTTAGTCTATGTCACTGACATGACAGCTGACTGACATTGACACTAGACAGTTGCCGACTGTTCTTGTTTGCTCACTCGTTTAGTGTTTTCCGATGCGTTTTGAGTGCTTTCCCGATTATTCGCCATTTTTCACGACCACTGCTTTGTATTTTACGGATTCTGACCCTGCCTGCCTTGTACGACCCTTGCTTTCACCTTGGACGAAGATCGCTCACACGTTTGACTTGGAATTGTTATTTAGGATTTTACCGCGGGCTTGTGGATTGGATATTTCAAACATTTTCTAGTAAATATAATAACTATTAGTGCAAAAGAACACATTTTGCACTTCAGGAATCAGCTGTTAGTTATAGACTGTAACATAACCTCACTTTTACTTAATCTCTTTATCTCTTATATCTCTGTTCTCAGATTGACAAAATCCGCAGAATTTTCAGTGAAAGGTTGATAATATATAAGCTATTAATTGACACCACTTTCATCTTCTTACACCTAGGCCCAAGATTGTATGTAATCGTTTCAGTCTCCTTTTCAGCCAAATCCGTTCAGCCGTTTTAGCGCCTATATGGAACATACAAACGGACAAAAAAATATCGGCACTATTTTATATCGATGTCCAACATCAGTATACGTATTTATGCCGATGGTGACGCGAGTTAGGTACCGCTATTCCGCTGTCGCGTCGGTAACGCGTGCGGATTATACTAAAATGCTTGACTACACAATGTGTACACAATATGCTAGTGATATTAGTGATGTTTTTTTTTAAATATATTTATATTTCTATTTTGTTTTCTTTTTTTCTCTCATATCGTAACAAATCGAATTGTAAACTTTTAAACGAGTTTATATTGACATACTTTATTAACACAATACCGAAATTTAAAGATGCAATAATAATAAAACACGCTTTGTCTAACATAACAATGTTATAATAATCAATCGAATGAATGTATAATAATAATAATTTTATTTAATATCTATTTCAAATTGAATATAATTATTTCTCTATTAATAAGGGTGTATCTGTAAAAACTTGCTTGAAATAAATGTTTTTTTTTTTGTAATAATTATTTACGATACAGGGTAAGTCCAAGAAGTTGATACTACCACGGAGTTTCCATCAATTTTTTTTTCTAATGGAATTATGGAACGTGTAGGTATGCGGGGCGCGCCATTTTTATAGCTTATCAAAACTATTACTTTGGTCTTTTATTAAGTAGGTCCAATCCCAATGTATGAGAAAAGATAAAGTAGTGCACAGTGCAGGTATTAATATATCGTAATAGGCATAAGTGCATATAATACCCCTCATTATGCAACAGTTTCATAAACTACTATTATATGGTGAGTAAAAGCGGTTTTTTCTTTATACAAGTTGTTTTAAATGAAAATAAGTACCATTTTCTATTAAAATAGCACTGAGTGGCATAACGTCTAATAGCAAGAACGACTAACAATCCAGATTTACGTAGTATGTCCTCTAAGGGATTCAATCGAGATAGACCAAAGGGCCAAAAATATTGAAGCACCACACATCAACATTTTTGGTCCTTTTGTACTTACATTTCTAATAGTTCTATCACGTATCCTGTTAAAGTCATCAGTATATTCTTTCTCCTTTCCCTTTGTGGTCTTTTGGTGTAGACCCTCATTAACCACGTCAATTACTATGATTTACGGCTGAGCTAAACTCCTTTTATGTCGGCTAATACCATTAGGGGTGGCCATTAAGTGCTGACGCATTTCTACCGTCTGTCTAATTGAATTGTCGTATTACCGGCTTGCACGTTTACGATTTTTTTATGTTTCTATTTCTAGTGTTATTGTTTCTTTATTGGTGTTCTGTGGTAATGGGATTGATTTGGCGAGAGCTTATTGACGGAATTTGATTGAATTGAAGTCTGAAGTGTCAATTTGAAATATTTCTTACGATAGTATGTTATGATTATGACTGACGCCATATCGTTAGTATCTTTCAGAAGCCTTCTTCAATGCCATATCTATGTATAGCTCGTAATATTAATATTATCTTCTTTTTTAGTTTTGAGAGCAGTGGTGGACCATTGTTAACGACTGCGAGTTGCAGGTCCGATTTATTTCATCACCACTGCTATCAAAACGTTGAAGGAAAACATCGTGAGGAAACCAGCATGTCCTAAAACCAAAAGTTTATTTATTTATTTATTCATTTACACATACAATTATTTTACAGGCAGAACCCAAGGTAATAAAAGTAGTCTTATACAATTCGACACCCAGAGACGCCACTCAAGAACTGATCACACACCTACACGGGTCCATGACTGACCAGTCCCAAGTAACGACTCCGTGTGCCGGGCCCAAGTTACATAGAGGACAACACACTAACTGTCACTGATATGCTACATCTAACTAGAACCAAATACACTTTGGAATGACAACTACCTATGTAGCTTCATATTTCTGTCTGACCGACTCCTTACAATTCAAAAGTGCGTGTAAATGGTTTAATTGAAATGAATGCATTGGGTTTGAATGGTGCATCTGCTTCAGTATTATATCGACATTGCGAGTTAGTCAGTGTTCGAGAATTTTAACTGTAACCTAAATTCTTACACGTAGTATTAGTCTTCCATTCACGTAACTGTAAGTTGTTTGGTTTGACTCACCTTGTAGGTACTGGTATTTGAAATCAATGCTTTTTCTTGGTGATTATTTTTATTTGGATTTCGTCGTCTTGCACTTGTCTTGGGTACCTACGTAGATAAATAACATAAAACAACATCACGCCTATAATCCCCGAACGGTTAGGCAGAGGCGTACTTAGGATAGTACACCCACATTTCGCCAGTTATTTTTAAGTTCCATGTAATAGGGGCGACCCAATTGCCATCCGGGTACAAATCCAGACTGCTACTGAGAAATTCCAGAAAGAAAAACCAATAACACTTTGCCCAGCCCGGGAATCGAACCCAGTACCACACACTCAGCGCTTGCGAGCACTAGACAACCGGCCACGTGATATTATAGCTAACTAAAATCTGGCTGTCACAGTATTCCGGTCTAGTGGACAATTGATTTTATTAAAGTGTTGACGCTTATCAATCAAAATCAGACCCTTTCGTCCTTCGACCCGCTGTCATTCAGTTAAAAACGATACTGATCATTCATTGCCCAATGACCATCTCTGGGACGCCTTTTGTCCGAGATAGTTTTTTTTACACTAGCTGAACCGACAGACGTTGTCCTGTGCAAATACCAATAGTTCTTACAAAATACCCGTAGAAAATGCAATTTCCCGATTTTTCGGCTGTTCCTTTCGGCTTTTCCTATATTTTTTTTAAACCAACCCTGTAATAGAGCGAATACAATACAACGCCATTTTTAAGTTTTAGCGAGACTCATCATCATTTCAGCCGAAAGACGTGCACTGCTGAACATAAGCCTCCCCCAAAAGGGGTTTTTGCCATAATCGCCACGCTTGGCAGGCGGGTTGGCGATCGCAGTATGGTGGTAAAATGCACAGAGAACGCTGCTGCCCATTCTCTAGCACGTCCCTTAGTCGCCTTCTACGACACCCACGGGAAGAAATGGGATGGTGCTATTCTTTTACGTCCGGCACCACACGGAACGTTAGCAGAGACTAACGAACGACAATTGTTTTTTTATATACACATACAGATTTACTTTAAAACTTCAGAATGTATAGCCAATTCAGCCATTGAATCTAACTAAAACGGGTCTTTGCCTAGTTGTCTATTGACCGTAAAATAATGCAGTTTTGAGTACCAGGAAACCCTTTGAAAAATCATTGCTAAACCTTACCTAATCAAAGCACGATTAGCCGATTAGGTAAGGTTTAGCAATCCTTTTTTTAACCAACTTCAAAAAGGAGGAGGTTATCAATTCGACATGTTTTTTTAAAATGTATATTCGGCCATAAAATGACGGATTATATGTATAGACGGATTTGCAAAATTCTTTTTTTGTTCGAAAGGGGTTTATTCCGAAATGGTCTCACTTAAATTTCATATAGATCTGATGATGAGTTTCGGAGACAGACAACGGAATTCTTCAAAAAATTACAGCAAATCAACCGCGATTGGCTACTATCGCATAAATATGCATTGTTTTGACCCCAAGGATGATGAAATTTCGAATTTGTGTGGGGTAGGTATTATAACTAAAAAGTGAAAAATAAAAACTTTTCCCAAAAAAAAAAAAATTACCGACTTCCGGAAAAACACTACAAAGTGAAAAATAAGCTTAACTTTTTTTTGGAATAAGTTTTTTTGAATGACTGAAATGACTGTTTGTACAGTTCAAATTCAGTATAGGAAGACCAGAAGGCTTCGCATATGTGGGGTATTGCGTAACTCACTAACAACAGCAACATAAATTGCGTCATTTATGTTGTTGAACAGACATATTTTTCGAATATATTAAGCAATGGATTACCAATATCCTTCAAAATGATTCAGATTCCGATTGATACTATGTTAAACAATTAAGGTGCTTGCTAAAAACCAACTCTAAAGACAGCTATAGTCTTAATTTATAAATAGCTGGTCAATTGGTCTTGTATAAAAAAACTGACGACGCATAATCGGCCTGCTTGGTCCTTAGTAGCGCACGCGCTGTAATCAGATACTGTCCGAATCGAGTATTAGTTCGTTGACCGGAACGTACTAGCTTTTATTAGGTTTCTATTGAACTACTATCTTAATGCCCGGATTGCTTCTGTTTGTCTAGCGATTGTTGTCAAGATATTCACTGGTCCTTACTGCCCACGACCACGTGCGCGTAATTTTTTTGATTTAAAATAAAAATATCATAAGCAGCTTATGCGGCTTGTTCCCACTGCTGGGACACAAGCCTCCTTTCTTTGAGAGGGAGTGGGCCGTAATCCACCACGCGGGACCACTGCGGGTTGGTGGATGTCACATGTCTTCGAACTTTTGGCTTCTATGACATTCCGGTTTCCTTACGATGTTTTCCTTCACCGTTTTGAGAGCAGTAAAATTGATTTACACAAAGTAAAAGCCTGCCTGGGTTCGAACACACGACCTACAACTCGCAAGTCGGGCCATTACCACTGAGCCATCACTGCTCAAATAAAAATAAAAATATTGACACTCGGCCCTACTAGCTTCCCATTAGTGACAAAATTTTCGGAATCCTATCAGTTGTGCCAAAGATTGCTCCCTGCATACAAACTCACATATTTTACCTCTTTTTAATTATTATAAGTATAGATTGTATAAAAAATACTGTCATTGATAACTTAAAGCCAAAGTTTTTGGTCTTTGGAGACCTTTAAGTTTGTTTCGGCATTCTCAGAGTAAAACGTACGAGTAAAACGCCAACCTCATCTAGTTTAAAAATATGAATGACGTGTAAAAGTGTTTGTACAAACCTATCTACTTACTGAAATAAAATCATTTATTATTTATCACCCACTCTCAGAAGTAACGGACCCACCATTTGGCATCAACAGAACGCTTTCCATTTTTGAATCAAAATTATAAAAAATATTATATTTTATTTCACATAAACCTATATTGGGCACTTATGAAACGTCAGCAGCTAGGTGCATTTTGCAATCTTATTTTAACTGAAAACTGTCACGGTTCCACAGCTGACCAAACTCTTCAATCATTTTGATCCCCCATCAAAACACTTGGTAACCCATCAACCATTCCTACATTTCTTCAAGTACTTACACCAATTGATTCAAAGATAAAAGTGTACGCATCACAATCAGGCTCGGCCCGTGACGCGGCGTCTCCTAGTCTGGCACTCTGGCACTTCGGCACTCAGGACAAACCGGGTCAACGCCCACTGACCGTAATATGATGCTTGTTATACCTCGCACGGAGGATATGTCATGAGTCCTCTCTTGGTTTATAGGAATGCTTGGAATTCTTGATTTGGATCCAGTGGTTTTGTTGGGAATTTTTATTTAATATAAGTCTGAAATGAGTATTTGACCGACTTGAAATAGGAGGAGGTTCTCAATTCGTCTGCATTTTTGCATGTATGTATGTTCCGCAATATCGATCAATTGTGGATCGATTCCGAAACTTCATTTTTTGAATGCCTAGTGGGTACACCGACTGCCGAAATTAAAGTTATGTTTCACGTATTTTTTTTTTGGTTGGAAGTCAGTAATGTAATCTTTCTAGAATGTGCTTCTGAGATTAATGTAAGAGAGAGTATAAGTGCGAGCTTCTACTAACAATTATTTTATATTCTTGGAAGTAAGTGACTCTGGCTGATCACAGACAAATGAAACTCTATTTTGATAAATCTGCTCAATCTTCACTGTTTCATTTGAGAGAACTCGTAAACCAAGCATTGCTAAACGCGAAACAGTACCACCAAAACCATTTCATTTAGAGTAGGTAGCCAGGACTCGCATAACTTCACTGTTAAAAAGTTATCAGATCGAATGTAAAACAAAGCCCCTAATTCTACGAGGCCTAAACGTACTAAACATCTTGGTCAAAATGTATTGCTTGGTCTTTTCGCGGCCGTCGTACAGACTCCTATGGGCTTGTGATAAGAAATGAAATCATAGTTCTAAGATGATTTAAATATCGACTGAAAGACAGATAAATATGGACAGACTGTGAAGGTTAAGATTCTCCTAGACCTAGGTGCGGTTTTAGATAAAATTAATAGCAAGGACCTTGAAAGTGAATCTTCTAAAAACAAAACAATGACGTTATTTTTGTCAAAACATTTCCTATTTGAACACAATCTAAAGTATTTCTGAATAACCTTGCCAGCGTGCCCTATGACTCATATTGGCCCGTTATTATACCGGCTCTTGGCATTATCTATGTTTCTTATTTAATTTATTTATTTATACCTAAACTTGGTCCATTATAACGTTACTTTACGAGTTTGCAAAAACTCGTATCAAGGCTCTCGGAGATAGACGCGACGAGACTCCGGAACAACAATTTCTATTAAATTCTCATAGAAATCGTTCTCCCAGAGACGTGTCGCGCCTGTCTGCCGGAGCTTTGAAAAGACCAGTTGTCCAGATATTTTGTGTTTCGTGTTTGACTCAAGGAATGATTAAAATCTGATTTATTTTATTCGCTGACATTATGTGTGATGAGATTCTATTAGAAGGATTAGTGGATTATATTATTATTGATGTTGTGAGCAATCATAGAAATATGATCTTACTATAGATGCAGTCGTCATCTTCGCATTTCGCAATGTTCTTACTTGGTCCTTAGAGACAGATTTCAAGAATGAAAAAATATATAAATTTCAAATCGTTGAGCTCCTTATGTCAGGCTGCACTAAAAGACCATTTCAGACACTAATCTGTATGTTCTTCACATGATCTGACCTAGATGCCTGGACATTAAAAGAGACTGTAAAATCTGAGTTTGTTTCGGCGTTTCTCCTCACAGTAGTCAGATAAGAATCGCCGATCTCATCTAGTCTAAAAAAAAAAATTATTGACGTGTAAAAGTGTTTGTACAAACCTACTTACAGAAATAAAATCATTTATCAAAGAAAGTAATTGTACAACAAGAGTAGGTTAACTCACAACTAGGTACCTCCGCATTTCCGAAATCCTAAAACACAGAATTCATCATGACTTTTGATGTAACCTTCTCATTTTGAACAGTGGCATTATTTCGTTCAGATATTCAATGAATGAGGAATTCTTGTGTATGTGAATGAAAACTACAGTAATTATATATAAACAACAATGTAAGGACTGTTCGGAACGTGTACATTGATAGATAGAAGAAACATTTTGTCTTCATCCTTCTATTGTTAGAACAAACAGTTCGTTCAACAAAGACGCCGATGTTTAGCTCGGTTCTACGTAAATATTGTTCTTTTAGAATAGTCAAAACAAGAATAGGACATTCTTGGAATTCTACATACGTAAACTCACGCGTTCCTCCCATTCCCATAGAGGCTCCCATAGAGGTAGCAGTCATTACAGAACCTACGACCCTTACAATACACCGTTTTTTATATATTTTATTTTGATTGCTGAATGCCTGCTCTTAACCTCCATCACACCTGATGGAAAGCGATGGATGAGGTCTATGATGATGGAACGAGCATGTCCAGAAGATGCTTTTTCACTCTTGCTTTGAGGGCAGACGGGTTAACTCTAGAAGGGAACACAGAAGCTAGCAGAAACTCTGCCAGCGTCTGTGTTCCCTGCGTTTAAAGCTCAAGCAAAATCCATCCTTTGTTTAAAGGCTTACTATTCCATCAACGACTATTTAAATGGCAAGAATAGTTGGTCGCTGTGATTAACTCAAGACAATGTTTGTGTTCTTTCTCCAGAATTAGCGTAACTAGTGATAGGTTATATGGGTTCTTATAAATATTTTTTTTAATTTTTTTATGACTAAGTATTTTTTTTTTATTCTCGTAATGTTTATATTACTTTGTCTATGTAACATATAGAGAATCAAGTCTATCCGACTAAACAGACGGCTGTGCTGCTGGGGAGTTTGTTCCGTTACTTCTTCTTCCCAGCTAAAGCACTAGGAAGTGGTGACGGGTGGGCGTTTTTGGGGGACTGTCTTATATATTTTGACGTTCAAAAAGTGCTGATTCTCAGCCTAATTTGAATCAATGACTTTTGATTTTGATTTTGTGTGACGGGAAGCCTGCCCCAACGTACCTAGTTGGCAAAAGCTTTAGCAACTCGATTTTGTAAAAGAAATTCTAAGTATTTTAGTTAACTGAAGTCATGCTTAACTTATTAAACGCACTCTTTTTCGCATCTTTCAACAGCCAGGTTTCGCAATAGTGCCAAGTATATATATGCTAAGGACTCCACCGTATGAAATAACAATAAAGAAATTAGTTTATGCGTCATTGCAGTGCTGTCGAAAGCTGGACATTTGAACGATTGCCAATATTCTGTGTGTCGTCAAAGTATGAAGACAGCTGTGCTGCTGGGGAGTTTGTTCCGCTACTTCTTCTTCCCAGCTAAAGCACTAGGAAGTGGTGAAGGGCGGGCGTTTTTGGGGGAACTGTCTTATGTAATTTTATTTTGACGTTCAAAAAGAGCTGACTCTCAGCCTAGTTTGAATAAATGACTTTTTGATTTTGATTTTGAATATGAGCGAGCCCTCAGACATACGTGATGTCAAAATAATGGCTAATGATATACATTGTCACATGGCTGCCTGACTTTTCACCTGGAATTGCCCATTTGTATACTGATCAAATGGGTGAACGCGTTCCTAATACGGAGGTCCTGTGCCGTCCTGCCATTTATGGCATGGAGGCTTTACTTATGCAGTGTGAACTCAGGTGGTGTGGACACGTGCTCTGCATGGAGGAGCACCGTTTACCCAAAGTTCTATTCTACTCTGTGATTGCGGAAGGTAAACGGAAGCATGGCAGTCAACATAAATCTACGTTAGAAAGATGTATTCAAGAGCTATGTCAGCGTTTGCGCCATTAAACAGTAGCAAGAAAAGGTTGGGGGAGGCTCGCTTCACACCTTACTCCCCCGCTTGACCAGACGGAGTCCGCAGGGGCGGGCTGGCCAGTTGGGTGCTGCGTTGAAGAGTGCTGAAGTGCGCCCGTAGACCCCGGTGCAAGTGCGTGAGGGAATACGGGTTGGTTTTAGTCAGTAGAAGTCTGACAGACTGTCTCCCTCAGGGTAGACATCCATAAGGATTTCCACACACAAAAAAAAGGTTCGCTTCACATGGGTCGTCTTGGCGCTCTACTGTCTACAAAAAAACACTTTGGAACAAAAAGCGGCTCGATACACTAATCGACTTTTCACCAGATCTTTAAGTGATCAGACCATGCCCGACTTGCTAGAGTGCCCGTTCACTTGCACCTTGGATGATATGAATAACGCCACTGATGCCGCAATAAACGTGGCCACCTACTTAAAAAACAGTGTACGAGTACCGTCGACACGAAAAGAAGAACCAGATCTTTATCATGTCAACCACCAGGTGCAAAGAAGTTGGAGTCATAGAAAGCATGTTAGGTACTTGTTATCCTTATACAGAGCAATGGCTGTTTTCCTCAAACGATTTTCAGATGTTTAAAAAAGAAAAAAATATATCTACAATTAGCATCGGGTTTGATAACAGTCCTTAAAGCATTATTTAGGGACGGCCGGTTACCTCATTAGCTATTTTTGTAATGTACAACGGTAGGTAAACATTTTCCCTTAGTTTGTTCGTATTTTGTCATTAGTACGGATTGAATTATTGAAATGTGTAGTGCCGTGAATTGTTGACTGAAATAATAAATATTTAGGTACCTATAGTGATTCTGATTTGGCAGTTCAAGGATGGGCCAAAAACACGTGAGTAAACATATTAAGGTGAACGTAGTCCACATTTTTTCCATACAAACTTCGGGAGTGTTTTACTCCACTGTCTGATATGGCACATCCAAAGTAAAATATGATATTTTTTGTACGGAATATATCGTTTGTTGTCTCATTATTAATATTGTCTGTACGGAAACAGAATACTAAAATAAAAACCCATTAAAAAGTTAGGAGCCAACAAAGATTAGTTTTTCTTGCTTTGAACGTAATTAAGTAATAAAAGAAGTGTAAAATCTCCAAAACCAAGTCGGTACCGACAAAGTTCAATAAACTTCATTGGTTATTGATTTATGCATTGGCTTTTTCATAAAACCCGATCTTCTAAGACTTTTCTTAAATTTTTCGCGAATCTTTTACCATAAATAATCCTGCATCTCACTCTAGAACGTTGTGCGTGTAGACTAGCGTCTAACTGCTCATCACTGATACTATCTCTGTTGGACACGAAGCCTGGTGCGACAGTCAAGTCATGTTTTTTTTTTTTTTGTTCTTCTTTATTATCTTTTGTCGAACACATGCTAGCTATGCTTTTATTTAATATATGGACTAAAAATTTAAATTAAAAAAAGGGGATTCAGAATCATGTAGGTATCTCATTCCATGGTAACACTGTGCTTCGATGTGCCCTGCCAACCTGGATAGATCACCTGAAAATAACCTGGTTACTTTCCCAGGAGTCATGATCACAAGTACAATAACCCCGATACCCATTGGGCGTAGCCCATAATGACAGTTGATTCACCTGTCATTCTCAACTTTCTGCGTTCTGTCACTTTTTCTCAGCGTGCCGGCTGATGGCAAAAATAATAGGAAAAAACTATATTCTGTCGTTGGTTTTTGTTTGGCCCGAAACTTAGCAACGCGAATACAATTCGCTCACGCAGCACCACATTAAGCACCACGCTCACGCACCTAATGGTCCTCACGTGCGCGTGGTGACAGCCCATGCGGTGCAAGATGAGAGGTGAGCCATTGCCTGTGGAGAGACGCCGCATGCACACCGGAGGTCTGAGTTGTCCTTGAACCCTGCTGTCGATTGGCTAATCCTTTCACCACGATGGCAAACTTAAGTGTAACACTTAAAACTTTGTCACGCCTAGCTTCCAACTCCGTACTTTGGAACTTGTCACCTGTCAGAAAACGCTAACCCTGACAGTGCCACCTCAATTTGTATGCTCTTCTTACCCAACAAAACACACTTAACGCACAGAGTGCGTTGACAGTTAAATATTTAGATACCATCGCTGTTGTAACGGGGCCGTACGTGTTACTATTGTTGATATTTTGACGTGATGTCAGATGTATAAGTACATTGTAATGTGTTTACCTGTTGGCGCGTCTAAAGGTTTAACGATGCTAAACTTACAGGCTTCTTCTTCCCAGCTAAACCACTAGGAAGTGGTGAATGAATGGCGGACGTTTTGGGGGCTTGTCTTATGTAATTTTGACGTTTAAAAAGTGCTGACATCAGCCTAGTTTGAATATGTGATTTAGAGTTAATTTTAGAGCGATTATAACAGCTGTCAACTTGACATAACCCCGGCAGCGGCAGCTCGCCAAAAGTAAAAAGATAAAATTGATTTGAGGACTGTAATATTGAGCGGTAAGTCTTTTTTTTTTTGGGTGGGAAATCATCAAATAACTTCTCCCGCTCTGGGTGGAGCAGGAGGGCGTGTCAGACTTTTACTGACTAAAACCTACCCGTGTTCCCTCAGTTGCCTGTGTGCCAGGGGCCGCGGTATCTCTTTCGAACAACCCGCACCCCTGGAGTGGTAAGTATTAGGTGATTGTCACTAAACTCGCAATGCAGTGAGTTGATTGATTTGCGCTCGCGGCTCACGTACTCGTTGAAACGTCGCGCGTCGTTTATATTCTCTAATGTGATCATAGACTTGTGATTATTCAGAGCCAATATTATTGACTTTCAATTACTTACTCTCCTCGTCCGCATACCCAGCCATAGGAGACAATAAGAGCTCTTCTGATAAAGACGACGTATTGCAATTACCCGTGTCTCACGTATTTTAATTTTTAACCCCCGACGCAAAAACGACGGGGTGTTATAAGTTTGACGTGTCTGCGTGTGTGTCTGTCTGTGGCATCGTAGTTCCCGAACGGATGAAATAGCACTACGTGCGCGCAAATCATATTCTTCATACATCTCTCTCTCTCGTCTCTTATACATGATTGATATATTGTTATTTTAATTTCTACAACTATCCTTTTATAAGTGCAACTAAATAATATTACACTTTATTTTGTACCGGTACTGATAATATTCATGCAATAGTTGATCAAAATATTATATCAGCGTTGTTGTTAACTGTTCTTTATCTTCTTTATTCTTGTGGTCCCAAAATACTACTAAAAATAATTATTATTGTATTGATAGGTGGCATCCGGGACCATGGTCCCGGTCCCAAAAGCCCCACGACCCAACCGATTTTGATTTTGTTTTTTTTTTTTGTTTGAAAGGTGAATTAGTCGGGAGTGTTCTTAGACATGTTTCATCAAAATCAGTTCAGTCGTTTGAAGATTATCAGCTCTTTTCTGGTTGATGAAGAGATTTGAGCATCTTCCAATTTGGTACTCTATTACTTCAATGATATTAGACGAACAAAGTAACCTTAACTGAAGCTGGAGCATCGCCTGGAATTTCCAGGATACCCAAGCTACTCACCAACGAACAGGCGAAATATCGTGTTTGGGCTCATTGGAAAGAGGATAAGTTAGTAACAAACTTCACTGTGGGAAACATACGCAACGCGAGACATTAAGTTTAAAAAACAGGAAATAAAAGTTAAATAAAAAATAAAAAAACCCCAACCCAAAAAAAAAACAACCGACTTCCGGAAAAACACTACAAAGTGAAAAATAACTATAATTTCGGAAGTCGGTGACTTCGGCTATGTATTTCAATTTTTTGTCACCGCCTTCAACGCCAAACAGAGGAGGCCTAGCATTTTCATTAGCCGTCCCCCGACTTGACAATACCTTGAACAAAATATTACCTACAACTTAAAAGCCAATAAATATATTTTTTTACCTTTTAGAGTATTTTTAGTTGGTTGGTGTTTACTAATGTTTTGTGTTGTAAAATGGCGTTTGTAGTGACCTAGTTCTGTATAGGGGTATGTAAACTTTTCATTATTAATTACCATATTACCTGCTTGGTTGTAAGTGGGACTACGAAATTAGGGTGTAGTGGCTATGATGTTCCTCTAACTGCCCCTGCGGGGAATATAGGCGTGATGTTATAATTAATGAGTAGTCATAGGCAGTACGTATAGGCACGCACTATACATATAAGAATATTTATGTTGTACGTTAACGTGAATCTTTATCTAGTTTGCATTGGACACGCCACGATAGCGGCGGTAAGTCCCCTCTTTGAGGAGTGGCTTGAGAGACGGCATGGCGTCCTCACCTTCCGCCTGATGCAGGTCCTCACCGGACACGGTTGTTTCGGGAGGTTCCTGTTTCGCATAAGGCGGGAGGAAACGCCCGGGTGTTTCCATTGCGAAGATCGCCCTGAGGACACGGTGGAGCATACGGTGGCGGTCTGCCCGGCTTGGGTGGAGCACCGCCGTGTCCTCCTGGAGGCGATCGGCGGCGGCAATCTCTCGCGTCCGGCCCTGGTGCAGGCCATGGTACGGAGCGAGAGTGAATGGTTAGCCGTCACCTCCTTCTGCGAAGCAGTAATGCTCGCAAAGAGGGAGGCGGCGCACGTGAGGGAGAGGCAGTACATGCGCCCTCACGGCCGTAGTCGCCGCGGGAGACGCCCTGGGCGTCGGGAATCCCAGGCTGATTCCCGGCCACCGTAGGCGCGGGCTTGCGGACGGCGAGTAATGGGTAGCTCGCTGTCCGGTAAGGACCAAGCCCGGGTCGACGGCGCGTTGTGTTCCACGCGCGCCTCAAAGAGATGTCAGCACCAAATGGGGGGGTCCGCAAGGGCCGATGCCTGCCAGGGGTGCGGGTTGTTCGAAAGAGATACCGCGGCCCCTGGCACACAGGCAACTGAGGGAACACGGGTGGGTTTTAGTCAGTAAAAGTCTGACACGCCCTCCCGCTCCACCCAGAGCGGGAGAAGTTATTTAATGATTTCCCACCCGAATCGAATACCCGAAGCGAATCGATACTTTTAAACAATACTTATATTATTTTATAAAGGCGACTCGCACGAAGTTAGTTCATTTATTGCGAATGGGTACCTACCAATAGCCTAATACGTATATTTGAAGTTGTCGATTCGCCCACAAAAAATAAAATGCGCGCGAGTCGCCCATTGAAAATAATATCATATTATTCAAAATTGTCATTTCGCCCAATTTGGGCGAGTAAATTCGTGCAAATCGAATAAAAAGCCGAAATAATAATAATGGAATGAAATGATGTTAATTCATTGCTTTAAGACATTTTTACATGTCAATTTATTATGGTCATTATTTTAAAGTCAGACAGAAAGAAATGCCTAAAGATCATGGTCCCTTTTAAATTCCAAACATTATAATACCAATAAATAATAATAATTAATATTAGTACCTATATTTACATATTTGAATAAATATTCAAATCACGAGTAATTGCACCTACCACTGTTTGTCTCTGCATCACCCAAAGGTCGACTGGTAGAAAATGCCTTTGGCATTAAGTCCGCCTCTGTACATTTCTGTGCGTGAAATATTAAATAAATAAATAAATATAAAGGGTGCAAATGGCTCACACCCATTTGCAACAATTAAGCACCCATAAAGCCTACGAAAATTCAAGGAAAACCCTAACACTTCGTCAGATCTAGGCGATATCTGCAAAACGTGCCAGTTACCTAAATACGTATTTCTAAAGTTGTCGATTCGCCCACAAATAAATTAACTTAGTGCGAATCGAGTAATAACTAATTACATGCGTGAAGTTATGTTATCTATACATATAATAAAATTGTAACAGGCCGATGTCTGTACATTAAAGATATTGAAGAAAAAATAGTATGGGGGGTCTTTATTAGAGCAACAGAAGCCAAAACAACGGTTTTTAGAATTTTTGTCTGTCTGTATGTTTGTTATCGCATCACGCAAAAGCCACTGCATGGAATTGAATGCAGTTTTCAATGATGTATTCCGAGAGGTCTAACTTAAAAAATAGGCTATATATTATCAAAAAAAAATGATTATCTACTTGATTCTAAAGTCCACGCGTATGAAGTCGCGGGCAAAAGCTAGTCTAGAATAAGAAAGAAAATAAGTAATAACAAATAAGCAGTTTATTATATTCTTTGTAATACCAGGTATCAACAGTTACAAGTAATAAATAAGTTGAGACGTGCAATTAACCTATTCGCCTACAAGTAAATAATGGTAATTAGAAGTAATAAATGTCGTTGATACTGGATAAGCAAACAGTATTTATTGAATGAGTATTGATAACAATTTTGTACGAAAAGTAGGTTATTTAATTTATTTAATTAAATGAATATTTCCCAACAGTGTTTAAATGACCTCAATTATAAGTTAGGAGACTCACTAAAACACCAACTATTTATTACCCTACTATAGCGATGCAAAAAGGAGAGTTATGATTTTTACCGGTATGTAAGTATGTTCATCTGCAGGCTTAGCACGAGAACCGTAGACAAGCGTTTCGTCGACAAAAGAGTAGACAAAAATGACGTTTCCGTCTAGACAATTGACAGTTTTTTACCGAAAAATGTAGACAAGCGATTTTATTCTACGGTAGAGTAGAAAAAGAAAGCGTTATGCTAAGCTTGCTGATCCCTCATAACTTCTACTTATCATAATTTTATAAATGAGCCTCGTCGCTTTCGATTTTCGTGTGTGAGTCCGACTCGCACTTGACCGGTTTTTTTTAGTTTACCGTAATTTCCATGCCTAAATAAATTAACCCGAAGTAACTCATATGTTTAGCCTAAAAGCAAACAAACGTTTAACACAGCACCTGTCATTTTATAATGAGGATGAAACCTAATTACAGTTCGTTCGCAGTTATTTTATCTCTGACAGCAGCAGTCCAACATCAACCTTATAGTAACGAGAATAAAGATCACTGTGATATTGACAGACTTGTTAGAGGCAGTAACCAGGAAGCAGCCTTATTGTAACAAGCAAAAAGATCACTTTAATTTTGACAGTGACGCAAAATCAGAGGTAAAATAAGAGTGGTCGGACAATACTCCTGTTTACAACATACTATTTGTTAGAGACATAATTGCATACAGCGATAAGATAATAATGTTTTTTTTAATGACACAAAGTTTAAACGCCCTAAAAATGCATTTACAAGCCATCATTTGCCTAGCTTTTTCCCAACTACATATATGTATGTTAGGTTTTTTTTTTTTTTTTGGTGGGAAATCATCAAATAACTTCTCCCGCTCTGGGTGGAGCGGCGGGCGTGTCAGACTTTTACTGACTAAAACCCACCTGTGTTCCCTCAGTTGCCTGTGTGCCAGGGGCCGCGGTATCTCTTTCGAACAACCCGCACCCCTGACAGGCATCGGCCATTGCGGACCCCCCCATTTGATGCTGACATCTCTTTGAGGCGCGCGTGGAACACAACGCGCCGTCGACCCGGGCTTGGTCCTTACCGGACAGCGAGTTACCCATTACTGCCGTCCGCAAGCCCGCGCCTACGGTGGCCGGGAATCAGCCTGGGCTTCCCGACGCCCAGGGCGTCTCCCGCGGCGACTACGGCCGTGAGGGCGCATATACTGCCTCTCCCTCACGTGCGCCGCCTCCCTCTTTGCGAGCACTACTGCTTCGCAGAAGGAGGTGACGGCTAACCATTCACTCTCGCTCCGTACCATGGCCTGAACCAGGGCCGGACGCGAGAGATCGCCGCCGCCGATCGCCTCCACGAGGACACGGCGGTGCTCCGCCCAAGCCGGGCAGAGGGCCACCGTATGCTCCACCGTGTCCTCAGGGCGATCTTCGCAATGGAAACACCCATAACTCGTCAAAATGTAGGGAACAGCTGTTTTTTTTTTTGCGATTGCATCTTTGGTCCCTCAGTAAAAGTTGTTCATAATGATGAGTACAATCTCCCATTACGGTTTGTCGCATGTTTTCAATTTCAACCTGTATATCCTGTATATAGATAAAAAGAAAAGTCCTGACTAACTGACTGACTCATCAACGCCCAGCCCAAACCCTTGGACCTAGAAAGCTGAAATTTTGCACAGAGGTTCCCTTTATAATGTAGACAAGGAATAAGGAATTTTTTTTCCGAAATTCAACCCCTAAGGGTTAAATAGGGGCTGAAAGTTCCGCGCAGGCGAAGCCACTGGCATAAGCTAGATGAAACTAATTGGTGATCCCTGTACTAGACCAACGAGCCTTAAGTTTGCAAAGAATACCAAATAGAGCCGAGTGACTAAAGCTACATATTTCATAGGTATTTTCTCCACTTTCTTCGTTCTTATAATTCCTAACTACGCGTGTCCTAGGGTAATCCCTATGTAGTGTTGGCTACAAATTAACTGTCAGATCATTAGAGATCCTTGGACTACGTGTTCGATGTAAATTAACTAATTTGCTTATCTATAATTATTATTACGTGAAGCATAAACTTTGTTTCTCTCCTTACGAAAATTACGCGGACGCGCGTCCGTCCGCGTTATTTTCGTAAGGAGATGGGCACAACGTTTATACGGAGAGGAACTGCACCCAAATTGCGTAACACGCGATTAATCATAATCGGTTTCATTTTGACAGTTCCACAATATTCATTTCGTTATTTACGATGTTGAGCAGACACATTTTCGAACATATGAAGCAATGGTTTAGCCATTTGTTTCAAACCGAAACATATTATGATGAATCGTGAGTTACGCAATTAGGGTGCTGCAAAAATCTAAAAAAAAATTATTATGGTCTTATAGCAAATCATTCATTCATTAAATTCTCCTTCTTTTATCCAATCCTCTTTGATCTGCGCTGATTACATAATGTTCAATTAAATCATCTTGGGTGTAGATGTGTGTTGTGCCTTGTGGTTCGGTCAGAAACTCAGAAGGGATCGTATCCCTACTGTCGTATATAAGAATTTATTACCTACTATCTACTGCCCTCGGCTTCGAAAGCGTGGAGGGCGGAAGTTATCCCCTGGGAGCGTAGAACGTAGGTACTACCGGGACAAAAGTCCTATGTGTTAATCCAGGTTATAAACTATCTGTTTGCCAAATTTCATCCAAATCCGTTCATCCGTGTTTGCGGGATTGAATTTCAAACATACAAACTTTCAACTTTAAGTAGGATAGTAGTATTTTATGTCTTCAGTCTTGAAGTGCAGTCGTTTTTAGGGCTGTTCTTTGCAATAGTTCAAAAACTTTCATTTTCGTCCCATTTAGAATTCATTTCTAAATAATTACTACCCTCTAGCATCTTAAAACCCACACATTATAGTTACCGGCACGTAAGTTGGCAAGAGATTTTGTAGTGGGGGAAGTTCGCGCATGTAAAAATGTATGAAATGGCGCCTGCGCGAACTTCCCCCACTACAAAATCTCTTGCCAACTTACGTGCCGGTAACTATACATTTCTTATCGCTTACTCACCTTCAACCTTCTCATCTTCAAAAGCGCAACAAAGTATCAAAACATTCGAACTGTAAATAACTGCGACTGCGCTTGCGTCAATCAATTTTATGGGTCGGCTGCCGCGCAGTCAAAGAATATGTTGCTCGGATATCCAGCGCACTTTAACTAAATCAAAGGGACGGGATGTGGGAATGTGGCGTGGAGTAGGTTACCTATCAGAGTGCCAGCTTCATACAATAATGACCTTCGGATCTATTCTGTAAAAACTTGTCGTCATGAACTGTCATTCAACCTGATGCTAGGGATTGAAACTATTGACAGCTCACTTCAAACTCCTTACGTGGAGATACCGACCGTTAAGGAGAAAGCCTGTAAATGAGCAACAGATACAAAAAAAAGACTCAATAAACACACAAATGAATTGGCCATTAAACCTATTAACTCGACAAGAAGATGTAACTCGCCTGAAAATATGACAACTACTAGACATAGAAACTAGCTATGTATTTAGTCAGTAGGTACCAACTGATATGGTGCCGTTTAAAGGAATCGCACCCAATCCAAAGTATTCCTAGAAAACACCTGGTTATAGCTAAAAGCCAATTGCAGATAGAAGGAGAGGAAAAAACGCGCTGTAGCTGCGCGCTTAGCAAAATGTTGCCTATATAAAGAGTACACACTAAAACACCACCATGCGCCTATAGTAGTCCACTGCTGGTTATAGGCCTCTACTTTTGCACGCCATTTCGGTCGATCCCACCACCACCTTGCTTAGACCGTCGCTCCATCTAACTTTATATCTAGGCCAAAGGCGATTACACGGGGCTCGGTCTCTGTTGGATATCTACTCATTGGCTTGTGGGCTGTATGATGCATTGTTGTATGGTCCCGACAGTTCTGTTAAACAAAGTGGTGTGGTATAGGTGTTATTGCATGGCGTGTAGTTTATTTATTGGCCCTTTTGGAGCTTTCTCTTCTGCTGATGGAAATTTTGACCCTTCGGTACAAAAAATTGTTGATATTAAAAAATTTCACAATGGTCTTGGAGACCTTTCGATGAATTTGACTTTATCCTGTTTCTCTTTTCATGTCATAGGAAGAAATAATTTGATATTTTCAAAGATAAAGAGTTAGTTTGTATTCTTTAGTATGACTAATTAATTGTGCATGCGCCAATCCACGCATGACTATCGCATTTTTTTTTTATCAAAAGCGTTATTGTCATTAATTGATTTGCTATCGCTACGTTTCGAATCGTTTGAAATTAGAAATACATTTTGCCATGTCATATTTGTTATTTTTTTATGGCTTATTGTGTTGGTCAATTATTGTTATTTTTATTACTTACTGCTATTTTATAAAGTGTTTGAGTAAAACCATAGGTACTCTATTTTTTAAGAGACTATCACATGACAGTGAACGATGGTTTTATAAAATACCCTAAAATGACACAGCTATGAACATAAATGATTTTAAAATACGGTTAAAAGTGCAACGAACTTTGTTGAACTGCCGAAATGATAGCTACTGCGGTTATGAATATATTGCACAATTGGGGCTCTGGCCCTTTTGGCAGGAAAAGATAGTAGAGCTATGATAAACATAACGGTCCTTTCTTTGCTTTAATGGTAAATTTTACTTATTTGACAAGTTAGTCCATCAATCAACTCAGGCTCTCCTCAGTTGCACAATAACACTCGTTCTTACCACTCAAGGACACGTGTGCCAATGACCATAAGTCCTTCATCAGTTTTTTTTTATATTTTTTATGTTGATTTTTATACAAATGATCTTATTTTATTTCTGTAGAGATGTCCGTGACATCACAGTGGGTCCTATCCGAATACCAGCGTTGCGATACTTATTTTTAAATGTCGCAGCATCATGCTGAGGTAGGGGCCTTTTGACCTCGTATACGACTTTCAATTTTTTTTTATATTTTTTATAGTATTATGTTTAGTCTGATATTCCTGTGCGAGCCACAATAAAAACATTTTCTTTCTCACTTTTGTTTTCTTCGTCAGACTTGGCCAGCTAACTGCCACTTATGCTTGCTACCCAACAAGCCAAGTAAATATACACAAACATGTAAATTAATCATTTATTATGTCGTTGTTGCAGAGCCGGACCGCCATGTTTAACTTCATGAAAAAGACCGCGGTGTTGACTGGCGGCGATGTGGGGGGCGGTGAGGAACGGGACGGAGAGAAAGAGAGGCGGAAACGAGAGAAAAAGGAAAGGAAAGAGAGAGAGAAACGGGAGAGGATAGCGGCCGGGCTGGAGGAGCCGCTGAGGCTGGAAGAGGTGAGTTTGAAAGAAGTAGGTACAAATAAATCATATTATGTTTTTTAAATTGATTGGGTCACAGATATCGTGGTCCTTAAATCGCGTATTGTGACTACGGGAATAAAGACTTTTTGGGAATAGCATAAGGTTTTAATACTAAAAAACGCCGGTAGGGGACGCCCTAGAAGAACATATTATAGTGACCTTATTGATGATGTCGCATCTTTTGAATTATAGAGACCTAATGCGAAATTAGCCGCAACCAAAATTGGTCTCTATAATTCTAATAATTCTAAATAATTTTGCTTGCGGCTAATTTCGCATTAGGTCTCTATAATTCTAAAGCTGCGATGTTCTTCAGATAGATTAGGTGCGTAGTACTCGCACCTGGTGTGCGTGTACGACCAGGTTTGAACGTAAACGAGGCAAAAGGAGTATTTAAGGATCGTAGCAGGTGGCGTTCTGTAGTTTTAGCGTACCCTCATGGGATAAGGCGTGCGTTTTATGTAGTCTTTTTATCTAGTCTTAGTAGAAGCTTAACCTTAAAGAGAGTTGTTTTTGAATGTCGCAGACTCAGATTATAAAACAAAGGCAGATAGACCGCGCGGAACAGTCCGAGAGTGAGGCCAAAAAACCAAATAGGTACTGATTCAAAACTCGAGTTAGTACACCACGAAGCGTTGTATTGTATGTTACATACAATGTGACGAAATAAAAAAATACATTTAATAAAATTTATTTTTATAAAAATAAATTCATGATTTTTTATTATATGAAGTCATACAAAGAAAGAATAACTCGCCACCAAAATAACCTGTCAAACCACCTAATGGATACAGAAGCAATACGCAGGCTAAAACACAAAATTCCTCAGGATTTCATCAGACAAACATAGCACATGCTATATAAGACCTAGGATGTGATTGACTGTAAGAAAAAGGAGACAAAAAAAATGTTTTCCATGCTATGCCGCTTCAGAAAGTGGGTGTGGCACCAACCATAAGACCACATCACATTGAAATATAAACAGTTTCACATTATTGTAGTAAATGTAGGCTGTCGCTTTATACATAATTTACGCATTTATAATTAAAAAAAAATATACGAGCGCACCGAGTGACTGAGCCTAGAGAAAACTCACGCGCCCATAATAAATTTAAATTAACTAGCATCCAATATCATGCAAATTCAGAAAATATAATCAATAAAAATGCCTATGTAATCAATAAAGTTTCTTTATTTTCTACTTTAACTTATGAACGATGAGCAAAAGCACAGGTCGAAATCTCTAATGATGCTAATAAAAATATATACAAAAAAGAGGTAAAATTTGTGAGTTAGTATGTAAGGGGTAATCTTCCACTGCGAAGATCGCCCGGAGGACACGGTGGAGCATACGGTGGAAGTCTGCCCGGCTTGGTTGGAGCACCGCCGTGTCCTCGTGGCAGCGATCGGCGGCGGCGACCTCTCGCGTCCAGCCCTGGTCCAGGCCATGATACGGAGCGAGAGTGCATGGGTAGCCGTCATCTCCTTTTGCGAAGCAGTAATGCTCGCAATGAGGGAGGCGGCGCACGTGAGGGACAGGCAGTATATGCGCCCTCACGGCCCTAATCGCCGTAGGAGACGCCCTGGGCGTCGGCAATCCTAGGCTGATTCCCGGCCACCGTAGGCGCGGGCTTGGGGATGGCGAGTAATGGGTAGCTCTAGCTCGCTGTCCGGTAAGACCCAAATCCGGGTCGACGGCGCGTTGTGTACCACGCGCCTCAAAGAGATGTCAGCACCAACTGGTGGGGCCTGCAAGGGCCGATGCCTGCCAGGGGTGCGGGTTGTTCGAAAGAGATACCGTGGCCCCTGGCACACAGGCAACTAAAGGAAGACGGGTGGGTTTTAGTCAGTAAAAGACTGACACGCCCTCCCGCTCCACCCAGAGCGGGAGAAGTCTGATGGTGGAAGTTACAGTATTGCCGAGTGTGAAAGGACCATACAGAGCCTCGTTTGTCTAGTGGTTGCAAGCACTACTGCTAAACAAGAAGTCCCGGGTTCGATTCGCGGGTCGGGCAAAATTGGGTTTTTCTATCTGGAATTTCTCAGTAGCAGCTCGGAGTCTGGATTTGGGCCTGGTTGATGGCAATAGGCTCGCCCCCTATTATACTTCGCGTCAAACTTTATGGCGGCTCTGAAGTGCGCTACTCGCTGCGCAGTACCCCACCCCTCAACCCCGCTGACCCATGAATTTGTTACTGCGCAGCGACTCGCCTCGTGTTCCGAGCCGCCATAAAATTTGAATCACCCTGTACATGGGACTTCAAAAAAACTGGCGCAATGTGGTTGTATTATAGGTGTACTTCTGCCTAACCCTTTCGCGGAATACAGGGGGCCTACCCTCTAAGTCCGTCAACGAATATGCGGGCCTGTCGTAGTTTTATACTTTGCATTAACCCTACTCTCGATTAATTAACATTTTCGGACGTGTTAGAACACATCGGGAGTAAAGACAGCTGTCAAATCGTGTTGTCATTTATACCTAGTTCGGGGCCCAAAAGATCTTATGTCCGAATGTGCTACAGAGTAGGAAAAGCCCATAATTTCAGCCGAATCTACGGAATTCGTGCTTATGGAGTACACCCCCAAGTACGAGACAACTATTTTCTTAATGTCCCTCAGGAATCATCGCATTTCCGAATAGTAACGAGCTTACCTCCCGTTTTTACATTAAGTTAAAAGAGTATTAACAACTCTATATACTTCCAAGTCGATTGAGAGCGTCTGGTCTGCGCCAAGTGCAAAGGGCAACTGATGAAAATCAACGAACTGACGAAACACGAAGTTTGCTGAGGGACATTAAGAAAATATTTGTACTGTACGATGTTATGTTGTATTTTCACGCAGACAAAGTCCCGCGCAGAAGCTATAGTTCTATAATAAAGACACAGCTACACTGATTGATTGAATTATTGAATTCGCTTGGTTGTTGTTATGGTCACTCCGTTAAATTTCAATTCGCGAACAGGTTCTTCCGGTTTTTAGACTGTTTATACAACGGTTTCTTTATTCATCGGGATGTGGGTGACGTGTCGTGATGTGGTCTGTTTTCTGTAATTAATTGGACCAGCGGAACACTTAATAATTCGTCTTGTTTGTCCCGACTTTGATGGGTCAATTCTTTTGTTTCCGTTTGTAATTAGAGATGTGTGGTCTTGGCCTAAGAATAGATTTGCGTTCGAATCTTCTTGTGGTTTTCGTAAGGATTTGTGCTTGATGAATACTTGATAAAGCATACTAGCTAGCCGGCCATTGTTTTTTTAACCGACTTCAAAAAGGAGGTTATCAATTCGTCGGAACCTTTTTTTTTTTAATTTTTTTTTTATGTATGTTCCCCGATTACTCGAAGATGGCTGGACCGATTTAGATTTTTTTTTTGTTTGAAAGGGTATACTTCTCGGATGGTCCCATGATCATCAAGTCAGGATCTGATGATGGGATCCTGGAGAAATAGAGAGAACTCTTCAAATTTTATAGGCACATGAAGCGATTTAAGTATTTTTTGGAAGAGTACTTTCTCGGAGTCGTCTCATTTCAATTTGGTGAAGATCTGATTAAGAACTTTGGAGATAGGCAACGGAACTCCTCAATAAATGATAGCAAATGGACTGGGATTGCTGAAATCTCATGTTTGTCTATTGCTTACACCAGTTCATAACATAACATCACGCCGGTATGCTGTGAAGGGGTAAGCACATGTGAACCACTAAAAAGTGAAAAAAATACAACAACCGATTTCCATAAAAACACTACAAAGTGAAAAATAACTTTAATTTCGGAAGGCGGTGACAAAAAATTAAAATACAGCTCCAAAGACACCGACTTCCGAAATTAAAGTTATTTTTCACTTTGTAGTGTTTTTTTGGAAGTCGGTTGTTTTTTTTGTTGTTGTTTGGTACCTTCTCCGAGGCGCAAACAACAACTAAGCAAGGTTTCATTACAGTCAGTCGAGCCATTTTCAAGTTTTTCTGAGATGGCAATTTATTTTATACGTGTTACGGGCTTACAGCTAATAGCGGGAGTGTCGTGATACCTAATTCTACTCGGACGTTTAGGAGAAATTAGGATGCAAGAGCGAGCAAAACGAGTATTATTTTTATAACCATTCAGATCTAGGAGCCCCGGGGCTCCGTTGGCTACACCTTATTAACCAACTACTGGCTGCACGGCGATCTAGCTGGCTAGAATTAGGTGTTACCGCACTTCGGCTTTTAGCCGTAATATAAGATATAGACTATGCTATAGTACAGAAAATAATAATATCAATAGGGGTTTTTTTTTTTTTTTGGGTGGGAAATCATCAAATAACTTCTCCCGCTCTGGGTGGAGCGGGAGGGCGTGTCAGACTTTTACTGACTAAAACCCACCCGTGTTACTTCAGTTGCCCGTGTGCCAGGGGCCGCGGTATCTCTTTCGAACAACCCGCACCCCTAGCAGGCATCGGCCCTTGCGGACCCCCCCATTTGGTGCTGACATCTCTTTGAGGCGCGCGTGGAACACAACGCGTTGACCCGGGCTTGGTCCTTACCGGACAGCGAGCTACCCATTACTCGCCGTCCGCAAGCCCGCCGGGAATCAGCCTGGGATTCCCGACGCCCAGGGCGTCTCCCGCGGCGACTACGGCCGTGAGGGCGCATATACTGCCTCTCCCTCACGTGCGCCGCCTCCCTCTTCGCGAGCATTACTGCTTCGCAGAAGGAGGTGACGGCTAACCATTCACTCTCGCTCCGTACCATGGCCTGAACCAGGGCCGGACGCGAGAGATCGCCGCCGCCGATCGCCTCCTCGAGGACACGGCGGTGCTCCGCCCAAGCCGGGCAGACCGCCACCGTATGCTCCACCGTGTCCTCAGGGCGATCTTCGCAATGGAAACACCCGGGCGTTTCCTCCCGCCTTATGCGAAACAGGAACCTCCCGAAACAACCGTGTCCGGTGAGGACCTGCGTCAGGCGGAAGGTGAGGACGCCATGCCGCCTCTCAAGCCACTCCTCAAAGAGGGGACTTACCGCCGCTATCGTGGCGTGCCCAAATATCAATAGGGGTCATCCAGGAGTTAAGTCAGTTGATCTAGAAAAACTGTCAAACAAATAGAGCAGGACAATGAAAAGTAGAAGAAGTATTTAGTTAATCCTATTAATAAGTAAACCGATATAGTGGAAATTTAAAGGTTATTCACCGTTTAAGTCCAAAAACAATTCAGTTTCCCAATTTTTTTTTTTTACAGTAAAAGTACTGTAAGGCTTCCGATGGCTGATGATGATCAGGAAAAACCGTCCCTGAAAATAATTAAGCGGACAAACGCAGTCAAAAACAAGTCTAAAAATTCTTATAGTCTCTAAAAGTACGGTATATATCTATTTCATAAACTTTAGACTACGATAAAAAAGGCAAATGTTTTTTGCTGTAAGTATTCCTCGAAATACACTAATAACTGTTAGCAATCTAGATTGTACGAGATTTTTTTCTAGTTTTTCTGCACCTACTTGTATTTTTACTTACTTACAGTCACGACATCTTTTTTATTCGAGACAAGACATCTCTTAATTTTTTTTTGGCTGGTATCGTGATTTGCTTTTCAGTCCGGTTGACGTAAGGGGCTCGTGATTATTAAGGCTATATTGACACTTATAACACATAGCCATGTTTAAGGGTTGTCAGTGTCAGTGTCATTATTGTCTGTGGAATAGTGACACTGACAGCTCTTGAACACTGTTTGGATGCGTTGATCGCGTTAGTTGCATTGGTTTATGGAACTACTCACACTTCGATCGTCGATCGAAGGTTAAGCTAGGTACGCTTGCCGTAATCCATTACATTTCGAAACCCCTCAGTGCCTCGGACAGCTTGTTAGCCATCGGTCCCGGCTGTCATTCATAGATCTTTAACAGTTGTTACGGGTCGTCAGAATTACGAAAGTCTGGCAAGCACTTTTACCTAGGGGAATCGTACTACCAAGTAACTGGTGTGTGGAGGTCAGAGAGGCAGTCTTTACATGTAAAATACTGGTATTCACCTGCATCCGGGTAGACTGGAAGCCGACCCCAACTTAACTGGAAAAAGCCAGGAGGACTGATCGAACCTTTTCTGTTTACTTTGTACTAATCACATATTATACAATTCAAATAGATATAAAATACCATATAATTAGGACGATCCATTGTTAACCGACTTCAAAAAGGAGGAGGTTCTCAATTCGTCGGAACCTTTTTTTTTTTTATGTATGTTCCCCGATTACTCGAAGATAGCTAGCTATCTTCGAGTCTAGACCGATTTGAATTTTTATTTTTTTGTTTGAAAGGGTATACTTCCCAGGTGGTCCCATGATCTTTAAGTCAGGATCTGATGATGGGATCCTGAACAAATAGAGAGAACTCTTCAAATTTTATAGGCACACGAAGCGATTTAGGTATTTTTTGGAAGAGTACTTTCTCGGAGTGGTCTCATTTCAATTTGGTGAAAATCTGATGAAGAACTTTTGTTATAAAGCGATGAAATAACGCTTCGATTTCTAGCAAAGATACGAGAGTACTAGTTCTATAGAATGTTGGCCTGTAGGAGTTAACCAACTAGTAGCTGAGACCACCCAGAACTATCCTACTTACATAATAAAATTCATTATAATGAAATAGAAACGCTAACGGTTACTTACGCATCAAATTCTTGCGCATGACCGCGTTTTGCATGATCAAGATTTATTGATCAAAACAAACAAATAGTGGCATTTATAGGATTCTTCAACATCACGACTGAGAAATGTCAAAGATTTTCATCAGTTTATTTAAAGCTGGGCCCAAGCTTGCGATTCGCTTTTAGGTGCCTATATCGGCACCGATAACATCGGAAGACTAAGGTTTCGTGGATTTGTTCTTTTAGCCTTTTTGTTTCGGTTGGGTAAGTCAGAGTTGAATACTTATATCACGCCTGATGGAAAGCGAAAGATGAGGTCTATGTAGGAACGAGTGTGCCCAGAAGATGCCTGTTCACTCTTGTTTTGAAGGTAGACGGGTTATATGTTGAAGGGAATACAGACGCTGGCAGAGAGTTCTACACTTTGGCTGTGCGCATAATTAATGTGGAGGAGAAGCGCTGAGTACGATTGGTCCGGATATCAACCAAGTGCGGATAGTACCCCGCAGTGCATCTCTTAACCCGGTAGTAAAAGGGGCGGTGGTGGGATTAGGTCGTGGAGCTCATGTGCACTGTCCGAAGTAGAGTCTGTAGAAGACCGACAGGAGAGCAACATTACGCCTATGAGCCAGGCTGTGAAGCCACGCACAACGGACCGAATGGGAAACTACGTGCGGAAAAGGGAGTCTCATCATCATCATTATCATCAGGCTGCGAAGCTTAGCCACCAATGTCTCGTCACCTATGAGCCTTTTCGCTCTGCTCTAAATATTCAGCCAGTAATATCTTTTTAAGGAACAAACACGATGGCAAGAGACAAATCACGAATAGGACTAGCACCCTAATTTCGTACATACTGTTAACCAGAATCTGAATAATTTTGAAGGTTATTGTTAATCCATTGCTTCATATGTTCAAAAAAATTGTCTGCTCTATACTATAGCTATTCTCTAGAGCAGTCACGAACTGTCTCGCCAGGAGACTTGCGACTGGTTAGCAGTACAAGCCGGGTTTCGAAAAGGCTTCAGTACCGTAGACCACATCCAGTGGGCGAAAAATTGTGCAGTAGACCAAAGAGTACAATCGACAGCTGTGTCTGGCCATATTTTGATGTTGACGCCGATAAAACGTCGGCGGCGGCGTGCGCCACGCCGATCGGCGCACACCTACAATACAGACCCAGCCTTACCATAGTTCTGATCTTTCCAAATCCTCAGAGAGGGTGTGTCGCAATATGTCAAAAGTTCGAGGTTGCATCCATTCACTTGTTCTTTGCTCTGTACTCAAAACGAATGGTATTTGGACCCATAAAATTAAAGATTGGTCTTATTATCCATGTCTTATTTGTTTTTGATGAGAGATACTTAAATGTTGCGGTAGATTTTGTAGATCCGTTTGTTGAATGAAATGGGGAATATGCTTGTTTGGTGTAGTGAACTGTAAATGCAGCAAAAAATTGATCTACTCTTTCTCAACTATATTGGGGTCAGCGTCCAGTCTAACCGGTTGTAGCTGAATACCAGTATTTTACATAAAGTGACTGCCTATCTGACCACCAAAACCCAGTTACTGGAAATCACGATACTTCTTGGTAAGACTTGTCAGATTTTTGGGTTTCTAGCTACCTTTAACGACTGACACTGACAGCCGGTACCAACGGCTTCGAGTGCTTTTCGAGGCACGAAAACGGTCCCAAAATGTAATGGATCGTCACCCATCCACGAACCAACCACGGCAAGCGTAGCTTAACCTTTGATCAAATCGTGCGGCTGTTATTTAGTATTAAGTCGCGACCCCAAGTAGCAAAAAACCGCATTAAAATCGGTTCAGCCAAACGCGAGATAATCGCGGACAAACTGACATACAAACATACATGACCTCAAGTCTGCTATTACAATAGTGTCAGAATGGTCTATCATTGATTTCATAATTGTTGATTTGACAAGTTTGGTAGTCTACTAATAAAATGGCGTCATTATGACTGTCCAATGGTCAGCCACTGACACTCCATTGAAAGAAATGGCATTTATTGGTAATCTCGTACATCATGACAAATGAATGACTGACTTAATTTACGAACTTCCTACTACTTTAGATTACTTATAACACTAATAAATAATATGTAAAAATGTATATAGAAATCTGGCATGAATAAATGTTCAAAATTAGTAGTAGTTTTTCGAAAAACATTTCTACTAACGAGTTTTATAATAATGGCAATACAAAAATGCCTTTATGACACAATTCTATTACGAGACCATTGACCGACCAATGATCTACCATTATGAATTTAGCAGATTACGAACTTTTAACAAAATGACAAATGAATGACAATGTGATCGTGTTGGAATGACGAATTTATAAAAATTGCAGACTAAGGCCCCAGGTCAAATTGAGAACCCCCTTTTTTAAGTATTTGAACAGAACTGATGTAGGCATGTTCCATACAATTCTATCCTAACCAAATTGCGACGATGCGAAGGGTTTGTTAAAATTTATGGCCCACGTCTTGTGAAAGTACAATTGTTTAGGATACGGTGGGACTGACATACGCTATGCGTAAAAGCCCCTAAAAACAAATAAAGAAAAAAAAAGTTGGTTAAAGAGAAGTGGTGGCCGGTGGTGACGGCCGCGAATGACGAGCTTTAGGAACCGGACAGGCGCTTTACTTTGTTTATAAGCAGAGATCGGATATTCGGATGCATATTCACCTAAAGTTGAGCTGTTGGCTAACATGGAATGCGCTTTTGTATCGAAAAAATCTTAATTTAAGTAAGTAATTTGTTTATTTTTTGTTTTAACTAATGCAAACCACCCCTCCTCCAGTACATACACATATTTGTATCAGGTTAAACATTAATTTTAAATTAATACACATCTGAACAGTAATGCAATCCAAGAATCCCGGGGTTTTTAATAAATATTACAAAATTTATAAAGCCGCTTCCATACTTTCATAGCAAAAATTATCTTTAGGTAAATATGCATCCGAATATCCGATCTGTTTATATTATTTTATCACCACTGCTATCAAAACAGGGAAGGAACTCATCGTTAGGAAACCGTCATGTCCTAGAAACAAAAATTCAAAGACCCGTGACATCTTTGTTTAGTTTAGCTACTTATTTAAAACTTCCTCTCTCCTACTATTTTTTGCCCGACAGGGTTCATAATGATATCTTTTTTTACACGCTTTATATTAGGTCTTTACCTATGAAATTGCCGTTTTGCAGTACTGGCCATTTCAAATCAAAATAATTTTTGTTTGGGTAAAAATTCTAATTTCAAATTAATTTTATTTTAAAAACATGGATTTTTTTTTCCAAAAGTAGTCATTTGTTTATTGATTAGTGTTACATTTTCATCGCATTTCAATCTTTTTCGTCATCATGGATACGTTAAAAATTCGAGTAATTATGGAATATGAGTACCGTCGTGGCAGCAACGCGGCACAAGCGGCACGCAACATCAACGACGTTTACGGAGCTAACACTAGAAACCAACGCACCACCTGTTATTGGTTTGCTCGCTTCCGTTCTGGAAATTTCGACCTGAAAAATGAACCTCGCGGTCGTCCGAAGACTTTGGTCGACAATGACGAATTAAAGGCGATTGTGGAAGCTGATGATACACAATCTACGGCTGAATTAGCAGCATCTTTCGACGTTAGCGTCAAAACAATATTGGTCCATTTGCGTCAAATTGGCAAGGTAAAAAAGCTTGACAAATGGGTGCCCCACGAACTCAATGATCGTCAGCGCGAAGTACGCGTCGAGACGTGCCTTGCACTGCTCAACAGACACACAAATGAAGGAATATTGAACCGCATTGTTACCTGCGATGAAAAATGGATTCTGTTTGATAACCGCAAGCGCTCAGCAAGTTGGTTGGATCCTGGTTCAGCACCTAAACAATGCCCTAAACGAAAACTTACCCCTAGAAAAGTGATGGTCACTGTTTGGTGGTCTAGCGCCGGTGTAATTCATCACAGCTTCTTACCAAACGGGGTGAGCATTACTGCAGATGTGTACTGTGAAGAACTGAACACAATGATGGAGAAGCTGGCACATCTCCAACCAGCATTGGTCAATCGCTCGTCTCCGCTGCTCCTGCACGACAACGCGCGACCTCATACTGCACAGCAGACGGTCTCCAAGTTGCAAGAACTGGGGTTGGAAGCTCTCCGTCATCCGCCCTACTCACCAGACCTTGCGCCTACAGACTACTACTTTTTCCAGAATTTGGATAACTTCTTGGCGGGAAAAAAATTCAATACCCGAGAGGCAGTACAAAATGCCTTTGAAGAATTTGTTGCCTCCCGTCCAGCTGATTTCTTTAAGAAGGGCATCAATAAACTGCCACTGCGATGTTAAAGATGCATTGATTGCATGGGTGATTACTTCGATTAATACAAATAAAAAATACATGAAAAAAATTCGTTTAAATTTTTTCATACAAAACGGCAATTTCATAGGTAAAGACCTATTATTAGCTTCACTTGTATGTTTGTATGTTTGTAACCGACTCCTTTTGACGGTATTTTGACCCACTTTAAACGGTCAGATTTCATTGAAACTTTGTAAACTTATCGAGGACCGATGACTATTCAATCATTTAAAAAAAAAATTGAGAAAAATGAAAAAAAAAGGAAAAAAAACACGTTTTTGTAGTTAACAGAACTAAAAAATATAAAATAAATAATAGTTTAAAAAACTAAAAAACACACTTTAAAAACCAAACTAAAAAAGGAGAAAATAATTTAATTCAATTAAAAAGCGTGGGGTGCTTGACATTAAGTGATTATAAAAATACCTCAAAAAGCACCCCAGAATTAAATTATTTTCTCTTTTTTTAGTTTCGTTTTTAAAGCGTGTTTTTTAGTTTTTTATTTATTTATTAGCCGGTAGCGACCTACCGGGCGACCGCGGCTACCAATGTTCGCCCATTAATAATTGTTTCGTTTTGAAACAGATGGCTTACCATTGCTTCATATGTTCGAAAAATGTGTCTGCTCAACAACTTAAATAACGCAATGAATATTGTTGAACTGTCAAAATGAAACCGATTATGATTAATCGCGTGTTACGCAATTAGGGTGCTGGAATAACACAAGATACTTTCTATAAGTATTATACAAATAAACTTTCCTCTTGAGTCATTCTATCCATTGATGAAAACCGCATTAAAATCCTCAAATCAACAATCTTGATACAGACCAAAATAGTGACGGGACGCAGCCACTTCTAAAATCAAACATCGAACTATCGACGCACGCGCTCAAGCTCCTCAACAATGCAGACTTAATTCAACTGGTACAGAATGACAGGCATCTCATTCATATTGACCTAGTTTAGTATGCTGCCCAGCTCAGATCAATGAGAACGCATCTATAGACAATATACGTCGATCAATTTAATGAGAATCGATTGTTCGTTTTATCGATGATAATTATCACGGATTTGCTTTCATCTAGTGTTTTATCGTTATCGATACCTTTTGATAGTGAAGTGATGAGCAATTTATTTGAATATATTGTGCGTAGGTATGCCTCCGAAGTGATAATCATTGAGTGATAATGCAATGTATGGGTTTGGCTTGATTGAAATATCGTAATTTTATAGGCTGTCCCATAAATACGTATAACCGAATATAATAGCATACTTACTCTTTGTTATGTACACTATATAAATTACAGATATCATCATCATCATATCAGCCGAAAGACATCTACTGCTGGACATGGGCCTCCCCCAAGCTCCGTCACTTCGACCGGTTCTGTACTTCCCGTATCCAGCGTACGCCTGCGGTCTTTACAAGGTCATCGGTCAACCTTGTGGGAAACCTAAGATTATTCAAATTATAGATATAAATGTTTTGCAAGTCAGTGTCCATATCACGACCGATGACCTTGTGATGGCCGCAGGAGTTCGCTGGATGCGAGAAGCACAGATCCGGTCGAAGTGGCGGAGCTTAAGCAGGCCTATGTCCAGCAGTGGACGTCTTTCGGCTGAAATGATGAAGAGTTAAATGAAGTATGATAGCTTTGCATTGTAGTCTTCGAAAAAGTTTTCATGCCTTTAGAATGTCTCCATGCATTGAACAAATTATTGTACGCTGGGCATAGGCATTCCGCAACATCACTTCAGCCGCAACTTAGAACTTCACAGATTTTTTTTATTATTTAGACTGTTTTTCTTGCACCTAGCATTTTCCTCGCTGTAGTGAGGTGAAAAATAGTTTCGCTCGGCAGCAAAGGTATTCTGCGTCTCGTACCTTTGAAACCCTCGCTACGCTCAGGATTCAATACAAGTACTCGCGCCAAAAACAAATCAAATCAAATCAAATACAACAACTTTGCAGCCTTGCATAACAAATAACTATTATTGGCCTTTTAAGTTGTAGGTAATATTTTGATCGAAATAAAAAGTCATTTATTCAAACTAGGCTGAGAGTCAGCTCTTTTTGAACGTCAAAATTACATAAGACAGTCCCCCAAAACGCCCGCCCTTCACCACTTCCTATTGCTTTAGCTGGGAAGAAGAAGTAGCGCAACAAACTCCCCAGCAGCACAGCTGTCTGTTAAGTTAGAAGAACTTGATTCTATACAATAGTAGGTAATTAAAATTACGAAACACAAAAAAACATTAAATTTTCCATATTATGTCAGCTAGCACAAGACTAGATCAAGGCATTGGCTAATGAAAATGCTAGGCCTCCTCTGTTTGGCGTTTTCATTGACCGTCTCCCGACTTGACAATGCCTTTATCAAAATAATTACCTACGACTTAAAAGGCCAATAAATATTATTTTGTTAGTTTTGTGGTTTTTAACCCCCGATCCAAAAACGACGGGGTGTTATTATAAGTTTGACGTGTTTGGGTGTGTGTGTGTGTGTCTGTCTGTGGCATCGTAGCTCCCGAACGGATGAACCGAAAAAAAAAAATGTTTTTAAATGTGTTTAATCTCAAATAATGGTTAATTTAACTGTTCTCACAGCATAGTGTACAAAAATGCTAAAAAAAATAGCTAAAATTGCAAAAAAAATCTAGATTTGGTTTATGGTACTGTATCGAGAATCACTAGCCCCGGTCTTCTTTTTCGGAAGCGTTTCCCTTACACCCTGTATAAATAAATGGAGACTTTACCTACGTTTGACCCCTTTGTGTTCCATGTAAGGGACAAAGCTTCCATTGGAGACACTGAAACAACAACAACTATAAATCTTACTGTCTTCAAGATAGACAATACAGTTATAATTCAAAGATAGGTGTTGGTTTGATCGGAATTCTGAAGTATAAAATACCGATCTATTGATTTTTCTCTCTTACCTTCTCAAATAAAGTGTCTACATCTTAAGCCTTATTTTTTAAATATTTTTTTTTCTTCCGAGAAATTAGTTTTTTATAATTTTGTACCATTGTGTTTATTTTAGTATGTGATCTTCCTGTGCGAGTCACAATAAATACATTTTCTTTCTTTCTTTCTTTCTAAGCCGAAGTTGACATTCATACGGACGTAATAAAATCGTGGCGGGATTTTTTTGCGAAGGATTTTCAACTCTCGGTGTTGGACCGAGAAATAAGAATCCAACAGATTGCATCCGCAGCGCGTTGAAAAACCAGCCAAGTGCGACTCGGACCCGCGCACGAAGGTTGCCGTACCATTATCTAAAAAAACGGCAAAAAAATCACGTTTGTTGTATGGGAAATTAATAAATATTAAATATTTGTTTTATTTTAAATATTTTTAGACTAAATATTCCGTGAATATTTTAAGCGTCTATCTGTTGCCGTTATCAATATCGAGTAAAAACTAGCAAAAATATCACGTTTGTTGAATGGGAGCCCCCTTAAATATTAATTTTATTCTGTTTTTATAGCGGCAACAGAAATACATCATCTGTGAAAATTTCAACTGTCTAACTATCACGGCTCATGAGATACAGCCTGGTGACAGACGGACAGACAGACGGACAGCGAGGTCTTAGTAATAGGGTCCCGTTTTACCCTTTGGGTACGGAACCCTAAAAACCACACTTTGATTTTCACCTCCCGGCGCTAATCAGTGTGTCGAAGACTTGAAGATCCAGTCCAAGTTTAGTAGGTAGGTATACGAAATTTTACCGATTTCGCTGATTTACGTGATTTTATAGTCGCGATTTTACAGTTAAAATACTTTATTTCTACATTAATAAGTTTTAATGCACCATATAAAAGTCATTTTGATCTAATGAACGAGCTACTTTCCCAATCCTATTGAATGACTGATAATTAATGAATGGGATCGAAATGAACTTGAACGGTTGTATTGATAATTTTATTGAAAATATGATATCGTTGTGTCTCATTATTAATATTGTCTGTACGGAAACAGAATACTAAAAAAAAACGCACTAAAAAGTTAGAAGCCAACAAAGATTAGTTTTTCTTGCTAATTTTACTTAACTTTTGGCGTGTTTAAGTAATAAAAGAAGTGTAAAATCTCCAAAACCAAGTCGGTACCGACAAAGTTCAGTTATCGAAAGTTCAATAAAGTTATTGGTTATTGATTTATGCATTGGCTTTTTCATAAAACCCGATCTTCCAAAGGACTTTTCTTAATTTTTTCGCGATTTTTTTTCTATAAATGATCCTGCATCTCACTCAATAACGTTGTGCGTGTAGAGTAGCGTCTAACTGCTCATCACTGATACTATCTCTGTCGGACACGAAGCCTGGTGAGACAGCGTGATTTTTAGCCAGGCCCACCAGTGAGTTTGAGCCCGCGACTAGGTTCCCCTTAAAGGCTTCTTCAGACAGGCGAAACGCGACACTTGTAGAACAATTTCCATGAAGTTTTCATAGAAATTGTTTTGCGTGAATAGCGTCGCGACTGTTTGCAGGAGCCTTAACCGTGAAGCTCAGGAAAAAGGACAAATGAGGCTTAAAAATACGGCTCAGTAAGAACAAATACACTCCAATCACTACAAGTACAGTTCTATCGGTCGTACAAACACTTAAAAGCGCCTTTATTTGTGAGCTCAGTTTGTACAGGATTAGTCCGTTTGTTATCGGTGCGTACGCGCATAAACAAAGTGGAATTCCATCGAATTATGTCTAACATCAACTCCTTTGTATACAAAGTGGGGAACGGTTCTAGAGGTTTGCTGTTATGCACCGTTATAAAAGAATGCGTTACGTCCTAATTTCTTTGGAAATGCGTCAAGCTGTACATATCCCCTTTTATTTATAAACGTTGCTTAAAATAGCCACTGTTTAACCATACATTTTTGACGTTTAAACATCGCTCAATTTTAATCAACGTTTATAAATGAACCCTAAAATCTATTTTTATACAGAATACCAAGCACATTAACGCGCAAACTGTAACCATGAATCAGCACATATGATTCTAGACGAAAATATATAGGGACAGAAAAAGTATACACCCCCAGCGCAGAAATTTTTCGTCAGTTATACAAAAAAAACAGCTGTTCCATACATTTTGATCGCGTAGCTAGGTATAGCACTTTTCTATGAAACAGCTGATTTTTTTTTTGTAATACCGACGAAAAATTTCTGCATTGGGGGGTCTAGAATGATATGCTGAATTCATGGTTACAGTTTGCGCACTGGATAAAATCTTTTCCTGTACTTATTTAAAAAAAAATCCATCGTTTCGTAATCGTACAAAATTTTCGATGGTTATCAAAAAAAAAAACTGCTGGTTCTTAGAAAATTGCAATACCTACCTACGCGGTCAAAATGTACTGAAATGCAATTCTTTCTTAAACGGTTTAAAAAAAAAATCGCATAATTTACGCGGAGAACAGTTCAGAACCGTGTACCTATTGAATACATGGTAACAGGTTGCGCGTCTATGTCCTTGCCACCCTGGACCCTAATTCACTATGACCACTTAACGATTCCTTACTTCGAAACCACGTCAATTCCTTAGATCACACACGACATCTGCTAATAAATATCGACAAATTGTCTTGGAACATACAGAATATGACATTTCGATTCCTTACCGTTACATTGGTTTAAAAAAAAAACACGATATTGACGTAGTTTGAACGTAGTAAGATTCCGTGGGGAATCATTATAACCATACAGAATTGGGACCCATCCGTGCTATTCTGTAACCATCTCACTGGGTGAAGTAAGCCCGGCTTACTTCACCACGTGCGGGGAGTGAGCTGTCAGTGTCATTCCACCTGATGCTAGGAATTGACCAAGCATTACATTTACAATCATAATCGAGATTAAATCTCGAATCGAGATAAAATTTTGACACTGACAGCTCACTCCACGCTCACTTCACTTGGTGAGTTGGTTACAGAATAGAATATCTGCTTGTAAATCGTTACTTCTCTAGCCGTTCGGCAGTGTTACTCAGAGAAATAAGTTTTGCGAAAATGAATTTACCAAGGACGAAAGTATCAAAATAGTAATCAGAAAGCCTAGAGTTCTTCGCAATTGGTAGCCACCTTTTGCGATGTATATGTCATCGTAAGATTGTGAACACCGTTAGTTTATAATCTATCTCGCGAAATTATAAATTGTCGATAAATTGTGAACTGCAAAAACCATTTACAATTTAATTTAATGCACTATTTTTCGATAGATACTTTATAATCTGTCCGTCAAATTGTGAATTGGTATCAAGACGGATTAATAAATAGAAGTAACTGCCACTAACTTTGGATGTAGCGGCTCTGCTCGCTGCGCTCGCTCGGCTCGCGCGCGGTTTGGCGCAGTTCTAACCTAACCTATTCGGTCGGTAAGCAGTATGGTGCAGTTCACAATTTATCGACAGTTTATAAATTTATAATCTCGCGAGATAGATTATTAACTAACGGTGTTCACAATCTTATGGTGACATAATACCTATACCGTGTATAAGTTGCCATTTTCCTTGTAGACGTCACCCGTCGTCGTTCTCAGGAGCAAATATTTTCGTCGAATAATATTTAGACGATAATCGCATAAAAGTGCCAGTGTTAGTTAATCATTTTTAAATGGTTCCCATGTTTTCAGATAAAATATTAACAATAGAGTGGTCAATTAAGTTGAATTGAACGCCGGGAGGGGACGCCCTAAAGGACATACATAGTATAGTGACCTTATTGATGATGTTCGTCAGAAATGTCAGGTGCGTAGTATACTTGCAACCGGCATGCGTGTATGACGAATATTTACGATCGTATACGAAGCGAAAGGAGTATGCATGGATCGTAGCAAGTGGCGTTCTGTAGTTTCTGTATGTAAGTAGAGCAGTTGTTTCAAGAAACACACTTAATCGGTCTATTTCTAGAACAGTACTGCATATTTAATTTCCATTTCCATGCAACGCCAGCCTGGAGGTTCGTATAATAACTGGAAAGTCTATTATACAATTATTCTCAAGAGGATTATGTAAGTTTGCATAGAGAAAGCGACATTGTTTTATCCTACTAGATAGTTATAAGTTCTGTTGGAATGGGGATTTGCCAAGTAGGATAAAATATTCGCTTTGAGACTGGAATTTAAGTAGACCGAAATGAATTATGGAATTTAGGGAGAAATTGTTCTGATGAAGACCTAACTGAATTTTAAAATTTTGAAAGAGAATCAAAGTTTTCGGGGTTTTAAATAATCTCTCTACTATAAGCAGTAGTTTTGAGTATCGATGTCGATGGCTATTAGGGTAAGAGACCAAAGAAACGATGGATGGACTGTGTGAAGGATGATATGGCTAGAAAAGGGTGTGACTACCACCGAGATGGCGACTAATAGAGAAGTATGGACGAAAAAAACATTTACGCCGACCTCAAATAAATTGGAATTAGTGCATGAGAATGATAATGATGAACAAACAAAATAAAGAATTAACAAAACAAATAAACATCGACATCGGAACTCGGAAACTATCCAATCAAAAATACGGAACCAACATCTTGATATAATTTATTGGATTAAGTAATATCCTTCGGAAATCTATTGTCCAAACATTAGGGGAGACCACTCCATACTAGCAGAATATAAATCAGCCATGGAACGAAATAACGCCGACCCCAAATAAATTGAAATTAGTGCATGAGAATGATACTGGTGATAAAATAAGCTGTTAAAATAAAGAACTAACAAAACAAAAAAACATCGACATCGGAACTCGGAAACTATCCAATCAGAAATACGAAACTAACATCTTGATCTAATTTATTGAATTAAGTAATATCCTTCGGAAATCTATTGTACAAACATTAGGGGAGTCCATTCCTTACTAGCAGAATATAAATCAACCATGGAACACAATACGAATGGCAGACAAATACGATCGTTGCATGAAGTTCCGTTAGTGTGTATGTACGCTACGATGCAATCTACGATTATATCTGTGAAAATGTGTGAATCGATTTGAATGTGATTCGATATATTGTTACATACTATGCATCTGTAGAGGTGTCGGGAAGTGTAGTGTTGCTTCTAGTGTATACCATTACGGGCTAAGATGATATACATACAGGGTGTCCCAGAAATCAACGTCAAGCCGAAATCGAGCATTAGGCCAAGTCGTAACAGTTATCAGAAAAATATGAAAAAAAATCTTGGTCATGTACTTTTCAAATTATATGTATTCAAAAATAAATCTTAAAAACTGACACCCTGTGATGATCTTTCAAGTCCTGTGACTGCAAATATTAACTTTTCGTCATTTTTTTTTCTACCGTATAACTATGAATAACCCTAACCCCGGGCTTGGTCCTTACCGGATAGCGAGCTACCCATTACTCGCCGTCCGCAAGCCCGCGCCTACGGTGGCCGGGAATCAGCCTGGGATTCCCGACGCCCAGGGCTTCTCCCGCGGCGACTACGGCCGTGAGGGCGCATATACTGCCTCTCCCTCACGTGCGCCGCCTCCCTCTTCGCGAGCATTACTGCTTCGCAGAAGGAGGTGACGGCTAACCATTCACTCTCGCTCCGTACCATGGCCTGCACCAGGGCCGGACGCGAGAGATCGCCGCCAAGGTATACATTTGGAGTTTTATTTTTTTGGGAATGGCATTTCTTATGTCAACCTAGGAGGTTGTCGGATGTTTAACCGGACTTGCCTGTGGCTGCCTCAATAAATTAAGGCCTCCAGCCAGGGCTTGAAAAGTGTGGACCCGGTGGGGTACGGACCTCGGCTTAGGGCGTCACTGAAAGAGGGCAGCAAAGACGGGCTCGATCTGAATGATTATAATAAGCTACAGATTTCCCCAGTTATGTTAAAGGCCCTTGTACCGGGCGAGTCTATTGTAATCGACCAAGCACATAGGGCCATCCATATATTACGTCATACGTTAAGAGGGTGGGAGGGGTCAACGAAATGTGACATTGTGTGACAAGGGACAGGGTGTCAAAAGCTTTGTGACGTCTAAAATACTAAAACTCGAAATTTATATGTAAAAAACTTAAAAATATTACTTATTCGATCTATATTTACCGCTTCTTCTATCTAAAATATTTGCCTTTATGTTATTTTTATTAAAGATTATTTTTTAATTGATTTTTTTTTATGGAAAATCTTCTGTTTTTATTGAATTACTTCTAAATATAAAATTGAAAAATATGTGACGACACACAAGGGGGGAGGGGGTTTCACAAGTGTGACCACCTGTGACAAGGACAAGGGGGGGGTCAAAAATAAAAAAAAATTGTGTGACGTCATTTATGGATGGCTCCATATCCAGACACATCTGAAAGATTCCAGATAAAAAACCCAACAACACTTACCAGCCCCAGCATCGACCACTAGACCAACGAAGCACTATAATCATTATTGCACATAATACAGATTCGAAAGACCACTTAAAAATTAATCACGAAATACAGCAATTTCGTTTAACTTCACAATTTTACTCCAGTCTTCGCTGTTTACTAAGTACATAAGACGGTCACTTCACAACTAACGGTTCTAAGAGATTCATCGTCAAGTTTCCACATTATATGGACGTTCCGCTTGCCGCACTTATGTAGCTAGCTGCGGAACGAGAAGTTAATTAGGGTGAGAAGTATTGAAAATTGAGGAATAAAGTGGACTACTCTGCTTCCTTCATGGTCTCTGAAATAAGTGGGGTCTGGCAAGGAGGCAACAAACTCGCCTGTCCCAAATGTCTATCCATCCTGCCTGGTTATTGCATAACTGACTAACAGTAGAAATGACTTTCGTTTTGTTTGTTCAACAATATTCATTGCGTTATTTTTGTTGAGATTTTTCTTTCAGATTTTTTTTAAAACATGTGAAGCAATAGATAAGCAATAACCTGCATAATGATTCAGATTCTTATTAGTGTGTTGTTATTGTGTTTCAGCTAAATATAGCGGTCTTGTATAGTATATGTTTTCTCAAAACATTTCCACATTACGATGAGCATTGTCACATAAAATAGTAGTCATATATAAATCATCAATAGCAATCCAAATCCTGTTAACACTAAAGTTAAGCTTAGCACGTTCTGCCGAACCTACCGAAAGTGCCACTAGCCATTCGTTAGCCGAACATTTGGACGGGGCCCAAATACTTGCGCTCACAGACGCTGGCTAGACAACCGGGAGTTTGCCGGCTCGCAAAAAAAGAAACAAACTTCCATAGCTGAAACAGAAAAAATAAAAGATACCTCTGACCGATGAATAGATGGAAGAAAGATAGATATTCTTTACGAGATTTTTTTTATTTAGCCTACACTGTCCCACTGTTGAGCAAAGGCCTCCCCCAAATCCTTCCAGGTATCCTTTTCCAGGGCCACCTCGATCCAACCCTTGCAATACGCGTCGAGGTCGTTTCGCCACCTCTTCTTGGACCGGCCTCGGCAGCGCCATCCATCCTCAGGCACCCACTGTGCAGAATATTGCTCAGCGGTCACTGTGCATGCTGCTGCCGTGCCCCGCCCAGTCCCATTTTAGCCTGGCAGCCTTTTTGCCTACGTCTAGGATTCCCGTTTTGGAGAGCAGCGTGGCGTTTCGTATTCTGTCGGTTCGTTTAACGGGGAAAGAGGATAATTTAGGTTGCAAAAATTAATTCAGATACCGCTAACACCCCGGTGGTTCCTAAAGGAACCACCCCGATTCACACGGTTTTTATCTTTATTCTTAATATGAATAAGGTCTTATATATCATCTGCGATAATTTCACTCTATGGCCAGATAGATATTTTCGTCAAATACATAATTCAAAACCATAAATATTTTCAGGCAACATAAAAAAAAGTGACATTTGAACTCGTGTCAAATATCGGCGCGGGGCTTTAAAGTTTTTGACGTCAAATATCTGCAGTGCAAACTGGTTAAGTTAGGTAGAGGTATCTAGAGAAATTAAGTGTAATTTTAATCAGATAAAAATATCTCCTGATGACGACTTAATTACAGGAGAAGTTATAAAAAATCTTCTATGCAAAACCATATTCAAAATAACTAGGGTCGCCGTCTGCGTTGCAATGCAGTCTAACTTTATTTACAAGTTTTTTTTTTTCAAATCGGATGGTCTTCGAAACACGTAAATCCGTCACATATTTATCCAACCAAATATGTTTATGAAAGTTCTTGTCAACAACATTACATTCTACTATTGTTCTCGAATAGAACGTTTTGTTTTCCATTCGTTTAGTAGTGATCTAGTGGCATGGACGTCAAGTCTAGCAAAGATACTGCTGGATTGAAGATGATGGGATATACTTTGACAGCTTTGGTATTAATTATTTTGCTTACTGTAAGTGTGTGTGTTCTTTTGTTTTGTTCGATTTCGTAGTTTTGGTCTTCTTCCACTGACTTCTTAGTACAGAAGACTGCACGTCTGTGGTTGACTTTGACCTTGAGTTGGGCTAGCGTAGTATGGAATTTTTCCTTTTGTTATCACTATCGTGCGGTCTGCGGTACTAAATACTTCTTTATTTTCATTAGTTAAAAGTTTAGCACTGGCAGTTATGTTTGCTTTTCATTATTCACTAGGGTCGGTAAAATAAAAGTATTGTCTTGTCACCTAATATAATTATGTTGGTTGGGACGTTGTATTTCGTTCATTCAATTTATTCAATCTGAATTTAATTGCTTTGGGCATACGACGTTATTTGTTAAACACTGCATTATAGCTAAGAGATCGTGCCGTAGTGTTAGTATATAATATGTATTAAAGTCGCTTTTCGTGTCTTTATGTGGCCGCGTCGTCCTTCTAAACTGCGCGCCGGATTTTGATGCGGGTTTTGCCATAATTTAAAGAAGGTATTCCGGAAGGTTTACATGTACAATACGTAGATATGAAACTTACATATATAATAAAGAAATATCGATATTTTGTCATGTCGTAAAAAGCCGTGCGAAGCAGAGGCGGATCGCTAGTAAAGAATATAAAGTCATTGTGATAAAATACTACGTGCAATATTTTAAGAGCGTAGTAAATTTTTATCGCGAGGACCTTTTTTTTTTAAGGGTGGGTAATCATCAAATAACTTTTCCTGCTCTGGGTGGAGCAGGAGGACGTGTCAGACTTTTACTGACTAAAACCCACCCGCCTATGTGCCAGGGGCGACGGTATCTCTTTCGAGGCAGGCATCGACCCTGGCGGACCCCACCAGTTGGTGCTGGCATCTCTTTGAGGCGCGCGTGGAACACAACGCGCCGTCGACTCGGATTTGGTCCTTACCGGACAGCGAGTTACCCATTACTCGCCAACCGCAAGCCCGCGCCTACGGTGGCCGGGAATCAGCCTGGGATTCCCGACGCCCAGGGCGTCTCCTGCGGCGACTAAGGCCGTGAGGGCGCATATACTGCCTCGCCCTCACGTGCGCCGCCTCACTCTTCGCGAGCATTACTGCTTCGCAGAAGGAGGTGACGGCTACCCATGCACTCTCGCTCCTTACCATGGCCTGGACCAGGGCCAGACGCGATCGCCGCCGCCGATTGCCTCCACGAGGACACGGGTGGCGGTGCTCCGCCCAAGCCGGGCAGACCTCCACCGTGTCCTCAGAGCGATCTTCGCAGTGGAAACACCCAAGCTTTTCCTCCCACCTTATGCGAAACAAGAACCTCCCGAGGGATCTTCAGTGTAACAATAGAGTGTCGATTTTACTCAATGAACAGCTCTTTTATTGACACATTTTTTTATTAGAAACGGTTCGTAGAGGATTTAATAAAAAATAAAAAAAAACTGATGAACTTAATGCGCGTTTTTATTGAATGAGAATCATTACATTGGCATTAAACATTAATTAAATGAAATGTTTATTTATGTAAGTAAATCTTTGAGAGAGACATTTTTACACGTCAATATTTTGCTGGTCAATATTTTAAAACTACACTTGCGAGCAATAAACTGGAATCACTTCATCGCGCGTTGCTCAACTTTGTTCTTACTTTATTTATTTAAACTTCTCGCACACAAAAAAGGTACAAAGGCGGACTTAATGCCTTAGGCATTCTCTACCAGTCAACCAAGGATGGTGCAGAGATTAGATGGCAGGTGCTTTGGATGAGAGGAATGATGAAAAAACCTATAAAATATATCATAATGAATTATAAATAATATTACATAAATAGGTTATTACTACTTACTTATTTTGTTCGTCTACTATCATTGTTGTAATAGAATACCAAATTTCGACTTGATCAGACCCGTGGAAGATGCTCAAATCCCTTCATCAACCAGAAAAGAGCTGATAATTTTCAAACGGCCGAACCGATTTTGATGAAACATGTCTAATAACACTCGACTAATTCACTTTTCAAAAAAAAATATAAATAACAAAAGAAGTGACAAAATGTAGGAGAATAATCTTAAGTAAGTTGTGTAGTGAAGGCCTCCGGTGAGTAGAGTGTAAATGAGTGGATGTAAGAGGGTGAGATTTGGATTTAATATGAGTCTATCAATGCATGCCATGTCTGGAAGGGCCTCGTGAAGAAAAAGCCATTGCAGCTTTGAGCTGGGGTCTTGGGTATGTAAAGATGGTCCCTTATCCACGGACGGATGGTCCTTAGCCACGAGAATGGAGGGGCCATTCTTGAAGATCTTGACAGAAACAGAACACAATCACCTTACTTCCATTTTTAAAACAATTAATCGTTTTTTAATTGAACGTAAAAAGTTCGCCTTTCACTATAATACTTCGTTGTTCGGGTCTATCAGACCGCATCAGACGGTCTGATGGACCCGCGTCTGGTCTGCCACAATTATAGCGTTGTTACAAAGATTCTAATCAATAGTCCAGCCTTGATAGGTTGTACGATTTCATCCAATTATAGTAGGGAAGACTGTGTTCCGCTGAGTGAAGCGCCGATTAAATTATTTACTGTATCGCTCATTTTAAGTAAGATTGTAGTCTATATTTTCTGTAGTCGATAACATTATGATGCTAACTGTTAGTAAAGATTCGTATTAAGATTTGGTAACAAAAGATGATTAAAAAGAACAAGACAGGTGTCTAAAACAGTAACAGTATTAGTACATACCAGTGGCGAAAACACGAAATAACACGATTCCTACCGGCTTCCCTTCGGGGATTCGCATCGGTAAGTCTGTCGCTATTAAAAAATGGCAAGTCAATAATGGCTTCCATTGTCAAAAAAAATATATAGTTACACTACCAGTATTTAATTCATTATAGCATTCAAACAACAAAAATGGTCATTTTTGGCTTGGTATTACAAAAAAAAAAACTAAATCAACCCGGCGCCAAAACGTCATAATCGGGAACCAAAAATTCATACAACAGCGATCCCGTAATGATGTCACTTTAGGTCACGTGGCATCGCTTGATGTGGACGAGAGCAAGCCGCTGTACAACGGGTTATGATAGAGACAGATATAGAAAAATGCATCAGCGAGAACGAGATTTTTATTTTATTTTAATTGGTTTTCAGCTGTTCTTTATTGATAAGTCAATAAGTTAAAGCCGACTTCGCTTCGACTTCTTTCTTAGAAAAATTTACACCTTGCCGCTGGTACATACATACATACCATATGTAGTGTACCTTGTTTTTTTGTTATGTTTTTTTTTTTATGGTGTACAATAAAGAATATATAAATAAATATAGGCCTTCTTCCCATTGTAGTAGCACAAACTACAGAACGCCACCTGCAGGGTTAGCACGAGCACCGATTTGTCGACGGAAGAATAGACATGACTATTGACTAAATGATGTACAATAGGAGAAGATAGCTATGTTTTTCTATTAATTATCACAGTTATCCGTTCTAAACGAATCATGATTTTGTAGATAATCGTATATACTTTGTGGCCGTCGAGTAGAAAGTTTGTTGTCAGTGTGATTTTGACAATATGAGAAGAAATATTCTTCTGAAATAGTCAACATTTAAAAGGACCTAGACAAAGATCGTTAGAAACGTAAAGACAAAATGACAGATTGTAGAACGATATCTACGGTGCGATGTCAAAAATGGAGAAACGATATGTCACTTTGTATTGAAAAAGCACTGTATATTCTTCGTAGAAATAGAAGGCGTCATGCTAAGCCGGCTGCTAAGATTTTAACATACTCCTTTTGCTTCCTTTACGTTCACTAGTCATATACGCACGCCGGCTGCGTGTACTACAGCCTTAACCTTTCTGAAGAACGTCACCAATAAGGTCACTAAATATCTCTCTAGGGCGTCCACCCCCGCATTAGTGATCATTATGTTAATAAGTTACAGTGAAGGTGAATGACTTTCAAGAGATTGCTGAAATACTAAATTGATGAATGGTATTTTTGTTTTGTCATCAGTTTTAAGTTCTTGAGCCCTGGCTGGAGGCGTTAATTTATTAAGGGAGCCACAGAGAAGTCCGGTTAAACAGACGATAACCTCATATGTTGCCTTCTGACCTGCGAGATGGCTATCCCAAAAAAATGTAATTCAAGAGAAGTCATCGGGAATTGCTGTAGGAGATTTCGATATTATACTTACCACAGAATCAAATTTTTAGATTCTCATACAATAAAACGAATGTGTGTTAAATAATTGACAAATCACTTCGTTGCGGTTTAGTTCATAAACAATTTTTTATCTGTTCTAGTTAGTTACATTCAATAAAATTTCCAGTAAACGTGCATATTTCACGCTTATAAAAGTATATTCATGTCATCTTATTAAATCATTTCTCCGAACTTTCTTGTTTTATTACAATCAAGATAATAATCTTATTTGCTTAACTGCATCTTAGTAGCCTCGTTAACCTACTGATATACAATAATTTAATTTAATATTTATAAGACCATGTCAGTTTATCTTTAGTTAAAATCGATTCGGAAGAAAACTGGTTTTCTGATACACTTTCGTTGGCGATATTCATGAGGCTTAATCGTGAAGAATGTCGCTCCCAAATTGCAGAAACACGTCAGGCTTTTTAACCGTTTACAATACTGCTATACGTCTCATTATCTCGAAACTGAGAGTCATCAGCCCATTTGTCTTTCGTCCATCGAATCCTTATCACGTCATCTTAAAGATCAATTTCGTGTGCAAGCTCTCTTTTATCGATAGTAGCATTGTATCCCCAAGCGTCTCAGCTGTTTGACAAATTGCTTCGACTGTTTTGTCCACTTCATCAGTTTCCCATTTGCGAGTGACTTGCGCGTTTAAATCGATCAGATTATGTTTAGTGTTACAATTTACTATACTATTCAAATATCCTGTCATGTTCTCGCGATTAGATTTAGCCATTCCATTAACTGTTAGATTTGACCTTCATGCCCATTGAGCCGTATCGTACAGATTTTACCAACAATTCACTAAAATTACTTTTATCGTTCACAGGTCCGACGATCGCTGAAATTGCGGGGCAGACGCAAGGAAAAGGAGAAACTGCCGTCGGGCATAACAGCTGACTACACCGCATCGCTGTTCGCCCACCTGGAACAAGATTCAAATTATTCCAATTACCCGCTCATACCTACCTCAGGGTCTAACTCCAATCTGAGCGACGAAAATAACCACCTGTCGCCCGCATACCCTACAACTCATACTTGGAGCAAGAAGGAAGGAGTCCTGCAATCCGATAGCTCCGAGACGTCACTTAATTCATTAAATAATCCGAATAATGCCAACACCAGCCCTAGACAACCGCCAAATCTACCTCCTATACCACCGCGTCCTCCGAAACGTGGAATCCTGAAAGGTCCACGACTCAGCAATACTAGTTCAAATTCTGTAGAAAACAATGTCCAAAGCAACGATGCAGTTGATAACGTGTCGAATGGTCAGGACTCCAATCTATTGGCCAGGAATACTCAGCAGAACGAGTTGATGGTATACGGTATTCCGCCTTCTAAAAGCACCTCTTCGAGTGACGATATGCAGCATGTACAGAATTTTACCAAAAAAGTAATTCATAGCCCTGTGGAGACGCAGTACAAAAACTATAAGAACAACTCGAACCCGTCGATTACTACCCAGGACGTTGACGAGGCACCAAAGACGAATGGGAACAGCTACATTGGAGTGACGTCCACATCTCCAAGCGCTGATTCCTTAACTGATACTACAACGAACTCTTCATTCGCTACTCCACCGTTTTCTACCTCACCTGTTGGCGAGTCTCAAGGGTTCCATCGATGGTCCAGGACTAGCAACTTCGATGATGTGTACTTACCACTACCTTCATTGTCTCATGTGCGACTACCGAAGCCTAGATATCTTACGATTCAAAGGCAGAAGGCTCCTAGAAATGACTTTGGATTTAGTCTTCGTAGAGCAATGGTTCAAGAAAGAATCTTTATTGGAGATATTAATGGACATGACAACGCCCTTCTTAATGGTGACAATAAGTGCAATAATATTGGAATGGTCAGCAAATTGACGTTCAAAGCTGTGATTCTGGCTGAACCTGGGTCTTATCCTGGAGCTAGTGAGACTGGACTGTTACCTGGTGATAGACTCTTGGAAGTGAACGGTGTTAACGTTGAAGAGAAGAGCCGAGAAGAGGTCATTGATCTCATCAAGGGAAGTCATGACTCCGTCACTATTAAGGTGAGTTTCAAAGTATTAATTACCATTCATTAAATGGGTCAGTATTCATAATATTTCGACGAATTAATTAGGAGTAGCATTTCCTTTGATTGTGTGATCATGTTTCATGACGTTGACTTGCATATTTAAATTGATAAAGCGGTTTTTGATAACTGTCTTATCGTTTGCATAAAGATAAACGAATTTCAAAGAAGAAGCATTGAAGAAAGAATTGAGTTTAAAGAAATGATACGTGGCTTTATGCATTTAGACGGCAGATAAAAATATTGCATTGGATACATAGCTACATTAATTTGTTTTTTTGTCTAAAGTATTTTTTGTTTGGAATATAAAGTCTGGCTCCTACGGCCTTTAGGTAAAGTCTTCTGTCATCAAATTCACTTTTCGAGATAGAGTTTGGAAATCAAAAGTTTTTCAGTTTGGATCGATTTAAATATTATCCTATTGAATATTTGCTGTATACTTACTTTTTCTATTCGCGTTGGAACAACGGGATATTTTAAGTTATTGCTCAGTTACTGCTGATGCATTAGACAAAAAACTAGGAAATAAGATAAATAATGGTTTCGAAACGGCTTTTAGACCGTTACCTCCAACAGTAAAGTTATTTCTGTAGTTTATTGTTTAGACAATCGTGACTAGCGAATTAGTGGGGACTTCTATAATTACGTTTTCATTATGACAAGCTGGCCCTGGATTTATAGGCTTTTTAAATAAAATTAAATAGATTCAAAAATGTGTGTCGGTTTGTTACCTAATAACTCAGAAACGACTGCGCCGATTCTTAACGAACTGTGCACACGCAAAAGGCGTTACATATTGGTGTTCTTGTTCCGGGACAACCAGCTACTACTTCACTGTAAGAATTACATAAGCAACTGTGCATGCAGTTGCTGAGATAATCTTAGGAAATACTAGGTTTTGCCAGCGGCTTAGCCTGCGTAACCCAATTAAAAAAAAAAACCTTAACAAATACACCTAAACCTTCCTCATGAGTTACTCTGTCTATTGGTGAAAATCGCATGAAAATCCGTTCAGTAGTTTTTGAGTTTATCGCGAATAGACAGACAGACGCGGTGTGGGACTTTGTTTTATAATATGTAGTGATTATGTAGAATGCCATTAATCTATACTAACACTGCCTTGTTGGTCTAGTGGTTGCAAGCGATACTGTTGGGCAAGAGGTTCTAGGGTCGATTCCTAGATCGGGCAAAGTGTTATTAGGTTTTCCATCTCTACAATTTCTCAGTATCAGCGGAGTTTGGATTTCTGCCCGGTTGATGACAATAGGCTCGCACCTTATTACATGAGACTAAAAACATAACATGAAACAATGGATTAGAAATATTCTGCAAAATAATTTTGATTATGATTGATAATGTGTTACGAAATTAGGGTGGTAGTTAAAAACTCTAAAGACAGCTATAGTATTACAGTTATAAATAGCTCGTCAATTGGTCTTCTATAAAAAAGTGCTGGTTTAATAGCAAAATATACACCATAGGATACGTTTTCTCGATAAGCTTTGTCATGACCTTCTTACGGCTGCTGACGTTACTTCAAAAATCTATCATTGAAATCCAAAAGGGATGCCTAACGACGAGTATTGCACTCGCAGTAAATACGTTTTCCATATAGCTAGGTACCGGGTATCAAAACATATCTCCCTTAAACCCTGGCTCTCATCATACAACACTTACATTAAACTTAAACTTAACTTTCTCCGGCGCACCGGTGTTTACAATGAATGAAAAAATGAAAAAAAATGAAAAAGTGTTTATTCACAGAAAATACATTTTTGTTGGTTACATTTACTTCCGCCAAACTGCATAGCAGTTTGTTGGCAGACGTAGCTCCATTTTTGAAAATTCCTACTTATTAAGTTTTTTATTTTTTATATTCACACTTTTTCACCTAATTAAAACTAAAATTAAAAACTACTTTTGCATTTCTTAAATTTAAAACAAACAAACTTTATTTTTTTCCATAATTATTATCTACAGTGAGGCTTTCACAATACGTATTAAAGAGGTACTTATGTATTTTATTCTTAAAAGAGGTTTTTGTGACACAATCGTTGATATCGACTGGAAGGTTATTAAAAATAGTTGGGACTAATACATTTCTACACCTTCGACCATAAAAATTACTACATGTGGGCACCACTAAACTTCTCATGTTATTGTTCCTTTGAGATCTTGTGCGTATAATATTGTTTTTAAATTCATTGCTACAATACTGTTCTAAAGCTACTGACAAAACTACCCTCTGATGAACCGGCAGCATTTTACATTCAAAAAATAAGTCTTCGTAATTACTACTTTTACAACGATTTTTTGTGTTTTTATCTACTAATAGTTTCATGAATCTGATTTGCAATGTTTTTATTTTATCCAAATATGTTTTAAATGTGTTACCATAGCATGCCAGCCCATAAGAAAGCAGTGAGTCCACTAGTGCATAGTAAACCATGTACAATGTTGCCCTATCCAGTACACAACTGAGGTGGTGGAATTTTACGAGCACGTATCTGAGTTTGTCACATAAGTGCATAATGTGTGTTTTCCATGAGAAGCTGTTGTCTATGACTAAACCCAAGTACCTGTATTCCTCCACCACCTCAATGTTTGCACACTCACACAGCGTCATTCCCTCACTGTGCAGACACTCATAGCTATGCCCCACTATACGCGGCGGACGTTCGACCTTTTTAAGATGAGGAGATCGTATATGCATACATTTAGTTTTATTTATGTTGATTATGATGCCATTGTCGTGGGCCCACTTGATGATATTAGTAAAATCCTCCTGGATGTTACTTTCAATAAAATTTAAATCTTTATCTGCATACACTAGACAAGTATCATCAGCATACATATATATACGACAATTACGAACCACATTGCACATGCTGTTGACATGCATGATGTATCCAACGGGACCAAACACGGATCCGGTTGGCACACCACACGTGACGTGTTTGGGCTCTCCGATGACGCCGTCAATGACCGTTCGCAGTGTCCGGTCTGTGAGGTAGGCACGGAACCACCTGTTCAATGGTCCCGCGACCCCACACTCCTTCATGGCCTGAAGCAGCTGGTGGTGCTCCAAGGTGTCAAATGCTTTTTTGAAATCAATGTAGACCACCACCACCTGCTTCCGCTGATCTAAACACTCATTGACGTCGTCCGCGAACCGCGCCAAGGCCGTCGCCGTGCTCCGCCCGCGTCGGAAACCATGTTGTGCATTTGTCAGAATATTGTGTTTTTCCAAGAAAACACTTACCTGATTCACAATAAACTTTTCTACTATTTTATTTATAACTGACAATATGGCTATTGGCCTATAGTTAGCGTAATCACTATGTACACCTTGTTTAAAAATAGGTCTAATTAATGCTGTTTTCAGTTTCTCGGGGTATAACCCCTTTTCAACACACAAGTTAATAAACAAAGCTATAACAGGGCTTAACTTAGATTTTAATAATTTAATTTCCTTAACTCTAATCTTATCTATTCCGTCAGACTTATCACAACTTAGCAAATTTATTAATTTATCTATATCTATTGGGTAAGCTTTCTGAAACCGCAGTGATACATTTCCGGGATCCACATAGCTTGATCTTTCCAAAAACCTGTGACTACAGGCATGTTTTATATCTAAGATTTCTTTGGTAAATGTTGTTGAGAATTTATTACATATACTATCAACCGAACTTTCCAATTTTCCAAAGTACTTTAAAATAACAGAATCTATACTCCGAGCAAAATCAATACTGACTCTAACAGTCTCATACCCTCTTGTATTGATTTTGATGGGATGATGATGTCATCTAAGTAAGCTAATGCCTCTTTATGACGTAACTTGCCTAGAACCTGATGCATCATACGTTGGAACGTTGCTGGGGCATTCGCCAGGCCGAAAGGCATTCGATTAAATTCGAAATGGCCTTCCGGCGTGACGAACCCTGTTTTATGCCTATCTTGTTCTCTGATGGAGATCTGATAGTATCCAGATGCCAAATCAAGAGCTGTGAAATACAGGTTACCAGCTAACGTGTCGATCTGGTCATCTATAAGTGGCATCGGATAATAAATTATAACCGTACTCAAGTAAAACCACTTTCGAGCTCGATTTGTAAACAGTGGTACAACACTATTTGGGTTTTTGTAACGTAAATGTCTTCATTGGCTGAATGACTAACATACCTTGATGACTCAATCATCGCAGTAAAATCGATGGCTTCCGTTTTTAAAATTGGACGGAAGATTCTCTGGATGTTGTTGGCCGAGGTAGTGTTAATTTGATTAACAATTTCATGTCAGTTGTTATTTTTTCTTTATTTATCTGTAAAGTAGAATCTGTTTCATTCATCCGGATTTTTCGCATTTATATAAAATATTGTACACGAAGAACGGGAAACGGGAGGAATGTTTTCATCCATCTCCTAATGTTGAGCGACAATAAGAGCGAGTCTCGGAGCTGCCTCACCTGATGATAAAGCCTGAGTGAATAGGTTGCTATTCACTCTGGCCTTAAATCGTGTAGACTAAAGCAATCGCAAATTAAATAATTGATACCCATATCATCATCATCATTTCAGCCGGAAGACGTCCACTGCTGGATATAGGGCCAACTGACACATACGTATGGATCGATGCAAATTCCACTTCCAATATAATCATGGAACTCTCAACCCTTTTTAGTTAATTGGCAATCCTCTGCAGATGTTTACACGATATTAACCGAACTATGTATCGACCCCACTATCATTCTTGATCGAATTTCGTTATCCCCTTCGAAACTTTTTTACTTTAAATGCAAATATTATACGCAGGTGCAACCGATAGCGGAGCTGTGTGAGCTGTCTCGTCGGAAGGCGGCTGATGGCGGCGGTGATGTGGAGCTGTCTGATAGCAACGTCAGGGGAGGCACGCTTAGCAGGTCCGGCAGTCGACGATTCACTACGTCACAGGTATGTGGGACTTTAATACTGGCCGCCGAATCTTTAAACAACACGACGACGTTTCGACGTATCGCAGTTGCTTTATAATACCTTAATGTGACGGATACAGGATGACGCTTCACGGCGAATAAAATTATGTTGGGTTTGAGAATTCCACCATAAGTTATCGTTCGATTTTGCTGGAATTTCTTCGAGTTATATTAATATAAGAGCGGTTATCATAATCTGTATAAGACATGCCATTTCGAGCCCAGTGGAGTTAAAATGTGAGGTGAACCTAGTATAGTTACTCGAGGAACGCCAAGCACAATGCTCAAAAGCGTTTCTTTCTTATATATTAATCGTTATCATTTGCACTATTCAACGTCCTGTTTCTGAAAACTTCTATTCACTAACTTATGATTAGAGGAGTCAATATTAAGATCTAGATTTACCAAATTTTACACAACTAACGCTGTTAAAAGCCTGAATGAATTCCAAAACAAAGAGGACTTTGTTAAGACAAGTGGTTTTATTTTTCTTAAGTTTCTATTTTCCTCGCTTACTTGCTTGAAGGGCTTATCTCAAGTTGTGTCTGGTATCGACTTGACTTTGTAAGGACTTACACTAGGTCCTATAATATTTAATGGTATGAAATTCTAAGAAAGTTTCGTTTTAAATCTTGCATCAACATTGGCCTCGATTGTATTATGACAGTGTACAGCATAATTATAGGTTACATATTTACATTGAAAGTAATCAAATATTGAGAGAGTACCACATCAAAGTAGGCTTAGATGGTTTAGTCATGTTGAGAGGACTATACAGGATAACTTTTTAACCAGTGCGCAAATTGTAACCATGAATTCAGCATATCATTCTAGACCAGAATTTTTCAGAATTTTTTTGTAGGCTATTCTTACCAAATCATAGATATTTTACAATAAGTTTCTCACGCATTCACAACAGCTCAATACAAATGTACACGATCAATAAATCCTAAATAAACAGTGCATTTTGTTTTCCCCAAAATGGCATTTGTAAAGAACATAATTATTGAATGCTAATTTGCTATTTGTTTAATTTTCACAATCGATTGCTGCAATACAAGCAAATCTTACTAACAAATTGTGTTTGCACGATTAATAAACAAACAAGCAAATGCTGTTCTACCCAGAATATTGGTGTTTTAAATTATTACCCGACTGCGCCAGAAGGATGGAGGTTATGTTTGTCGAGTGTATGTATGTATAATGTATATTTCTTTGGCACGCTCTGTAGCTTAAACGGCTTGATGGATTTTAGCTTGAGGTGGTCGTTAGGTTCGTATTAATTGTGAGAGTGACACTGGGTATGTCAAAATTATAAAAAATAAAATGGTCGCTTTATGAAACCATTTTTTTTTTCTCAAAACCTATCGAGTGGGGTATCAAATTAAAGGGTTTCATAAATAGCTTGCCAAAAAAATATGTCATGCAGTCGGAGGCATCTTTTTAATTTGATCAATAAAGGCCTTTTTTGCTTCCGAATGCATGAGATTGCTTATAGTATTTAGTTTAATAGTCAAACTTTTAAAACAAAAGTTTAATGTTTACATCTTATTTAAATTTCATTTTTTACGTAGTGAAATTTTTATTTGTGTTTTATTCAATTTGTTGAATACTATTTTGTATTCCTTGTCTATCTAATATTTTCATTATCATTTGGCTAAAGTAGGTAATGAATTGCAAAACTGATTTTTGATTTGTCATGTCACGTCTTATAATTACATTTTTAATATTTGGTTATTGCGTTACCTCAATTGGTTTCTATATGAGATTCTTCAAATGCTCCACGACACACAGTAGGTACCTAATTGAAAAGATTTGTCGAAAAATGTACATAAGAGAACGAAGTCAAAATACTTTTATTTTGACTTCGTTTTCTTATGTAATTTTTTTTGTGAATGGCCGATGTATCCTTAAGTTTTGGACCCAAAACCCAACGATACTTAATTTAAATACAAAACCTTCACATATCTTTTCTAAAATCAAAACCTCTGTTTCTTCATTATGTACACAGCTAATTTGATTGACAACTAATTAATTGTCTCCAAATTCTTACACAATAACTATCATTAAACCAAGCTGTTGACAAGCGTTTATATCTGCACTAATTACTTGTAGCAAAACGTCCACTACTTTATTCATTATTCGTTTATTAGTTTCATGCTGACATGCAATGTTGTGTGTTGTATTGTATTGTTTAATTCGCGTGCCGTGCAGTCTTTGATGTTACACCATCGTAGGAACTGTTAGGTGATCCATTTTAATAATTGTGTGTCACAATAATGCTTATATTGTCGTGTTTCTGTTAAATATTAGGGTACGGTTGACGTATAAGGTGAATATATTGGACTTATGCATAGATATTAAACTATACTTATATTTATATGGGCTTATGTTTAGTGGACAGGAGCGATTCGCACAAATTTCTCGCCCTATTTACTACTACTCGCTTTATTTAATAGTCAAATCGACACGTAAATGTTGTATTATTTTCCGTAAGAAATTCACACGAAGTTAATTTATATGTTTAGTGTACAGCAACTTATTCCGTTCTGTAGCTTATTAGTCAATTCGCACGAAACAGGCGAATCGACATTTTTAAATATTATCTTATTTGGTGTAAGAGGTTCACACGAAGTTATATTATTAGTGGGAGAATCGACAAATCGAGAAATACGTACCTATTAGAAAATTGGCATGTTTTGAATTTTATGCCATGTAGGTAAGAGAAAAATTTAATTTTTCTTTCTAGATAACAGGAGAAAATTGAACTAATATTATTACTGTATTGCATAAAATTTAATTAAAATAAATGCTGTAACTATGACTTGATCATTAAAATTCCACAAGCTTTATACTCAGCATTTCAGTCTTTACTTTACACCCATACGAACTATTACTTCAAACTACTGTTTGACTCTGCATTTTCGATAAGTTAGCCGGCTTCTCTCAAAGCTTGGGTAGCTTTAAACCATTTTCCGTTACTTTGTATCAAGCACGCTGTCTATATTAACTTCTGCGGAAGTTAGGCGCTAATCAGTCGTCTGCAGCCTGCCTGCAGTAATACGACAAGCGCTGTAGCTTAGCAGCCCGTTTTATGCATTAGCTGGTTTTAGCAATTCCAGCTGCCATTATAAAATTCGAGTCGACACCGCGCGTGCTCTTTAAACGTTTACCGGCATAAAATATGACTAATAAGCACGTGTCAGTCGCGGCGATTGTTATAAGTATGTTACAGGCTTTATTTTCAGTATTTTATTTTTACACCCATACGAATTTATCTTTTACTTCAGTACGTCTGTTTGACTCACCTTTTTCGATAAGTTTTGACTTTTCCCAAACCTTAAGTATCTTTGAACAATTTTTCTGTAGCAGCCCGTCTTTTGCTGTATCTTCTTCAGCTGCCGACACACTTTTAACATCCGAGCCGACAGCGCACGTGCCTTTTAAACGTTTGCCGTTATCTCGATGTATGTAATGTATGTAATGTAATGCACCGATCCCAGCGTGGTTTGACCAGACTCGATTAATCGAATGAACCCCAAGATTCGCACTAGCCCCTGTAGCCTCATGCTTCATGGTGTTACAGAGGCCATTGCATATCAAGAAGTAGGCCGGGGGGCGCGGTAATGGTCAGGTAGACAGGCCCTTAGGATAGGAAAGGATTGCGAGCCTACCGGATATGCATCCTTGAGTAAGCATTGGACTAGTGGAGAGACGGGTGGTATTTTTTATAGGAGGGCATCTTTTCACGACGTCGCCGGCATGTTGATTCAGGTCGAGCTTCTTGTGCAGGTTTAACTGTTTTCTTAGCTCTTTTCTATGCAGTTGCTTCACTATGTTCTGTGTTGTTGTTTTCATATTCGTCTTCTGAATTCTCACTGCTATCAGCTTCCGTTATTTTGTAGATATCGTTAGCCGCTTTCTTGATCTTGTTTCTGTCTCCAGCCAAGTCCTTCCAATACGTGATTCCCATGTTGAAGTATTTCATGTCCTGTTTTAGGTTGTCGTTCCATGTGTAAATAGGTCGTCCGACCTCCTTAGATTTAGCCTTATACTGCATTGCTGCATGCAATAGGTGTGGTTTATCCCGTCTGAAGACGTGTGCCAAGTAGCACATCCTGTGGTTCTTGATGCGTTTTGTTACGGTTTTCCGTCTAAGATTTGGTGCATCTTCTTAGTTCTTGGTTTATTCCTGGCATGGTTAATCAAGTCTCTCATGATAAGTCGTTCATATTTTCGGAGTCTTGATCTGTTCGCCTTGGTGAGGGTCGATAGTTTTAAGCCTTATATCATACAAGGTACGATAACTATTCGGTACATAAGTCTAGCTAACTTCCAGTCCATCTTTGAGTTTAGTATGAATGGTAGTAATGATTTGGCGTTTCTCGTGGCCTGTTGGCATCATTTTCTAATTGTGCTTTTCCTGCTTAATGCGGATGTTATGTATGCGCCTAGGTATTTGATTACGTCCACTGTTGGTATACTTACTCCGTTGAGGGTCACGTTGGTCGTTTGCTGTGATGTTATGGGGTCCCTAATTAGAATTTTTGTTTTTGTTTCGTTTATTTGGAGGCCTACGCTATTTAGTAAGGCTTTAATGTAGTATAAGATACGCTCTAGACCTTCTAGATTATCTGTATTATGGATAAGGTCGTCCGCAAATGATAATACCATGGAAAGTGAAATTTCGCGGTCCTGATCTAGTTTGATTAAATGATAGTGTCTTCTAGTGTTCTAAGGACTTCGTCAATGACCAATGTAAAAAGGCGAGGGGACAGGGGGCACCCTTGCTTAACTCCTTTTCCTTTGACAATCCAACTGCTTTGCTGACCACACCATTTGATGCATGTTCTTTCATTCCAGCATGCCCTGATTATCCTGTTGGTCATCGATTTGTTGGTTCGTTCCAGTAATATATCTCTTAATGCGTTGAAGTCAACGTTGTCAAGGTTTTTTCTATGTGGAGGGCGAGTACGTAAATTCGTTTACCTGCACGCCATCCTTCGTCTAGAACCCTTTTGAGCGTAAAAATGTGGTCATCTGTTGATCTATTGTTTAAGAACGCTGGTTGGTAATTTCCCAGCTCCGTTATTGTATCGTTTACTTTTTTTTTTTGTAAGTATGAGGCGTAAATTCTGTAACCCGTGTTACAAATGGTTTATATGCGGCGGAAATCGTCCGCGTCTTTAGGATTTTTTTTTTTGGGATTGGGACTTGTACGGTCTCAAGCCACATGTCGGGTAAAGTGTTCTGTGTCCAGGCGTTATTCATGTGTTTAGTAACAGCTTCCTATAGTATTTGGGGCATCGCTTTGTACAGTTCGATTAACATTTGGTCCGTTCCAGGGGCTGTCCCGTTTCGCATTTTATTGATGATTCCTGTTATTTCGTCCACCGTTGGTCCTTCGCAGTGTGGTTCGATTATCGGTTTTGTTATATTAACCGTTGGTATCAGAAAGCCCTCGGATTTTTTTAGTTTTCTTCCCATTTCGCCGGTCGCGTGCCATTTGTAGCGTGTGGAGCTGTATGCTCCTGAATTCATCCGTTTCCTGTAGGCTGGCTATATGAATGCCTCTGCGTGAAAGTTCAGCGTCTATTCGATTTTTTCCGGGTTTTGAGGCGTCGCGGACGTTCCAGGTTGCAATGCACAAGTCTGGGCAGGTGTACTTAATTACGATAGAGGTCCGGTGTCTTAGTATTGTGTATCCGGTGTCGTCCGCAATTACGTCAGATAACGGTGTAAATAGTGTTGCCTGTCGTTGTTCACACGGCGATAACGGGTTTACCTGTTGGGGGCTGTTCGTTTGAGGCTGGGGTTTCGTGGGTTTTTCCTGTTCTTGGCGTGTGTTGCACCGGTTACTTCTTGGTTTGATATGATGTGGTGTTTTAATGTTGGTATTTGCATTAGGAGTTTCGGGTTGTTGCTGTATTGTTTTTCATTATTCCGGACCCAGCTATCATAGTGGTGATTCTGATAGAGGATGTGTACTCGTATGTTGCCGGGTACTGGATCGCCCGTGGGTAATACACCTGTGTATTTCCGTTGATTATGTGTACATGCACGTTTACGAGGTAGAATTCAGACGCGGCGATAATTATATCTTCGCCACTCCAGAATGTTTCGTTAAATTGCGCGGTTATATAATTTGTTATCCTTTGTTCCTGGGAGAGAATGCTGTTGGGGAGAAATTCCTGTATATTATTTAGAAGTGTTGTTGATGTTCCAAAACATAGGTGGCTAGGTCTTGACGGACATTTCTGTGATCAAATGTTAAGCCCATTAAAATGTTTATTTGGTGGGCTAGTGCCCTAAACAAACAATTTCCATCTTTTAAAATGGGCACAATTGTATCCATTGTAAGCGCTTTTGTTTGTAGGGGTAGTCAGAAACACATGTATGTAGGGGCTGAAACTTGCTAACCTTAAAGTTTGTTTTATGGGCTGACCTTTTTTTTTGTTAGTTTTAATTCTTTGTTTATCTGTAAAGCAAAAACGTGCAAAGCCAACGGAATAGTTCGGGGTACCTATTTAGGCCATCTGTTTCCGATTGAATATTTTTTTGACCGTGGCCCCTTGCAATCCACTGTGGAATTCGTTACACTGTTACAATAGTAAGATCCTTAAGTACGGTGTCTTGGACGGTACCGTATTTTGTGCTAGAATATTGGCGTGTATCAAGTTCTTTCCTCTATTACAGTGGGTGTAAGCACACTGGTCCACAAAGGAGGTGATTTGATTTTCAGAGATCACGCGCGGCGAATAAAGGCCCGCCGCATGCAGTACTTATAGCAAACGAATCCCTGTAATAATAGGAGCGATCTCACCAAGTCTGCCTCTGGGGTCTGTCGTCCTCCAGCAGCCCGTCTCCACTGCAGGCTGAAGCGCACTTCAATATCACTTTTGCTTACTTGTTTGTGGTTAAAGTGTAATCAAAACTATACAAGGCCTCTAATTGAGTCAAAGAGAATTGGATCTTATTCCAAGGGGATGAGACTCAATTTTAACTGCATAAGTTAATGCAAATGTCCACACGATTTTCTATAACACTGTTGGCTTTAACATAATTTTTTATTCATTGTATTATGCTTATAGCTTAATGCTCTAATCGGGGTATTTGAGGTCTTGCGTTAGTTATGTTACACTTTCACCAATTTTACAAAATACACTGTGGCAAAACACAAAACACACGCGGTTTGATTTCAAATTCGAGGCCCCAGTCAACATCTGGTGCGAGGCTGCGAGCTCAAAGAAGGCGACCGCTCGCTTCAACGGCTCAACTCCGAATCTAAACGTTTGCCGTTATCTCGAGGTGAAAAATTACTAATGAGCACGCGTCAGTCGTGTTGTCGCGTGGATTGTTATAAGTCTGCTATAGGCTTTATGGATTCGCGTTAGAACTATGTCTAATACAAAGCGACAGGCTTGTCCCTTTCATTAGGTTCCGAGCTGCATTACCTTACTAGACTTAGCAATGATACAGGCTGGGTACAACTATTGAACGCGTACGCGAAACGGGCGAATCGAAACTTTAAAACAATATATTATTTTCTGTAGACGATTCGCACGAAATCAATATTTGTGGGCGAGTCGGCAACTCCAGAAGTACATATAGGCCTTGTTACGTTTTGAATTATATGTATTAGAATAATAACTTTCTTTCGATTTTCTCCTATTAAATAGAAAGAAAACTATTTGTCTTTTCTTAACTATAACTGGTACACTTAGGTACACGATTTACCTAAAAATTATTTAAAGAAACCAATGTTCTGATTATTTCTAACATGTTTTGTATCGTCTTTATACAGGATTGCAGGGACGTGGACGCGCAAACTGTAACCATGAATTCAGCTCCTAATTCTAGGCCATAGACATTTTTCATCAGCTGTAAAAAAACGACTGTTTCAAGAACAGTGCAATACCTACGCGGTAAAAATGTATGGAACAGCAAATTCGTAACACAACTAAGAATTAAAAATAATAAGTAGATATTCTAATAAAACAGTCATACCTACCTCGAAAGTAAAGTTACAGAACACGGGGTTAGATTACACTCGATTAACTTGCCTAAAAGTCAGGCAGACATTTGCACTTTTCTCACTGCAAAAACTGCCCTAAATCTGGCGTTATGGACGAATCTTTGTGTTACACCATTTTCGTTTTCCCCCCCATTCACCCTAATGCCAGAGACGTGACCCCAGTGCGAGTGTGGGCGGTTATAGAATGGACCAGCAGGACTGGATACCAAAGGTAAATTTCAAATTACGATAATAATCAGTAAAAACTACTGCACAATAAACGCAATTCCTAGACCTACGCGGTCAGAATGTATGGAATAGCTAATATTTTTCGTAGGTTATTAAAACAAAAATATGTTAAGTAGGTATCATGTACTAAATCCATGTCGATGTCCCTTTATTAGCATAATATTCATAACAGTGTATATTGTGCACAGTCTCAAGTTACATCACGGTTGCGTATGTCAAAACAATGTGTTCAAGCTATTGGCGCCAATGATCTTAAATAGGGTTGCCAAGCGAATATTAGTCATTTAAGTTATACCAATTTTGAAAATTGCTCCAGCTTATTATCTAGTCTTGCAATACAATGCTGGCAGGCACGAATAAACTTGATTACATAGGGTTAGCAAAAGTATAGATAGAATAAAAAACAAAACATAAATTCATATACAACGCTACAACGCTACATGCGAACTACGTACTACACTGACGTCACGCAAAATCCTGCATCGCGCAACTAGAATAATATGTACATCGTCCCCAAACCAATCGTCGGGCAGTTGCCCAACTTGCCCACCAGACACAACACCGGTATGGTCAGAGGATCCTCTCTTTTCTATGGAGGTTGAGTGAACTTTACACCCTGTTCCTCATACCTTCAAAGTTCCAAAGGGTAGCATAAGCATGGGCGATATTAAAACGCGACGACTTTTATTGCGTCCTGCGTTTTCAACTTTCGGTATTGAGCCAAGCGTTGAGAATCCAACAGAGCGCATCCCACCATGTGAAAAAAACACGTTGTTGGATTTTCAACTCTTGACGCTTAGCGGAAAGTTTAAAATCAAGTGAAATAAACTTTTTAACAAAAAAAAAATACCGCCGCAAAAACTGAAAAGAAAAAAATAATAAACCTTTTTTGTTGAACCTTAATAGCTAACTAAGTTCGGAAGGCAGTGTCATAAAATTAAAATACTTATCCAGTCACCGACTTCCAAATTTAGGTATTAAGGTTAAACAAAAAAGGTTTTTTTTTGCTTTTCTGTTTTATCGGCGGTTTAATATTTTTGTAAAAAAGTTTTTTTTTAATATTTTTTTGTGGCTATAGCCACAAAAAAATAGATAGATATTAGTAGATTATAATCTACTAATTACTACATGCTTAATTTTTGGTTACTTTTTGTAATACACAACTCTGCAGTAAAATCTGTGAGTGAACAATCAATCATCCCCTGTTGTCCGACCCTTAGGGTTGAATTCTTTTTTTCCAAATTTATATGATCAAAAATCGCCTGTGTGTACCTGGCTTTGGCTCGGTAAAAAAGGAGATACCTATCGAGTTTGGTTCAACACAGAAGTGTTAGTGAATGAAAAGCAGCTGCAAAGGAAATGAGTGGTTAATTTTGATGGTTCTTGTAAACTGTAAACCGGCTTGAATTTACTATGTAAGTACTACCTAGAATGTACAGTTTGAGATTTTAAACCAAAATAAACAGGATACGAAAATTTCATATTGGCTTGCACAAGGTACTACACTTTTACCGGTTCTGTGCTTCCCGCATCCAGCGGATTACTGCGGCCTTCACAAGGTCATCGAGCCACCTTGTAGGAGGCCTTCGAACTCTACGTCTCCGGTACGCGGTCGCCACTCCAGAACCTTTCGGCCTCGGTGATCTCATTATCCTACAAGAAATTAACTACCACGAACTTTTCGTAATTAATTCAAAAGCACTTATTCCTGTGAACACAGTCTCCCGACTCCTGTATTCATAGTTCCAACGTTTCCTCTTCACTTTTGTTTCCTCATTGTTATTTGCTACCGGAATGGGGGAGGATTCTAATGTATAGCGGTGTATTGTGACCGCTGCTTTTTAAATGCAGTTTTGAAAAGCCGCTTTTTTGCATTGTGCACGTTGTAAGCTTGCGGGGAAGCTGCAAGTTTATAGTGGCATTGGCTGTGGAAATATGGTTTAGTTGAGGACTAGGTTTTTTGTTTTTTCCCTCTGCTGGGCAAAGGTCAGCCCCAAGTCCTCCAAGGACCTCTTTTATTGTGCCACCTCGAACCAGAATTTCAATTACAAACAACTGTGGCATCTTTACTTTCTGTGAGCAACTTTATCCATGAGTACTGTAGTACTCTACTTAAATATATCTCAATTACTAAATATATGTTGCCGCCATTTAACATCAATATGTAATTGAGAGAACCCAGAATCAGCTGCTGGGACGCAGGCCACCTCTCTTCCTCCTCCGCCTTTGAGAGGGCAGGGGCTGTTATCCACCACGCAGACCCAATGCGGGTTGGTTAATGTCACATGTCTTCGAATTTTTGGTTCTAGGACATGGCGGTTTCCTCACGATGTTTTCCTTCACCTTAATTGTAAAATAATATTTCATTCTTATTCATATTTTACTCATGGGCTCATGTTTGATGGTACGCCAGGAAAAAAAAATTGAATGGAAAGTATCCTAAATGTCATTACAGCGGTGCACCTGTGTGCCCTTATCCAAATCAGTTCAGCCTTTTAAAAATTAGTTTAAAATTAATAGCGCTCCAAATGTAGTTGGAGGTAACGTTTAAATCTGCAAGCTGTTTGCAAGGTGGAATATCGAGTCTCGTTTTTAAATTTCATCAAGACTCCTCATTGGATAAAAACCCATAAACCGAAGTATTATAATTTATAAATATCCACAAAAATTAAAAGAGTTTTAATCTTTCTTTTAATGATAGTTGGTAAGAGTGATTAGTGAAAGCAAATATCGTGGCAAGCAAAAAGTCTGTAGGTTAACTTTTGAATGATCAATTTACTTTTAATATTCACTTGTCGAGAATAAAGGCTAATACCTAACTGTGGAGCTTTACCGTTCTTCGATTGATCTGTCACATATTCACATAGTCAGTAACATCTTAATACTTACAGATGTTTAATTTTTCCTAATGAGGTTTTATTTCGAAATTGCGAAAAGTGTTTTACTTGTTTTACATACAAATAAAATAGCCGCTTATCAGCGAATACGCCAGAGACAGTTCACTGACCTACAAAGCAGTCGCTTTCGAATAATATTTTATTCGGAATTATTTTATCTGGCAACCCTGATCTCGGTCGGTTGGCAACATTGTGACATGCTGTCATTGAAACGTAACTGAAACTCGGATAGCGCAATCTTACCTAACCGATGTTGCGGTTTGTGTAAACAATGTTAAAATCCATGGTTTTTTACTGATTTTATTCAATAGGGGTCTAGGTCTAGTGAGACTCTTATTTTTTTTAAATCTTTTTCTGTATCATTTATGGAAAACGTCAAAACAACAAAAAAAAACCGAGCAACGCTCGGTCTTCCAGACATATTATACCTACACTCTGCTTTCTAAGATTATTTTTTTTCTCATGATCTTCATAATACCACTTTACGAAGATACTTTTTTACTATATACAGTACATTCGTTACTACATAATTATAATATTTAGGTATGTAATACTTATAATAGGTACGTCAAAGATTCTTTAATAATCGGAACAAATTTATTTTTAAAGTTTAAATGAAATAAGACTGAACAGCTAGTTTTGAAGAAATAGTTGGTTTCCGTCAGCTGGAGCTTAAAATGCACCTCCTTCTTGAATTTCTCATAAATCATTTGGTTTTAGCACTAGATTTAATACCTAATTAGTTCTGTAAAATAGCCAATTTAATATCAATACGTTCTCTATTGCCCTTACCTTAACCCGATTTCCAAACAGTTACTTACTTAATTATTTTGCAACATTATTATTTATGCTTCAATATAACTTTTTATTTGAAGTGTTGCCATTTGTCATTTTCATTACACATTTTATAATTATGACGTTCGCAGCTAATAATTTGGAGGCGTAACGTTCGTGATTGAAAATAGTTCGTCATTTTATTACAAATGCTTACAACAATATGTCTATTATGTAACGCTTGCACTCAATAAGTATAATTTGCTTACATTTTAATTATGTAATATTACAATATTGAAAAACATAGCCGGTTATGGCTTATGTAGAGAATGGGATGCGCACACGCACAGGAGTAAAAAGTTAATTACTGTGGCACACGTTCAATACTCATAGATGGATTCTTGGAACTTCTTTGTTGGTTCACTGATGATCAAGTTTATACCTTGGGACATTACCTATTGTGGTATAGTAGGTAATTTCACCTATGCCCTGTGGCCTGCGGGAGCGTGCTACCGTGACATAAAGGCCTATGATACTCCATATAACATCAGCCGTTTCGAAGATTAGCCGGAACAAAAACACAGTCAGACAGACAAAAATGTCTAGTATTCCCTTACAAGCAAACCTAGCTAGATCGATTTATCGCCCCCGAAACCCCCTGCATACTAAATTTCATGAAAATCGTTGGAGCCGTTTCCAAGATTCAGATTATGTACAGGAAAAGTTTTTATCCAGTGCGCAAACTGTAACCATGAATTCAGCATATCATTCTAGGACCCCCCACAAAAAATAAAACTGCTGTTCCATACATTTTGACCGCGTAGGTGAAACAGCTGATTTTTTTTTGTAAAACCGACGAGAAATTTCTTCGCTGGGGGAGCTCTAGAATGGTATCTGAATTCATGGTTAAAGTTTGCGCACTGAATAAAAACTATTCCAGTATACTCGTAATTCGTATACATATACAAGAATTGCTCGTTTTAAGGTATTAGATACTGGGCGGCAGGGATATCAATGCACAACCAAGGATTTTTTTGACAGTTATTAAAACAAAATTTTTGCTGTTCCATACATTTTGGCCGCGTAGGTATTGTACTTAAGAAACAGCTGACTTTATTTGGATAAATTGAAAAATTATCTTAGAAAGCTCAGTGAATTTATAGCCGTATAGACTATAGACCCACCAAATAGCTGTAAAAATTACTCAGTAATTTTCAAACCCCAACCACAAATACATAACAATAACACCGACTACGTAGGGTTGATTATATACACAGCACATCGGGGTCATTTCAACCTATTGGTGATAATTGAGATATAGTGGTAGTGGACGGCGAAGCTTAGTTATTCGACGGATATTGATTTTTCATTTGGTATGCATACTGCAGTAGTTTGGGGTTGAAAATAAAGTTCGGAATTTATTTCGACACTAGCAGTGCTGGGCCCGAATTCTGTATGGTTATAATGATTCCCCGCGGAATCTTACTACGTTCAAACAACGTCATAGCGTGTCTTGTAGAAATCAATGTAACGGTAAAGAATCGAAATGTTATATTCTGTAGGTACGTTCCAAGACAATTTGTCAATATTATTAGTACGATATTAGGCAGATATCGTGTGTGATATAAGGAATTGACGTGGTTTCGAAGTAAGGAATCGTTAAGTGGTCATAGTGAATAAGGGCCCAGAAGTGTTGCCACTGCAAAAATGTGTTTGAATTAGAGGCCTATGATAAATACAGTTGAGTTGCCACTGCAAAAATGTGAGCCGACTTTTTTACGTTTGTTTCAACTTATTTGTGTTTGAATACTACATCGAGGCCTTTGATAAATAGTATAATGATTCCGACTACGCAGGGTTGATTATATTGAGCACATCGGGGTCATTTCGACCTAAGTATTTGTGATAATTAAGATATGGTGGTAGTGGACAGCCGAAGGTTAGTTATTCGAAATATACCAAATTTTTTTTAATTCGGTTTGCAGATTGAAGTAGTTTAGGTTTGAAATTAAAGTTAGGAATTATGCAAGCAGTGCAGAGAGTGAATTTAGTTGCAACTGCATAAATGTGAGCTTTGACATTTTTATTTATTTATTTTGATGTAAAAACTATTGGTTTGAATAACACTATAACAGATAGGTAATTGAAGCTTCTTGAAATGTTAGATCCCTTGAAAACAATCTATACGCCAATTCTATTTGGTGTGTTACGAAATTCTATGCTGATGTCACCGCTTTGATGTCATCGTTCTGCTGATGTCACTGCTTCGATATTGGCAAAGATAAGCGTAATCTGGTATTAGTTCAACTTGTATGTACCTACCTACTCTTAATGCGTGCACTGATTGGAGAGGTCCACTCAATCTGTGTGGTTCTTTCCTAAAAAGACCATTTCAGACACCAATCCACATGCTCTTCACATGATCTGACCAAGATTATGTCTGGACTTTAAAAGAGACTGTGACCTCTGAGTTTGTTTCGGCCTTTCTTCTCAGAGTAGTCAGATAGGAAACGCCGACCTCACCTAGTTTAAAAAAAATATGATTGAAGTGTAAAAGTGTTTGTACAAACCTACTTACAGAAATAAAATCATTTATCATTTATCATTATCATTTTATCCACCAAACCGCATTGAGCGCGCGCGGTGGATACCGGCCCACTCCCTGTCACAGAGAGGAGGCCTGTTTCCCAGCAGTGGGAATATTATTGGCTGATTATAACATGTGCACATACACATCCCTACACACTTCCAAACCCCGCCGTTGCCGTTACTCCATAACACAAGTGCATTGAATACAGCCACTCTGCGCAGTTTGTGCGCTCATTGTATTTCAAGAGTCGACTCCACATCCCTTTGATGTGGTTGGCTGCGAGGGGGCTCTTAATACCTAGGCACGGATTTGTTTTTCTAGACAGTTCCTATACGCTTGAAGCTGTTGCGACGGTTTTTTGAAAAAATCTTGCTTCTTTTGACATCACGCGGTTTTTGTTGTCTGCCAGTATTTTTTGTAGCTACTTTATCTGGTGAACCAGCAGTCGTAATCATATTTAAATATGATACCCGTGAATCAGCTGGGTAATTTCTTAACTCACTAACAGTAGAAATGACTTTCATTTTGACAGTTCAACAACATTAATTTTAATAATAATAATAAAAATCTTTACTGACATAAGTTATACAAACATTTTTATGAATTCTCTAACTCATCTTTGCAATTTTCATGTTTTTGCCTTCGCACGGTTTGTGCTTTTAGGCAATGTCGTTTTTCATGTTGTTGATCAGACAAATATTTTCGAACATCATATTGAATTCGTTTTTTCTTTTTTTAAATATTCTTGTCAGGCTCGTGCATGACCACTATCTCGTCTGCGAGGTAGTGACTTGACACACTAACAGTAGGAATGGTTTTAATTTTGACATTTCGTTTTTCATTTTCATTTCGGACATTAATTGCATTTTGTTACGTTGTTGAGCTGACAAATTTTTCGAACATATGAAGCAAGACATTAGCAATATCCTTCAAAATGATACAGCTACTAATTGATAGTATGATTTCAAAATGATTCAAATTCTAATTGATAGTATGATAATTATATATAGTATGATAATTATTAAAACCTGACTGTGTTTAAAGTGAACACCAGTCGCCACCACAGTTTGACAGCTGTTTGTCAGTCAACCTGCCGTTTATACTCTGTGGTCTTTGTCCAGTAGAGCGCTTCTATCTTCAATCACCATTACGTTTGCCAAACGTTTCATATTGAACTAGTCCATTTCAGCCAGTTTCCCAATAAATAATAACCCTCTTATTTATAATCGTTGCTTAAATTTAAGTAGTGAATAGAGACTGATTAACCATACATTTTTGTCGTTTATACATCTCTTAACTTTAACCATCGTTTATGAATATGCCCCACAAACTTTCACATTTGTAATATACTAATATTCATTCATTAAAATTCTACTAAGAATTCATGATGTTTCAATTGCTATCATTCTGTCACAATTTAGCGTAGACATACGAAATTGTATGGAGTGGGTACCACAACTACATAGTGAAAAATAATAAACTTTATTACAAAAAATAAAACAACGGACTTCCAAATAATCTTGTAATAAAGTTTTTGTGAGGATCGGTCTCGGTCTACATACGGATTTGTATGTTCTCAAACTCCTGGCAAAATATATGGCTGGCCTCGCTTACAAGTTGCTTGCAATTTACCGTCGAGAGCTACGTCCGTCGAGTAGAGAGGCTTCCAATTTTGTTGATGGCGTATATTACGATGTAGTGATTGAAATTGAAGTATCTATGGAAAATATATTCACAATCTGCATATTAAAATTCTAGAATTACCGAGAGATATAGAGCTATTTAAACGCGGATTCTAACTAACAATATTTTGAAGTAAATTAGCCGATTTGGAGGCTCGATAGGTACTGGAATTTGTAGAACGTACAACCATTTAAAAGTTAAAGGCTGTTTAAGGTGGCTCCTCAATTCAGACGTCTGAACTGAGGTACCTACCATCTTAGTACTCGAAATCTAGCAAGAAAATCTTATTGAAAAAAAAAAAAATATTGTAACAAAAATGGTTTGGATTGCTGAATTTAAGATAGCTACAATGCTTGGATTTGACATAAAAACATACATTTCTCTATTATGTTTCTCGGAAAGCTAAATCGGCAAATTTACTATATTAATCGGCTATTTTTTCAATCTGTATTGGTAACACCCGCGTTTAATTATGAGACATGGCTCCACAATTCATACGGACACGATTTGGACAGGTCTTCTTTGATTATTTAAAACCAGGATTCGTTAGCACAGTGCGCATACAGATGTTTTTTCGTTTCCCATTAGGAATTTACATGCACTGCGAAGTGCTCATCAATTATTTCGTGGGTAGATACAGTGCGGGACAGCGCTAAAGTGTGGTTGATTTATAAATACACCGGGACGAACTCTCCTATACAAATAAGAAAATATTTTGACTCAATATTTCGTACATTACATAATAAATTGCACCAAATTATTATTTTACTCCTGAAGTAGCTACTTTTTGCCCACAGATCAATAAAAATACTGATATTTACACTGCGATTTAATTGTCAAAAGTGGTCCATCTAAACAGTGTCGACGATGCAAATCATTTTGATGTTTCAATTTAATTTTTTGCCTCAGATAAGACAGTCAAAATCGTAGCGGGCGGCAAGTCAAATCGCGACCAGATTCTAAACCAAATAACTGTTCTAATTTCAAACCAGCTAATTGGTCCAATCACAGCCACTCCTACGTTGTAACACTGCAGCCATCCAATTAACAATTTAAACTAAATCCCAGCTGTAACAGTGAAACCGTTCATTAATTTTACAGGCAGAGCTCGCCGACCCGTGTTAGGTCGTCTAGACGGTCCTATACAAGTCATACTCGTAGTTACGACTATACGAGAAGGCTGTACGCGATCCTACAGGAGTCCACAATTTACGTACTTACTATTTCCATGTTTATACGTTTACAGACTGTACCACAGATTACCTATAGTTTCGGAGTAGACGTTTTTTATTCTTGGTAAGCTCGCGCTTGATCACTATCTCATCTTAGGGGTAATTGCGTACCACAGTAACAATAAGAATGGCTTTTATTTTGACAGTTCAACAACATTCATTGCGTTATTTCCATTGTTGAACAAATTTTTTTTTCAAACTTTGGAAGCAATGGGTTAGCAATATTTTACGCAATTAGAATTTTACGCAATTAGGGTGCATTGGTTTGTGATAAATGATTTATTCCTGTAAGTAGGCTTGTACAAACACTTTTAAACATATTTTTAAAGAAGATGAGGTCGGCGTTTCATATCCAACTACTCTGAGAACAAAGGTAGAAACAAACTCAGAGGTCATAGACTTGTGAGAGGGAGTGGGCCGTAATCCACCACGCGTGCCCAGTGGGGGTTCCTAGACGTTAAGTCTTCAAATTTTTGGTAATAGCCGGATTCCGATGTTATCTTTCACCGGTTTGAGGGCAGCGGTGATGAAATACCTAATTGACACAAAATAAAGCACATGTCGGGGTTCGAACCTACGACGTACAATTCGCACGTCGCGGTCGTTACCACTGAGCCACCACTGCTCCTTCTGCTCAGAATTACCTAACCTTATCACTGTCAATATAAGCATTACGTTAAAAAAAATCGGTTTGGCTAGATAAAAAGAATTTATGACCGCAATTGTTTTAGAAAGCGAATGAAGAACAGTTTTTGACTCGTAGGGTTTTTATTTATTTTTATCAATTAATTGGCAACATTCTTAACAATATACCACTACTGTCACAATGTGTCTTCGAATAAATTAAGTAAACTACTAATGTTGAGTAGTTGTAATTCTTCGAAAAAGGTAGATCTATTAAATAGTGTGTCTATGTGAGGAAGTCATAAACTGCCCTTTAACGAATGACACTCGTTAGTCCGTGAAATAATTGAAAAGCCGATGCGAGCAGGGAAATGCAATTATGTGCATCGCTAGGCAGTTTAAGTGGATTTATTTTTCCATAGGTACTTGAAGCTTCTTGTTTTTATGTTGGTTAACTGCTTCGGAAATGTAGGATTTGGCAAACAAATAAGGTACCTACTTATGTACAAAAAAAGAATTATTAGTCCTGCTTGTACTGCAGATCACTAAATACGTTAAGCGTTTATCGATTTTAAAACATCATTATTTTTCTGTCAATCGATTCAAGATTCTGTGACAATACCAGAGCGAGAAATATGTTCATAATATAATGTTTGTATCATTACCCAAGTCGGCCTTAGTAGGTACCTACTTACGTAAAATTTGCGCAGTAGGTAATCAAAATGTTAAGTAATTCCTACCGAAGATCTGCCGTGTACGTATCAGCGTCCAAAAATCAATACACTAGATGGCTACCATTATTATTAGCTAACTCGGTCTATCTTCTTTATATAAGCACTAGAATGTTTATATTTAGACTAGAAACTACTACATTCATAAAGCTTCTCGTAGAACTAAAATTATGAGTTTTGAACACGTTCCCCGCACACAACAATGCATCCATTATTCTCACCGCTCACTGCGGTTCGTTCAAATGAATAAACACTCATTTTCATTTGTTTTCACGAACAAAGATGAATGAATGGCGAGGTATTACTCACTTTGCTGTAGTTCGTAATTTACACAATTTTTAGTAAAAAAAAAACCAATGTAAACGGGAAATTTCTCTATGAACGTACCTATGGAAACTGAATAGACTAATCAGGATCTACATGCTAGGTAATAGGTAAAACGGGCTGTTGTCCGCAACTCCACGTCTAAGCGCGTATTTTGCGTACGGGTGGGAAAATCAGCTATTCGATCCACCCCAGCTCCTCGAGAAAGGCCAGCAACGCGTTGGTGTTGCTTACAATCTCACGTAGGGTACCTGGGTTACCGAAGTATTTTTCTCTGTACTTAGCGACCACCGGGCAGTTTAACAAAACATGAGCCGCTGTCTCGTCGTCCTTCATGCAGGCCCTGCACAGCGGACTATCTGTTACTCCTATGACAAAGAGGTGTTTGTTAAATGACCCATGGCCAGTTACGGCTGCTGTAACTGTACGTAGCTGTGGTTTAGATAAGCGGAGAACCTGTTTCGTGAGGCGGGCATCGAACGCAGGAAGTGCTTCCTTAGCCTGCCTGCACTCACTTAGGTCCAACCAAATTTTTTGATGTTGATCCCTGGTACGTTTCCATACCAGAGCGCGTAGATACCCGAAGGGGAGTGGCGCAATGGGTTCCGGTCCCACTGGTGCCATGCTCAACCCCCTCCTGGCAAGTTCATCAGCTGCATCGTTGCCAACCGAGCCGCTGTGTCCTTTGATCTACAGGATGGTAATATTATTGAGGCTACCTACCTCGTTGAGGCGCTGGTGGCACTCGTATATCAGCCCAGAGTCAACTGTATGACTGTTCAGCGCTTGCAGAACAGCCATGCTGTCTGAGAGTATGATCTACATGCTATAGTCATAGTGCTAATTTCAATTAGTTTTAGTAGAGTTATGAAGAAAAAACAGTGTTACTTAAAGTATTTATTACAATAAGATCAGTAATACCGTATCTGTTCAATAAAACATTATTTATAACAATTGTTTTCATACTCAGTATGTCAAAAGTAATATTCTACACTAGAAGTCTTTATCACAAGTGAATATTAATATCCATTTCTTTTTGCGTAAACGAGAACAAAATGTTAATTACAAAAGTTGCCATCATCATTGATGGCGCTAGTTTGAATGGAGATTCGAAATTCAAAAACATGTTTTTATAAAAATATGATGTGTAGGCAAATGTACATCTTTATACAGCCTAAATTTTGTTCGAAACAATTTGGCCTTTGTTTGTATAGGTTCAGCATGCATTCATGTCCAATCTCCATTTAATCTTGCCTTTATCAGGTGGGTGTTTCACAGTGACTAGGTAATCATGGTCATTTCTTTGACCATGTTGTTATCAGAATAATTCACAATCAGCACATCCTGCTCAGCCAAAATTCCACCCTCTATTTATACATTTAAATCTTAGTATTGCATTTCCGTAGTTCATTTTCTGGCCTCTAGCAGTACAGCCAACAATGAACTTAATAAGTAGGACATAGGACACATATTTTAGTATTTCTTGAGTACAATTTCCATCTAAAATTGTTGTTAAAAGTTAAGATTCTTGTCAAAACTTTGCATTTCATACTTAGCAATAACATTGCACACTTCCATTTTAACTTTAGGTATCAGATTAGGCTGTAACTTTTTGACGCTAGCTGCCATGCTGCGAAAGAAAACGTCTATTTCATTGGTATTTTCTTTCAGTATTTTCTCTATAAGTTTGTCTATGGTCTGCGACCTCTGTTCTGGTAGCTTTGGATCTTCTATATATTGGACTATTTTTGGTCCATTCATGAGTATTGGTTTTGGTAGTATTTTTATAGGTGGTATGTTTTTAGGCACAGGTATAGCTTTCTTTCTGCCTGCATTCTTTCTGCATATTTTCTTTGGCGGCTCGCTGACCTCTTGTTTCGGCATAATTTTGATGTACGGTTTTAGAGGTTCTTGAGGTCCCTCCACAACGGTGATCTGAAAATAATAATGTCTTAATGTTAATGCTTTATTATATCACAAACTTTGTACAATTTACCTAAGGAAAAACAGTTCTGTAATAGAATGATTTCATGAAGTTATTAAAAAAATTCTTTTAACAGTTTATTATACATAAAATAATCTTGCATACATAACATAGCATAACTTTAGTTTTTAACCTTCCCACTGCTCAGACACAGGCCTCTCTGTGAGAGGGAGTGGGCCATAATCCACCACGCAGGTCCAGTGCGGGTTAGTAATTAATAATCTTGAATAAAATATACTAAATACATGAGTTTTCCTATACTGGAATTACTCAGGTTGCCCAATTTCTAGTTGTAAAAAATCTTTATTATTTTGACCAAAGAGAAGTCGTACAACCATGAATGGTCTTATTACAGCCTGTTTTTTAAATAAGAATCTAATGAAAATCTAAATACAGTTCCTTTTACAAAAATGTAAAAGTTAGTCCGGTGCTAAGTTGTAATTTTTGTATTATGAAGGTTACCCAAATGGAAATACAGTTAGGATTGTAAAAACTGGCTCCGAGCTTTAGGCTAGAACTAAAGATAGATAGTAAAGTGATGTCTGATGCACAGCATGACCATAATTACCTCATAATACTCCTGGTTATCAGTAATAACCTGCTGCTCAGTGCCAACCGTGTCATCCTTTAACAGTTGATCTTCTAACGCCTCTTCCATCTGTACTGTCTCCTCAGTGCTATCAGCTAACGTTGCGTCCAGGAATTGCAGCTTCTCATATATGACTACCTTAGTCCGATGCATCGTCCCTAAGCGCTTGATTCTTGTGTAGCCATCGCGGAGGCCTCGCCAGCGTTTCTTGCATTCCTCAACTGGAATTAGTAGAATGATGTGTTACGTTATTGTTGTAATCGTTGTGAGGTTATATTATAGCCCAATATTCTTTTCCGGATATGGGATGTATAAAATGTGACGCCATAACAGACAACACTAATAAATAATATAAAACACCAGGCTTAATTTCAGATATTACTGCTAATATAAACTACCGAGCTTGATTTTAGTTAATACACTGATTTGACCAAAATTACAGCGGTTACTAGCGTTTAAAATATGTCATGTTGACAAAACAGGTTGAATACAGCTGTCATTTTAGTATAAATCTGAGTTTGGGTGATTTAACTGTAATTAATTCCGCATTGAAGAGTTAAAAGCCTAATTTAAGTTTTAAAAGGATTTGCTGATCTGGTTCGGGCTCCTTAATTTTTTCCACAATGCGTTAATACTGCAGTTGCATATTATGGTGGTCATAGTAATCACAACACATTAGCAACACACACATTAGAACAGAGTTATTTGAGTAATTTCCGATATTATCTAGGTTACTTTTCACCACTTATTATAAAAGAAGTACCTAACATACATACCAAATAGAGATATTCGTCACTTGTTAGCTCAAAAATTGTATTGATTATCGAACGGCCCACAAGGCCAAACATTTACTTAATAAATTACTCCTGTCGGACAGGTCAAGATTGTTTATATTCGGATGACAACACCAATCAGCTGATTTTAAAACGAGTTTTTAAATATGACTATTGCCGAGCAATACGTTGATAATGAGTCGCCAATGATTCCAAATATAGGTCACCTTATTCTATAACGGGGTTAGAGACCAAAATCCACGCGAAATTCGATGAATTAAACAAGTAAATTCACATTAACGATATTCAATTCATTAACACATGGAGAGCCTTGCGGTTGTCCTCTGCAGCACGGCCGATTCACAGTAAAAAATAACGAATGGACGCTTACCTGGCTTCGACAATTGCTCCGCTATTTCCTGCCATGTAGACTCCCTCGCTAATATGTTTTTCCTTGACGGATCGTACACATTATACAAAAAACTATGAGGCTGCACTAAATCCACAAGCTTCTCGTCTTCCTCCGAGGTCCAGCCAACCGCGTTCAAAGGCATTTCCAACTCCGTTTTCGCTTGCGTCACAATTTCAAAACAAAATGTCCGCTGCCTATCAGAGGAACGAAAATAGCCGCGCTGCGCAGCACGACGTCACAACCTAACGATGTTGCTCTTTTGTTTGTGCATTCCATCGTTCTCATTGGTCGTTCTATGACGTAGAGCTTTAATACTGTTAAAGTTGCGCCATCTAGTGGCAAGTAGCGGTTACAATAACAAACTGCCCTCTCTGAAATAAACTGAGAACTTGTGTTGCCATTCCTCGGTACTAGATGGCGGGAATGTAATTTAAAAGTCAGCTGCATTTTTGTAGGAGCCTGAACAAACTCGTGGTAAATGTGAAAACAAAGGAATTTTATCAAAATCAAATGTCCATAAGACGCTCGGGCCTTTTCATTGCCTTCATTCACTTTTGTTCTAATCCTAGCGCCACCCGTCTCGGCCGGATGGCAGCTTCCGTTTCCCGACTATAATATCTTAATTTAGCTCGGTAGCCAAATTTGTCCTCTGCAATAGTAAATTTTTCCAGTTTCTTGCTCGCTCCTTCCCTCCTCTTCTATTATTTTATCTAAGGGCATACAATTTCACTTTGCAGGTAGTAGTAGTCATCTAAATCAATAATTAAAAAAAAAAACACCTGCCACATAAAATTCCGCTTGTCTCGTCAAAATCTAGGGAACAAATGATATTTTTTTTGCGCAATTTCAGGGTTGGTCGTAATGTTGAGACCCTCAAGAGGTTTTCAGGTATTTCAATTACCTACACTTTGTAGATATATGTATAAAATAAACACGAAATGACATAATAACACTGAATAGAATAATAATAATAGTATTTTTATTAAAAAATACAAGGTTTAATTTTTTTATAGTTCTTAAATGTAAATTGTATTTGTAAGACTGACGTGCCTGAACTTGGTAATCCTGTGTATCAGGCGAGAAGAGCTAAAGTAGGTAGTCTTATAAAATAAATAAATTTTAAAAAGTTGACAGTATAATGTTGAGTGCCTTAATTCTCAGTTTCTAAATTTGATAGCTGAATATTTACTTTAGTAAATATTTACTCTGTTTCTTCGTAAGACTTACTTTGGAGAGGTTTGCTGGCGAGAGTTTAGGGGAACGGACCGAGGTACAGGTAAAATGGTGATATAAAAGCATGTTTTGTTGTATTTTGGACAGAATAGTAGGGTATTACACTCATTTTTGAAGTATCTTATTTAGATTCTAAAGTGCTAATAAACCACTACAAAAACACAACATTTTTATTTGATCGATTAGTGCCGTAAAAATGCATAAAAATTTAACATTTTTAAATTTCACGCGTAATTTGTCGAAAACGCTGGACACAGTGGACGCAAAAATTGCTCTGTGGGTACATTTTTTTTTTTTTTTGTTGGGCATCTCGCAGTTGGCCTTTAGAGGCCGTGACTGCTCAACCGGGCTTTCCTGGGGCTGCCATTTAAGAAATTAATCTTAACGCCTCCAGCCAGGGCTTACAAACTAAATTTATATACTAAGCGACTGCACGCTGAGGGCACCCCCTGTGGAGTACGGACCTCGGCTCAGGGCGTCACTGATAGGGGGACAGCTATCACTATTGGGGACAGGCTGGATCGAAATATTTGTGGGTACATGACGTCAGTTTGCTATATATAGACAAACGCACTGATATTTTATATGATAATTGTTAATAATTAAAAAAAGTTATTATTCTACTTATCGTTGCCGTTGGTTTGCTGTTCCTGAATGCTAGATATTATTTAACTAAAAATCACATAGGTTACGAAAATAATAAAAGTACAAAGTTGTTCAATTGACACGCCGTATGACGTAATAACATGGCTGCTAATATTTCATGGTGTTCTTTTTTTTTTGGGTGGGATATCATCAAATAACTTCTCCCGCTCTGGGTGGAGCAGGCGTATCAGACTTATACTGACTAAAACTCACCCGTGTTCCCTCAGTTGCCTGTGTGCCAGGGGCCGCGGTATCTCTTTTGAACAAACCGCACCCCTGGCAGGCATCGGCCCTTGCGGGGCCCATCAGTTGATGCTGACATCTCTTTGCAAAAACAGATCAAACAAGCTGAAGTCCTTGATTTTTTTTTTTTTTTGTTATTTCATGAATTAAAACTAACATTTTCCGACTGCATTTTGCCTAAAGTATCTCAATAATAATATATATTTTTAGATTTTTTCTCATATAGAGTAAAATACCCTATTCAGACCATCAATCAAACCTCATGCTAAACAGCCACATTGGCAACTTCCAGACCAAAGTCCTTTCTCTAATCATCGGATATAATTTTATCTACTTACATAAAGTTATCAGTTAATTTCATAAAAGTTCAAAGGAATCTCTGTAATCCCTTGCTCTTGTTTAGTTTGTGCACTATCTCGCTTTTTATAAGATAGTGATGTATCGCAGCTGCAACAAAGAACTTTTTAATGTGGAGCTTTTTTGAAGCTTTCGTTTTAAAGGGGCCATATTCATAACCCGAGTATGATTTAAATTGAACTTTTGAAATGGGTTGGTCGATATAATTACATTATGTGTTGACTGGGTAAACCCCTCACATTGTTGTGAGTGGCTAAGAAATAAAATAAAACCAAAGAATGCGGACGTCCATGACGCCTTATAGGTAGGTATACCTACGATATTATATAGATAATTTTGTAGTTTCATCCTTACTTGCCACGAACATTTTTTTCCGAATGGTTCTTGACTTTATAAGCTTATGGCTAAGTAATAGCAACCAACACGGTTCCATCGGTCAGGTTAAGCTACGCTTGCCGCGGTTGGTCCGTGGATGGGTGACTATCTTTACATACCAAGACCTTTCCGTGCCCTGGCAAAGCACGTTAAGCCATCGGTCATTCGTGGATCTTTGACAGTCGTTACGGAACGTCAGAAGCTCGAAAGTCTGACTACCGTCTTACCAAGGGGTATCGTGGAGGTCACATAAGCAGTAAAGTACTGGTATAATTGGTTAGACTGGAAGCTAACCCTAACATATTTGGGACAAGGCTAAGCAGATGATTATATGACTTTTGTACTTGATACTTATTTCATAACATACCGGCTTTGGTATTTCAAAATGTATGTTAAGTATGGTATGTTATGTATATGCTATGGTACATATTCTAGCAAGTTAGACTCAAGTTTTGGGGCGTGGAACTTGAATTTCCAAATAGTTACCTAAGTTCAAGACAATACAAGCAACGCCCGGATCTGCTCTCAATTCCAAAATTATTGGAATTTAACCCAATTCCGGAAAACAAAATTTATTGCAGTTACCGCAACTATCCAAAGTTCGGGCTAGCTCGTTTATTGAAATTTTGGTACAGGATTTCTAGATATTTGTGGCCTGATTTGTTTGTATAAATAAAACGTATGTTGCATAATCTATACTTACATGTGATGAAAATTAAATGCTGTTTGTTGGTAAGTGCATCACTCCAGAACGGCTGGAGCTGGTTGTAATTTTATGTTCGTAAATATTCCGAAAGGAAAATGTGAAAAGGGGTCAGGAAAATTGGAAAATTCGGGAAAACTGAAAATACATTTTCTATCATATAATAATTATTTAAATTTGGACAGAATAGAATAGAATAGAAAACATTTATTCGACACAGACACAACACAGCAGCAACAAACATATATAAAAAGAAAGAGAACAACAAACATAACAATAAAATTGCAGTAAAATTGTGCTGAGCGTGCCCATACCGAAAGGGTTACCATCTCAGCATTTGCTGGGCGTTAGACACCCAGCGCTGGTTTTCAGTTGGCACCCCGCAGTGACACACGGACGCAGGCAAATAAAATAGATACATACTTGAATATTAGTAATAAGAATGTTTATGAATACGTAAATAAATAACACAGGATAGTGTCAGTAGTGTGTAGTGTGTAGTGACAGGATAAACAGGATAGTGTCTTTCGAGCCAAGTTTGTAGAAGTCCTATAAAATATTACTTGCTTTCTACTCTCAAAATTTGTAGGGGGAAGCGCCAGAATAGCCCGCGAACAGAAGGCCAATTCTCGTAATTAGTAACGTTCAAAATCTAGTCTCAGTCACATCTCGGCGACAATCAAATGTCTAAATGCATGTAAACTCGAGGTATTTTAGACAGATTGAGACTGAGATAGATCAGACTGTGAACGTTCTTAAAATTACCAGAATTGCCACTCTGGTCAGTGACAGGTTGTATGTTGATTAAAAAAATTATTTGCGAGCGTAACAAATATGGCCTTACAGAATTATTATATCAATCAAATCATCAATACAATCTTCGAAGTCCATTGAACCCCATTGAATGACTATTTCATGAAAAAGTCATTCAAGGCGTGTTTTGTTTACCATACAGCCCTTTTCACCACTTGGTGGGGTCCGCAAGGCCTGATACCTGCCAGGGGTGCGGGTTGTTCGAAAGAGATACCGAGGCCCCTGGCACACAGGCAACTGAAGGAACACGGGTGGGTTTTAGTCAGTAAAAATCTGGCATGCTCCTTCACCAAGAGCGGGAGAAGTTATTTGACACCTTTCCACCACCAAAAAAAAACCATACAGCCTTCCACTGACCTAGTAAGTAAGTAATCGTTTTTTTAACAAAATACTTAATCTAGAAAACATTAGAGATAGTTTTAATATAATACAGATGAGTAAGACCCCTGCCCTTCAAACTCGGAGAATCTTGAAGGACAGTCTACTCTAGAGAGATTAATAATTTTTTTACTAAATATTGCATAACTGCGTATCAATCACTCTCTCTTTTTTCACTTTTTAGTTATAGTTCCTACTCCACATCATTTCGAAATTTCATCATCCTTGGGGTCAATACAATGCATATTTATGCAATAGCAGCAATCACGGTTGATTTGCTGTCATTTTTTTAAGAGTTGCGTTGTCTGTCTCCGAAATGCGTCATCAGATCTATATCAAATAAATGGTTTGATTAAATGGGACCATTTCGAAATAAACCCCTTTCGAACAAAAAAAGAATTTTGCAAATCCGTCTATTTATGACGGAGTTATGCCCGAAAATACATTAAAAAAATTAACATGTCGAATTTATAACCTCCTTCTTTTTGAAGTCGGTTAGTAATAGAAATAATCAAAAAGTCACGCATCACATACGTATTTAATACAGTCTTGGGGTAGCCGATGAAGTGTGTTTCCGTCTACAAATTACTACCTACTGATGTCCTTTTTATAGCCATTCCTGTACTATGGAAGCCATAGTTTTGTTCGACGTATATTTTATTTTATTATTCATGCTTTAGTTCAATTGGAGATTGGGAAGGAAATTATTTATTTATTTAATATACTTCACACACAGAAATATACAGATAGATAGGTAAATCGAAATATCCTTACTAATACTATAACCGCGAAAGTTTGTATGTATGGATGTATGCATGTTTGTTACTCTTTCACACAAAAACTACTGAATAGATTTGGATGAAATTTGGCACACAGATAGATTATAACGTAGATTAACACATAGGATACTTTTTATCCGGGTAGTACGTTCCCGGATAAAAAGGATAATTTCCGAATTCCACGCGGGCGAAGACGCGGGTGGAAGCTAGTTAATAATATGGGAGACGTTGAAAGAAATAATACATCATCTAACATAACATCTCGCCTTGTTCCCCGAAAGGGGTTTGGCCAGTGGTACACCCATTTTTCTCCAGTTATGTTTAACTTCCATGTAATAGGGGGCGAGCGTATCGCCATCAACGGTTACAAATCCTAACTCCGGGCTTGCTACTGAGAAAATTCAGATAGGACAACCCAATAACACTTTGCCCGACCTGGGAATCGAACCTAGGACCACATGCTCAGCAGTAGCGCCTGTGACCACTAGACCAACGAGGCAGATATTTAGAAGATTTAATATAATAGGAAGAAAATAAATAATCAAGCAATACAAAGAATAATAAAATAGTAGCAGCGTATATTGATGCAAACTGTATCCCTGTATCTGTATATGTCAGAAGTTTTCTGTTTTATTTTAGATTAGGTCGACTCTTGAACTTATTTATACAACTATATATAAATACATATATAAATCTATACAACTAAAACTCAATATTGTTCGTTGATAAGCGCATCTTCAGAACGGCTGGATTTTCGTAACAGTCCGCATCAGGTTCTTACGGAAAGAAAAAATTGAAAAGTTGCCGGGAAAATAGTGTAAAATTCGGGAAAACTGAAAGTACATTTTCAATGAGACTTTATTATTGAATTTTGGACTGGATATCGTCTGTCGGGTAAGCTAGGCCTAGTACCTAATATTAATAACGTCGATGAAGTTTCGTATAGGTAATTAAAAAAAAAAAACAGATAAATTCGTTGGTTTTTTATTTACTTAGGAGCCCATTCTCTTGATGCTAATAAACACCTACAATATTACGATAAATCCCTAATTACTCCAAAGTGTAATGCAACTTATTACATAAAAGATACCACACCATGCTTACAACAACAGACCCTAAAGGCTTCACTTATCAAGATATACAATGTTTGCCATAGATACAGATACAGAGATACGCGCCGAACTAAGCTCCTCGACTAAACAGTTAAAATCTGCGCAGCGAACACTGCGCACGCGTCGGTGTCCGTTACGATACGAATACGAATATCGAACTTAGAATTCGACGCTCAAATATTTACCATCGGTAATTTTTTGTGAAGTTTGTTTTTGTTTTCTAAAGAATTTAATCGATTAGAATATCGATTGTTTTCAAAAATGGTTTTCAGTGCAGTGCTGTGATTTTTGTATTTCGAGTGTGGTTTGAACGGTGCATATCGGCTTCTTAATTTAAAACGAAGTGTTCGTTAAGCAATAGTTAAGCATAGAACAGGAACATTTTTTTAACAGTTGTCAACATGACATCTGTCAACTGTTTCACGCTTGTTATGCGGTTGCACAAAGTCGTTTTGACATTGTAATTTAATGTATTCTAGTCTTGGTTAATTGATTAAGTAATGGACGGGTTTAACTGCGGTTTGTAACTGGATGCTGTGTAATTGACAGACGTGCGTTAGATATTAGTGTGATAATAACTGTTATTCAATATAACTAGGTAGTAATGATATGGTTTTAGGTGTTAACGTTATGTTTTAAATAGGTAACGTCTACAAGTTCATAGGCTTCCTCATAGACCACTTATAGGCTCATAATCTAGCGTTAGTTATCGTTTTTTTTTAAACCATTATCGATCCAACACCCTAATTGCGTAACGCACGATTAATCATAATCTCAATCATTTTGAAACAGATTGCTCATCCATTGCTTCATATGTTTGAAAAATGTGTCTGCTGAACAACGTAAATAGCGCAATCAATATTTTTAAACAGTCAAAATGAAACAGATTATGATTGATCGTGAGTTACGCAATTAATGTAAGGTTCGCTCCTTTATCTAAATATCGCTACATAAATATTATTTGATCCACAGACAGATCCTTAAAGTTTTTTACGAAGCCGACAATTTTGATCTCCTTTAAAAAAAGCAACGAAAGACCTAAACTGATTTAAATTCGATAGGAAAGCTTTTGGACCCTTATAGGTACTCGTAAAAGAGAGAAAGGATTTGTTATACCCTGAAGTAATCCTTTCTACTTATAAAAATCCATAAAAATCCTGAATGAATTCGGTGATTAATCATTAGTGATCGTTTGAATTGCGCATTAGAAATAAAGAAAACGAATTAAATCGATTCCAATTACTATCAAACACAAGTCAAATTCAAATTAACGTCACTAAAAATACTTTAAGATCAGTTTTCCATAAACGATAGAATCGAATGTCAGTTAAAATGATTAAGTGTCTATGTTTTCATGTAGGTGGCTAGTATTTTGTGGTTTACTTACAGAGAAGTCTAACTTAATGGCTCTCTGAAATGCCAATGATCATCGGATTCTTCACATGCCTTCTTAGGAGACGACGAAGAATGTTTAAGATGTAAAATTGGAGTTAGCAAAGAGATGAGTGTATCAGTCTATCTTTATCTCACTCCGTATGACCTTCTCAGGAGAACATTTACTTAGAAGTCTGGATCTAGATAAGTTTCACAACCACTTGGTGATTTCTGGTTAACTTAATAATAGGTTACATAATAATTAGGATAAGAGGTATATAAGTCATTCGTTATTCATAGATCTCTCACCCCGACCGACCCTTGCTCGTTGAAGCGCCAGCCCGCGCCGCAGCTGAGCCAGTAGCTTTAAATTCCCCGTCTAATAATAATAATGCCAATTTTTTTATCCAGCCTGTCCCCACTAGCTGTCCCCCTATCAGTGACGCCCTGAGCCGAGGTCCGTACCCCACAGGGGTTGCCCTCAGCGTGCAGTCGCCTAGTATTTAAGTGTAGTTTTTAAGCACTGGCTGGAGGCGTTAAGTTAAGTCTTAATGGTAGCCCCAGGAAAGCCCGGTTAAGCAGTCACGGCCTCTCAAGGTCAACTGCGAGATGCCCGACAAGAGAACAAAAAGTAGACCTCTCAGTCGCTACGGGTCGTCATGAGCCCGAAAGTCCTACCAAGGGCTTACTACAAAGGAAAACGAAATGTTTTGTTTACCAATGGTAGGATTTTTTGTTGCCAAGCTGGGCAAATAAATAAATAAATAGATCATTTATTTGGACCAAAACGTGTACAAATTTTATAAACCTGCCAAACTGCGTGACAGTTTGTCGGCAGGATTAGTGCTCGTTTGAAACATTTGGTATCAACAATTTAACTAAACATCTAAGTAGGTCGATACAGTCTTACAGCTAATACAAAAGGACGGCAAGAATACCATGCTTACAGCGCGGGCCGCCACCGGCACACACGTCGACGACGGCTAACACCGCTCATGCTTTTTATTGTTAAATATTGTCACGTGTCGCAAATGTCGTAAATAGATTAGTAAGCAAATTTTACCTGTGATAGCTACTTCCGTAAGCTTAGGTATCGTATTAGCCAGTAACTGGGTTGTGGAGGTCAGATAGGCAGTCGCTCCATGTAAAATACTGGTACTCAGCTGCTTCCGGTTAGACTGGAAGCCGACCCCATCATAGTTGGGGAAATGCTAGGCAGGTGATGATGGTAAGAGGTAAATAAGTACACTATCAGAATACACAGATGTAAGAGGAAAAATAGAAAACTTTTTCGGCAGAATAAGTCATTCAAATTCTGTTTTTTTTTTGTTCAAGTTGCTGGTGTCGATGTGAACACTGGGAAATTAAGGCTATAAGTTTCATATTCATACTCGTAGCAAGAATTTAATAGAAAAAGGGGGCAGTTCGACCTTGGATGCCCGTTGAAACCTAAGATATTTGTCGTTATGTTGGCACCTCTGATTCAACGAACTTCATCTTCATGCTGACGTCACAATATGAAGATGGACGTTTTCCGGAGTCCTCGAGTCATTAGTGTGTTATAATTAGTTCTCACTACTTGTAACGTGAATGCACTTCATATCTTACTAGCTTTTTCCAGCGGCTTCGCTGGCGTGGAGGTGGAAAATTATCCTACGGGAACGTACTATCGGGATTAAAAGTATCCTATGTGTTATTCCAGGTTACAAACTATCTGTGTGCCAAATTTCATTCAAATCCGTTCAGCCGTTTAAGCGTGATTGACTAACAAACATCTAAATATCCAAATATACAAACTTTCACATTTATAATATTTGTAGGATATAAGTAGGATTATTCATAGATACCTTATATTCCCTCACTCAATAAACCCAAACTTCTTACTGAAATACCCGAGCTATACGCTCGTTTGCTCTTTGCGTTACCTTTAGTGCAAAGAGCAAACGATCTTGCAGTAGATTTGCCTCCTCGACCTTATTTTTCTCTTTTTTCTTCTTTCACAAGTCAATACTGAATTCTCCTTCAAGAATTATTTCAATACTCTGAAATTGTCAGAACTTTCGAGATTATACTTTCGAAAAATGTACAAAACATTCCAATCTCTCTCGTAAAGGCAATTTCCATCAACCAATTCCACAGTTCTTCATATCCACAGAGTACAGGGATATTTTTTTTTACCTTTATTATCTCACTGCACATTTTGTTCCCAGTAGGTAAGTTCTGATTACATAAAGATGTAAATTGCCACCAACCCATAAAAAAAAATCCTTAATCTAATCTTACATCCAAATAAATTTAATTTTCTAAAAAAGTTATAATCATGTATTTAAGGGTTAAGTCTTTAGACATTTCCTGAAACATTACTTGCAGCCTAACAGCACACTATGTAGCCATCAACTTGACACAGTAGTTGACACATATTAATGTGGTGCGCTTGCGCAAAAAGACAATGAATGTGCCATCAGATCCTTCGGAAGTCTTGGTATGCGCTCCGTGTAACTGTCACGCTATAAAAGGGAAGAGGGATGCAGGGTTGGCACAAACCTGGAAAAAGTTCAAAGGAAAAAAGGTTTGAAATAAAAAGATGTTGTTTTTTCCGCACTATAGACTGTATAGACCCCTCCGTGCCTCGGAAAATACGTTAAGTTTTTGGTCCTGGCTGTCATTCATAGATTTTTCCGACGACAGTCGATACGGCTAGCCAGAGGCCTAAATTACTGACGACCAGTCTGACCTAGGGGTATCGTGCTATCCAATTACTGGGTTGTAGCAGTCGTTTTTTATTTTTTCGTGAGAAATCATCAAATTACTTCTCCCGCTCAGGGTGTGTCAGACTTTTGTTGCCTGTGTGCCACGGTATCTCTTTCGAACAACCCGCACCCCTGGCAGTCGTTAAGTGTAAAATACTTGTATTCAGCTACATTCGCTGAGACTGGAAGCCGACCCAAAATATCTGGGAAAAGCTAGGCAGATTTGTTTGCTGTGATAAATCTCCAAGAGCCAGTCTACTCCTGGCTTCTATTAAACAACTGCTTCTTTCTATTGAGTGTGCAAATTACTATTTAGATTCGTCAGAACTATAATGCAATACATTATATGTATGATGGGAATTCCTTGCTTTGGGTTCACGTACTCGTCGAGATTCAGTTAATTCTCCGGGAGGATGTCACTGTTACTGTGCTTATACACATTTTACATACACACATAAACACGGCTTCTTCCAATGGGGGTAAGCAGAACCTAAAGAACGCCAGCTACACGATCCTTACATACTTCTGTTACGTCGTCTAAATCAAAATCAAAAGTCATTTATTCAAACTAGGCTGAGAGTCAGCTCTTTTTGAACGTCATACATCTGGTCTACGTTCATACATGTGGTCGTACACGCATTATACATTTTACTTTAGCGAATATCCTACTTAGCATGCATCAGGAATGCTTATGTCCACTTGATGGGTCTAAAGACCTCGGTATACCTAGTAAGAATAGTCTGACAGCCTGCCACACTTCACTATCTATGACTTTAATATCTACCTAAATACCAATTACCAACATGCGTGGAATTATAATCAGTGTTACCAACATTAAAATAAATAAACTAACGAAGTACCAAAGAGTTTCTAATATACTCCAAAAAAACAATTTCATGACACCGGACGTCCGCAAAGTGACGACACATAAATTCAATTAAATTATGTTAATAATAAAATTGTTGGACGCAGTGTCAGCCCTAATTGGGGATACATTGGTGGCTCGTGGCTGGATTATTTTCGTACGATGAACGCTAAGACGCCGTGTGTGGAATGAATGTGGCTTGCTTTATTTTTATATTAAATGTGTTTCGTATTGCGAGGAAAGGTAGAGAAGAGCCACTGTCTATCGTTTGAAGTTTAGGAATGTAGACAGATTTTAATAATCTATACTTACTAATATTATAAAGAGGTACAGTTGTTGAGTTTATATGTAGGGGCAAAGTTGGGAACGACTGATCCGATTCCGGAAATTCTTTCACTAATGGGAAGCTACAGTATTGCCGATTGAGATAGGATAAATGATTTGTTAAAACAAGTTTAAATAAAATAATCGCGAGAATATTTTCAAAATTAAAATTGATGGCAAAGGTCATGCAATTTTTAGGTATGGAGTATGATATCTCATCAGGAGATAAAAGAAAATCCAAAGACAAAACAGCTACTACCTTCACCGATATATAAAAAAAGAAAAAAATGTTATAAACAAAAAGCTATTGTATCATTCCGAGTCTTGAGCGACTGAGAATGGCTTCAGTTAGGCAAGATATGAAGAAGATTATCTTATTGCTGATGTTCTTCAGAAAAGGCAGATACGTAGGACTCGCTACAGACGTGCTTGTATGACTAGAGGCCTTATTGTTAGTTTCTTTTAACCATCTCGATCTAACGCATCGATCTCGTTCGGCGCGGCGCTCCGATTGGCTCTGTCAAATTTCTTTGATAGATTTTCAACTGTATAAGTATAAGGCTCATGTTCAATTGGGAAAATTTGATAGTTTGGGGTGGCTTGATGTGCTGGCGTCTGTACCAATCGGAGCTCCGAGTGCGATCGAAGCGTTAGATCGAGATGATTTAAAAAAAAAACTCATACTAGGGCCACTGATGTGTGAACGTAAACAGTACACACGTAAATAAATATAGAGTATGTCAGTATCGTAGCAGGTAGCGTCCTGTAGTTTCTTACCCTCATGGGAAGAATGTGTGAGTTTCATCAACTTCTTCTTCGAGTCAACCAAAGCCTTAAACGGTTATCGTATTTTCTCTAAACCGTCTAGCCAGTACAAATACCAACATAACTAATAATTTGTAAACTAATATGTGTAACTTACGCTGAGCACCTAGTCGTTGTTTGCACGAAAATTTCACTGCACTTGAGGTCTGCCCACGCGCATACTACCAGTAAACACAATGTGTGTCTGCGGTTAGGGCTACCGAGTTTGAATGATGGGCTATTTGAAAATAGAATGTCTTTTCTTTTTTGTCTGCCTCTTTGGCTTAGTGGTCGCAAGCTCGGCTTCTGAGGGTTTTTCGCATTGGTCTAGTGTAGTAGACTACGTGGACTATGCCTTGGATTACAAGTAGGATCTCCAAGCAGTGTTTTCTTTCGTTTTTAGGCTTCCGTACCTCAAAAGGTAAAAACGGAACCCTTATAAGATCACTATCTTGTCCGTCTTCTTTTTTAACCCGAGAAACTGTACAAGTGGTAATCGCTTTCAAAGTGTTTCGTATTTTTACGACTTTCTTGGCTCCTAACTCTTCTTCTTTTCAAGTCGTTGGTACTTTGTAGGGTTCTTTACACAAAGGTAATGCAACCACCAATAGAACCATACAAAACGGGTAAAAAAAAAATTGTGTCTACGTAACCGTTCGTGTGCGAGTAGATTTTTTTTGTTAGTTTTGGCCTGGAGCTGGCCACGTTACTAGCACTAGCGTCACTGGCGTTCATTAGATCCTCAAAAGATGTCAACCCTAAAACAGATAAATACATAACTTTTACCCGAGGCTATAAGTAATGGCAATTAACCAAGCCCATAACACAACATGGCCACCGGTAGCTGATGAACGAACCTGATGAAATAGTGAATTTATTACACAGTCTACACTTTATTGAGCTAAATTATTAATTAAATCAAAGCATGTTTCATTGGGGCCCGTTGTAATTAAAATAACAATTAAATGCCAGATATAATGGTGGCCCGATAGACATTTTGCATATTAATTGATCACTTTATTTAATCAGTCCGGTAGGTGATAAGGTTTGCCTGCTTTGAATAGGAACTGGCAACCTATTTGTTAGATATTTTCAGCGGTAAAAACAATACGATCGCTTTCTTTCATGGAAGTAGTAAGTACCTGCCTAGTGCTTGTACCTACTATTTCCATGCTTTTTTGTTTCGATGCATGCGGTGCAAATTCGCAATTTAAAAATCCAGCAATAAAGGAAACCCGTTGCTTCTTGTAAGACCCATTTTGTTTGTTGAGGATTTTGGTGTAACAGAATTCTTGCAAACGATTTTCCAGCAATTTAGAGGTAACTGGTAAAACTATTGGCGCCAAACCGGAGCTGGATAAAACCCGTAGTATATACGTTTTTACACTATAGTTTTTCTCCAATTCAATATTTCTTTTACCACTAGCCTTGAGCAATTAACCCATGCCTACCCACTTTTTGTCGTTAATTGTTTAATCATTATTTGCTCTTCATTAATCTTTTCAAATTCTTGTTTTCATCACGTAATGTTCTGACAATTAGTTAGCCACGCTAATCGAGTAGTGTTTAGTGAAATCGAGAGAGACTTGTCACTAGCTAGACGGTCCGAGCGTGTAGCGTGAAATTGGTCGTACGGTCAACAGCAGTGCTATTTATTCTGCATAGTTTAGTTAAAATAACGTTGTGATTGTTGTGAAGTAGAATTCTTGGCCAAAGTCTTTGTGTTTCTGCCTCTGGATAGCTTTAATTTATAAATATACCGTAGAATCCTACTGATTCCGTATTTTAGTTGATTATTATCACGTCACTGGCACACTACCACACAGAGCGCTACCGTGCAGACCTGCCTTGCCTCACTTTATCTGCTTCCCGCCATTCCTCGTGACTGACAGATGACATTAGCTGCCTCCTCTTGCGTGAATGAGACAGTGTTTACATATCTATTAAACAGATGCAGTACAGTTACTATTACTAGTTCGCCTTGGAGTCTCCAGTTTCGAGACTACCTAGAGGTAGGTCAAGATTGGAGTGCCCTATGTCTCTTAATGATCTCTTGGACACTAACCCAACAAACGATCTGTTCGCGGACGAATGGACGAAGATTTTATCGGCATGTTAGAAATACTGTGAGGGGGATTTATGAAAGTGTTGTTAAGTTTTTACTTTGTCTTGATATTTGTATTATTTCCTCTTTTGTGGAAATGTTATTTTTTTTGTTTGTGCAACCTGTGTCTTTAATTTTTGTAATTGGTTTTAAACCGTTTTAATTAAAGAAAGAAATAAATAAATAAATATGTCCAGCTGTGAACTGCAGTAGAGCAGTCTACTTCCGATATTATCAGTATAAATGCTGATGATGATATATTGTCAGATTCAGTAGCACACAAAGTTAATGAATATATTTAATTTGCCTGCGCAGTGCAAATGCGGTTTGTTTATTTCTCATGTGTATACATGACGATCTGTTTTGTTGACTGTACCAGCGAAAGTGTGGGTAGTGCGGGGGCGGTTTTGTTTTCACTAGTGTTAAGTTGATTGAGGATAAGGTTAGGGTCTGAGTGAGCGCGGTTGGCGGAGATACCAATGGAGTTGGAGCAGCATCAGCCGTTCTTGCAAAACTGATTTATTTCCTCTCGGTAGGGAAAAAGCCGGATTGTATAGAGTCATAGCCTTTGCATCCAATGGTTGTATGTTTTCTTACGTCATCAAAGCTTCTGAGAGTTTAAAATCTCAACATAAAAGTTGGATTTTCCAAAGGATTATTGTAGAAACATTTTGTGGCCAAACCCAGCAACTTCAACGAGATACCGATCATCAGCGCAGCAATTTTTTCAAATGTATCCATCCGCATCATGCTGTGATAAGAGCCTTTTTGGCGTTGCACACGTCTTCCGTTTTTGTTGTTTTAACCATTTTTTTGGATTTAACCTTAATTATACTTACTTAAAGTTTAAGTGTTCCTTTTTTTGTTGATTTCATGATTTCTTTGTTTCTGTCGTCATCCAAAGCAATACCTATTTGATACACTCGCTAGTGCCCTTTAATCGCTTTATAACCGACCACAGCCTAACTTAACCAAGTCAATAAAGTCGCTAAGTTAACTGTTTTTTATATCCGGCACATCGGCTGCATTTAGTTGATCTTGCTGATCTGCTGATACGTCGTAAACGTCCACTGTACACTCAATTATACACTTTATTGGCGCTGTATTGTAAATGTACACTTTAATTAAGTCGGTTCAATTCAGATGTAGGTTGTGTGCCTGTTGATTTGGGAGCTCTATAGGGCTGTTTATGCTGCCTTAACTCGTTTTAGGTATGTCTTTAATGATCCAGTACTTACTCAATTTTAAATACGAAAGGTAATAAGCCTTTGTACGTATTTTTCTGTTACTTTCTTCTTGTCTGTTTATATGTGTGTGCATAAATGGTTCAATAAATAAATACGCTCTCTTGGACGCTATACCTGACTGTGACGTGTTCGTGGAAGACGATCATGTCAGAATGTCTGGAATTATGTGAGAAGAGTGTATTAATTTTATTTAAGTTTCTTTAACTTATCACCTTACAGGAATTATTGATGACTTAGCATTTGCCAACGGCTTCGTCCGTATTAACCAATTTACACAAATCCCTAACAAATTATACACTTAAACCTTCCTCATTACTACTGTGTCTATTCGTGAAAATGAAAATCCGTTCGGTAGTTTTTCAGTTTATCACTTTGTTTTATAATATGTAGTGTTTGCTTAATTGCACCTAAACTCAATTAACACGTTTAGAGAACAGAGTCTTTATACGTGACACATTTTGTGAGCGTCTAAACAAGCTCATGACAACGTGACAAACTAATATGGTTAAATTGGTTAGTAGGTACAGATTAGGTAATAATTTTAGACATGCTAAATGCTTAACACAAAACTCGCCTTAAGTCTTTGGGTTCGTTTGTAACCATCGTTGCTTTTAAGTTTACCAAATTATTCAGGTAATATTTGGAGCCTAAGCACAGTGTAGGTTCATCAGACAAGTACATGACATAGGCCTATTCATCTTTAGCACCTTATTCGTATAATACTAGTTTATATTTCAATAAAAATATTTAGAGCTACGGGACACTCAATATTTTTCATGACCTCTCAAAATATTATGGTTTTCGTTCAAACATTGATTATCATTTGGGATATAAAAAGTCTCAATCTGCTATATTAAAATACTAGCTCTTGCCCGCAGCTCCGCCGGCGTGCAGGTCGGATATCGCGTAAAAAAGTAGACTATGTCCTCTCCATATCCCAGGCTATATATCTCTGCCAAATTTCATGACGAAAGCGTAACAGAGAGACAGAGTTACTTTCGCATTAATAATATTAAAGTAGGGATTCTGTGGGATCAGTATACATCAGCTCAGCTATAAATGTGCCTACCTCGTTATCTGTCTCGTTTACACCAAGTATTTAGTACTTATGATGCCAAGGTTCCATGGCTTAAATAGTTTTATGGTTATTTAAACCATCTTCCTTATCTTCGTATGAGTCAAACAAGCTAAGACAAAGTGTAATGACATTACTGAAAGTTGTGAATACAAAGTCTGTTGTTCTCAATCGAAACTGTGGATGAAGTGAATTGCTTGAAGATTCACATATTCGAATGTTCACTGTTCTATATTTATTTCTTCAGTACCCTTCTACGGGCTTTATAAGTCAGCAGGCCATTTTGCTTGAGGGTCGCTAGCTGCCAACTTGACTCTTAGCACCCTATTCTCTGCCTACTGCTTCTTCTACACCCAATTTACGACTACCTTCTTCTTTAAACCATTATTAATAACTCTTGCTTCAGCAGTTTCTTCATAACAGCAATTGTAACTTTATTTCTTGCAAATGTCACTACTTATGATTAAATGAAATGATGTTTTTTGTCTGCAAGTAGATACGGTAGACACCTAAATGCGTCAATTTTTTGGTAATTTTTGAAAATCTATTCCCTGATTATTTATTTGCTAGACCTAAATATGATAGCTGTTTAGCTGTCAATAAATGGGCCGATCGCAGCTGTCATTCTTGTCTTGAAAATTAGAGTTTACATGGTGCCGGCATTTCCTAGGTGTCTGTTCCATGAGAAGAATTTCAGAAACAAACTCAGAGGTACTTACATTCCCATTACAGCTTCATACATAACGTGACTACATTCCTACTCCTTTTGAGTAATACTATTTTCATTCCAAAAAGGTAAATACTGTAACATTACACCAACAAACATATGGTTTCTAAAGTTTTCCCTGTTTATTATTCTTGTTTTTCCATACAAAAGTGACAGTCTGTAAGATTGTTTGCTAGCATTTGTGGAACGTACAGCCAAGCGGGTTATTTTCATGTAAATAGGTTCTATTTATATGGAAGCATACTGTGTCGCTTCTGCGTCGCAGTCTCCGTGGGCAGTACTTATGTGTTATTTCGTTATTTGTCTCTGTAGACCTGTATTGAGTGTTATTGTTGACGCTGTCTGCTTGTCAGAATTCTGATTTTCTTTTCTTTTCTGTATTAAAATCATCAAAAGAAAAGATTGCAGAGCGATCACTATTTTATGCACTTTTTCTTCATTAGTTTTCCTTCCTTATACAATCTAATGGTATTTCGAATAGTTATGGCTTTTTTCATCGTTCTCGAGGTTAACTTATCTTGAGACTTTTCTAATTTTTCCTTGAATAATTAATTACTTCTAGAATGGTTTCATTCTTACATTTCGATAAACCTAGAGTTATTTTGAATATGCTCACAGTTAAATTATATTTTCGACAAATTACGATTTGCAAGTAATTTCTCACAAGGCTTATTATTTTCCTTAAGGCTTATTTCACTACCAAACATAAAACAAAAACACATAAATAATACTCAAAAGGGCCGCTTATTAACTTCATTTTAATCTTTTGTTGTATTATTTACTTCACACAACAGTGCTAAAATGAGTCAGGACATCAATTTAGCAGCCAACATCTTAGGCAAAGATTCGTCAAATATTGGACACATTCTTTCATGTCCATTGAAGAAGTTGTATCTTCTTTGTTGGATCACTTCTTTACTTGGTCTAGTGGTCGCAAGCGCTACTGCTGATAATGAGGTTCTAGGCTCGATTCCCAGGTCGAACAGAGTGTTATTGGCCAGGAATTTCATGGCAATAGGTTCGCCCTCTACTAGATGATATATAACCCCCCTATAACATGCGACTTGAACATAACTGGCGGAATGTGAGTGTGAATGTGAGTGTTCACCTCTGCCCAACCATCATGGGGAACCTGGGCTGGCGAACCTTAATACAGGTTACCATGTAACCTAGCTAGGACGCCTGATTCAATTATGTTACTTTATTTCTATTCGACTTAACCCTAAATTTTAAAAATTATTTTAGTGTAACAGACTGTACCACACTTTTTGAAATAAATAAATTAATATTATTATATTGCAGTCGTTGATGTTATGTTATGTTGTTTACAAGCTACAGCATTGGATGTTTCCATCCAACAACACGCCAATATGTAGGCAGTAAAATAATAATACAACTGACATTTTGCTCCTTAGACTCGTGTGAAGGACAACCAGTCACAAATACCTATTGTTTTGAATTTATTTCTGTTGTCTGTTATTATGCAACGGTACAGCTTTGATTACGTTTAAGTGCGGGGCTTAAGATAACCACTTACCTAGTATTGTAGCCCGCTCTTTAATTAAGAGGCGTGGTTTGTTAATAAAGTAGTCTAGGCAAGAATCTGGCTCTAATATTAAGTCCTGTGTCGAATTTGGAAGGTATTACGACTGTTAAGTTGGTATTGAGCAATGAGGATTCTGATTTCAATTATGCTGGAGAGTTTCTTGCGCTAATTCTTCCCAGCTTAAGCACTAAGAAGTTGTGAAGGGGCGGGAGTTTAGTGGGTTCGTTGCGCCACTTCTTCTTCCCAGCGAAAGCAATGAGAAGTCGTGAAAAGCGGGTGTTTTGAGGGGCTGTTTTATGTAATTTTGACGTTAGATGTAAAGAAAGTATCCAACTGTCAGCCTAGTTTGGATAAATTACTTTTAATTTTGATGTTGAGGAACGGAAATCAGACTTCATTGTGGTGATAATTGGCCAATTTGGCTATTTTCATGAACAGATTTTTTTTTGAGTGTGGGAAATCATCAAATAACTTCTCCCGCTCTGGGTGGAGTAGGAGGGCGTGTCAACTTTCATTGACTAAAACCCACCCGTGTTTCCTCAGTTGCCTGTGTGCCAGGGGCCACGGTATCTCTTTCGAACAACCCGCACCCCTGGCAGGATTTTCATGTAAATTTAAATAGCATAGATAAATAAGCGTTGAACTCTTTTCAAAGGCTTCATTAAAAGTGATTAGTGGTAGGTATTCATGTAATTATCATCATTGGTCCTTAGAATAGTCAGCCTATAAAGTTATCCTGCTGGGACACAAGCCTCATCTCTGTGAGAGGGAGTGGGCCGTAATCCACCACGCGGGCCCTTTGCGGGTTTTAGATGTCACATGTCTTCGAATTTTAGATTCTAGGACACGCCGTGTCCCTCACGTTGTTTTCCTTCACCGTTTTAGGAGCAGTGGTGATGCATTTAAATACATTGAGCGCTGATTTTTCAATAGTCAAATAAACTTTTATCTGAGGAACAAATAAGTCGGTTTGACAGGTTTTGTATAGAAAATATGCCAAACTGTCAGATTTATTCTTTAGATAAAAGTTATTTGACTAGTAAAAAATTAGACCTAACTAAGTGTAGTGCCTGGCTGGGTTTGAAATTTGAAGTCACGAACCCACAACTTGTAAGTTGGGGCTGATACTGCAGGACCACCACTGCTCAGTAGTCCTTTTGACTTACATTTATGATGAAACAGAGGCTCTTTTGGAGCACATAAAGTAGCAGATACACTTACACATACACTCTAACTTACACTCTAACATACACTCACCCAGCACTCATATACAGACACACTACGCACAGGTATTCAGACTCGAATCACACTCTCACTAACATACTTGTTTTTATTTGACATTTTAATTACAGACGCCAGCACATCAAGCTACCTCAAACTGTCAAATTTTCCCAATTGAACATGAACTATAGACTTAGGTAATAAAGATGAAAAGCTATCAAAGAAATTTGACAGATTGGGGTAGCTTGATGTGCTGGAATCTGTACCTACGGATTTCTTGTAAATATATTAATATTATGCTGTACTATCGAAGAGCGGAGTCTCCTAACAGGCATTGATTGCTTAAAAGGAGGCTTCAAACACGAAACCCTTTTTTGTAAACTGAAGCATAAATAAAAACATTTTGTTTTATTTATTATGACCCAAATATAGCTCTGACCTTTGACAGAATCCTAACTCACATGAGGTAAACTTTCTTCATAAACATTTTAAATACTACAATGTGCTAACCGCCTATTTACCGTCAGAGTTGCCATATGCAAATGCCCACAGGTGTTGCCAAGATTAGCATATGTACCGTGAGACAAATTGCGTGGCAAACATTTTGTTATACATATGTATTTGTGTTATGTATTCGAGTGTCGTAACGAGTACTGTTCATTGAAAAGTATGTGGAACTTTGAAACTTATTTGGAGAGTCATAACAGTTTTATTTTATCGAAAGCTAGCTGAAGCGGTTGAGGTTGTCCGGAAATTTTAATTATTCATACAAAAAAACCATATGCAAACGAAAGTTTAGTTTTCCAAAACTTAATCTATGAAATACAATTTGTAAAGATGTTTGATGGTTGTACAGCAGCACATAATAGATGATCTAACAAGTCCCAAATTAAGTCAAGCTTGTATTTTGGAAGTTGGTAGTTCTTAAGATGTAGGACTTATAAAGACACAACCTTGTAGTCTAGGAATTGACTTCCACGAAACATACATTGAGAAATAAGTGAAATACGTAGTATCTACTTTATCTAAAACTACAAATAACTTAAGAAAGAAGAAGAAAGAAATATATAGGAAAAATATAATATTATATTAAAAAAATGATCCTTCCCCTATACAACCTTCACATCGAATAAAATTTTGTTTTACGTTTTTACAGTTAAAAACATGTCAATGTGAGCGCAATCTAATAATGTCAGTCTGATCAAGAGAACTAATTCCGACATTCAGAAACAAACAAATCGAATAGTGGTGTTTCCAAGGGCGACAGCTTAGGACCAACATTTTAAAGATCATTCCCAGATTGGTCAAGTACTGCACAATACTAATGATACGATCGTCACCTGATATTTCGGGTACCTTGTTAATTGAGCCATGTTTGCTCATTTAAACGTTATTATTACAACTGAAGGGAACGGCCACACGACGGTTTTCTTTCACTTAAGTGGAATTAATGTCGGCGATGTATTTTTAGCTCTTCAGAGTAAATCTTTTTTTAGATTTGAGACTGAAAACATCGTTAAGTGGAGTTTTAACTTTGGTATTGCATTTCGATGTTTAGTGTTCAAGTTGTTTATTGTTTTTTTTATTATGATTGTTAATTATCGTTTTCTTTTATGGCTTTTGTTTGCGTCGTTTTGATCATCTCCTTTAACTATTCTATCTGTACATGTGATAAAACTTGGTGAAGAATTTTTGACCATTAAGTCTTAATGTATTTTACAGTCCAGATTTTTCGTGCATAGAAAATGTCTAACATTTTCTATGCATTTCCAAATAAATAGCAGTCATTGCATCAATTGAGTACCCCAGTTGTATTAAAATTTTAATACAACTGGGGTACCCAATTGATGCAGCCCACCGTAGGTACATGTCACAGTGTCGTTTGAAGTACTGCCAGCTTACTTAATTTTAGCTTATATATTTCGTAATCTTCGGCACGCGTCATTATAAAATCATAAAAATATGATGACCAAAGCTGTATTAATGCACCCATTTGCTTATATATTCGTGAATTCATTTCCAAGAAGCCGTGACTTGCGCTGCAGTATCAAATGATCGTGTTGAAAGATTATATAGAACCTGTTTAATATTTGGCCAAGAAATATGATTATTATCGTAAAGATTAATAGGCAATTTGTCTTATAAAATATCTTACATGGCACATCTTGGAGTTAAGTAATAGCAGAATAATTACTGACTGTTTGACAGTTTATCCTATCGCCATGAGCCATGAGTATTATCGTAATCCACTGCTTGACATAGACCTCCCCAAGTTCCGCCTTCTGTATCCAGCTTCTCCCTGCCTCCTGTTCCAGGTCATCTGTCTATGAAATTAGGTTATGCTCAGTTCTTATAAAGAAAAAAGATGTTTAACTTACCAATGGTAGCATTTTTTATTGACAAACTGGGCATATAAATAGATTCGTAAGCTAATTTTGCCTGTGATAGCTACTTCCATAGGAGGGTTTACTATGTAAAGCTATGAGATCCTTCCTTCACTGCCGTCTGTTCGGACAGGTCAGCTCAAAGCTGCAGTAGCTTTTTCTTCAAAAAGCCCTTCCGGACATAGCCCTACATTGTTAGACTCACATAAAATCCTAATAATACAATGTTTGGATTTTAAAAGAGACTATGACCCCTGTGTTTGTTTCGGCATTTCTTTTCAGCGAACAGTTAGCTAGGAAATGCCGGCGCTACCTAGATTTGAAAATATTGACCAACAAAATATTGACTTGTAAGTGTCTTTTAAGATCTACTTACTTACTTATATAAACATTTAATTTAATTATTGGGAAAGGTACAAGAACCAATTACGGTCGGTAAATTATAGGAATCGGCTATAAGTCCTTCCTATAGATTTATTAAATGATAGAATCAAAAGGCTGGTCCTTGGAAACCAGTAAGTTGTCAAGGACATCATACCTATATCATATTCATTGTCTTTACTTAAAATTATGTCTAAATTCTTTTCAAGTTTCTCACGTATATGCTAATCTGCTAAGTTGGAAATAAATACAAAACCATAACTTGATTAATAGTATCGAAATGGCTTATAGAGGTGTTCTCCAGAGTTGTATTTTATTCGAAGAAGTTTGAAAAGTGTCAAACCTTTTTTGCAAAGTTGAATTTATTTAATGCGCTTTGGGTTGCGGCTCGTTATAACTGTTCCTTTTTTCATTCATTTCGATTTTATTTATGCCAAAATATTCTGTTGTTGTCTTCTCTGTTTCTCAGTTGAGTATTATCTGTATCTAAATCCAAGTGAATCGTGACATGAATTATACAACTCTATTTAGCCAACCTATGGGTAGTTGATGCAATGTCTTAAACAAAGGAAGGTCTTTAAACGCCTTTTATGACGCCATAAAGGATTGAATAATAAGGGTAATCCATAATAAAGAGTCTGGCGCCATACATGGATAATTATTTAATATAATTATTTTCTTTTAAAGGCATATATCCGCGTTCAAACGGCCTTCAAACTCTGTTTCTCGTTCTACGTCATCTTACTAGTCAAAGACATATATTATTTTAACGATTTTATAATGGACTAGCTTCTGGCCCCGAGTTAGCCCGTCTGAAATTTATTATATTAACATAAAATATAATTATCCTGTATAACCGTGCCCTGTTACTTAGTTTTCGCTTAGCGTTCATTCTGACTGTTTTTGCTCAGCTCCTAATGGTCGTAGCGTGATGTTAAATAGCCTATAAGCTGCCTCAAAAATTGGGCTATCAAATGCATAAATGTTTTTCAAATCCGACTGGTAGCTGCAGAGGTTAGCGTGTTCAAACAAACTAACTTTTAAGCTTTATTATTAGTATATAGTAAGATTAGTATAAATTATAAAGACAGAAAACTCGATGCTTGGTATTTTATTATGTAATTTTGCATCTATAAACCGGTCAAGTGCGTATAAACTTTGAACCAATATATTCATATGATTTTGTAGAATGTTAATAACTTATAGATTTAACAAATGGCTGATAAATTCTTGATGAATGTAACGATTTCGATGTTTCTTGTGTGCGGCTTTTTTTAAAGTTGATTTGAAATTGATTGTGCTTAGAAGAAATAATTTTGGAGGTCAGATATTTATGTTGCGTTCTACAAATATTTTAAATTCATTCAATATTTATGTTGTTGACTCGTAAACGTATATTTTGTCATTTGGTTCGTTCTTATAATCGGGCTTTAGTTAAGCACTATTATTAATACCAACAATAGTAGCTGTTGCTTTTCTACAAACTGCTATAGTGATCAATTTTCTCTTAACTTTACCATCTTTGAAAAGTAGTGAAGTTGTAGCTATAAGCCCTGGGAAATAAAGTCATTATTGAAATTCCTCGCAAGTGGTTTTCCGGAAATCGTCATTACCACTGCTTTATGACTTTTTAGAATCCATATTGCGTACATTTATTAACACCTCAACGTATAATATGTATATGATTCTTCGAACGTAACCGCAATGCTTGATACATACGTAAGTATAACATATTCCCAGAAGTCGAAAGAAAAAGGACCATTTAATATTAGATCCGGCGCTAGACGAGTCGTTGAATAAATTACAGTTTCTGTCTCATTTGAGACTGTTCCATAATTTATGTTCTTTTTTTTAAATACTGGTCCTTTGGTCTGCACTTTTTTGTTCTGGTTCTAGTTTTTTGCTGTTAGAATGATATCAGTCAGTGTTAAATGCTTTTGATAGCCTTATTTGGAATGAATAATCTAGACTTTTGAATTAGATTATGTAAATTGTAATTTATTGGCACTTCTTCAGACTTCTTGTGTATTGAAACATATTCATGATTTGTTAGGAGTTGTATTTATGTTCATGTATGTGTCTTTAGTTTGTTGATTCTTAGAACTTTGTAGTTCAAGGTACCTCTCTACCTATCTTGTATTTTTACGAGGGCTCTAATCGTCGTTTTTTTTTAAATCATCGTTCTGTTTTTATCTCTTTTAAAGAACTCTTCGGTTTTTCTGGCCATCATTATTCGATTTTTGCGGTTATAGTATATTTTAGTTTTTCATTCAAGATACGTCTGTTTGTTTTTAACACATCATTGTTTAATGAGCATTTCATTTTACACATTGATGACGATGTGATGAAGCCTTACTGACGTATTTTCCCTCAAATCATGATGGCGGACGAAATTATTGCGCGATGATACGTACGTAATTTTTCCGTCATCATTTACTTGATTGTTCTAGATAAGATGGTGGCGTTGCTAATTAATCTTATCTGTAATGATTATGCAACTTGCTACAAGAATAGCCAGCCTCACTGCTCACCTTGATCTTGTAGAGTTTGACTTTTGTAATATGTAGCATCAAGTCTTTTTGCGTCTAGTTATTTAGTTTGGTCAAAGTGGAGATCTCGTTTAGTTAATTAGGATTTTGTGTTTGTTATTGTTTTACTGCCTATAGTCTGATGCCTGGACAAACTTTTTGCTTTTTAATAGTTCGGTTGTAGAATTTAGAATAAGTACCTAGAGAGGTATGGAAGAAGAAGATATATTTCGTTGACCACATATAAATCGGGACAAGGTCAGTAGAATGATGATAAATCGTAGAATTTGTTAAAAGAGAGTTTCTTAGAGAAGCTAATTCTAAATTTTTTAGAACACTCTCAAACTTGGTCTAACATCTATGGGTTGGCTATCAGTCAGTCATATGACACTTTTATTTATAAGGCATATTTTTACGTAGCTTGCTTGCACGTGTAAATTAAAACTGATAAAATTCACATCCTCAACATTTTTATTGCTATTTATAATATTTATAGCTCCAAACGGTCGCAGTGTCACCAACCATAATCATTTGTCATTTTTGATATATCCACATTTTAGTACAACTTAATGACGAAGTTAGTATAGGCTTAAATCATATTAATCCTATTAAAAATTTCATGGAGAAATTATCTGTTTTATCATAGCATTAAGGTTTTTAATGGCGAGAGGTAATTTAGCAGATATTTAAATAATATTCGGGTTAATTACTCATAAATGTTGATGTTACTAAGTTTTTAAACAGATAATGTAATTAAAAGAAAATATACTGTGGGCAGAACAAGATTATGATCATGTGGTTATCGTGACATAGATTCTTAACACAACCTGTATAATTTCTAACATGTTGTTTAAAGTTACATCTTTACCAAAGCAGTTGAAATTTCATTATCATTATCTAAGGCTTAACAGCCGCGGTTGGGCCTTAGCCTGGTCAACTATATTTCTCCAACGTGACCTATTTTCGGCTTTTTCTCTCCAATTTCTCCAACAGTTCTTAAATCTTGGTCTACGCCATCCAACCATCTGAGCTTAGGCGGCCCTCGACTTCTCCGACCATCCGGTTCACTATCCAGTAACAATTGAATGCTCTGGTCTCGTCCATTCTTGTGAATTATCCTGCCCATCGAAGATGTCCTATTTTAACGGTTTTTATTACATTAGACTCGTCGTACATCCAAAGTAGAAGTTTTAGGACTATATTAAAAGGTAATATAAAAAAAAAACATATTAGTAACTCCTCCAAAATACTATGCAAAATCATATCCTACTGATTTCATCAATTAAATGATCGATTGTAAACATTATATCAAGGATATCTTAGAAACAGTTGCGTAAATTAACGACCTGTATGGGTAAACAGCAGTATTTGATAGTCAGTCCAGGATCAGCTATCGTTATCAGCGAATCAGTTGAAGACTAAGTTGGCAATCACGAGCGCTCGGCGAGATTGACGAACTAACTGCTTTATGTTCACACATGGTCCATTGACTCACGATAAAACACACTATAAAATTAGCAGGGAATTATCTCCAAAAATATTTCATTAGGAATGTAATAGATTTTTTTTTTAAATGTGGGCCCAGTAAAGTGTGAGCCTTGTGAGTTCCAAGCTAAATCTTGGTGAGATACTCATTTAAGACTTTCAAATAGTCATTGTTTTTATTTCCTGGTGATAATATTTTTATCTTAGTGCTATATCTTCCGTAATATTATCTAAGTAAATAAATATTGCACAATGTGAAAGTAATTTACCTTGTGAATTCCAAGCAAAAATCTTTAAAACCTGAGTGAGATACTTTTTCAAGTCTTTCAAATAGTTATTGTTTTTATTTCCTGGTGGTAATATTTTTACTTCAGCACTATCTCTTTTTTATATATTATCATCAGTAAACAAATATTTCACAATATGAATGAAAAACTCAAAAATCTTTGGACTTGCCACACCAAAATACCTTTCAAACACTTGAAGATCTCGTGTGATAGTGGATTACGCGAAATTATGCAAGACCAATTTCAATATTATCGAATAGGTGGGATCTATGTCGCTAGTGCGATTTGCATGAAAGCGTTGACCAATACCAACGATAGTTTCGTTTCATTACTATGTGTTTACAATGCTTATCTGGTGTCTGAGTGCGATTGTCTGTAGCCTTTGGTTGCTATTTATTTTATTGCTTTTCGAAGTTTGTTTTAGATTTTTGTTATTTGTTTATCTTTGGGGTTGGGTTGTGAGTTTTGGTTCAGGAATTTATTTTTTTGTTATATTTACAAAAAAAAAACTATGTTTAAGTGTTGTCCAAATACGATATACCTACAGTTTTCGAAAGTTAACTAAAAATACCAACCACTTCGCCCACCCTACTTTTAATTTATCTGCACTTATGTTGTAAATGATCAGAATACCATCAATGCATTAATTTAACTAGATTACGACACATTAAAATTTAGTTTTCGATCTTAACAGTTCCCATCAAAACGATGTGTTATCAGTTTTCCTGCTTAATTGCTAATAACTTAGTTTAATGAGTAGGAAGTAAAAACAGGTTTGCGTCACAAGATAATCTGAGAAAAACTAGTGACCTTAATTTTGTGTTCAGTAATACGGTCGGTCAAGAACATACTTACAGCTTACTTGATACTAAATGAGATCATTATTGCTTCTAATATTTTTCCCCAAAGCCCAGAGTGATAAACAATAGTCTACTAGAACGAAATCGAAAACTGCTAACCAATTATACATTTCCCAAAGTTAGTGTTGACTGGAGACACTTTTGACAAGCCCAGTCCTTGCGGACTTAAAAAAAAAACTGGTAGCCATTATTCGATTCGACACATGACTAAAGACGACCACAAAACAGAACACGATATTGGTCAAGTCAACATATTTAAAGTAGTAGAGTAAACCTAACCTAAATGCGCTAATATGATAAAAAAATGAAAGTGAATTGAGTTCCCACGATCAGATGTATGGAACCTAGATATGAGTTTACAAATATTGTTACAAGATAGTGATTTGATGGCGTTTAATTTTTGTAGTTTTATTACTTTTCTAAGCGTTTTTCCGGCTTACTTGATTATTTTTGACGATTCGCTACATTTGGTTGGAGAAAAGTTAGATAAAATTAAAATGTGCATTAACTGGATTGTAAGATGAAATATAATAGCGCTGGACTCCTCGACTTCTTGAGTTGCATTATTACAAATTCTTTATTACGTACATTTTCAAAGATTAACACATCGCACCTTTAGAAGTATAGAGACCTAATGCGAAATTAGCCGCAAGCCAAATTATTTAGAATTCATTTAGAATTATTAGAATTATAGAGACCTATTTTGGTTGCGGCTAATTTCGCATTAGGTCTCTATACTTCTAAAGGTGCGACATATAACACCACGCCTATATAGTCTCCGAAGGTTAAGGCAATGTCCCAGGTTGGGTAGTGTTATTGGGATTATCCATCAGAAATTTTACAGTACCACCCTGGAGTCTGAATTTGTGCCCGGAGGAAGAAAATAAGCTCGTCCGATTACATTGGACTTAAACATAACTGGTGAAATGTGGGTCCGTCCAACCATCAAAATCACAGAACGGATAAAGGTTTTATCTGTTCTGTGAACAAAATTATCAACAAAATCACGAAACACGAAACCACGGCAACATTATCAAACCCAGCTTTCATAAAACCAGAATCATTAAGTTTTTGGCTATGCAATAAAACCTACGCACTATGATGTAAGAGCACTTGACTCTGTGTTAACATAATGCAATTTATCATCTATCTCCGATATCATTGGTAAGTTTTCTTGAGTAGAAAGTAAAGGCCAATCGTATGTATCATTGCTGTTCATTTGGACTGATTGGTAATAAATATTCGCTGACCAATGAGTAAGACCACCCACGGGTCATTCTTGATATATGTTAAGTATGTCTGTTAAAATTGTGTGGGTAGCTGCATTGTTTTCTTTTGCTTCATGTTTAAATATCTCCTACGTGGTTTAATCTTGTTGAAAAAGAAAGTTAATTTATTTTCTCTTGAAAAACGCAAATTATAAAGTGTAGTAATGATTAAACGAAAGAGAGAAGAAAAAATGTTTGTTACACGTCGTCGTCGTTTAAACGTTCTAACCTCTTCATTATGAGTGCTTGGATTCTGCTCTGCTCTTTTATGATCAAAGTCATGATTATTTCGTCATTATGTCCTGGGTTAATTAGTATCATCAAAATCAAAACCACATTTAAAAGCATTTACTTCCTAAATTATACGAAATGAGCAGCCAAACTCGAATTCACGAAGCAATTTGATGTTTGATTTGCAAACAAACATGCAAAAATGTGTTCGTGATGTTGCTTTCTTACGATTATAATCTATCAATTAAGGTTTATAAAAGTTAGTTTTTTAGCATGCATAATTTGGTACACACCCAGTACACGATTTCAAAATGTTGTTACCACCAGCTGAATCAATAATGTTGAACACTTGTAACTAATTTCATAAAACTGCACCTAATTTATTATGTTGGCCTCAATATTACCGGCGGCCTTTTAATCCAACAGAATCCTTTCTTTTTCATTTTGTTTGATTAATAACTTCTAATATTGTTCTTGATGAGGTTAATACTTTGGCTAATTTAACAAGATTATCGTGGTTAAGGAATATTCTAAAATATTGCCTCTACTAAGCTGACCCTTATCGCACGATCTGACTTGACTCCTTGAAATATTTTGTCTTTGCATTTTGAAAACCATCCAACATTATTTAGAGTTATGTCAATCTTCTCAAAATAAACGACCTCCTTTTCGATAAATCCTTATGCTAAAGAAGGTATGTTAGGTATCAATCTCGTTACACCGCCTCCCACAATTATAGTTAACACCCGACATTTCTCTTTAAACTCAAGTACTATAATTTAAGCATTTAACTAATCGTCTAGTAATTTGCGCGAACGTTGAGTGCGTGCGGCTCCACCACGCGTTGCTGGTAAAGACATGAAAACGGTTTAGACTTGAATATTATTATGTCCAGGTCACGCCACATGTTACTAGAGGTGGGTTTAAGGTTTCAAAGGTTTTAGGAAAGACATTGCAATTAATTCGAGTTTAAAAAAAAAAATGTTACCAAAATTGAAGATAACTTATAGGGCTTTCGAATTTACGTTACATTTAGTAGTGCCAAGAGTGAATAACAGATATCAATTTAATTTTGCCTAACGTAAAATCTATCTTTATGCCCTAAATAATTACCACGACGCAAATGTCAAAACGTCAAAACGCCCATAATTCGTTTGTAACAATATTTTGTTACATTTAGCGCCACACAGCGCATGCTCACGATTCGTTATGATCACGTGCCGCTGATATACCCTATGATCGATTTTATCGCGCCGATCTGCACCGTAAAACCCATAACTCAAGTAAATGCTCTCATTGTGCAGTGACATTCGATATGATCCGATCTATAGAACTCTGACCTCTTAAAATGCCAAACGTGGTGGGTCTATGTCCGCCTGAGACAGAAAATAAGTGAAGAATGTTCCACGTGCAAGGATCCTTTGAGCAGTCGCTCCGCTGCGGTGACGAAGTGTCGCCTAACGGAAACAAAACATTGGCCGCTTTGGCAAAAATCCACAAACATTGTACAGGCAAAGCACATGCAAATGGATGTGCTGACCACAAACATAATCCGTTAACAAAGTCGGATTCAAATACCAGTCTACAATCTCGTAAATCCTTCCGCAATGAATGCATTATAGAGATCAAGGAAGCTGATAAGAATAATCACAATTCTGTCAAAAACCATGACGGATTGTATAGCAAAAGCTTCAGCAACAGTACTAGCTCTTACGAAGGTCATAGTGACACTGATTCAGAGAACACTTTCAAATCCCGGTCAGATCAAAACAAACTGACAGATCCGTGCGAGCGCTTGTTTGCACAGAACACTAAGGCATCCCTGATGAAAACTGCTCGAATGAGATACGCTGATGACAGCGTCATATCTGCCCTCCAAGACGAAGTAGATGGCGAGAAAGTTAAACAACCCTTCAGTAGAACTCCACTTCGAGGGAGCTACAGAGAAAGGAAATCTGCTGTAGTTACTATTGAAGAAGTGAAATCAGATGGTTCTAATCATGATGAAGAGCTAGCCAACGCTGTTCTTTTTGACGAAAAGAGGAAAACTCCGACTCAAACGAAACCTGGATTGCAACGAAAGGGCTCTTCAGGTAGCACTGCTAGTAATGGAAAACCAAATGTGAATGGTACTAAACCTCCATGGAGGGGTGCCAGTAAGAAAGGCATACCAGCTGAACCATTTGTAAGGTCTCCATCATTCAGAGGAAGTATCAGAAAGAAGACTACGAAGAATGATGGAATACCGTGGAAGAAGCTGTATGAACTCTCGCTCTGGCGAAGATATGGTGTGAGCTTAGCTTTGGCAGGCGCTGATGCTGAACGGGCCTTACTTAGGCCTTGGAGCGAACTGTCTACTCAACAGGAGCCACCATTGTTATTGGTAAGTGCTGATAGTATATTCACACGATCCAGTCTGAATGAAGACTATACATTGCTTATTTTTTTAATGCATCTCTAAAATGAAGTCATCCAGCAAAGTAATGAAGTCTTCACTCTTACAAGTCTTTAAAACGAATTGAAGAATTTTGACTTGATATTCTTCATCGTTTCTCAAGAAATATTATTAGAATTTCATTACATTAATATCTAATTGCCTGACCCACAGGCGTGGTAGCGATACGCCCCCGCAATTTACATTAACAAAACACTATCATATACCCGACGCCATTTCTTAGTCCTCAATGGTGATGTAAACACTCCATATCAGCTAACTTAAGTAGCTCTCACGAAGCCAGACAGCCGTCAATCATCAGGCCTGAGGCGCCCACTGATCTTTGATAGCTCACTTGTATTTGGCAGGTAGATTGCTGACTAACAGTCGATGATTCGACGGGTCATTAAGATGGGGTCACGATGGTAGTTAGAGGTACTGTTGGACCTAGTTTTACTATACTTACACGTAGTATGTATGTTTTTGACGTTAAGGATTAAGTATATTGATCTACACTTTTCATGTGGAGTACTCATTTGTACAACTTCGGGATGGATTTATTAAAATACATATGTTCAATGACATGGCAATAGCGAATATGTTAACTAGTTCTATGCCTGCTGATGTGTTTTGAAGGTTTCTCCGCTTTGTTACTTTCTACCTTTGAGATACTTCCTGCCTTAACACCTGTATTTTATGTTTGCCTACACTGTCCCATTTCTGAGCAAAGGCCTCCCCCAAATCCTTCCAAGCATCGTTTTCCCAGGCCATCTCGATTGCACCCTTGCGGTAAGCGCCTAGATCGTCAATTTTACGTAGGTATCCATTTCTGATCTTTGTATGTACGTAAGGAAAAGCGCAGAATCTTAAGCCTCTAGGGCTACTCGTATTAATACTCCTATGATCATATTTAAAGAGTATAAATACGTTTAATCTTATCTCAGTCAAACAAACTGTTTGCCCACAGATGACACACTTAAGCACAAATGGTCTTCCATAATATTTGCTAGGAATAAAAGATAAATGTGGTTCTTTTGGAAGTGTGGATAAGGGAGATAGTATCGATGTTATCGCTAAAAGTGTTTGCTTGTTTGTTGATTTGGTGTGTGTGGATCTGTTTTGTTCTGCATGTCACCTTTAGTTAAGAATAATTATTTTATAATACCTGTATCGTTGTCCCACTATAGGACAAATGTATCGTCTTGTACACATAGGCAACGTGCACTAATCAGCAAGTTTGCTCATTATGTGTTAGTAGATAGTCGCTTATTCCATAGTCCCATGTTTAGTGGGAAATTTATAATGTACTTGTATTTGGTAGTTACTCTAAACCTAGTCGTGTGCAATCGTTCACTTTCACCAAGAGCAAATCAGCTCAATCCTGAAAACAGACATCAAACATCAAAAGTATGGTCAAATCCAATAAGTCAATTACATTTGACCATATTTCTAGAGTTCACACAGTCATTACTGCCATATCGCGCACACTTTCGATTTGATCACGATCAGGTCGATCGGGTCACGGATCGCCACGTAACGGACGGCTTCGTCCGGACCGTGACGAACCGGATGCCGCCGGCGAGAGCCGCTCTGTGATTTACTGGCATATGGGTTGATTGGATTGATTTTCCTGTGTTAGGTTTAAGAAAAGATCATCCTATAGTTTTCCTTTTTGAAGTAAGAGAAATTCTTTTGAAAGGGTTATTTGGCTCATGTTGATAGGTCCTGCATACCCTGTTATAAGGTTTGACTCAACTTGTGTTGTAGTACGTCTGCAATAGGGTGATAATTCGCAGCTTCCTTATTACATTAGCACGCTGAGAATGCTACATATCATACTTCGCAATGAAAGCATTTGGAATGACGACCTTCTCCAAATACACTTCTTTAGCCACGTCCTTGGTTACATCATTTATCAATTCTCTCATCACGTCCACATAAAGTGCAAAATTCCAGAGCATTTCCTTTACCCTATCCTCAATCCGACCTTCCTTCAAAGTTTCCACAAAGTCTAGCAGGATACCAGTAAACAAAACACAACAAGGACTTAATGCAAATCACCAATGCCGCTGATTTGCAACGTAGCTTACATAATAAAACGTAGGGAGACATGAGAATACAAATTAAGCGCAGATCGGTATATCGTGTTGTCAGCAACAACCAGAGCGTGGGTACCGCGTTGTAATGTTGTGAGGCAATGTAGTAGTCCAGGAGAAGTCCTTGCTTAATTTATGTCATACGAAGTATCAAGCATTCCATATGTATCTTATCATGTAGAATCTGTTGCCCCTACTTAAAGAACTTTTCTGAAGGATAAGAAACACACTGAATACATTTATCTTAAATTAGCAGCTAGAGAAACTTTTAAATTGGTAAAGCTTTCTCTTTAAAAAAAAATACTGCAGACTTGTAGTTCATTTAACTAAACATCGGCGTCGATAAAGACCTTCCAAATCCTTCGATTTGATTATATATTTACAATACCATATACGTTTACTGCGATATTCATGTTTATTTTCTTGATTCTGTTGACTTATTTCATTGCTTTGTTTTTCCACCGGAGCACACTATTCTATATTATTTTCTTTAACACCAGTGCAACCTTCAATCAATGTAACTTTAGTCGTGACCGCATAACAATTAGCAGCATTACCTAGAACTAAGAATACTGTGTCTCCTTCATATTGTCTCATAAACACCATATTACAATAATCTATACCATACATGACGCTACCGTTGAAGATTATATAGAGATCGTTAGCTCAGTCAATGCAAATCAGTTCGGTTTCCTTGTTGGAAAACAAATAGCAATTACGTACGCCTTCGTCCGTTATTTTTGTATATATTGATTCAAGGTCACTGAGTTCATTACGGCTGATATAATCATACATATTACAATCGATACCTATGACTTTGTTATTTTTTTGTACACCTGGTTGGTTTGTAAAAAAATAGATTCCAGAAGATATCCTACTACTGTGCATATGTTTTCTAATTCTTTCTTTTGCCCCAATATTTATTACTAACCACAGATATTGTTATACTACTACCAAAACTCCGTAATTCCGTAAATGTACTTACAGCATTTTTCACCAAATCTAACATAAACCTTAGATATATTGTTTCACAGTGCAAAACTTATTTTTTACGGATTAAGTGTTATTTAAATAATGTTTAGCAATATAAAAACCAGTCGTATGCTAACTGTTGGCAAAGATTTTTGGCATATCGTGTGATTTTTACCACCGGACGAAATGCGAAAATGTTATTAAATTACACATTCGAATTTGTGTATCTTTGATTATAGTCAATATACTTTTGATATAATAATATTTCGATTCAATCACTCAAACTAAATTCTTCCACTTCTGTACGATATTACTAAGTAATAAAAGTTCCTGTGAAAAAGATAGTTTAAATTGCTTTATTTTAATTACGTTCTTCACCTTTTATTAAATCATTAAAATAAAAAATACTCAGTTGATGCCTTTCTCCTATCCTTAGCTCTACAAATCTTATCCAATCTCCAAACATACCTATCAATCGCAATAGGTCATAGGAATTGACTTACAATCAAGTATCGATGTAACTCGATAAACGATCTTTATGAATCGATTTGTCAGTACCATTGTGTTGGTCAATATTAACAATATTTGCATTGTACGATTCATCATCGTTGTGTGAAAGGACTTCGCGATCGAAAGATTGTATATTATTGTTAGTTTTATTGAGTCTTTGACATTTATATTTTATTTTATTAGGGCGCAAATTATAGTGTAAATTATTTGTATTGTCTGGGTAAATTATTGGTATTAGAATAGGACAGCGGTTATTTAGTAGAGTCAGACATTTAAGTGAAAGTCAACAATTAAGTATTAGTTGTGTCCACATTTTAGCGGCTTATTATTGGCCAGTTTATTAGATAAAGAAAGGGGCTTGTGGCTAACGAATACCAGCCGCACGGTTCATCAGGTAAAACTACGCTTGCTCAGTTGGTCCGTGGATGGATAACCATCTTTACATACCAGTACCACTCCGTGCCTCGGAAAGCACGTTAATCCCTTGGTCTCGGCTGTCATCCGTGGATCTTTGACAGACCTTATGGGTAGTCGGAAGCGCTAAAGTCTGACAACCAGTCTTACCAAAGAGTATCGTATTACACAGTAACTGGATTGTAGAGGTCAGATAGGCGGTTGCTCATGTAAAATACTGGGATTCAGCTGCATCCGGTTAGACTGGAAGCAGACCCCAACATAGTCGGGAAAAGGCTAGGCAGATTCACATTAGATAAATACATTGACGCTTATGCTACATAAATCAACAGGGAAAGCACTACTCTTATTATAAATCATATAAATGAAGTGTCCCATTAAAAGTCGCACATGCGCGCCATGTCTTATGCTAATGCTAGAGCAGCAGCAATATGTATCAGCAAACAATAGCATGTCGCAACGTCTTTAGATTCATTGTTAATCTGCTGAATAATTTGTCTCCTACACTTGGTTGCGAAACTTGAATTGGATGCCTTCAAATAAATTTATATGCGATAAATTTCTGCGTTAAGAATGATTACACGGTTGTTGCGCTCAAACTTAGGAAACAAGTAAGCAAATATACCTGTGCATATATTAATGATCTTGTTTTGGTGACATTAAAGAAGAGATAGCCATGAAATATTTGGGAACTTTATTAAGTTAAGAATTTTAGAATAATTAAATTTTACGGACTTGCTTTCAATAAATTCGACTCCTCAACTAAATTTGACATTTAGCATGTATGTATAATATACAAGTTCTTTAATGTTTTCTATTTATCTTCATCATCATTTCTCTATCGCGTCTTTAATAGTGAATTAATGTAAATCACAATCATTAATATTTTGACCATGAAAAAAAATCACTTCTGGACATTGCTTGCGAATCTGACTTGTTGTCGAACACTCCAATGGCACCTGGTTTCTTTAAAATTTGTAGTCCTTTTATAGCAGCAGTCATCATCCTCACATAAGTATACTTATTCTTTTGGGATGGGCTCAATAAGTTTTATCCTTCCATACCTACATCTTTATCAGCTGTCATCTTAGTGCTCATTTCCTTCGTAGCTTTATCATCTTTCACACAATCATCCATAATAGCATCTATACTGATATTAAATGTAAAGTATGAATGACCTGTCGAAAAACATGCCCATTGATAATTAACATGAATGAACTTGATATGGTTGCCCAACAACTAGAATCGCCCAAAGCATCTGTTAAAACAATTGACGTAATATTTAAATAACTTCTTCGCACTGATGTTCCTCAGCAATTAGAAGGGAATTTGCAAGGGCACACTAATGTCAAGCATAATTTGTCTCCTACACGGCACGGGCCTATTGTGAAATTCATAGGATATGTAAATTACTGTAATTATGATGCGTGTCCAAAATATTTCGCCCATTGTTTTAGCGCTAGGGAACATCTGGTTGTTTTGCTTGTCTATATTTTCTTTTATTTATAATGGCTTGTCTAGCTCTGTCGTCATAACTGGTTTGTACACATTGGAAACGGTAATCTCTGCTATTAACTTGTAACTTCTCAGTGATTTCTTGTAAACTTTTGGTTTTAGTCTTCATTTTTAAAGGTCATTTGTATTTTGTTGTGTCATTTCTTATTATTCCCTGTCTCTAAAAATCTGCTATTTGCATAATCTTACAAAGATTAAAATAATATTCATCTTATATTATAATTTAATTATGTCCGTGATACCATTCCAAATATGTAAGGCCTCAAATGCAGACATGTTTGACGAAAGTGGGTGATCCGACCTGCGTCTGAGCAGATCTTATCGCGTCGGCACTTTTGAAGATGTGAGCTTATGTACCAAGAGTAATACATGATATATGTGATACAGCTAGATTTCCTTGACTCCATTTTCAAATAAATAACGATAGAAAAAAATAAGCCATTACTACCATGTTTCTATGTATTTATCAAGTTTTGTAACTCGTTATTTGTGAGAATAGCGATTGACATTTCTTAAATGCTAGAATTTATTAAAATATATTTCTGTTTGAATATGAAATTAAGTTGTTATTATTTATTGGAATTTTATTGATACATTTTGTCGATCTATTGGATGTACCAAGGCTTCAAATTTGTTGATGCCTGTGTGATTTCGTACCAGCTGAAGATAAAGTAGATAAAATGTTTTTTTAATAAAAGCTGTGTAGGAAATATAGTCATTTAGGCACATGGCTATATTTCCCGAACCGAACTGTGTGGCACCTTGACGTAATTATATGTCTTGATGATATATTATTATCAAATCACAGGTCTGACGGTAATGACGCGTACCATCTTTTTACTATAGTTTTTATTGACTCTTTAAATAATGAAATGTTTGTTTTTATTACAGGTAAGAATTGGAGTTTCATCATCATACGTCAACGTTTAAAACAATCTACATAATATGTACGAGTATATGAGGTATGATTAGTTACTAGTTAAAAAAAGGGTCGGTATTCGGAAGGAATTGTCTATTTTGTCACGTTACAATCATTAATTGATTTATTTACTAACACAAGTGACTACTCCTAATTAGTAGAATACTGCTGACAGTGAGATGTTTTTTGTATATTTAAAAGGACTATTTTTTTCTATGAATATCATCGCTATCCTTTTCTTTGCCCTATGTGAATGATATAAAGTGAATACGCGTCTATCTGTGTAATGCTTACATATGGAAGCAGTCAAGCGATTCTATTTCAGTAACAAGTGTTCGTGAGGTGTCTAAATTTAATTATTCACGTTGGACAAATCCTAATAAATTACGCACTCAATTTGTCCAAATTAAGATCGTATCTCGATCTCGTGTTCGGTGATCAATCTGTATGAGCCCAAACTAGAGACCAACACATTGGTTAGTTATTATAATTAGCGCTGAATTTACCAAAGACATATATTTTATACGTGGAATAAAACTGACGTCCGACAGTAGAACTGTTTGGGGAAATTCGCTTTTAGTGACAAACAAAAGACATGAGCTGGATTAAAATTCTTTGGTTTGATTCTAGATTCAAAACTAATTTTCTGATCAGACTGCCAATGCCATCACAAAGTATCGATCCACAAGAATCTAGCCACCTCCGTTCATCCATTAAAGAAATTAATTAATTAACATAGGACCCATTCTTCATTCCATCCGTTTAATCACGTCCATGATCCGTATCACCCCTTTTAGGGCGTGCTCAGGAATCCACAAGATTTCAACGGGACTAGAGACCACATACTTGGAGAAAACTTCTTATCTACACCGATTGATGCACTCATACATACAAACGCCCTCCAAACGACATTTGAAGATGATACAAATGAAGGCTTCCGCAGACCGGCCCTACAAGCCTCTGATGGAAGAATTTCTATGAAAATTGTAAACAAGGAAATTATTCTACCGGAGTTGCGTCGCGCCTGTCTGAGAAGTCCTTGATTCCCCTTTATTCCCTGTTGAATTTCGAGTACGTGACTGTTTTGTTTGTGTGTGTGCGATACATACACCCAGAGATGTGTCTGTATATATGGCTATATGTGACGGGACCCCTTACATGGTTCTCGTCAGTTATAATTGCATGTCAACATCTATGAGGACTTGGTTTAGTATTGATGTCTTAAGTGCAACTAGTTGGACAGGTCGGCTGTTTGCGGAAGTGTGGAATGTGTAGCAGTGGTTGGTGATCAGGTGTTTTTGTTCACTGTCTTTCTTTGATTAAGGATATGATTATCCTGTGGACAGTTCTTGATAAAAGCAGTACTAGCACATGAGCAAATAAACGGAGTACTATATAGAGCACTGTTATTAGCTCCAGTATCAGCCTTTTGACTTGGTTACTAATAATATTAAGACACTTCGTTGTTCATTATACGGAAAGTTCAGTTCTTTGAAATTTATGTTTCATAGTGGTAAGACTGATTTGTTAATTTCAGTCCATGTATACCAGCATATCAGGTATCTTATTTTGTGAATGGGATACATTTCCTAAATGCCATAAGAATTCGTATAACTGCTGCTATTTCTGATCTTGCATCTTCTAGATCAGTCTCGAATGCCTTTCAAGTTGTCGCATCTTCCTACATGGATACTAAAGGTGAGTAACTCAACAAATCTGTCTCAAAATATCCAAATAAAAATACCAATATCCAATCTGAAGCAATAATCGTTGATATTTCTCACGATCGCCACAAAAATATGACATTGGCGGCGCTAAGCCGTGCATATGCGCCTACACACGAAGATTTCCTTACAAAATGACGCATATGTATGATATAATATCGACATAATATCAATTTATTATGCCATGTTGTGCTGTGTTGTGTCTGTGAATGATGTGGAGAATTATTGTGATGGTTTAAGGCGGAGACTAACTTGCAACGTTTGTTTGTAATGTATCGCGTTTTGTAACGTGTTACAGTAGCAGAACGCTCGCTTCTAGCACATGTCTCAAGCGGGCTCCATTTCTTGTTACAAAATAATTTTAATTTCGGAAATCAGTGACTTTGGATAATGTATTTTAATTTTTATGTCACCAGTCATCGACTTCCGAAATTAAAATTATTTTTCACTTTGTAGTGTTTTTTTGAAGTCGGTTGTTATTTTTTTTTTGGAAAAAGTTTTTATTTTTCGTCTATTCTGTAAAAATCTCACCGTGAAAGCATAGGTGAGCTTAAAGTGAGCTGTCATTCTATCTAATGCTAGAAATTGACACTATTGACAGCTCACTTGAAGCTCACTTCACCTTAGTTTTTACGGTGAGATTTTACAGAATAGCACTACAGCTATGCTATGCTGTAACCATTTCACCGGGTGAAGTGAGCGTGGAGTGAGCTGTCAGTGTCATTCCACCTGATGTTAGGGATGCCCAAGCATTACATTCACAATCATAATCGAGATTTAAATAATATTTTTTATGCTGATTCTATGGATCATTTTATTACAATTTCAAAGCTAGTATTTAAGTGTGCATCATTTTGGAAGGTTTTTCAAATAAAGTAGCAAAACAAAAACTCAGTCAGAAACTCAATGTGGTTTTTGTCTATTTTTTCCTAGACTAGTCCTTGTATTGCCTGAGGCGCGAGCGCGTCACGCAATATAAGGAATAGTCATCATAATCGAGATTTAATCTAGATTATGATAGTAAGTGTAATGCTTGGTCAATCCCTAGCATCAGTGGGATGACACTGACAGCTCACTCCACGGTCACTTCACCCGGTGAGATGGTTACAGAATAGCACGGCAGGTCGGGCAAAGTGTTATTGGATTCTCCCATTAGGAGTTTTCCTGTAGCAGCCCGGAGTCTTTGTGCCGGTTGATGGCAATAGAATCGCCCGAAATCTGGGGAAATGTGGGTTTAGGTAGTATAGGTACGCCTTTGCCCAACCCTTCGGGGTAAACAAAGCATTATGTTATGTAGTCAATAGTTCACTTAGAAAAGGACAAACTGCTGTCATTGTCAAACCAGCTACGTACTTAATCTTGTCAAAAAGCGTTCATTTAACAGCAATGTTATTGTGTTTAATTAACAAAGTTGAATGACAAGATTTATGTAGACGGAATTAGTCAATGAATCTGTAACAGTCGCTTGTTATATTAACCATAACAGATTTGGTATTGCAACGTTTACAAGTTACTAAAATGTGCTCGGGCGCATGCCATCGAACAAAGGAGTGAGTAGTTCTAAGATAAATTGTCTTCCAGTTTTTAAATAGTTTTTTTTTTTCACCACCGCTTCATTTGTATGTGTAATCCATATAGTGTACACATTATAAAGAGTATTCTAATATATTCTAATGTATTCCCTAATTTACATCACAAGAATTTGCCCTACATGTTTCGTTTACATGCACAATTCTCGTGGACTTGCAGCGGCATCTGCATCGCGATATGCGAACTACGCATCACACTGACGTTACGCAAAATCTCTGCATCGCGCAAGCGAGTTTACTGCGCAACTAGGATATACACAACGTCCAGACATATTATATTGTCGAGCAGTAGCCCACCAGGCACAAAACCGTTCTGGTCGAAGAAAGCTCCCTTTACTGTAGAGGCTGAGTGAACTTTACTTCTGTTCCTCATACCTATAAAGAGTACACTAATATTAGTCACAGTTGCCTGTAGGCCATCAAATAAATTGTTTATTGCAGGAATTGAAACACTGACGCAGCCAGCATCGATGTCTAAACTCAGCCTCTCCTAACTAACCCGTCATCCTCTCGTTCTGTTTATACCTTAAAGATCAAAGGTGTGTAGACTCTTTAGTTCTTGATGCGGCTGTTTCCACCTACTTAAGAAAATTCCATACTTTATGCATAATCAAATCTGAGTAGCCTTTTTCCAACTATGTATGTTGAGGCTGGCTTCCAGTCTAACCAGATGCAGCTGGAGACCAGTATTTTACATGGAGCGACTGCCTATCTGACCTCCACAACCCAGTTACTGGTAACACGATACCCCTCGGTAAGACTGCCTGTAACGACTGTCAATGAACTGACAGCCCGAACCAACGGCTTAACGTGCTTTTCGAGGCACGGACGGGTCGCGCATTTTGCATAATGTTTTTAGTAATGTTATTCGTAGTAGGTATTAGCCTTTTAATAAGAATGTTGTGCATGCCTTTAAGTGATGTATTTACACAGTGCTGTAGATTCGTCATCACATAATGTCACTATCTTTGTAAATATATCGTTGGTGTGCCTTGCTTAATAAATAATAATACTTCTGCCATAACCTACCCAATTAACTTGCACAGTGTCACTGGCTTGCCGGTGCCGGCCGGTTCACAGTAAGTAACTGTCACCCACGCATGTTGCGCAAACGCAATGCGCGACGGATTTGTCGATCAGCTGCCACTAAGCGAACGTTCCGAGAAATTCGTCTATTGTTTTAATAGTGATATGTAGATTATTGTGATGATAGGGGGTAGGTTAAAATGTGATTGGTATGTGGAAGTATGCCAAATGTGATCGGAAATATAGAGAACCGCGAATTGAATGAACACCTTTATTTCAAGGGAACACCTCTTCGTAATTAATATCCTGCCATTAACCTTAAAAATTTGACTCTTCAATCAGTTCCTCTGATTTTCCTGCCTTTATTTTTACAGAGTTCCATCATGGAAAACTACTTTCGTATTAGGCCCCAAAGGAACCTCTGACCGCCGCTCTTTCAACCACAATATTAGACAGTCCCGTCGCGTTGCGCAAGCGCATGAATGCGCCGGATTTGTCGATCAGTTGCCACGGTTGCTACGTTGCTATTGCTACCAACCGGCGAACGTTCCAAGAAACGTCTCTATTGTCTATGTACGATGTGTTTTTGTTTTATTTATTACTCGAGCACGTGATCTGGAGATGAATGAGTTTATTTTTATCGTTGCTTAGCGACCGCGGCCGCGAAGTTTGTCTGTTTATATAAGTGTGTAGGTACATATATGGTTACATAAAAAAATAAACGCGCCTTAAAATAATTATGAAAATTACAAAACCTGATGGGAGACTGGTATCTGATCTAGGAAAAACTTGTCACAGATAATAATTATTCGCCCCTCCCAAAAGAGTGTATAATAAAACTAAACGAACGAAAAAGTGTAATTAGTAAAAACCAAAATGATTTACTGAAGATAATATTCCCCAAGAAATTCTCTATTCAAACATTGTACATTTGCTAAACCATAAAAACGAACTAACCAATAAATCGATCGATACATCTATCGTAGCCCCATTGAACACTTAAATCTTACGCTAAACATTCATTCACTCAATTGCATTCACTTTCCGTTTATTGAACTCGTTCATTAATCAGTCAACTATAAATAAATGTTTCGATAAGACAACTACTTACTTAGGCGCTTTTGTTCTGTTAAATGTCTCTGTACTTGTTCCAAGTGTTTGATGTTTCGTGATTATTGCATATATATTGGGGTTTGAAGATTTGATAATTGCCTTTTTGGTGGGTCAGATATTTCTGTTGATGTTGTGCTTGAAGACTTCTCGTTCTTTCTATGATCCTCTATGGTACATTCTATTTCCTATATGTCTGTGTCTGTCAAAAGAGATTCTCGCGTGCACTGCCTGTAGGCCTTAATTTATTAAGGCAACCACATGCAAGTCCGGTTAAGCAGCTGAAAACCTCATAGCGAACCATAACCTGCGAGATACCATAGTAAAAAAAACTCTCTTTTCAGACTCCGTAGTCTAATCACTAATCAGGAACTATATTCGTTTCATTTCAGTGTTTGCAACACGGCGAAAATCATTTGTGAAAATAGGTGTCATAAATGAGGTGGGTGGGTTATTAGCAAAAATGATTTTCCGATATTATTAATTAATCTCGTATTTTAGCCGATTTTGTAAATGGTCTATTTCATCCTAATTCAGTAGTAGGTAGGTTTTCGTCTAATTTTAAACAAAGACATTACATTCAAGAAGCACAATAAACTTAATATTTAAATGATAACCAAAATTGAAATCCAATTGTGAAACCAATAATCGTTAAATCTATTTCAGGAGAAAAAGATTTACAATCGTCTCTCGCTCTCCGTCACTAGTCACTAGATTATGATTGGCACTTGATGAGCACAATCCGCCGGTAGTTGATGTCCGAACTGACAGCAGACGTCAGTGCCAAGGCATACCGTTGAGGCTTTTTATTACTTTGCTTTCAACAACCAGCTATGAATGAAAACTTATTTCATTCAGATGGTGACTGTTGATTGGTGAATGAGAATGTTTGATACAGAAAATTTTAGTCGTAAAATTTGTTTGATGCTTGTTGTGCGTACTGCTGTATCGGTTTGTGTCACTAGTCTATTGATTAAAGATGTTCCAACGCTACACAGGCTTTAATTTCGTTGTGAAAACTGTGTGTCCACAAGGTGTGTCCCATTTTTATTGTTGTTGTATTATGTTTAGACTTATATTGTGTCCCACTGCTGGTCAAAGTCCTCGCCTTTTTCCTTCACAACCTCCCTGTCTTGTGGGTACTCTGGCTGTGTTGACCCTGCAAACTTTATCAAATAGTCACATCACCTTCGCCGTGGTCCACCTCGGCGATGTCCTTCGGCAGGCATAAAATGAGTAACGATCTTTGCCCATCTCTCCGGGTGCATTCGCCCAACGTGTCCGGCACTCAGGCCCACTCGCATTTCAGCCTAGCTGCTTTTTTCTCCAACATCCGTGTCTCATAATAGGATTCTCTGCATATTTGATGCCTTCAGTTGCTCCTTTCACTAAATAATACTTAGTGGACTAGACTTGGTCTGCGGTGCTGACTTCTACCTACTATACAGGATAAGTTTTTATCCAGTGCGCAAACTGTGACCATGAATTCAGCATATCATTCCCCCCCAGCGCAGAAATTTTTCGTCGGTTATACAAAAAAGAAACAGCTGTTCCATACACACATACATAGTATTGCACGTTTCTATGAAAACGCTGATTTTTTTTTTGTAAAACCGACGAAAAATTTCTGCGCTGGGGGGGTCTAGAATGATATGCTGAATTCATGGTTACAGTTTGCGCACTAGATAAAAACTTTTCCTGTATATGATCCGTCTTATTGTGATCACAAAAAAACAAATACTGAAACTTTGCTTTCGAATAAAAACAAGTATAAATTAAGAACAAAATAAACTATACAAAACTCAGCTGAAAAATCCTTTCTTTTACAGACACAACAAAGCTTTAAACCGTATTAATTTTCCGGTAGACACAATATCTTCCTTCAAGCAATAGACAAATACACTGGCGTGCAGTGAGTCTACATGAGATACGGCAGGAGATACCGTGACGTCCTATTTGTATTCAGTTTCATAGCAATGCAGTGTAAACAGCGCACAATATGCTCGCCAGTGAACAACGTTTTACATGATTTATGTGAGAAACGGAGACATGAACATGATGGAGAAATTGTGTTATATTGTTTTTGTTATTTAAAAAAAGAGACAAATGAGTATGACAGGACTTATCTCAGTTTGGTTCATCATCATCACATTCGTCAGACATTGCACGCCATTCAGCTCGATTCTCAACAGCTCTCTTCCACCTGCTACCTTGCGAAGATCGTCGCTCCACCAAGTCTGAGGGCGTCCTACCTTACGTTTGCCGTTTCGCGGTCTCCACTCAAGAACACGTCTACCAGTCATTTGTTCTACGGCTAATATTGCCCATTGCCCCTACAGCTTGTTTATTCTGTGAGCTATGTCGACCAATTTGGTGCAACCTTTAATAGAAAACCTATGATTACTCTCCTCTAGTGGGTGGGTTTAGAATTTAAGACGAACAGAGAGATAAAAGGCAAAAGTGGGCCCTATAAGCAGCTTAACGGATTGTCATTGGATGGTTTAGTGTCAAGGTTTCACCGGCTAGTGCTCATGCAGCACCGTTTCAGTCGGTTTTTAATGGAACCATCCTGTGTGACAAATCCTAAATATTTTAATTTCGAAAGTGACTTTGTTTGTTACGCTTTCACGGTAAAACGGTTGAACCGATTTTAATAAAATTTGGCACATACGTAGACCTTGACCTGGGTATGGTCATAGGCTACTTTTCATACCTCCAGTAGGTAGCAGACGACGTCACGGGCAGAATCTATACTTCTATAAACATCTGTAAGAACTCTCTGTAGGCGTTGCAGAAATTAAATGTTGAAAAATCATTATCTAAGCTGTAAGTGATAGAACACTAGATAATTTATCATTAATTAATCATTCAATGAGCTCTTGGCACTAAATCACATTATGTAATTACAACCGCATTGTAAGCAGGCAAAGATTTAAATCGTAAGATTCGCGCTACCTCGTCAAAAAATTATCGTGTTTGGTTCTTACGGCTTTGACAGATACAATGTCGTAGAGACTTGACTTAATTGTCATGCATAAGCTTAAGCATAATTAGCCTTTATGTTCCCACTGCTGGGACACAAGCCTCCTCTCTGTGAGAATGAGTGGGCTATATTCCACCACGCAGGTCCAGTACGGGTTGGCAGATGTCACGTGTCTTCGAATTTTTAGTTCTAGGACATGCCGGTTTCCTCACTATGTTTTCCTTCACCGTTTTGAGAGCAGTGGTGATTCAATTTAATTCACAAAGTAAAGCACCCTGCCTCGGCCCATACTGATATACTTGCTTATGTCATTTATCTCTAGAAATCGCCCCTTGCTAATGCATAACAGAACTTGGAATTTCCATTCTTATCACAAGTAACGCAAAATGCGAGTATCGTAAAGATTTTTCCTCTCCAAAAGAGAGAAAAACCTTTACAAATGATCTAATCATAGTCGTCTAATCCTTTATTCAAATCCCTATAATTAAAACATAAACAAACATTCCACATCTATTAACTATTCAACCTGCACGTCAGATATCCGCATTTGCCTGCATCGTACTTACCATTACCATAATATTTCCGACCCGACCTATATGCAATGCACTTTATTCTGTGGATAAAGTTCTTAAAATGGCCGCCACTATGTGCGTGGAATGTTGAGCATGCTTCCTGTCTTCCTCGTATGTATTCTGACCGCGTAGTTGGAAGAGGGATTAAATAATAGTGACGCTAGTGACGCCTCTGGTTTTTTTTGTTGGTTTGTGGTCGGGTGACGGTTATTTTGGTGGCTAAAGTTATGAGTATCTATCTGTGTGTTTGTTATCTGATAATAATCAATAAATGAGCAAGCATTGTCGTAAAAATGCAAATAAAATCGTATAAAATTAGATATTAACAATTTAATAATAAATAATCCATCACTGGATGCAATTTGGCATTTGGAATTTTATGGTATATTTTTAAACAGCAGATTTGTTTTTGATACCCGACGAAAATTATACCCTAGGAGATCATTCGCCAAATAAACACCTCTCCATAACACAATGTACCTATTTAATAAATCAGCAGTTTCTAAAATAAACTTTGATAACATTTGACGTAACTAATGAGTCAGTCGGTGCCTTTTCTGTCGCGTCGAGTTTCCATTTTGATGCACTGAGCGTTTCTAAATCCTTAGGCAGGTATCGCACAGGGCTGTTGATCTGCTGCGGTCAACTGCGTTTGAGTAGGTAATGACCACAGTTTTGTGGCCTGTGGTTATAGATAGATGAGGAACAGGGTGAAAAGCTTACTCGTCCTCGATAGAGAAGGGAGGATCCTCTGATTGGACGGGTATTGTGTCTGGTGGGAAGTTGTCGGCTAGGAAGTTGTCGGCTGCTAAACCACACTTGCCTGTGGCTGGCTCAATAAATTAAGGCTTCCAGCCAGAGCTTAAAAACTTAAAACTAAGCGACTACACGTTAAGGGCACCCCCTGACGACGTCGCGGCAGTCCTCGGCGGCAAGGACAGTAGAACGGAGGTCTGTGTTTGTTTCACAAAGCATATATACATCGTCCCGACGATTGATGTTGGGACGATGTATATAAGCTAGTTGCGCGATAAACTCCGCTTGCGCAATGTAGGATTTTGCGTGAAGTCAGTGTGATGCGTAGTTCACATGTGGCGATGTAAATGCCGGCCACATGGTCATCAAGCATGTAATCTATCGTTCAAAGAAGTTTCTTTCTATCTTTTTTGTTGAATGTTTTATAATCAATCTGATTATAATGCTCATTTATGTTGTCAGGACATTTCTATTCAAACTGCATGGCTATTACATCTAAGGTTATTTCAGACTCTTTTTTTTGTTGGTCTGTGTTTCAGAAAAAAATCTTTAACATTGGGATTACAAATTTTTTGACACTTGAGATATATATTTTAACGAAAAAAAAAAAGCTTTGACTTCTATGTATGTGACGTGGCACACTACAATGATGAAGCCTACAAACCCGCTGCAGCAAAACTGGCTAGTGCGTTATCCACCATAGTGAAGCAACGACCTTGTGTTGAAGAGAAATTCTATAATTATTCTGTTTATGGTATGCTCTTACTGCGTCTATGGAGTGCGACGATTGATTGACTTAATTCAGTAAATGATCTCTGACTTGTCTATGTTTTCTTTCGTTGTTAGAGTATCTTTAGACCTTTGTGACCTACCAAACTGTATTGTCGACAGTCATATAAATTTAGCTGTCGTTAATGTCTATGTTACATACAAAATAATAAGACCGGAACCTGGTCCCGGCACTGGTGGGCTACTATTTATTAAAGTTCCGTGCTCGAAGGGTAACCAACGGGACCAGTTGCCCTAGTCCCGATGTGATTTTGTCCGTCCAAATATAATAATTTGGCACTTGTTTTGACGGACCAACTACGCGGACGACCCCGTATCTTCGTTGTCGGGCTTAGAGAGTAGATCACCTAAAACGTTATCGTTCAAATTATGGATATCAAATAAACATTTTATAAGTTGTTTAGCAATCATTTTATTACTTAACAGGTACTTTGTTACCTGTTACTTCGTTGTCACGCAATAACTGCCTTGGCAACGTTGAAACACTGAATAATTGATGAAGAAGTTCACCAGAAGATCTTTAAGTAGTATTGGACGGCATTCTTGTTCGAATTAATTTTATTATGTTTGTCTGATATTTAGTCGCACATTAGATTTTTCCCCTAAGAAGGATTTAAGTCTAATGCCATTTTTTCTTCTCATAACCTTTAAGAAATAACGTTTAAACATAAACTCCTTTCGAATACAGTCTTTAATGTATTTCTACGAAAAATTGTGCTCAATATTCTGCCATTACGCAGGATCTCATCAAGTTTATTACTTTATTTCGTAAGTTATTGCCGTGTTTTCACAAATCGCTTGATTTATTATCCTGTTCTAAATCGGATTTGTAAATTTTACGATTGTTTGTTCGTCCTACATTGTCTAATACCTCTTTGATATAAAAATATTACTTTGGATTTGGAAGTATGACGTGTGTTTCACTTCTAACAGTGAGATACCAAAGACTTTTGGCAAAACGCGTCCTGGGTTAAATTAATTGTATCAGATAGGTAATTTTTCCGAGGAAACTAGTAGTTATACAGCGATTTGAGCTAGTATTACATACTTTAAACAAATATTATAAAGAGAATCGATTTGTCTTTTGTTTGTTTGTTGCGCTTTAACGCTAACGGCGCACACGGCTGAACGGATTTCAATGACATTTGGCGCATGAGTAGACCATGATAGCAGGATACTTTTTATCCCGTTATTCCGACGAGGTCCAGACTTATGCGGGTGAAACCGTGGGGCGCAGCTAGTACTTATATCATATAACTATGTATATATATAAAACAAAGTCGTGTTAGTTACACCATTTATAATTCAAGAACGGCTGGGCCATTTTTATTGATATTTGATTTTTTAGATTTGTCTTCGTCGGGAATAGGATAATAAGTATTAAAATATGATATTTACTCCTAAAAAATATCAATCAAAACAAAAATCTAGCCGTTTATTTTTAACAAAAGGCAACGCGATGCAACTGACAGCGCACGTCATGTTATTTGTATATTGTTTTGAAAAAAAAAATACGCAAGACTGAAATGCATGTTCATTGGGACGTGTTGCGGAATAATAAAAGAGAATTTACCAAAATTCTTACGGGAACGGGAAAAGCCAGAGTAAAGTTTGTGCGCGTACAAAGTCGCGGGCAAAAGCTAGTAATATTATAAAGAGGTATTTGTGAGTTTTTATTCAGGGGGTAATCTTCGGAACTACTATAGTGTAGGCGGTCATGGTATAAACAACTTGCTTTTCCTGCGGAACGTACTTCAGGGATTAAAAGTAGTAGTGTTAATCCAGGTTTATCTGTGTCCCAATTTTCATTCAAATCCGTTCAGCCGGTTTTGCGTGGTTGATTAAGAAACATCCAAACATTCATATTTAAAATTTTACAGTATTAATAAAATCACATCTATTGCGGATTATCAACAGGTACATTGTCATCGTTAATCCGATGTAGTGTCAATCAAAACAGGCGCCATTTTGGGCGCGGTGTGTCATAGGGACGTTGGAATACGTGATGGAATCTCAATGATGAGGCTTGTTTGGTGGGTTTTTGAATTGTCATAATGGAATGAATGGTTTTGATTTTACTCGCCACTTACATGATGAATAACCTTGAATAAAGATCAACGTATTGTCAACATTTTAATATTGAAAGAAAAGAAGAATTGAAAATTCGTTCGTGCTTAAAGAAATATACCTACCTAATTTAGTACCGTACTTGCAATACATAATGGTATTAGAATGGTTAAAGTTGGTACACAACATAATCGGCCCATAATGTTCCCACTGCTGGGGCACAGGCCTCTCTGTGAGAGGGAGCGGGCCGTAATCCACCACACTTGCCCAGTGCGGGTTGGTAGATGTCACATGTCTTCGAATTGTTGGTTCTAGGACATGCCTCACGATGTTTTCCTTCACTGGGCCCCAATTCTGTATGGTTGTTAAAATCATTCCCCGCGGAATCTTACTACGTTCAAACTACGTCAATATCGTATTTTGTAGAAACCAATGTAACGGTAAGGAATCGAAATGTCATAATTATTATGTATGTTCAAAGACAATTTGTCGATATTATTAATACGATATTAGCAGAATTCGTGTGAATTGACGTGGTTTCGAAATAAGGAATCGTTACGTGGTCATAGTGAATTCGGGCCCTGTTTTGAGAGCAGTGGTGATGAAATAATTTACACAAAGTAAAACGCCTGTCTAGGTTCGAACCTACGACTCGGTAAGTCACGAAAACAAAAATGAGTGAAACGAAAATCATATTATGTTTGTTCACTCGAGAGCTCGACCCGACCGACCCTTGCACGTTGAAGCGCCAGCTCGCGCCGCAGCTGAGCCAGTAGAGTTAAGGGCCTACGTCCCATTCGGTAGCGTAACACGGTCACTCTATGAACCGTACTGCTCATTAACGGCTTGTCTTGAAGATTTGAAAAATATATGATTTTGCTATAGATTCATATAGATCATTTTGCCCGAAGTACTTTTCTTGTATGGTTAATACTTTTGCTGTAAAAAAATATTTTCCAACACGCGATATTTTGGCTTCTATTCCATACTCCTACTAAACGGCTTCGTTATTTGGAAAAAAAAAATACACTGAAAAATAGATAGTTAGAGGTACCACAGAATCGCCGAAGCACAATTGTAAATTAATTAATCAAAGGAATATCCCCATTTTGAGATAAAGGCTCAGAGGGACCCTGCGCGGGCGCGGGCGGCAGTCGTGCTTTAGCATACAAACGGGAGATGAGGATACTATGGCCCTTAAATTCCTTGATTAATAATAATAATGCAAATATTTTGATCTAACCTGTCCCCACTTGCTGTCCCCCTACCAGTGACGCCCTGAGCCGAGGCCCGTACCCCGCAGGGGTGCCCTCAGCGTGCAGCCGCCTAGTAATTTAAGTCGTTTTTAAGCCCTTTAATGGCAGCCCCAGGAAAGACCGGTTAAGCAGTCACGGCTTCTCAAGGCCAACTGCGAGATGCCCGAAAAAAAAAATCGAGAGTTTGAAAGTGATAACATACACGCTATTAAAATTTTCTAATTGGCGAAATAGAAAGTTACTCCAGAGAATCCTAGTATGATTCCATATCCAGCTAAGTTATTCAAAATGTGTGCACTGTTAATTTCTTACTTTGATCATTTGCGTGCCAAGTGTGACGTATCGTCATATAGGCGTCTTATTATCATCACCATCATTAGTAAGCATTAATTATTTTATCTAAGCGTTATGATCCAGATTGCAGTCGTCTTGATTACACTTGTTTGCGTCATGAATGACGTAGTTTTGGGTAGAATATCTGTATAGTTCCAAAAATGGTGGCGCAACAGCTAAAATTACATCATAATTGCAATATATGGCTTGTGGCGAAGTAATAGCAGCCGCATGATTCGATTAATCAGGTTAAGCTACGCTTGCATGGGTGACCATTTTCTCATCAAGACCCCTCCATGCCTCGGGAAGCACGTTAAGCTGTTGGTCCCGGCTGTCTTTGACAGTCGTTACGAGACGTCATTGCACAAGCGTTGACAACCAGTCACAAGACTTGACAACAAGGAGTATAGTTTTACCCAGTAACTGGGAACCCCACACTAGGAATTTCTCCTGTATCGTGGGTGCGGTTTACAAACATTTAAACTCACATACACAAACAGCCAGACCCAGAACAACTACTTGCAGATCATACAAATATTTGTTCCGTGCGGGAATCGAACCCGCGACACGCGGCGCAGCAGTCGATCGCTTAACCACTGCGCCAACCGAGCCGTCAAAGTTTTGATTCGTCAGATTGCAGTAAATGGCTATGAATTTTCAGTCAACAACTTGAATTTTCTAATAATCAGATTTCTAAATAAAATACAATTTTATTTAATCCTACTAATATTATAAATGTGAAACTATAGATGTTTAGATGTTTGTTAATCAATCACTCAAAAACGGCTGAACGGATTTGGATGAAATTTGGCACACAGATAGTTATACCTGGAGGGTAATTTTTTTATCCCGGCAGTACGGTCCCGTAGGATAATTTTAGACCTCCACGCGGGCGAAACCACTGGCAAAAACTAGTAAATCAATAAATACTTTATGTAAATAAAGCCATGCACTAGAATCCAATAATTGTAAAGGACACACATAATAACATAATAATGTAAACGTTTCTATAAATTCACCATTAAATAGGGGAATTAAAAGCCATCGGCTGTCGAGTGACCAAGATTTATAGATGGTGGCTACGAGTTAACTGACTGTAAACGATTTTCTAATGGGAATAAAATTGTTAAATTGTGCAACTGTTGGCTAGATAGATCGAAACGTAGATAGGTTGATGTGCGTAATTTTCTTTTTTACACGCTTTATATTAGCTTCACTTGTATGTTTGTTAGTTTGTTTGTTTGTATGTAACCGACTCCTTTGAGAGCGATTTTGACCCACTTTAAACGGTCAGATTTCATTGAAACTTTGTAAACTTGTCGAGGACCGATGACAATTCAATAATAAAAAAATTAGAAAAAAAAAGACGTTTTTGTAGTTAGCAGAACTAAAAAATAGAAAATAAATAATAGTTTAAAAAACGAAAAAACACGCTTTAAAAACCAAACTAAAAAAGGAGAAAATAATTTAATTCAATTAAAAAGCGTGGGGTGCTTTTTGAGGTATTTTTATAATCAATTAATGTCAAGCACCCCACGCTTTTTAATTGAATTAAATTATTTTCTCCTTTTTTAGTTTGGTTTTTAAAGCGTGTTTTTAGTTTTTTAAACTATTATTTTTATAAAGCGTATCAGGCCGGCCCAAGAAGAGGTGGCGAAACGACCTTAATGCGTATTGAAAAGGTTGGATCGAGGTAGCCATGGAAAAGGATCATCATTCATCATTTCAACCGAAAGAAGTCCACTGCTGGACATAGACCTCCCCGAATTTGGGGGGGTTTGCCATAATCGCCACGCTTGGCTGGCGGGTTGGCGATCGCAGCATGGTGGTAAAATGCATAGAGAACGCTGCTGCCAATTCTCTAGTAAGTCCCTTTGTCGCCTTCTACGACACCCACGGGAAGAGATGGGATGGTGCTATTCTTTACATCCAGCAAAACACGGAACAAAGGAATAGGATACTTGGAGGGATTTGTGGGAGGCCTTTGCTCAACAGTGGGACAGTGTAAGCTAATAAAAAAAATAGCGCATTGTATTGGTGTGTAGTATTTATGATTTGATTTGATTTAGCAATCGACAACGCAGATGCGGACTTATTACAAACCAAAGCTCTTTGTTTAGATGTGGTTAAAACCATCGTGTCTGTTTGAAAATTATTAGCTCTTTTCTGGCTGATGAAGGGAGTTGAGCATCTTCCACGGGTCTGATCAAGTCTAAATTTGGTATTCTATTACTTCAATGATATTAGACGAACAAAGTAACCTTGAACTGATGCTGCAGCAACACCTGGAATATCCAGGATACCCAAGTCACTCACCAATAAACAGCAGAGGTATCGTGTTGGGGCTCATTGAAAAGGTCTCAATGAATAGGTTATGGATAAATGGTGATCAGGACGAGGAATGAGGATAAATTAGTACAAACTTCACTGTGGGAAACATATGCAACGCTGCGCAGACTTAAGCCAGATTAAGTTTAAAAAGCAGGAAATAAAAGTTAAATTAAAAATTTTAAATCCCCCGACCCATACAAAAACTCTAAAAAGTAAAAACGCGAAACAGAGGAGGCCTAGCATTTTCATTAGCCGTCTCCCGACTTGACAATGCTTTGATCAAAGTATTACCTACAACTTAAAAGGCCAATAATTTATATTATGTTTTTACTTTTAAGAGTTTTTGTTTAACTGTATCCAAAGCGAAATAAAGATGAAATAAAATAGAACTGGCTCAGAGCTTTAGGCTAGAGCAAAAGTTAGGTCGCTTCTTGTAATAAGACGGATAGTGTTTGATGTAATTAAAGGATGTTGTGCTGCTTTTTCTGTACACTGTATGAATTCATATTAATTCAACGAACAATAACTATCCTGCTTTAGACTGATGATGATGTTCAGAACTTAATTGTCCCATTCACTTAAAGTAAAGATTAATTTACTATTAATGATAATCCCTATAGAAGTATAGACCTTCATCATACCATCCATAAATCGGGCACAAATTCAGAATTCGAGCCGAGAAAATACTGATGGGAAAAACTTTTTCCAAAAAAAAAAAACAATCGACTACAAAGTGAAAAATAACTTTAGTTTCAGAAGTCGGTGACTGGTGACATGAAAATTAAATAAGATCAGTCAACAAAATTAAATAAGTTAAGTCACCGACTTCCGAAATTAATGTTATTTTTCACTTTGTAGTGTTTCTTTGGAAGTCGATTGTTTTTTTTTTGGATGTCGGTTTTTTTTTATTTTTTGGAAAAAGTTTTTATTTTTCACTTTTTAGTTATAGTACCTACCCCACACCAATTCGAAATGTCATCATCCTTGGGGTAAAAATAATGCATATTTATGCGATAGAAGCAATCGCGGTTGATTTGCTGTAATTTTTTGAAGAGTTCCGTTGTCTGTCTCCGAAACGCATCATCTGAAAGCCAATTCTCGTAATTAAAAACGTTCACAATCTAGTCGCAGTCTCATCTCAGCGACAATCAAATGTCAAAAACTTGTCGAAAATGTATGGAAGCTAGAGGTATTTTTGACAGATTGAGACTGAGATCAGACTATGAACGTTCTTAAAATTACGAGAATTCCACACGGGACCACACGGAAAGCACCAGCTTTCAAATATAAATAATCATCAGAATCAGTTCACCCAGTCTAAAGTTCTGAGCCGACAAACATAAAAAAACAGTCGAATTGAGAACCTCCTCTATTTTCTGAAGTCGGTTAAAAACCTGATTACACTTTGCTTAACCTAGGAATCGCCCTCAATAGGTACCTCATACTCATCAGTAGCGTTTGCGAGTATTTACAATAAACTTATCTCTATTTTCACACATCACCCACGAAATTGATACGCCACCAACAAATCTTCATATCTATCACATGGCTATGATAATTCACCAGTCGTTCCCGAATCACGACTGTGGCCAGTATTGCTATGTGTGAATATTGGCACTTTTGTAACATCTACATTGCTTTCATTGTTACGTCATGGATTTCGTGGTATGTGATAATTTGTGTCTTTATTGTGTTCAAGGTCATAAAGTCTATTGGAAAAGGTATCAAATAGCTTGTACTTAGAATGGAGTATTTCACTCATGTGTTACTTTCAATTGTTTGCTGTAAAGTTAAAGGTTCTGTTTAAGATACTACACAGGAAATTTTTGATTCACTGCTTAGATACTTCTACATTTGTGATTATGTTTTTCACTCGATTTGAGTCTAATAAGTATGTATGTTACATACTCCGTCTTTTATGTCCCCAGTGCTGAGACTCAGGTTTCTTTGTGAGATTCAGCGAGCCGAATATCAATACGTGTGGGTTGGTTACTTCTCTTTATAACATACTAGCTTCTACCCCATAAGATTTCTTGTTCCCCCGATCCACCCTGTCGCATCGCATCACCTGCTATTACTTCGTTTTCACCTAGTCTTGTTTGTTTTCTTTTTGCTCGGTTTCTAAGAGACTAGCGTGATATTAACTCAAAAATTGGGCTATCAAATGCAAAAAGAAGTTTTCAAATCCTACTGGTAGATCCAGAGATTAGCGGGTTCAAACAAACAAACTCTTCAGCTTTACTATAAGTGTACACATAGATTACAAACATCTCTATTTCCTCTCGTCCTTGAACTCCACCCACTACACTCCACATACACGACAACTCTCCTCGGCGTCCTACATCACACTTAACATTCACCTACTAATCATCGTCATAATTACCAGCCGTACCCTCGCGCGTTCCAATATTACTAGTAGCATGAACAGATCGATAAGTATCGGTTTCCTGTGCTACAGTGAGATCACTTAGATCATTACTGTCGCCGCCATTACGAGTAATAACACCCTGACAAGTTTGAAGACTTTCTCGAAGGTGGTGAGTTGTCTTGTCGGCGCTTCGGTTTGAAAGAGCTTCATTTATGGTATCATCCATACTATTGCCTGGTCAATTACTTTGGCTACTAGTTTTCTATTGACAATGCACGTTCTTATAACATTTATTTCTCGACTTATAATTTTGAATATAATGCCTATAATGAATATATACGGCTTGGTATTCTATTCTGTAATGTTGTGCATGTAAACTGAATAGTAGTTTATGAAACTGTTGCATAATGAGGGGTATTAAAACACGAGTGTATATAATAGTATCACACGACTGTTTTAATACCTAGTTATGTGCAGTTTCACACATTACTTTATCTACAATCATACATTGGGATTGATGTAAATAAATAAAAGATCGAGTAAGAAATTGTTTTGTAATGCTATAAAAATTGCGCGCCCCAAATTTGAGTTCTACCAACAAAAATAAAAGATGGAAACTACTTAGTGAACTCCTTTGATTTGCTCTGTGTCGTATCGGTAAAAAAACACTGTTAAAATAAAATTCTATTTTTAAAGGAGAAGGGAACTACTCCATACATTCCTGGGCCCAGGTGTTAACTGAATCAAACTAGCCTTATTTGTAAGAGAATATAATAACAAGGCCTCACTGAAAATTTGGTGAAATTTGGCTATCCAGGAATCAAGTTATATGAAATATAGTAAAAGTGAGGTATTATAACATTGCAGATTTTTTATGTTTTTTACGAAATACTTTTGAATGGCTTTGGTTGTGTTATGGTTTTATGCATGGAGCGTGTGTCAAAGATCTGACACGTTTGGCTCTCTCGCGCCCCGGACAGTCGCTACAGTCGAAGACAAGTTTCTTCATCCAATATCCTGCACTTAGAAGCAGTAGGCACCTGCCTTTTAAAAACTAAAAAAAGGGACAGGAGGATATAAAATAAAACACTAATATATGACTAAAATATGTATTATTCATCTTCAATAATTAGGGGAATATCGTCTAAGAATTGTGCAGGGGGTACGATATTTTCTTGGTATCTTGCCCAACTGAGATACCATATTATGCACATTACATGGGCACAGCAGCCTACAGTCCTTTTACCTACAATGCAATTACAATAATAGCCTAATATTGAATCTCGTCCTCTTCGACAGCTGTCAACTAAAATGTAAACAAAATATGTTTTGCGACTTATATGGCGGGATTGTATTCGACCCCGCAGTAACCAAGAAGTATTTGAAGCCGACAGCAAAACAACACAACGCGCCGGCGACCCATCACGCCCATTATCATTTGAATAGGTAAAAAAAATATAAAATAGGTAAAAACTTACAGGCTGAGATGCACGCCACCGACGAATAACTGCTAAAATCGCCTCATCTTCCAAGACTCTTCTGCCAATAGAGTTACTGCGACCAGTTGCAATCAAACAATTTACACAGCGATCCATGTCGTCAATATCCGATCGATAGGCGTAAACAGTTGTCCAAAATAGAGAGCCAGGTAATTCAGAAATGCAAGATCAGTCAATAGTCCAATAAAAGCCGAGGTCGTGGGGTTAAACAATAAAACAAGGAAAATACGTGCGCACTCAGAACGAAAAACAACGAACGAGTGTCATCTGTCAATCGGTGACAGACTGATATCAGGCAGGAATGTTGCCAGAAGAGAAATTAAAGGAAATCGATTCGCTATGAATCGATTCCACAAAAAAATACTTGTTACTCGATTTTCATACATATTCTGAGATTTTACCGATTTATTCGTAATCGATTACTAACATTTCAGGCATTATTTAATCGATGATTAAGTTCCATAACTTAATGTAAGTTTTCTCGCTTCCTAGATAGAAACAAGGTACCATATTTTGTGATTTGCCTTAGAAAAATATAACGGTTTTTTTAATACACATTTCAACTAGTTAACTGCTGGGCCCAGAAGTCGCCTTCTCCTTTCTATTTTTATATGTTTATAATATAGTATGTCAGTCAATATATGGTAATTTTGAAGTTTATAATTTGAATTTTATGATATGGGAATAGATATGGAGTAGATAAATAAATTAATAGATCATTGGTTAGTGTGATAGTATAGACGTTTCTTCTTGATCCATTCATTAATCAGACTGCGTTGCTAGTTTCAGTTTGCTAAAAACCTTAATCATTTTTACTAATAAGGTTAACGTCGTTAGTTAAATATACAACAATGCTGCAAGCACGATTAAGTTCACTAACATATATTTTTGTCTTAAATTATTAGTCGTGTCACTGACAACGAGAAGCCCATAAAAGGACACAAAGCCCCATAATTTGAAATTTGTTTAATCGTGCTCTATTTGCAATATAATTTTATGAGATACAATAAAATGTAAATATTGTAGTTGTTGTTTACTTATTAATTCTTATGTCTCAGATAACGATAGCTAATAGTAAATAGGCGTAGCTAATAACAATAAATCTGTTTGTTGTATTGGTTCTATTGGTTCAAGGCATATGCTTTCGATGGACGAAATTGCTATTTGCGACCCTTTGAATTATATATTCAATAGGATTAGCTATTACCAAATAGGTTAGCAGCTTCTCGTAAAGCTATATAATTATGCTATATATATCCCATTTTTTTTTGTTTTGCCTATACTGTCCCACTCCTGGGCAAAGGGCTCCCAGGTCATCTCGTCACCGCTTTCTGGGCCTACCGCGGCGGCTTCGTCCATCTTCAGGCATCCACTGTGTGGAGACTTTTAGCCCAGGGGTCATCCTATATACGGCTGATGTGACCAGCCCAATCACGTTTCAGCCTGGCATCCTTATTGCCTACGTCTATTATACCCGTTTCGGAACACAGTGTGGTGGTCCAAATTATGCCCTGTCTTTTTACACCCAGAATACTGCGTTCCATCGGTCATTGGCAACATAGTAGACAGACAAAAAAACGTTTGGCTAAAATTTTAAGCGTCGTTTAAGATAATTCCAAATTACTTTGCTAAGTAGGTTTATGGTTTACGTATTTTTTACGTGATACAATGTTTGCAACGTCTTAATTTATGAAGATGGCTGTAATTATATTCAATCTGCACCTGTTCTAGTTCGAAACCGGCACAAAAAATGTCCTTGCCACCAAAAGCGTATCCATTTATTCTATCAAGCGTCTCATTATTGTCAGACAATCCTTCAGTAATTTTCAAAATTGCCTCTTACAGAGAAATTCAAAGGTGTTCGAATTCTCCTTCAACCATCGGTAAATACTTTTCTAACATTCTCTCGAATTCCTATTGTACAAAATACTTAATATAAATCGATCTGGACTGCAAACATTTTACTAGATTACTTGGAATTCCTGAAATGTGCGCTTTAGCCCAGAATCCGGTTGTTTAGCGTGACTGGTGTTAACATTAGTTGATACAGCCAGCCTTTTGTCTTAGACTGTTACTAAATTAGACAGCTGGCTTAACTTACTTTGCGTATTTGAAATTCCGTCTGTAAAATATTGGATTGGATGGTGAACGGTAGCGAGAATAAGTTGGTCTTGGATTTTAGTAAGGCATTTGACAGCCTACTGCAGTCTATAACAAAATAGTTGCTACTGATTTTAATGTCTGGCTTTCCTGCCATGTCTTGGACATGTCTCATTGGTAGCTTGAAGGATACATTTGCATATATAATCATAGAAGGAGGTTCCCAAATTCTTATGATTTTGTGAACCTTCTTCTTTGTATTGTTATGATAAAATTGTTCTTAAGTTTATTTTCTTATTGCTTGCCAACTTTTACTGGTATCTGAGGAATTACATTATGTATAGGTATTGTTCGTTAAGTTGCGTCTACAACATGAAGTTTTATAAGATTTGTAATCAGAACCATCCAATATGGCTTGGATCTCCACCACTATTACCATTAACAGTTTGAAGTCTATAAAATGACTAGTTTTACGATTGTGGAAAATGTCAAACGGTTTGTTAACATCGTTTGAGTCTCATCCATTCTATGCTAGATATTTGAGTCTGATTAACTTTTTAATTAAGTGTCGATACCGACTCAACGAGTCAGTTTCGATACTTTAATAATTATGTTACTCTTTTTTTTAACTGTATTATTTGGTTCATCGATAGAACCCAGTAACTAAGTTAAAAAAGGCTGCTGCTGTGATTGGAACGTGTCTAACATAGTTAAAATAAACGTAGTCGAGTCATTCAGAGATTAATCAATAGCTTCCAAACCAAATTATCACATATTTCTCACACCAAAAACATTTCTCTAATAGTGTCCATCCAGCATAATTATGATACTTTAGTTATTGTATCGACATCAGAAAATTGGCATAAGAACATAATTGTTCTTATTGTTTTAAACTTAACACGAATCTGAATTATATCTGTAGTATCCATTCCGTGTAGAAAAACAGGCGTATAAATCTACCTTCCATGTTCAGAGCGAAATTTCTGGCAACAGCACCCTCTGATATATGGTTAATATCTTCTACGTTTATCGTTATCTCGTAAATAGGTAACTATGGAAGCACTTGAGAAATCTACTTAATTGTATTGGAACTCTGCCCATTCCGTGACTCTCTTCAGGTTAAATAACTGCACTTTTTCCTCTTATCGTAACAACTCTTCAATTTTGGATGCAGGCCAAACAAGGTTTTCATATTATTTTTCTGTTTGTGATGTTTTATTCCGAGTGTGGGAGTAATGGCAAGTTTAACTACTGATTATAAACAGTTTCTTAACAAATATAATTTGTGTGTCTGTCTATACTAAAACTATAGGGTCGGGACATTCGTTTCGGAAGTTGTCACTTTCAAGTCATTGTATGCAGTTCATCGATTCCTATGTTTTCCCCTTATCTTGTTACTTGTTCTAAATAATATTTTAAAGTCAGCTCACTTTAATCACCATAAAAAGTCACCTTTGCTTTTTACGTTTAATCTAAAAGGTTTAAAGAATTGTCTAGTCTTTGATCTAGTTTTGTTTTATTTTTCTCAGTAAACCGGAGTGTAGACGTGTGCCCGATTGATGGCAATAGGCTCGCCCCTAATACATAGAACTTAAACATAACTGGCGAAATGTGAATGTGTTCCCTTCAGGGAAACAAGTCATGATGGTATGTTACGTTTTTATTGTGTTGTGCTCGTCTGCGCTACAATTGCGAAAATCACCAATCATCCTTTCAGAAATGAAAGAATCCTCTCAATCAATCAAAAGTTTCACTGGGAAGACGAAGTGTCTGTTTAGTCGGATAAACTTGATTCTATACATACATAGGCAAAGTAATAAACATTACGAGGCACAGAACATTAATTAAATAATTAGTCATACATATGTCAGCCAGCCATGCCAATATACCAACAAATAAAATGAAAACTTAACTCGAGCACAAATAATTAAATTTAAATAAAATGTAAATAAAGCATAATATCTAATAATAAATAAAAGCCTCCTGGCATAAAGGGCGTGACATATGCAATGCTGGATTATGGTCACAATATTCCTAAGAAAACTGAGCACCTAATCAAGCTCTAGACTAATCATCATCATCATCATTTCAACCGAAAGACGTCCACTGCTGGACATAGGCCTCCCCCAAGCTCCGCCACTTCAACAGGTTCTGTGCCTCCCTCATCCAGTGGACTCCTGCGGCCCTCACAAGGTTATCGGTCCACCTTGTGGGAGGCCTTCCAACTTTACGTCTTCCGGTACGCGGTCGCCAGTCCAGAATATTTTTTGACCATCTGCTCTGCGAGCAATGTGCTCTGCCCACTGCCACTTAAGTTTGGCAATTCTCCGGGCTATGTCGGTTACCTTGGTTCTCCCGCGGATCTCTTCATTCCTGATTCGATCAGCTCCAGCTCCACACTATTAGAGACCAATGAAGCGGTTACGTCAGTAGTTGTATAATATCAAAAATATGCACAAAACACGTCTTTATATGGCGACTCACGAGGTGCAGTCATTAGGGCTTCGAGTCAGGGCCGCACAACAATAGCCGTTGATTTTGACGCAAACTATGTATTTGTCTCTACTATGGTGCTCATTAGGAGATGCAATCAGTGTTTTTGTGTAGTTTTCGTGAGTTTCAGCGTTCTCTATGGGTGGCACACGTTCAATAATTGTATCCCTAGCAAGATTTATTAATGGATCTTCTTTAGTACCTATCTCGTTTTTTCTTCTTAACCATTCCCTTTTTATCTTTGTGTACTTCGATTCTGCCTGCGACTTCTTCTGTAATTTATAGCTCATGTTACTCCGGAGTAATGTAGCATTCCCATAGGTAAACGATTTCTTTAAATCGGTTAAGTAGTCTTGAGTGTATCCATTACAAACAATCAAATCAAAAAGTGTAGTCATCAAATTAGTGTAGATAAATTCAATCTTGTTTTGCATGAGCGAAGTCCTATTCGTAAATTCGTTGGTATCTAGCGGTAATCTGTGTGTATCTTTATTTGTTTGCCGATCATATATTTGTGCTTCAACAACAGTTTACTTGCCGTTAATTTTACCATTACTGCTATCCGGCTTGCAATAACAGCCAGTAAAGTCATAACGTCTGTCTGACAGCCAACCGAGAATCTAAATAGAATAATTGTGCTTTGATGAAATGATTCCTCTTATTTCTTGCTATTGAAACATGAAAGATTAATCATGTATCATCACTTGTGACACTTTTGCTAAATTGATCGGAACAAATTTTTAATTGTTTCGCTATTGAAATAAATAAAGAAAATACGTTTTTGTAAGGACACAAACACAAAAAAGAACAAGTTGCAGGAAAAATTTGCTAACGGTTGTGTGTCCTTTGCTTATGGATCTCGTATCATCGTATGACATTTTTTTGAACTTTAATTTATACACTTTTCAACCATACTAGTGGTCGCCCAGTGGTCGGAAGTTTGAACGTTATTTATTATTATATAAATATTAGCTTTCTGCATTCCTTCTCCATATTAAATATGAACTTTGTTAACTATGAAATTTTGCACAGTTAATGTGCCAAATTTCATACATCTCTGTCCGCTTAATTTTCGTGAAAAGGGTACAAAGTTTTTGCTTCATGTATTAATTGATTTAAAGATATAATCTAATAAAGCACCACCTTCTTTCAGAACCAACCTCCCATCCATTTGAAGTTAAAAGTAAAATCTAATTCGGTCCCCAGATCGCCGCATTCGCGTTAAACAACGACCCACGTGTTGCAACTCGTAATGTTGTTCCGTGTACGGACAGATGTGCTCAGTAGGTCACCCTTAAACGTAAACAGTGTTTATTCAGACACCTGCGATGTAATAAAATAGTCGTAAAATGGTGGCCATATAGGCCATAGGGCTGCCCGCCCACGGAGTGTTTAGAAGAGACGGATTGGGAAATGTCGGTTTGGATAATTTTTAGTGATGTTTGTGGTTGAATGATTAAAGACACACACACACACACACTTCAGGTCCAGTTGAAAACCAGCGACAGGCAAATTTATTTATTTATTTAATACGTTAAGCACACACATGTAAAGAGGCGGACTTAATGCCATAGGCATTTTCTACCAGTCGACCTTTAGGTGATGCAGAGACAAACAGTGGTAGGTGCAATAAATTAGAGGAATAAATGTATGTGCATAAAACTATTTAAACTGTAAATATACATAAATAAACGAATTTACTAAAAACAAATGAGACAAACAATGAGAGAACATTACCTTTGTATTGATACTGCTAACTTTTTGCTAATGTGCAATGTGCTTTTTGCAACTTTCTTTCTTTCTAAAGATGGTTGTGTTGATGCTGTTTGGATAAAAGAAGTTATTAAAGATTCTGGTAATGTGGGTTGTGGTGTAGAAGAAGTTCTAAAGGTTTAGTTGTTATTTGTAGCATAAGCATTATCAGCCTATAATTTTCCCACTGCTGGGACACAGGCCTCATCTCATCGAGAGGTTGTAAACTACCACGCGGGCCCAGTGCGGATTGGTAGATGTTACATGTCTTCGTATTTTTGGTTCTAGGACATGCCGGTTTCCTCACGATGTTTTCCTTCACCGTTTTGACAGCAGTGGTGATGACATTATTTACACTAAGTAAAGCGCTTGCCTGGGGTTCGACCTACGATCTTGAACTCGTAAGTTAGGGCCGGGGACTACTAGGCCACCACTGCTGCGGGTGGTTATTTGTAGGGGTGTAGATAATATTTACATCATAGGAGGTGCCCCAATGGATTATTGCCACTTACTTACGAAAACCAACAATAGGTTTTTTTTTTTTTTTTTGAGGATGGGAAATCATCAAATAACTTCTCCCGCTCTGGGTGGAGCAGGAGGGCGTGTCAGACTTTTACTGACTAAAACCCACCCGTGTTCCCTCAGTTGCCTGTGTGCTAGGGGCGACGGTATCTCTTTCGAACAACCCGCACCCCTGGCAGGCATCGGCCCTTGCGGACTCCACCCTTTGGTGCTGACATCTCTTTGAGGCGCGCGTGGAACACAACGCGCCGTCGACCCGGGCTTGGTCCTTACCGGACAGCGAGCTACCCATTACTCGCCGTCCGCAAGCCCGCGCCTACGGTGGCCGGGAATCAGCCTGGGATTCCCGACGCCCAGGGCTTCTCCCGCGGCGACTACGGCCGTGAGGGCGCATATACTGCCTACCAACAATAGGTTAGGTCTTATATTGGTAGACCGTAAAATTTGAATTTGTTTTCTGACGAAATCATCTCTAAATTACCATTTATGCCCATGGCAATGTTTAGAAGCTAAAATGTCAATAGGCTCCTAGGACCAGGTTAGCTAACTATACAATCTAGCATGCAGAGCTGCCATCCACAAGCTATAATGAGGTTAACCAAAAAATGTCAATAGGCTCCTAGGACCAGGTTAGCTAACTATACAATCTAGCATGCAGAGCTGCCATCCACAAGCTATAATGAGGTTAACCAAAAAATGTCAATAGGCTCCTAGGACCAGGTTAGCTAACTATACAATCTAGCATGCAGAGCTGCCATCCACAAGCTATAATGAGGTTAACCAAAAAATGTCAATAGGCTCCTAGGACCAGGTTAGCTAACTATACAATCTAGCATGCAGAGCTGCCATCCACAAGCTATAATGAGGTTAACCAAAAAATGTCAATAGGCTCCTAGGACCAGGTTAGCTAACTATACAATCTAGCATGCAGAGCTGCCATCCACAAGCTATAATGAGGTTAACCAAAAAATGTCAATAGGCTCCTAGGACCAGGTTAGCTAACTATACAATCTAGCATGCAGAGCTGCCATCCACAAGCTATAATGAGGTTAACCAAAAAAATCATAACTCGAGTAAAACATGCTATATAATTATGCAACGGATGGTACAAAATTCTAGTAAACATGTAAATTATAAGCCCTTACTCACTTTTTGGTTTAGTAATGTTGCGTAGCTGCGTTTTAGCGCAGTAAACATATCAAAGATTGAATATGTATTCGTTTTTCACCAATTTTAATTTTATTTTCATTTTCATTTCTATTTCCAATGTCACCTTTTTATTTACTTTTACAAATATTAATTTATTTAATTGCATATTGGCGCTTATTACTGAGTAAGTTAGCTTAACTCTATGATTCATTGTTTTATGTATGTGGTGTTTACCTTTAAGTAATTGTTGCGCTGTAATTTAATTTTAAGAATGTGTTATGTCACTGTATTCAGTGTGAACAATTGTTGGTAAACCTAATAAAATAAAATAAAAATAATAAAATAAACAAGGCAAATTAACGGCGTTTTTATTTTATTTATCTCCGCATGCATAAATATTAGAAAAATACTGCTTAGACAGAAAGATAGAGAATTTTTTACTGATTATAGTGGCATCAAAAAACGAAAATCGACCATATGCGAGTTAACGGCATTATTGCTTGTGGACGGCAGAGAGAAGACCCTTACAAAAGCCCCTTCTTCTTTATAAAAGCTTAATATATGCGGCCATCCCAAGATTTGTTCTCACCAAGCAAGCACCAGCCCTGCACCACGTGGGTGTAGCAATGCATCATCCGCCAACTGGAACGCTAAGTTTCCGGAGGCTAAAATTAAATTGAAACACTCCCGTACTATTATAACTTTACTTTGTAACCATTTGTCTTTATTGTTTACTAGCTGCATTCGAATAAATGTTTCGTCGGTAATCAAAAAACAATCGACTGTTTCATAGAAAAGTGCATTACCTACGCGGTAAAAATGTATGGTGCAGCAATTGTTTTTATTTGATAACTGACGAAAAATGTAAACGCATGGGAATTCAGAATCATGTTCTGAATTAATGGTTACAGTTTGCGCGTTGAAGTCCCTTCCAACCTGTATTTAGTTCAATATGGACTAAAATTATTTAAAAGCGGCTCATGATGTCAAAGCTAACTGAATATTAAAAAAGAACAAAAGCTGCAAACTAAATCAGCACCAATCAGCAAAATTGACACAAAATCGCTTAGATAGAAAACATACAAGTTTCTAAATATCAAAGCTCTTCTATTAAAATAAACCAACATTTTAATAGTCTTGTCTTTCCTAATTCAATGAAATTAAGCGTAATCAAATATTCTAAATAATTCACACTTAAGTTGTCTCTAATAAAACATACAATAAATTAAACTGTTCTCATTTCTTATATTAATGCAAAATCAAACAAAACTAATGTTTCTCATTTTCTTTACGATACACACAGTTGATTTCTTTCTAATTTTATATTAAATACGACTTTGGTTTCTTATTAGTTAACAATTTATATGTTTTAAAACGTCATCTTTACTATAGTGGTTTGATTTATAAGTTTTTTTTTTATAGTTAATGAAGTTAAATCGATGTATTTTATTTACTTGGACAAGCTTGGACAATATAAATATCTCGTGTTTCAAATGCAAAATGTCTTTTAAATTCTTCATTCAAAAATAAAATAATATGGAATTTTGAAAAATGCGTCTGTCGTACAATCTTCGGATCTTCAATCCATGTTTTAATAAGGTACGAACATACCTAGGTACTAGAAGCACCTGGAATTTCAGCAGAGATGCTGAATAAAACCATGTTTTGGATAAATAACCTAAGTTCCCTAGCTCACCCATCATGTCGGTGGCAACCATAGAGCATTAAAGTCTGACATTTTGACAACACTACATAATACAAACATGATGCTCTGTGATACAAACTCGAGAAATCAACAGAAGGCCAATTCTCGTAATTAAAAACGTTCAAAATCTAGTCGCAGTCTCATGTCGGCGACAAACAAATGTCAAAAAGTTGTCAAAAATGTATGGAAGCTCGAAGCATTTTTGACAGATTGAGACTGAGATCAGACTGTGAACAATCTTAAAATTACGAGAATTGCCCCTCAGAACATCTTACAAAAGGCTAGAGATTATTACATCCATTTCTGTTAGTCCAAAAATAATATACATACCACGTAAAAAGTAAATCTTTATGGCAATATCTCGATGATTTACAACATACTCGATCAGAATGTGCGGTCACAATGTTCAGTATGCGGTTTTATGAGTTGAAGGTAGTTTGGTTGTACCAGGAAAGAGATACGATGGAATATATTCTAGCTGGTTCTAGCTTTACGATTTGAACCATCTATTTGCAGTTGGATAAATTGGCTCATCGGAAGTAGTGGGAGTAGTTGTGCCCCAGTGGCAGCGACTTAATGAGTAATTGTAGGTCGTAACTTCGAACCCAGACAGGCGCTTTACTTAGTGTAAATTCATCACCACTGCTCTAAAAACGGTGAAGGAAAACATCGGGAGGAAACCGGCAATGCCTCGAAGGAAAAATTTGAAGACATGTGACATCTACCAACCCGCACTGGGCCCGCGTGATGGATTACGGCCCACGTGTTCTCACCGAGAGGACGCCTGTGTCCCAACAGTGGCTGATAAATTTATTATAAGAAGATGATGATGGTTTCGGAAAAGTTTAAAAATCTTTTCTTTTTGTCGCTAAAATTACACGCAGTCACATGAACGTGCCAATAGGATAAAATAACATAACATCACGCCTGTAGCCCCCAAAAGGGTTAGCCAGAGGTGTTCTTATAGTATACCCACATTTTGCCAGTTATTTGTAACGCTCAAGTGCTTAATAGGGGGCGGGCTAATTGCCAACAACCGAGCATGAAGGAGAAATTTTATTGGAAAATCCCATAACACTTTACCGGCCCTGGAAATCGAACTCAGGAAATACATGCTCAGGAGTAGCGCTTGCGACCATATACCTATACCAACGAGGCAGTAACATAGGATCTTAGCTAGTAATCATATGTACATGACTTCTGTAACCTTCAAGTATATAAGCAACAATTAAAAATAATTACCTTTACTACAATATTATGTTCCAGCAGACTATTCATTAAGCAGTTTCCATTTACTTGAACATGTTTTTGTTAATTATTAATAACTTAAGACTTGTCACGCTACACTTTTTGTGGAATATGTAAGATTTTACGACATTTTAATTACTTGCTATGTACGATGTGTTAGCTGTTCTTTTATATCTTTTAGTTTAGGTGTTATTGAGTAAAATCTTAAAAGCCTCGAAACTAATAAGGTAGTGAATTTTTTGCTTTGGGATATTCTACAATACTGCAGAAAGCTCGATGGAGCATGATAAATTACTAAACCATGAGAGACACACATACATTTATATAGAATTTTCTTGATCCAGCTCCTGCAGTAGCTGGTTCAGAAAATTGGTAAGAATTCTTAGGGCATTTTCTCTAACAACCACCTACTAATGAAAGTCTACATATAATTATCTAAATCCTGCAATAAATATTATTTTCAGGTTAATTTTCTTTTCGCGTCTTCGCCCATGGTATGGTATGTCGATAAATAGAATAGAATAGAATTTATTTGCAAATATGGGTAAGTAGTTGTAGGTATCACGATAAAGAGTTCTGCCATATTTCACCATTCAGCATGCAAACATTTTCATTATATAAAATTGTTTAAATTTCAATTTTCTAGTAAACATAACTTTATTATTACACTCATTAAACAAATTATTAAAATTCAAATTTTCATTAAAACATTAACTTAATTAGTAACCTATGTCCTTCCCCAGAGTTCAAAGTATCCCCAAGCCAAATTTGATCAAAATCGGCCCATCAAATCCTGAGATTACCCCCTACATACTCGTACAAACAAATTTGATCTCTCTATAATATTAGTATATTATATTGTAATATTAGTATAGACCAATCGTCTACAATTTGTACTAGATTATAATAACAAATTGCTGTCAACAGCCGGATGTCATCTGGTTGCGATACGAACTTTATCGTCCCCATTCATATTAATTGACTTTCCTTGCTGTTGCCGCTTTTTGATAAGAGTCGTGAGGGCGTTTATATAGCTATCTATCTATCGCAGGACAAACTCAGTCATTCTAGATTTATTTTGCCACCGAAGTCATCGTTGCTTGTAAAAGTGCCATCTGGTACTTTGGAAAATAGTGCAGCGATAGCATCTACAACGCCACATGCGAACTACGCATCACACTGTCGTCACGCAAAATCCTGCATCGCGCAAGCGAAGTTTACCGCGCAACTGGCATATATACAATGTCCCGACGCAGTTGCCCACCAGACACAACACCCGTCTGCTCGGAGAATTCTCCTTTTTCTATGGAAGATGTGTGAACTTTACACCCTGTTCTTCATACCTCTATAATAGCATATATACAACAGTGTCTTGGAATCATAGAAATGACACTGTGTAGAATTAGGTTTCGTTTCCATTGGCAGGTATACATATGTGTCCTTTTTTAGGGAACAGGCAACCTATCAGCAATATCAAAAAAATTGGAACAGTGAAATGATTCTGTTCATCTTATCATGCTCTCAACAGTTGTAATTAATTACACTTTGATTGGGCTCTTCTAGAACACCATGTATCTAGTATGTGAACACTCAGAAACACCATGAAACATGAGGCTTCAAGAGCTTGTGCAAATCTTGGCTCAAACCATGCTGGGATCGATGCATTTCATTCATCCATTGATTGGGACTTAGCTTCTAGAATTTGAAATTATTTCCTGATTTCCTCATCTAGAACTTCATAATGTATTTTAGGAAGTGCTACTGTTACTTAAATCCTCTTATTGCATTTAAACCTTACAACATCAGATACTAGCTGTTCAGGACTTGAATTGTAAAATATCTTTGGCAGTTTCCTTGTCTATAATATATCCATAATGTTTATCTGCGTGTAAAATTTGTTAGTCATTATTTTATTAGCAAGCAGTAGTTTGCAATGAATTTCAAATTGTTTTCGTATCGTAATTTCAGATTTATCGTTCAGTAATATTTGTAACTAAGTTATGATTTTGTCATAAGTTAGTTTGTGCTATGTTTGTAAATATTATTGGAAAATTTAATATTTAATGGTGGGAATACTTAGTTTGTGTTTCCTGTTTTTATGAAAGTCTCCTTGGTAACTATACTTTTACAGCCAGTACCCAACTAGCCCTTTCTGCAGAATTTACTTGTTGCAGTTTGTCCTGCGTTTGTTCTATTTTAGCGCTACATAAGTTTTGTTACTTTTCTGTTATTTTCATTTTTGTATGGGATCAAAACAATAATCTCTGTTTGTCTGTAGAGAGGTTTGTATCAGCATTCTTCCCAGACACCTTTTCCAATATGGTCAAAAACAAATGCAATTGGATACCACATCGGGACGACTTATTACCGAATCCTGCGCATTGCACTAAGTAATGAACACAAATAATTGTCCAATACCGCAAACATGACATTTGACAGAATCGCTGCCACTCGCAGCTGATGTGATATTTGAACATCGAGATGTAATCATCAATTACGAAATGAGAAGCCCGCAAATGTCAAATGAATCGCTGGGTGGTCCTTTAATAATGATGTTAAACGATTGCAGAAAAGCCAATTCTGTTTTGCACACGGCGTACTTCAGCGAAACAATTACGAACTTCCATACAAACATTCATCCAAAGGGATGAAAGTTTGTCATCCCGATATGGTTTTTTTTTGAGGGTGGGAAATCATCAAATAACTTCTCCCGTTCTGGGTGGAGCAGGAGGGCGTGTCAGACTTTTACTGACTAAAACCCACCCGTGTTCCCTCAGTTGCCTGTGTGCCAGGGGCGACGGTATCTCTTTCGAACAACCCGCACCCCTAGCAGGCATTGGCCCTTGCGGACCCCACCAGTTGTTGCTGACATCTCGACCCGGGCATTTTTATTATATTTTATTTAACTTGGAGAAATGCCTACTGCGCTACCACGTGAAGATAGCGCAGTTATGTGGGACTGTAACCCACTAAAACTCCACGGTGTCCTCCAGTGCCGCTTGAGGCGGGAACACGGAAACGCGCAAGCCATTCGCGAACCCGCCGCGGCTGTCCGTCACATCCCGATATGGTTGCATTTGTTTTTGACCATTTCCTTGAAACCTCCACAGTAAAAACTCAACTTATTTGACCCTACTCAAAAATGACTGGTTTGCGCACGCGCGGAACCGGGCAGTATAGCAAAGGCCTATTATACCTACACAGTAGAGATTGATTCCAGGCTGCAATAATGAAGTTGATCCAAAGGACGACCCCGTGGCCTTCCTAGTATAAAATCCAGGTCCTTCGCTGCATCTAGCTGGTAACAATAGGGTCGGCAATGGGGAGCTTATGCTAACTTATGGTAGACTAGTTTTTGCCAGCGGAATCGCCCGCGTGTGTATCGGAAAGATACCCACGGGATTATCCTATGCGTTAATCTAGGTTAGATTTGGATGAGATTTCTGTTTTTAATGCGTTAACGGTCACAGATAGTTTAATCTGTTAAACAAATTTCGTCGAAATCTAAGCAGCCGTTTTTGCGTGATTGAGTAGATAAAGATCCAAACATGCAAACTTTCACATTTATAATATTACTAGGACTAGGATATTGGATTATTTATTACCTACAAGGATAAGTAAAAACACGATGCGGATCCCAATTCTGTACCTTCACAAATTACTTACCTAGTAACAGACACTGATCAATTGAGCTTATAATTGCGGAAATACACCTGTCGATTGGTGTAGGCTGATCTTATGACTTCCTAGTAGGTTTTGTAGTGTGGGTGATGGTTGTATAGGTTCATATTAATTGTATTTAACAGTGAGTTTTTTTTGTCGTCATTACTATCTGTCTTACCTTTGCCAAACCATGTTGTGGTCGGCTTTCAGTCAAACTTGATGCAGCTGAATAGCAGTATTTTACACGGAGCTAAAGCCTATCTGACTTCCACAACCCTGTTACTGGGTAATACGATACCCTTTGCTAAGATTGGTTGGCAGACTTTCAGGCTTCCAACTGTCAAAGCATAAAGACAGCCGGGATCAATGGCTTAGCGTGTTTTCCGGAGCACCGAAGGGTCTTGGTATGTAAAAATGGTCACCTACCGTAGCTTAACTTGATCGAAAACCCGTGTGGCTTTTATTACGTAGCCACAAGCTCCTCTACCTATGAGCTGAGCACGCTCAAGACTTCTTTTCCGTATTAGGTCTACACCCCATAAAAATCTTGACATTACATCCACCAATAATAGCTGTAACAAATCTTTTTCTGACTACAAATCCATAGCTCTTGTATTTACAAGAGAACTGTAAAATAAATGTCAATAAAAACCTTCCTCAGTCCCATTATCGGCCATCACTGACACTTGGGACCCATAATTACTGCCTCAGCTAGTTTCTAGGGACGGCGGTAACAATCTAATGGTGGAAAATTACAAGCTTTCTTGCTAACTGATGCTGACAACACTTCCTTTTAAAAGTACTAATGGCTACAATGTACGTTTTGATGCCTTTCTTTTGGGGTCTTCAGCTTTGGTTGACGTGTTTCATTTTTAACCGACTTCAAAAAGGAGGAGGTTCTCAATTCGTCTGTAGGTATGTTTTTATTTTATTTGTTACGCGATATCTCCGTCAATTTTAGAATTTCGAAAATATTTAATGGATTTTAATGGTTAGGGTATGCTTCAGGGATGGTCCCATATAAATTGTATTAAGTTTGTTTGTGTAGTTTTTTTGCGGTAGCCTCGATAATACTTTTTTAATCCACTTTAAGTACCTCGATTATATTCTGTTGCTTCCTGTCAATGTTGTTCACGAACTTGTGGTTTATGAATTGGTGTGGGGTAGGGACCATAACTAAAAAGTGAAAAATAAAAACTTATTTCAAAAAAAAAATATCGACTTCTGAAAAAACAATACCTACAAAGTGAAAATAACTTTAATTTCGGAAATCAGTGACAAAAAACAAGTTAGTTCGTAGTTTTTTTGTAGTTGTGTATTAAAGTTATTTTTCACTTTGTAAGGGTTGTTTCGGAGGTCGGTTGTTTTTTTTGTTGGAAAAGTTATTACCATAATACTTTTTTATTATCTCGTAGACTTCAACAAATTTAAAGAACGTTTCTGTCCATTTTTTAAGAACCCTTTATATCGCAATTCGTTTCTGATTCGAGTGGTTCTTCACTGATCTTTTTCTGCTCAAAACAAACATTAAGTAACTCATTTTGCGGCACACACACGTAATTTCTGCCTTCCGGTATCTATCTGTCTTCTACGAATAGCCCATCGTCGTTCATTCTCTTCATAATCAGCCTATAATGTTCCCACTGCTGGGACACAGACCTCTGTGTGAGAGGGAGTGGGCCTTAATCCATTACGCGGGCCCAGTGTAGGTTGGTAGTGTCACATGTCTTCAAATTTTTGTTTCTAGTACATGCAGGTTTCCTCTCGATGTTTTCCTTCACCGTTTTGAGAGCAGTGGTGATGAAATAATTTACACAAAGTAATGCGTCTGTTTGGTTTCGAATCTTCAACTCGTAAACGCGGCCGATAACACTGGCCCACCACTGGTCTCTGCTCTCTGAGTTCATTCTCTTAATTGGAGGCATTTCTGGGCTGAGCGAATATTTCGAGATTTATTCTTAGTACTTACATACACATTAAACACACCTATGATCTCTCCTAGTTGAGTGATTACGCGTTGCGTCGCCACTTGAGCCTAGTTTGTCGTAAAAGCTGTTATCCGCTACATGTAATAGTTTGGTTCCACTGCCAGCTCGTGACGTAACTGAACGTGGCGGTGTAGACTGTAGGAATTATCGGATATTAAGAGTACAAGGAGTAGATTCGAACCATGAAAACGAAAGTTATACGTTTCGAGATTACTGTCATGATCATGATCAGAGATCGGATATTCGGATGCATATTTACCTAATGATAATTTTTAGCTATGAAAGTATGGAAGCGGCTTTGTAAATTATTTGTAATATTTATTAAAAACATCGGGATTCTGGGATTGCATAACTATTCGGATGTGTATTAATTTAAAATTCATGTTTAATCCGATACAAATATGTATATGTACTGGAGGACTGGTTTGTATTAGTTAAAACAAAAAATAAACAAATTACTTACCTGAATTAAGATTTTTTCGATACAAAAGCGCATTCCATGTTAGCCAACATCTCAACTTTAGGTGAATATGCATCCGAATATCCGATCTCTGATCATGATAGATCGAAAAGTTATGTTTAGTGACACATTCTGGGAAATGTACAATTTCATAAAACATTTGCTATCTGGAATTCAATGAATTTTTACCTAGGCTTCATGAGGTGCTTAATTGTAACAAATGGGTCACACTATCATGTCCTGGAAGGAATAAGTCAAATAAAAAGTCACTCTGCGTATTGGGAGTCGCATAGGAAGATTACACAATAGGTATTTAAGATAAAAACAATCATATACAAATTGACACCACTTTTTAGATGGGCTAATATCGTTTGAAACTTGTTATTATTTTGCCTGTGGCTACAGCCACGGTATTTGATTTACGGAGGATGTCTCTATAGTGATATTACATTATTAACTACATTATTTGCCTTCAGTTTCACATTGTTTAAAAAATAAAAAGATAATATTTCATTCAAAATGCCTTAATTATATTCATAGGGTAAACCACTCCCAGGGGTGCGGGTTGTTCGAAAGAGATACCGTGACCCCGGGCACACAGGCAAGTGACGGAACACGGGTGGGTTTTAGTCAGTAAAAGTCTGACATGCCCTCCCGCTCAGCGCAGAGCGGGAGAAATTATTTGGTGATTTCCCATTAATAACACTGTTTATGTTAGCTGTAGGTTTCCCGAATAAAATAAAAAAGAAATTATTTAAAATGCCGTAATTATAATCATAGGGTAGGGGGGTACCACGTAAAATATCGTCGTCATGTTTGCGTTCGAGGCACTCTTTTTTGCAGACAGATCAACATTTTCCCCAACTTACAACCAAATATTCACCACCTTCTTTCTTCTCCACAGGCTAAATCCGAAGAGCAGCTAGCATGCGAGAAGGAATGGCTGCAGACCGGTCACATGTGGCTGGCGCACCGCGGCGGCTTCACAGCAGTCGTGAGAGATGGAGAGGCAGACACCGGCAGAGCTAAAGTCAGGGTGCTGCAGACTGGAGAGATACTTAGCGTTGATGAAGATGATTTGGAGAAGGTAAGTCAAACAACTGCAGTATCTAATGCTTTTATGGCAGACAGTAGGAACAGCGACACGCAAACTGAAACTATAATTTCAGCACATGATTCTAGACTTCTTCCCCGCGCCCCTACCGTAGAATAAAAACAAACAAAAGTGCAGCAGATATTGTCTAGTTTAAAACTGCACGCCAATCCACTGCACACACATTTCAAATGTTTGTATAGATTTTTTTTGTGGACGGGTGTGCTTAGGTAGGTAGAGATTGTCTAATTTAAAAAAAAATAGACAATCTCTACCTACCGACGAGGTCAAAATGGATGGACCAGGATGTTTTTTTAAATCACCGACGAAAAATTTACTAACTGGGGTTTCAGAATCATGCACTGGAACCATGGTAACGGGCTGTGCTTCGATGTCTTTGGCACCCTGTTTAAGGCAGGCTTGATGCCATAAGCCAATAACTACCAGCCAATATATTTTAATAGGTTAGAAATATGCCATTGGAATAAATCGGAATAGGCACAAAACATTATTGAGAACAGTGGTAGGTAATAAGGGTATAACCGGAGCAAGATCTTCGTTTAAAGGAATATATACAGTAATTCTGTTAAATTATCTCATTCGTGGGCAATTTTAGGGAGTTGTTATTATCTATTCCTGTGTGTCTTTTTTTATTTATCTCCTCATAAACAATCATTTATAAATCCTAAACTTCAGTGACTTATAACAATTACTATATCTTTTAGGTTGTGCATCGTACATCGGTGTATTCTAGTTTTGCCGAAACTAGAAAACACCGATGTGCAATTGGTTACCTACGTTAGGGTACTTTCTAGGTCTTTACCATACATAATAATTACCTTTGTCATCCAACTTTTATAACCAATCTTTTGTCTTTTCAGGCCAACCCGCCCCAACTAGAACGCTGCGAGGACATAGCGGCCCTGCGCTGCCTGAACGAATGCGGTGCGCTCAACGTGCTGCGTTCACGACACGCCGCCGGACTGCCGCACGCCCGCGCCGGTAATGCGCTCCTAGTACTCGGCCCGCCGAAGCGCACCTCTCCTATTTATACTGACAAGGTAAAATATATACTCAATCATCATTCTCCTGCCCAAATCCCATACTTGTTTGGGGTCGGCGCAACATGTTTTTTTTCTTCCATACTTCTCTGTTAGTCGCCATGTCGGCAGTCACCACCTTTCTAGCCATATCATATTTCACACTTCAACTATAGTTTCTTTGGTCTTCCCCTACTCTCATAAAAATCTTACATTCATTAATTCACTGACAGACAAAGCATAGCCTAAACAGCTGGGTCTGGAAACATTCAATTTTGAGCAAGAGTTCCTCAGCTAACGAAACTGAGAAGTACGGAAGGATTTTTGGAAATTCATTCTCTAAAAAGAGGGGAGGAGGAAAGTAGAGGGAGGTTAAAAAGAGGATGAAAGTTTGAATGGAAAAAATAATGAGCCCCGGTTGCTAGAGCTTTTCAATTTTTATACCTAGACGACTGGTTGACGATGTAAGCAGTTAACCATTTTCGACAGCAAATCTAAAAAATGTGATATCAGATGTCCCCGTAATCGTCTTTTAGAGACCGGGGGTTGGTGTAAAATGTTGCATGTCCTGTTTTCTATGACTACCAATGATCTCGGAGACCTTCAAAAACGCCAAATGCGAAAATAGTATTCTGATATGATTAAGCGAAAAACCTAAGAACGGTACTTAATACTTAACTGGAAGAAAGGACAGGGAAAAGGTCCTGTAGCGGCATCTACAACGCCACATGCGAAGTACGCATCACACTGACATCACGCAAAATCCTGCATCGCGCAAGTAAAGTTTGCCGCGCAAATTTTGCAACGTCCCGACATCAATCTTCGGGCCACCAGACACAACACCCGTCTGGTCAGAGGATCCTCCTTTTTTATAGAGGATGAGTGAACTTTACACCCTGTTCCTCATGCGTCTATGGTCCTATTACACCTTTATATATTTCCGACCACCCATAACCAATCTGTATTCATTTCCAGGTGGCAGCAATGTTCCGTGGTTGTCGAGCTGATGACATGCCGCCTCACGTGTTCGCAGCCGCTCAGTCTACGCACCGATGTATGCTGGCGTCACGAAGAGACAGGGCTATCGTCTTCCTTGGCAGGTTAGTATATTAAATCAATTTCAATTCATTCGATATAATAGTTGTGATACTTTAAATACATATATAGGATGTAAATGATTTACTAAATCATTATCTACCCATTCGGTTCACGAAACGATTTTTTTTTAAAGCATGTATCTGTGTCCCTGCTGATCTAAGGCCTCCCACAAATCCTTCCAGGAACTCTTTAATTAACATTTAGTAACAAAAAAAAACCTGGGAAACTTCTTTTATTTTGGATTCATAAAATGGTACAGGAGTTGCCTTTAGGTGAACCTAGTCCACATTTTTTGCATACAAAGTTCGGGAGTGTTTTACTCCACTGTCTGAAATGGCGCATCCAAAGTAAAATATGATATCGTTTTGTCTCATTATTATTATTGTATGTACGGAAACAGAATACTAAAATAAAAACCCATTAAAAGGTTAGGAGCCAAAAAAGATTAGTTTTTCTTGCTAATTTTACTTAACTTTGGCCGTGTTTAAGTAATAAAAGAAGTGTAAAATCTCGAAAACAAAGTCGGTACCGACAAAAATACATTATCGAAAAGTTCAATAAACTTTATTGGTTATTTATTTATGCTTTGGTTTTTTCATAAAACTCGATCTTCCAAAGGACTTTTCTTAATTTTTTCTCGATTTTTTTACTATAAATGATCCTGCATCTCACTCAATAACGTTGTGCGTGTAGATTAGCGTCTAACTGCTCATCACTGATACTATCTCTGTCGGATACGAAGCCTGGTGAGACCGCGTGATTTTTAGCCAGACCCACCAGTTAGTTCGAGCCCGCAATTAGGTTCCCCTTAAGGGATAACATTTATAACTGGTTTTCATGAAAAAAAAAGGAACTAACCTTCAATATCTCTATTACCAGAAGGTTGCCAGATATGGTCGAAGTAGAAAAAAATATCACAATGATGGAAGTACAAGTGACTCCCGGCTTCGTCTCCTAGGCAACGTCTGCTAGACAAACTAACAAAAGTCTAGTAACAATCGAAAAATAATGGTTGAGCTCAAGCATTTTAACACCCATTTTAGTCCCTTCTAACGGAACTGACGGGTCACCAACCTGAGTGTTGCATTTTAATAGGTACTCTAATTCCCACTAAATACCCATTTCATTAAAGAATGTCAAGTTTACGTTAATTGGATTACAGGCAAGGATGCAATGATTTATTTGATTAGGTTGTAGATACTTGTTGATTTCGTAGTGTAGATTGTTTGTTTCTGTAGTCTGTGGTTTAAAGTAATAAGTTGATGTGATTACAAGAGTATTTTGAAATACTAGTGCATCAGGGTTTTTTTATTTGACTAATATGTTTGTAATCTCAGTCAGTGTATAGTACGAAAACATTCTTGTCAGTGAGGTCAGTAGCTTGTGGTACATAGTAAGTTCAGTAACGTTTCTTATAGAACATTTGGTATGTCTCTTTACTTACCGTAAATGCAGAAAAGTTTAGATTTTATCAAAGAAATAATCCTATAATTTACCAGATCAACAAACAATAAATAAGCCCTGCTAATTGCAGACTATTAATCAGTAACCTTTTTGTTGAAGTATTTATCTTGTTAAAACCTCCTTTGACAAATTATCGCGTGGCGCCATCTATTAAGGTCCGGTCCTTAAAATATGGAGTGATAATTATAAACAGTACACTTGGAAATTAGTTTTCAAGATCATATCATGATATTATCAGCCTTAGTTCAGACAAAAGAATTTGAACGTTAAGTTGCAAGAAACAAGATAGATATTTCTTTGAAAGTAGTTGTATCTCTATTTAAAACCGTTAAATTGTCTTAAAGCCTTTAGAATAGAAAATAATGAGCGTAACGATAAGCAAATGTCGCGTATATTTTTAGATTCTTATTTTTATTGAATAAAGTTTGTATGGCAATAGGAATCAACGGTCGCCATTTGCATAAGTAATAAGGACGTTGAAGGCCGAATAGTGTCGCTTAATAATTGGATTATTTTTTATTGGGTAATTAATTATAAAACTAATCACTTCGAACTTGTTTTTAATATTATTATAGATGTGTGGGAAAAACTTGAAATACTCGTAAAATAAATGAATCTAGACATTTTAAATTATTGCTTTCCATTTTTTTAATGGCAAATTATTCTTGTATCTAATATTTCAATACGGTTGATCGATTTTTTTAAAACTTAAGCTGCGTTCAGATTAGAGGTAAGCTTGCGATAGATTGTGTGAATATGGCTATAAAGGAAAGTAATGCCCTAAAGGCGGATACTGACTTGCAACGTTTGTTTGTAATGCGAGGCGAGCTTGGTCACAAAACGGCGATACAAAGACGCGGCGAACGCTCACTTAGAAACAACTTAAGAATGGTTTTCTCTTTCCCACAGGTCAGGTTCCGGCAAGACCTCAGCGATGCGTCATTGCGTGTGGTACTTAGCCAGCGCGTACCCCGCACAGGGCTCGAAGCTGACTCCCGAACGATTGGACGCTGCCTTCGATGTACTGCACCTGTTTGGGTCTACACGGTAAGTGATAAACAGAGATCGGATATTTTGATTCATCTAAAGTTGAGATGTTGGCTAACATGGAATGCGCTTTTGTATCGAAAAAGTCTTAATTTAGGTAACTAATTTGTTTTTTTTTGTTTTAACAAAGTCAAAGTCAAATCATTTATTTCAAATAGGCACTTAAAAGGCACTTTTGAACGTCAACATTTACATTAAAATAGAATTGATTCTAGTCGCCCCTTCCAAAATGTAGTTTCGTATGGAGAAGAATGGGCAAGAAACTCCACCGTTACTCTTTTAAAATGTTTCAAGTACAATATTTAACTAATACAAACCACCCCTCCTCCAGTACACATATTTGTATCGGGTTAAACATTAATTTTAAATTAATACAAATCTGAATAGTTATGCAATCCAAGAATCCCGGGGTTTTTAATAAATATTACAAATAATTTATAAAGCCGCTTCCATACTTTCATAGCTAAAAATTATCTTTAGGTAAATATGCATCCGAATATCCGATCTCTGGTGATAAGGCTATCAGAGATAGGTATTCAAATAGAAGGTGGCATCCCACATCGACGCGCAAACTGTAACCATGATTCTAAACCCCTAGCGTAGAAATTTTCTCTGGTTATCAGAAAAAAATGTGCTGTTTCATAGAATAGTGCAATACCTATGCGGTCAAAATTGTATGCAACAGCTGATTTTTTAAACCGAAGAAAACAATAATCATGTGCTTAATTCTTGGTAACAGGTTGCGAGATGTCGTATATCCCTGGCACCTTGTAATATTATTTATTTACGATGCAAGGCACACCAACGACATTTTTACAAGGAAAATGTCCAGTCGTCGTTGAAACAAGTGATTGGAATTTAGGCATGGTGGGCTGATACTAGTCGCGGGTGCGGCGAATGTTCAAGCATCTCCCGCCCCCTAATGCATGGTACTATACCCAGACCGATACCGCTGTACCGCGCCTAACGTATGTGCGCGGCGGGACAGCATTGCAGGCCGCTGGTTCGTCAGTGCAGGCCGCTGATTCGTCACCACTCACAGCGTCCAGTGTCCGGCCTCGCCGCGCATGCCTAAGCCGCGGTACAGCGGTATCGGTCAGGCTATAGTAGGAAGTGGAACACAATAGGGTTTTAGTCGGTAGGAGTCCGACATAACCCTGCGTTCTTCTCAGACGGAGGGTATCCTTAAGGAAAAGAGTGTCCGAGGAGTTTCTTGCCCGTTCTTCTCCATAGGGTTAGGGTTCACTTTGGAATAGGGAACTAGCTTCATCTTTTTGACTAAAACCAATTACAGGCACTTGAATTGTCAAGGGGTCGGCCTTGACAATTCAAAAGTGCCTGTAATTGGTTTATCCTACTTCCTATGTGATAGTTTGTATGTTTAGATGTTTGTTATCATCACGCAAAAACGGCTGAACGGATTTTGATGAAATTTGGCACACATATAGTTTATTATCCCGGTAGGTAATGCGTTCCCGCGGGATTATTTCCAAACTCTACGCGGGCAAAGTCGCTGGCAAAAGCTTGTTTGAAATAAACGGTTTGAGTTTGAAATCCCCACGAATAAAAAAGGGTCGATAGTTGCTAAAATAATGCTCACAGCAGCGAAGTTATTGGCAATGTGACTCAGAAAACCCACATCAAAACACAAATACTCTACCATCTTCTGCACGCGACCGCAGTTAATCCAACTGGTAAGCACTTGGCTTAGGCCCGTGTTATCAGCTTTTTCCGGCTAATAATGAGCCGAGAATACAAAATAAATGACAAAATAATAATAATAATATCTGGAGGAGCCCTGACCGCCGGTAGCTTGGACCTTGTTCCCGATACCGGTGGGCCACTATTTTTTATATTTTTAAATGTTTTTATATAATTTTATACAAATATTTAAAAATGTAATTTATATGTATATTGAAAGGAATAAAGGAGATAATAATATTATAATAAAATATATAATAATATGATGCTGTGTTTTACATACTTTACTAAAATTCTATTTCTATTTACAGGACCGGCTCCAACTCGCACGCATCTCGTTTCGTCTCCCTCACATCACTAGATTTTGACGGAGGCGGTGCCTTAGCGGCCGCGTCGGTTCAGATACTACTGCCCGACTTGAGACCCGGACAAGCGCCGCTCAGAGCTCTGCATACGTGAGTACCATAATCAGCTTATAATGTTCCCACTGCTGGGTAGGCCTCTCTTCGAAAAGGAGTGGGCAGTTATTTCCCACGCGGGCCCAGTGCGGCTTGGTAGATGTCACAAGTCTTCGAAGTTTCGGTTCTAGGAAGCTGGTTTCTTCACAATGTTTTCCTTCACCGTTTTGAGACCAGTGATGAGGGAATAATTTACAGAAAGTAAAACGCCTGCCAAGGTTTGAACCCTCGGTCTACAACTCGTAAGGTACGGCCGTTATCACTGCTGCACATTACTTGCACTTACCTTGCTATGCTTGAACCCGTAATCTTGAAACGTGTTTCAAAACATCCTGACTAAAACGACAATACCCAAACCAAACATATAATAGAGGGAGGCGGCGCACGTGAGGGAGAGGCAGTATATGCGCCCTCACGGCCGTAGTCGCCGCGGGAGACGCCCTGGGCGTCGGGAATCTCAGGCTGATTCCCGGCTACCATAGGCGCGGGCTTGCGGACGGCGAGTAATGGGTAGCTCGCTGTCCGGTAAGGACCAAGCCCGGGTCGACGGCGCGTTGCGTTCCACGCGCGCCTCAAAGAGATGTCAGCACCAAATGGGGGGGTCCGCAAGGGCCGATGCCTGCCAGGGTGCGGGTTGTTCGAAAGAGATACCGCGGCCTCTGGCACACAGGCAACTGAGGGAACACGGGTGGGTTTTAGTCAGTAAAAGTCTGACACGCCCTCCCGCTCCACCCAGAGCGGGAGAAGTTATTTGATGATTTCCCACCCAAAAAAAAAAAACCAAACATATAATATTGTAATATCTTCAACTTTTCTTCCAGCCTCTACCACGGCTGCGACGGCCGCCTCCGCCGCGAACTGCTCTTCGACCAATCACCGATCAACACTCCGAACCCCTTCATGACTTCCGCTGAAAAAGCGGACGCGCCCGCTGAGTTCGCTGCGCTGAAGGAAGCGCTGCAGCTGCTGGCGGTCACCGATAACGAACAGATGGCGATTTGGAAGATTATGGCGGCTATCTGTCATTTGGGGTGGGCAGGGGCTGTTAAAGGTAAGAACTGTAAAGTAACTTATAGAAAAATTTGAACCTTATTGAAGGAAATACGAAACGAAAATGTTGGTGTATTAGAAAATGGCGAGTCTTGTTAAAGTAAATATGAACTTAAGCAACCACGGAATCTAGCCTACCAACAGTACTAGGTATTAAGAAAACGGACGCGCCCGCTGAGTTGTTAGCGTTGCAGCTGTTAATGACCTGACGATATTTTCATCATTCCTCCGTATCACATGCCCATGCCATGACAAACGATATCCGCAAAACTTTTCAGTTACTGATGCCACTTTCAGAATTCCTCTCATGTACTCCCTCCTCTCGTGTTCTTATTCTATCCATTCGTATAACACCACACATCCCTCTTAGCATTCTAATCTCAGCTGCATGCACCTTTCATTCATCCCTTTTGTGGCCCAACATTAGAATTTTGGGCCACAAAAGAACCCATGACATCATTATTTAAATGTTAGCATTGTGTATCTCATTTCAAGAGAACTGTTCTTTAAGTTCTTATCAGGAATAAATACTCTTCAAACCTAAAAGGATATACGGTATTTACAATCTGATGTTAAAAAGTTTAATGGGCCTTTGTTTGGCAGCTGCGAAACCGTTTTATATCTGTTTTATTTTATTTTGTTTTGTCTCTCTTTTTCCAGCGAACACCGGCTCGGGTATAAAGTACCAGTTCCTGAGTACTGGCTGCGGACAGCGCGCGGCACGGCTGCTGGGCGTGAGCACGGAGGAGCTCGCCCGGGCCGTGTTCGTCACTGTACCCACTTCGCCGCAACCCAACTCTAACCTGAGGTTAGTTTATGATAGCATAATGTTCCCACTGTTGGCGCATAACGATAGGAAAATTCTGTTTTCTTAAATTATTTTGGAATAAAATTCTTTCACGTGGCCAGCGGTAGGAATTGACTGATAGAATCGTCACGTAACGAAAACGCGATCTGCCCCCTCCACGTGACACTAGATAGTTTTCATGGTTTTCGAGGGTGCTAAAGCCAAAATTAAAATCCAAAATGGCGGCTATAGATATCGTTTTCATGGTTTTAGAGGGTGCTAAAGCCGATAGCGTGTTCGAATTTCAAATCCAACATAACTACAACTTTATGAGAGCTTCTAAAAACTTATACTAGATGGCTCTGTTTTAAAAACGCCTGTAAATTCATACTTTGTCCCTTTCTATTATAAACGAGTATGTGTGCGTGCGAGTATCGCGTTCGGAATTTAATCCCCGAACAAAAAACTTTTTTATAGTTCTTTGAATGCTATAAAATCGAGGTATTTATATTGCCTAGCATCGCATTTCTTTCTATATTCATACCACTAACTCTTTGATATATCCGTTATTTCAGAACGCCATCACCTTCAAACGAACGCGAGATGTCGGGCACGGAGGCAGTAGATGCTTTTGTCACTGGACTTTACAACGAGACGTTCAATATTATAGCTGCATTAGTCAACAGGTAACTACATCATCACTTAAAAACTGGCAGATTTTTGCTATATTTTGTCTGTACGAAATCAACTTAAAAATAGTAAAAATGGGGTGGTATATTTTGCGTTATTCAAGTTATTACAATATTTGATAAAGAAGCCGAGTCGACTTCTGCGAAAATTTTAAAATTTTTCATCATGTGTGCGTTTTTCATGGATATTTTAAACCGGATTGTAACGACTGAGGTGCATTAGAAAAGCCTTCATGACTGGTGATAATGTGCAAATTCTAGGACATCTCCATCGATTTTTGTTTTTACACGCTTTATATTAGCTTCACTTGTATGTTTGTTTGTTTGTTTGTATGTAACCGACTCCTTTGAGCGCGATTTTGACCTACTTTAAACGGTCAGATTTCATTGAAACTTAATAAACTTGTCGAGGACCGATGACAATTCAATAATTTAAAAAAAAATTGAGAGAAAAAAAAAACACGTTTTTGTAGTTAGCAGAACTAAAAAATAGAAAATAAATAATAGTTAAAAAAACTAAAAAACACGCTTTAAAAACCAAACTAAAAAAGGAGAAAATAATTTAATTCAATTAAAAAGCGTGGGGTGCTTGACATTAATTGATTATAAAAATACCTCAAAAAGCACCCCGCAGCAATTATTTTCTCCTTTTTTAGTTTGGTTTTTAAAGCGTGTTTTTTAGTTTTTTAAACTATTATTTATTTTTTCTGACCTACATTGTCCTGCTTTGAGCAATTTTGTACTTTTATTAACTGGTTTTGCTAATTTTTCAGGAGTCTATCAACCTCTGCGAGGACATCAGCGTCCATTTTACTGCTGGACACACCAGGAGCTGACAACCCGATGTGCGCCGGGCAACAGAGTGGTGCTCCGCTGTCGAAATTACTCTCCAACTATTTACAAGTAATTGTTGGGATTACTTTTCATTTCAACGAAACTGATCCATGAAATATAAACAAAACACACATCTCATTCATTCATTGTTCCAACTCTAGTTTGTGTTCATGAGTTTGGTTGTATTTCAATATTTCTTTATTTTCGGTGATTTGTGATGGAAAAGATCAAAATTTCAAACCTTAAATATTTCCTCGTAGCCACTTTTTTTAAAATGTTACCGACACAATTAAAAATACTTTAGGGTATTTCAAAAGTGGTGTATTTCAATATCAGAGTATTTAAGAACACAAGAACCAGTTTTCGCAACAATAAAATAAAACCACCTCTAGCTTGTATTGGAAACTAGCTACGACAACACCATTTTGACAGTTACCTTCCCCATTTGTTTAATTTATCTTCCGTTTTGTAGGAGCGACTGCAAGCGATGTTCCACGAAGCGTTGCTCGTGGCACCGCGCGAGCGATACGCACAAGAAGGAATCACTCTTGATGATGGAGCTGAAGAAGGTTTGTACTTGTATCAATAAACTGACTCGACTGGTTCACTGAAATCTGTGTGGTTCTTTCCTCAAAAGACCATTTCAGCCACTACTAATCTACATTGTCTTCGCATGACCTGACCTAGATTATGTAGACGATTTTCTATTTTTTATTTTCATTCCTCTAAGTACCTGGTACTTATTGAAAGGCCTACACTGTCCTCCCATACACCTATTAACACTGTAATTTGAAAAAAAAAGCCAATTATTTTTAAAAGAGTAACCGTGAAGTTTCTTACCGGCCCTTCTCCATAGGAAGCGACAAATTGGAACCGTGCACCTAGCTTCTGACGTTTCATAAGTGCCCATGTAGGGTTTTTTTTTTTATTATTTTGGACTTCAAAAGAGACTTTGACACTTGAGTTTGTTGAGCCATTTCTTCTCAGGCGTAGTCAGATACGAAAAGTTGACGCCATCTAGCTCATTTTTAAAAATAATATGACGTGTAAAAGTAATTCTGTTAAGGATAACCTATTTACAAATAAACAATTTCATTTATAAACGCGTTCACTTTTTAATTGATAATTTTACGAGGTCCATATTTTTAGTGTTTTAATATTGTTTGTTAAAATTATATTTATGTTAAATTCGTTAAACATGCTGTAGAAATTTGTCGCAGTTTCGATTAAATGTTTATTAAAATTATTTATTTTCAAAATCCATCCTCTTTCCAAACTTTTAGTAGACTGTATACTGTAAAGCTAATATTTTCTACATTTATTTCAGACTGGTTATCAGAAACGGTGAACCCTGGTCCAATGGTGGAATTATTAGACAAAGCTCCCCAGAATACGATCGTACGAAGCTCTCAGGCAGATCTGCGAGAGTGTGACCGACGTGGATTACTTTGGTAAGATAACATTTTAACCGTTTAAAGTACAATCAATAGTAGTACAATGGCCGATGGGCCGAAAGGTTCTGGAGTGGCGACTGCGTACCGGGAGCCGTAGAGTTGAACCGATGACCTTTGAAGGAGTCCACTGGATGCGGGAAGTACAGAACCGGTCGAAATAGCAAAGCTTGGGAGAGGCCTATGTCCAAGAGTGGATGTCTTTCGGCAATATGGGTGTTGATGATGATGAACGTACAATCTTAAACGTCTCACCAGATGTCCACAAAAAAAATCTTCGTGCCTTTTTCCGCAGTAGAATTGGATCCCACTTCGAATCTAGCGAAATTCTAATTTGTGTCCCACGGACCGTGTGGTGCCGGACGTAAAAGAATAGCACCATCCCATTTCTTCCCGTGGGTGTCGTAGAAGGCGACTAAGGAACTTACTAGAGAATGGGCAGCAGTGTTCTCTATGCATTTGACCACGATACTGCGGTCGCCAACCCGCCTGCCAAGCGTGCCGATTATGGCAAGCCCCCCAAATTAGGGGAGGCCTATGCCCAGCAGTGGACGTCTTTCGAAATGATGATGATGAGGTCCCACGTCGCTGTCCCTGCCTAAGGTCTATGCATCACCCAAATGTTGATTGCCAGAAAATGAATATGAGTTTCAATTTCGCGTCCGTATAAATAACATCACGCCTTGTTTCCCCGAAGGCTTGGGCAGAGGCTTACATTAGACCCACATTTGGGCTGCTACTGAGAAGTTCCAGATAGAAAAATCCAATAACACATTGCCCAACCGTCCGTACAATATTTTAAATAGAGTATACACCGTGAGATTTTAATCGTCTTACAACGGCAGCCCATTTCATATATTCAATGACTACTAATCATTTATTAAAAAAGAAGATATTTATGAATAATTGTAAAAATGAAAATATCATTCACTAAGACACATGAAGTAGCTATTATGGAGATGGAATGAATGATAGAATGTAATGGAGATCGAATGATCTGCTCGACTCGTGCGCTGGGTAGGTATCTTCCACCGTTTAATACGTAAAGACAGGGTGTTTCATAATTCTAAAGCATTATTTATTTTTCTTTGCACCTGTTATCTTATTTAATTGTAACAATTTTTTAATCTTGTCTAGAGGTATTTTATGTCGGATACATTGCGTGGACCACCTTTGTAAGATTACTAAAAAGTCACGGTGTATATTGTTATAATATGCTGTATTTATGTATTTTCTAATCTAGTTCTGTATATTTACCGCTAACATTTTATCCTCACAGGCTTCTCGACGAGGAATCCATGTACCCCGGCTCCTCAGACGACACATTCCTAGAGAGAGTGATGACGCACTACGGTGCGCCCAATCACACGCACTACCTCATCAAGAAGGCGCCGCATGCCAGGCAGTTCGTGCTGCAACACTTACAGGTAAGATTCAGCCCTAGTTGTAAGTACGGCTTTATAAACATGTTTTTGAACCGAAAACTTCTTTAGGCGCGTTGGGCATTTTTTGAGATGGGAAAAAGTCATTGAACTCGCGACACTGTTACCGTTACCGTCACACCTACCAACCCGCACTGGGGTTGATTACAGCCCACTTCCAGGCAAAGATGCCTGTGTCGCAGCAGTGGGAAATAAAGGCTGATTACATTCCTTACTATACTATTACCATACTTTACGATTACCATAATTTACTATTACTATACTATTACTTTACGATTACCATACTATTACTATACGATTACTATACTGTTACTATACTATTAATTTACTATACTATTACTACACTATCACTATACTATTACTTTACGATTACCATACTATTACTATACGATTACTATACTGTTACTATACTATTAATTTACTATACTATTACTATACTATCACTATACTATTACTTTACGATTACCATACTATTACTATACTATACTATACATAATCATGTTTTTTTTCCTTGTCCTGAGTCGTCCTAATAAGCTCTCCCCGCTTTTCAAACGATTCATCGTTTGAAAAGCGGGGAGCTGCATTTATAATCTATAATCAACTACATAACAATAAAATGTTCTAATGTGTATAAAACCACTTTCAGGGCACCAACCCAGTGTTGTACGATGTCACCGGCTGGGTGAAAGCGAGCCGAGAAAACCCTGTTACCAAGAAGTCTTTGACGTTGTTACAAGAAAGCCAAAAGTAAGTTATTTTAAAGTTTTCTGAGCAATTGATATGGATTTTGCCGTACCATTTTGCAATAATGTTGCAAATAATATTAAACCGATCATGAAAATATCGTTTGCTGTATAGTGTGGCCATTAGTGCTGTGCACTCCCTGAGGTATGCGCGGCGAGGTGGGAGGCGAAGAAAAAAGTGCATGAGTTCACATGAGATCGATACATCTCGGACAGATCTTACGATATCAGTTTGCATTTCTAAGGCAAGACTTGTGGTGGGACGATAGTCGGAGGCTATCTATCTGTAATATATTATACTTACTTAGTTGATTAAAATGTAACCTAAATATACTCATATTTTATTAAAAATATGCAAGTGATATTGAAATTTTTTTATATTTACAAACAATTATATATTCTAACGAAAGTTATTCTGACATAGATTCTGATTCAACTTCATCTTCGATTTCGTCATCATCTTCATTTTCCACTTCGCCACCGGAACTTGAATCAGAGTCTTGCAAATTTATTATGAATGAATCGATAACATTATCGAACCTACCATCGCGACTCCAGTAATCATTTTCATTTTTCTGGACATGATCGTCGCATCTCTGCCATTTTTCCGCCGTGAATTCCGAAAACAATTTATCCAATACGATTATCTTTTCGTCTAGAGAAGAATTAATATAGTTGTGGGCTATGTTGTTTTTAATATCAGCCCAGACCAACTCTATTGGATTTAAATCTGGATGATACGGACGTAAACGCAGAACAGTGTGTCCACTGGCTTTCAGGAGTTCGTCAATTCTATACACGGGTTCTTTTTGTGTATTTTTGATAAGAAGTAGCAGTTGAGCCTTTGTCATGGTTCCTGAAAATTCTACATTATGGCGTAGCAACCAGTTCTGCATTTCACTTTTGAGGCTTGATATGGTTGGTTTCTTCTCAATCTGAACGCTGTGGTAAGACGCGTTGTCCATTACAACCACAGAATTCGGCAGCAATTTATCTTTTAACTTTTCATCTACCCACTTATAAAAAGTAGGTCCGCTCATATCTCCATGATAGTCACCGGTTCTAGCATCTGTTTTGAATATGGTCAATGCATCATCCACTAAGCCATTTCGACACCCAGCGTGGAGAATTACCAATCGCCGTCCTTTCCCAATATCAGCATGAATTCCGGGTTCTGACGATGATTGCCAACATTTGCTGGCATGGTGACTGGCGTTGATGTATGTTTCATCAAGAAAATATATGTTGCGGTTTTGCGTTCTGTAATTTCTGATTTGTGTAAGATATTTTTTCCGCCACACTGTAATATTAGGCTGCTCTATAAGGAGATGTCTCTTTGATTTGCATTTTTTGAAACGGTAGCCCATTTTGTGTAAAAGCTGTCTTAAATATTCCCGTCCACAATTCAATATGCCATCCTTTCTCAAACTTGATAGTAACTTACGGACACTTGGTAATTTTTTTTCAACTTCGTAAAACTGATGAATTTTTCTTCTGATTACTCCAAGGTCAAAATCATCCACAACGTGTTTTTGCTTTAGAACTTTTGGTTTTTTTGGCGATTGAAATTTTAATTGGCTTGAATTTTCAATTGATAAATAACCCGCAGAAATCACATTATGCACGGTTCTTTTGCTGTACCCCGTAGCCTCCGCAACGATTTTGGCAATATTCACATCATTTTTAAATTCAAAGCTTTCTTTGTCTGCTTTTCTTTTCTTAAAATATTCAGCCACCTTAAAAATTACAGTCTTCATATCACGAGATAATGCACGACCCATCTTTGAATATTTATCCCATGTGCGTCTGACATAGACAGTCCGATACAGATAACACTACCTGCCGCCACGAGCGTTGACGGCGCACTGACAGAGCGCAGCAGCCGATTCTCCCCCCGTCTCGCCGCGCGCATACCTCAGGGAGTGCACAGCACTAATGGTCACACTATAACATAGGAACAATTTTATGAAACTGACGGAAAATAAAGAATTTTCTTCCCGTAAAACTTCAAAACTATTTACGTAAATTATCTACTGTAGCGGAATCTAGATCGCTACATGCAAACAACGCATCACACTGACGTCACGCAAAAATTGTGCATCGCGCAAGTAGAGCTTACCGCGCAACTAGCATACAATATATGCACCGAGAAATTTTAATGGTTGTTTTCCCGCAGCGACATGCGCTCCAATCGTTTTATAAACAAATAAAATATTAGAAACAAAAAATGGCAGATTAACCATTGTGAACACACAGGCAACTGAGGGAACACGGGTGGGTTTTAGTCAGTAAAAGTCTGACACGCCCTCCTGCTCCACCCAGAGCGGGAGAAGTAATTTGATGAATTCCCACCAAAAAAAAAAACATTGTGTAAAATCACCACGGTACGAGAGTTTATTTTGCTTTAAACATTTATGCATCGCTGTTCCCTTTCTCGGCGGCGCATGCGATTCGAGTAGTACCTACAAGTTACCTCTAGTGTTACTATTGATTCTCACGTTTTCGATTTGATGAATATTTTTTTAATTATTTTAAAACAAAAACATCTTTTACTCTATGCTTCGAAAGTACTCCTTATGGTAAGTTGTTTTGCTGCGGGAAAACATCCATAAAAATTTCTAGGTGTATACAACGTTCTGAAATAAATCGTCGGTCATTCCGATCCAGTCCGTCCTTTGCTGCCCGCTTCCAGTGACGCCCGAAGCTGGACTCCGTACCCCACAGGGGCTGCCCTTAGCGTGTAGTTGCTTAATTTTAAGTCTTTAAGCCCTGGCTTGAGGGCTTAATTTATCATGGTAGCCACATGCACGTCTGGTTACGTATCAAATAACCTCATAGTTGATATGCGAGATATAATTTACAAAAAATACAAAATAAACATTCGTCTACACAACACCCGTCTGGTCAGAGGTGAGAGGATCCTCCCTTTTCTATGGAAGTTGAGTCGAACTTTACACCCAGTTCCTCATGCCTCTATTGTACGGGAGTTTATTATTAAATCTTTATTGTTAACTAACATGCGTCTTTATTTATTTCAGTGAAGAGATCGGCCGCCTGTCCTCGTGGGCGCGCGGTGCGTGCGGCATCAGCGCCTGGTCGGCCGCGGTCGGGGATGCATCCACACTGCGTCGGGCCAGCTCTATACGACGTACCCTTACCTCTGGTAGGTCTTCGATCAAATACTTTCGTTTTCATCTTAATTTACAAGGCAGATGTGATCGGAAACACCGGCAGCCGACGCCTTAGAAGGACATATTATAGTGACGTTCTTCTGAAAGGTCAGGTGCGCAGTACTCGCGCGTGCGTGTATGACTAGGTGTATGAACATAAACGAGGCAAAAAAAGTATGTAAGGATTGTAGCAGTTTCTGCGTACTCCCGTGAGAAAATGGCTTGAGTTTATGTATCTTAAATGTCATCTGACTTGCAAAAAGAAGTCATAAAAGGCTCATTTTTAACCCATTGTAGACCTCGTCATTTCTTGTAAGTAATAGTGTGCTTACACCTTTTCTTTTACTTAACAAACAATCCGTTTAGAATAATGACAGACTGACATCGGCAAAAGAAAAAGTTTCTAAGATTGTCAGATTTACTATGTTAGCGCATAAATCATCCCACTGCTGAGGAAGGCCTCATGACTTCTAGATCTTTCTATCTGGGGCTAGAGTGGATCACTGTTCGCGTGCTTTCTGCAGCTCGCCCGCCATCTTCTACGTGGTCTGCCGCGACGCCTTCTTGCTGTGTCAAGGCTCCACGTAGCGGTTATTTTGGCCCACAGCTATACGGGCATACGTCAGACGTGGCCAGCCCAGTTCCACTTTACCTTAGCGGCTTTTTGAGCAACGTCAGCGTAATAATAACACACTATAAAAATATCTAACTTTTTGTCTCTAGGCACTGCAGGCATGAAACGTCGTTCAACAGCATTACAAGCTAAATTCGTCGCAGACGGCATAGTGGACACACTACGTCGCTGCGGCACCGCGGGCGTGCACTTCGTGTGCTGTCTACTGACCAACCAGCCCACTGACGTCGTGGACGACGTCAACGTGCCGCTGTTACGATCACAGGTAACTAACAGAGCCCACTGCTGGGCATAGTGGAGATAAAAGTGAAAATAGCTAATTTGGTGGTATACACATTAGACTTATCACAGACTGGCTGTGAATCACTGCTCAAGTTGCTTCGAACGTATCTGACCTTGTGAAGAAATATTTCTTTCTCTCATTCCCTTTGTCTGTCTCACTCCCTCTCTCAAAAAAAAAATAGATTTTAGGATAGCTCGTAATCAACACGTCCGAAGATAAACGCCAGTTTAGTTGTCTAAACAACTTGACAACCATTTACGTGCAGCCTATGGGCCGATTATACTCAAAAGTCTTACAGTGCCCTCCGAGTCCAATTTAATAACGCGTCCAGGGTGCTGATGGGGCTGCGGCGGTTCTCATTCATTCATTCTGTAGTGCATCAGGGATGTTTGCTGAACATCGTGTAGACTGCTTTTACGCTACGATGCGTAAAAGGTGCGCATCTCTGGTGCGTAGAGTACGTGGCAGCGCCAACAGCATCCTTAGCATGGTCGCTAGTCGGCTGGACTGTGGTTACATCAATCATTGCTGCGTCATTTGTCATGGAATGGCGCAGTAATGATTGTTGAGTTAACTTTTTATTAATGTGTTATGTTCTGGGTAGTTTTAAGTATTACTAACACTAGTCTTCGAGAACATTGCTACTAACAAAATGGACTCCATGGTCTGAAATAAAATATTTTATTTATTTACTTATTGAACTTTAAAATTAGCGTACGTAGTTGATTGTTATTAACTTATTGTATTTATCCTCAGTTCCGTGGTTTCCAACTATTGGATGCGGCGAGATTGTACAAGCAAGGCTTCCCAGAACACATGCCGCTTTCTGAGTTTGCGCGCAGGTAAGAACAATACGAACATTAATTTTAATTATAATTACAAAAAGGTACTTACCGAATAAAAAGGAGCAACTGCACATTACATAAGAAAGCTTTTACACCGAGCAATCACCTCAATGAAAATTGAAAAAAAAAACACTGGCACTTCGGGAGTGCCGACAGAAGTGAAAACTTGAACAATTATGTGTGTAAGTTTTGAATCGTCAATACAGGATTTCACATTATTCATAATCATAATTTTGGTTATATCTTCTAAACGGGTTATCAGATTTTCATAATTCCAGGTGGAATATTAGTTCTGAACCTAAACCTATCTTTTGAGACTTAAATTATTGAAATACCTCTACTAAAAAACAGAGGTGTCGGTAACGGTGTCGCGAGTTCAATAGTTTTTTTCCAATCTCAAAAAATGCCCAACCCGCCTAAAGAAGTTTTCACTTCAAAAATATGTTGAAATGAAGATGGAATGTCAAAGGCAAAGGTCTCACTCACATAGGTTGAAAAAGAAACAATTAAATGCGCTTAGTTACAAACATCATGCCTTTTTTTTACATACCTAGGCAGAAACTACAGAATTAAAAAAAAAAAACAATTACCTGCAATTTAAAAAAAATACATAATTTAGTTATGTTTGGTGTACCTACAATAAAGAATTAAGAATTTGATATTGAGCCTTATTTACATCTACAATTTGACACCAATATTATAACGAGGAAAGATTTGATTGTTTTGTAATGGATAAACTCAAAATCTACTCAATCGGTTTAAAAAATTATTTCACCTGTGGAAAGCTACCTTATTCCGGAGTAACATGATCTATAAATTTCAAGCAGACGAAGTCGCGGGCGAAGTGCTAGTTTAAAATAAAATTGTAACCAAAATGAACACCTCATTTTCTTCCCAGGTACCGCCTCCTAGCCACGTCAGAAAGCGAAGACTCGGACACAGTGCAACAGCCGGCTGTCTCCGACCGGCAGATAGTGGACGACATGCTGCTGGCCTTGGACCTGGACGTCACCAGCTACAGGCTTGGACTTACTCAGGTACGTCATAGTTTGAAGTTATATTACATTTTTATTTTTATTATAAGCCACGACTTCCGTGGTTTTTCCCACAGGACCCACGATTTTTTTTTAAACAAAATGTTTCTTAGGTTTCTCTTCAGCTAATAAACTATACGTATATAAAAAAAATCCACGTCGATCTCTTGCTCAATAACTGTGTGGAAGAAGGAGGAACAAACACACTTCAGCATTAATAATATTAGCAGGATACCGGTGTTTTTATGTGGGTTGTGCTATTCGACTGTAGGATAATGGACGACATGCTCCTAGATAAAAGTGTGCTCCTGAAGGTGGAATCATGTATACTCCATTTGAAATAAGATCAGACATTTAACTAAACCTTTTTTACAGTCCGATCAACCGATTTTGACTTCTATTGCGTTGGCGGCATAACAAATGGCAGCTGCAGTAAACAGTTGGTATTGTAACTACTTTTTTGATTTTAATGCCATCCTTATGCCTACGGTATAGAAGTCAGAATCGGTTGAACTGACTGTAAAAAAGGTTTGTTTAAATGTCTAATCTTATTTCAAATGGAGTATAGTTATATTATGAAGCAGGTGGTATTTTGATGTTTGATTTTAGTTAGATGTTTTAAAGAATATTGTAGATGGAGATGAATAAAATGATCATACATCCGAAGATACATAAAGTTACTTTATTCAAAGTCAAAAACTACAGAATGTCAACTGCTACGATCATTCCATACTCCAGTTGCTTCGTTTATCTTCATACATCTGTGGCCCTACTGTGAGTATTTTTTAACCATCTCGATCAAACGCATCGAGCGCGTTAGGCGCTCCGATTGGTCCGTCACCAATCCAGAACCAATCGGAGCGCCGGACGCGGTCGATGCGTTAGATTGAGATGGTTAAAAAATACTCACAGTAGGGCCACAGATGTATGAAGGTAAACGAAGCAACCGGAGTATGGAATGGCTTAACGTGATTTCCTAGGCACGGAAGGGTCTAGTTATGTAAAGATGGTTACCCATCCACGGACCAACCGCGTCAAGCGTAGCTTAACCTGATCGATCGAGCCGTGTGGCTGATATTACTTTGCCACAAGCCCCTCAGGGGAGTACAGGCTCATTAACAGGAAAGACTGAGTGCAATCTGTTGTGGTCGGTTAAATGATTACACAATTATGAAAGCATCGCTCATCAACACCAAAGTAAGTACCGTTTATATTAAGTCATTACTCAAATAATTACGTTTTAATTACGCACACACATTAAACTGGAAGTCTCCTGCAGTGACTTTGTTGTTCATATAACTCTAGTGTTTATGTCGTAACTAATGTTACATAGTTTTGATATAATAGGTACCTGTTTGTTGTCAAAAGTGACACTTCAATTAAGCTTAAACCGGGGCGTCGTTTAATGGTAGCTGCATAAAAAGCTCAATATCTGTGAGAAACATCTTTAGTATACGCTATTCAAGTATTATCATCAAAATTAAACTTTAAGGCGATCATAATGGAGCTAAAATTGGTTGAAAACTTCAAAAGTACAGTTTTAGCACTCAGCATGCACTAGTTGACTCAACAGGGTGATTTTTCATGTCTATAAGTAATTTGATAAAAATGAATAATGATTATATTTTGCCTAATTCGTTTGATATCGGGATATTTTTTTCTCATATAGAGTAAAATACCCTCACTAACAGACAACGCACATCCTAAACCGATGGGTCTAGAAGCATAACGCTCACACGGAGGAAGGATTTTTGAAAAAACAACGCACATACGGGTTAGATAGGGAATTAAACTTCGTGTGGAATTTTGTAGTTTTTGCGAATGGGAATACCCACCAGGCGGGGCCCGCACGAGCTGTATTGAAAATAAAATTGTAACTCTTACTTCTTTAACTTTCTGATGTCCCAATCTAATAGACTCAAGCACGTAACGTAACCTAAGAATATTAAATTCACAGATCATTTAATTGTAATGACGGCAAGCAATATTGCGTGCCATATAATTAATAGCTCATAGCCTCAACACCTCCGTTGATGTATTGCCCTGAGCGAGCATCGAGTTGCGTTCTACGACGTAACTTTAGATATTAGTTTTTCGTTGTCATTTTTTTTTTTTCATTTTGACAGTTCGTTTGACGTCTCGTTGACTTTTTTTTGATTTTGACATAGTTTAGCTTCGATTTCCGGACAAATTAATATTTGTTTGACCTTTTAAATATTTATGTTGATTGAGTATGTTGGTTCGAGGTATATTTAATGACTTCTGTAAAGAAGGAAAATCAGGTATGACACTGATTTTATAGTGTCTTTGACTTAGCTTAGGCCTTGGTATTGAAGGTATTAAAGTAATGATTATTGACGAATTGGTAGGTACCTAGGTATTTCTACGTAATATTTATTTAACTGCCTCATTGGCCTAGTAGTCGCAAGCGTCACCGCTGAGCACAAGGTCTTGGGTTCGACTTCCAGGTCGGGCAAAGTGTTATTTAATTATTTATTTGTTAATGCTTTATTGTACACCAGAAAATACATGACAAAATTAAAACATTTAACACTAGAAACATACAATGGGCGGCCTTATCGCTTTCTGCGATCTCTTCCAGGCAACCTTGGAATGGACTTTGATTGCGTGGACGTAAAAATGGGGTTGTCATTGGTGCAAAATATAGATACAATTTACTATAATAGATACATAGATATATTCTTATACATGCTGTATAATAGATACATGTATAAATGCATACTAAATTATATAAGCAAAGAAAAAAAAATACGACTACAGATTATAACAGCTACAACAACATTACTTAGGTAACGATTGCGCGCGTTTTATTTGAACTGGCAATGCATTCTACAAACGAGCGGCCTGAACAGAAAAGGATTTGTCGAAGAAAGTTGTGGAATGCATTGGCATTCTAAGCTTAAGGTGTCTGATGACCTCTGACCTTTGTCTGATGACCTTTTCTGTCTGGAATTTCTTAGTAGCAACAAGGAGTCTGATAGGTAGGCAGTCGCTCCATTTAAATGCTGGTATTCAGCAGCATCTGGTTAGATTGGAAGCCGACTGTAACATAGTTGGTAAAAGGCGAGGCAGTTTGATTGAGTCGCAGAGTCGCACAGTTTAAATACCTCGGGCATATCGTAACCTCTGACCTGAAGGACGATGCGGACATCTACAGGGAGCGGAGGGCGTTGTCTATGAGGGTCAATATGATCGCTCGCAGGCTAGTTCGTTGCCCGGGGGCCGTCAAAATAACTCTTTTCACAGCATTTTGTACGTCCCAGCGCACTGCGTGTTCAGTATAGTAATGCGTTCAGGATGTTGTTGGGGCTGCCCCGGCACTGCAGCGCGTCAGGGATGTTCGCCGACGTCCGTGTCGACTGTTTCTTCACGAGCGACGATGCGAAAGCGGTGTGCATCTCTGGGGCGCAGGCTGCAGACCACCTCCAACACCATCCTGAGTGTATTTGCAAACAGGTTATATGATTAATGCAATGACAAACAAACAAATGACTCAAAGGCAGGCATAATAATAGTCAATTTAATTTTATCAATTTTAATTTTGATTATATAGAAACTATTAAATTATTTATTTTTACATAAATTTATTATGATTATAATTTGAAATTTTATTGTTATTGCTATTCAAATATGATCTAAAATTTATTGAAATAAATGATTTAGAATTTGAATTTGAAAAGCGGCTTGGAAAACTTGTGGAGCTATTATTTGTATCAATTTCATCATCATCATCATTTCAGCCGAAGGACGTCCACTGCTGGACATAGGCCTCCCCCAAGCTCCGCCACTTCGACCGGTTCTGTGCTTCCCGCATCCAGCGGACTCCTATCAATTATATCAATGTATCAATTTATAGCCCAAGAATTTAAGTAAAGCTACAATAATCATAATAGTAATGTAGATTCTTTTACATATGTGAATGAGAGAACGTTGTAGGCCTTACAGACTGTAGATTTGTAGACGATTTTCTATTCTCTGTATTCATTCCTCTAAGTACCTGGTACTTATTGACAGGCCTCCACTGTCCTCCCACTATTATCACTGTAATTTGAAAACATTGTAAAAGCCAATTATTTTTTAAAGAGTAACCATGGAGTTTCTTGCCGGCTCTTCTCCATATGTAGTGACAAATTTGAATCGTGCACCTAATTCTGACGTTTCAGGTTTATGTGAAATAAAATATTTTGATTTTGGATAAAATCTGCCATGGTAAAATAGAATTGAAACAAACAAAAAATAACCTTGCCATCACATATCGTATATCTTTGCCTCGAAAAACACAGGAAATACATTTATCTTGTCACATTTTCTCCTTTTATTACTGTGCTAAGCATTTTATTACCAATTAATTATGTTGATTTGTATGTAGGTATGCAAATTGCCTCTTTTTGACCGGTTAAGTTCAGAAAGCGCTCACAGTATGTTTTTAAATCCGTCACCAATGTTTTATCACTGTCAATAGATAATCTGCATAAAGTAGGTGTGTACAATAAAATAGAAAACATTATTAAGCTACATACGAGTTGCTCTGGTGAGTTGTGATTGACATAAAAAGTAGGTAAGTAACTGTTAATGTCAACAGCACCCGAATAGGGTATTTTCCAATTTATTAAAAACTATACTAATTTGAAGATTGAGACGAAATATGTAACAAAAATAAAAATAAATTGACTTATATCCATTTTCTCGATTAAAAACATTTTGAATCAAATTTATTTTTCGTTGTTTTGAATTTACCGCCAAAACGCTCCTTACTATGACTTTTTATCACGTGACCACACCTGACGTCAACTTTGTGTAAACTAAAGTAAACAAGTGAAGGACGAGTTTATAATGGCTAGAAAGTGATATTACTGGTGTGCGGTGCCTGTGTGCACAAATACTTCTAAAACTGCGCCAAACCAAGTATTCGTACCGGTGCCGTTTACACAAAGCTGACGTCACGATGTCACGTGATAAAAAAGTCATCGTAAGAAGCGTTTTGGCGGCCCTTGTTTTTGGATATTTTACACTTCTTTTATTACTTAAACACGCCCAAAGTTAAGTAAAATTAGCAAGAACAACTAATCTTTGTTGGCTTCTAACTTTTTAATGCCTTTTTATTTTAGTATTCTGTTTCCGTACAGACAATATTAATAATGAGACAAAACGATATCATATATTACTTTGGATGTGCCATGTCAGACAGTGGAGTAAAACACTCCCGAAGTTTGTATGCAAAAAATGTGGACTAGGTTCACCTTAAGGGTCCTGCAGACCGGCGCCGGCGACTCTAGCAGATCAATTTTCGTGAAGTTTAGTCATTCAAATTGTTCTATTAGAGTCGCGTTTCGCTTGTCTGCGAGAACCTTTATTAGGTTGTAACTGGAAGTACCTAGTTACCACAAGTTTTTTTTATATAATTAACATCGAAATAGCCATTTGACTTGCTTCCAATCAAACAGTCGTTATGGTCGTTGACGTAAGCACTTTTTGCTAAGCCTAGTCCTTTGGGTTGACAGAATTCATGCCAAAAAGTTAAAAAAAAACATGAATGCTAAAATGTCTGTTTTGTTTTAGCTGTCTATTCAGACTGCTTTGGTGGACATAACCGAATATTGTAATGTAATTTATGTTTTCTTTATGTATTAAGTAATGTAAGGAAGTAATGTTGGCCACATAATTATTTAGGAATCATCTTTAGGCATCATTTATGCTGTTTAAAATTATAGCTGAAGAAAGCATGCTGTAAATAGGGTTACCTTCTATTTCGAGATTTGAAAATGCTTGTCAAAAAGACGAACACTTGCGAAAAAGTCAACACATTTAATTTTAACTTTTCATTATATAAAATAAAATCCTCTTAAGCCGAAAAGTCCGGACAAGTGACTAAACCGGACGGGGTCCGAACTGGGGGTCAAAAAACCTGCACATGATCCAAATCCTGACGGATGGTAATCCTAGCTGTAAATAGCATATTTGTGACTTGATGTCTATAAGTAAAGCACATTCTTATTCATTTTTAGACTAAATTGGTAGTGGTTTTCATCGCCACTTGCACTCAAAACGCGATCTTACTTTAGTTCTAGCCTAAGACTTTGATCCATTTTTTGTATTTCTTACTTTATTTCGATTTGGGTAAAGTTTTTAATACAAAAATTTCAACGTATCACCGGACTAAGTCGTCAGTTTTGTAAAAGGAACTGCGTTTTTGTGTTATATCGGGTTCTTAATTCAAAAACTGGCTTGGTGGTTTAAACTTGAAGGCGAATTCTCGTAAATAAAATGCGACAATCAAAGGTCAAAAACTTGTCAAAATTGAATGGAAACTTGACGTATTTTTAACAGATCGAGTCTGAGATCAGACTGTGAACGTTCTTAAAATTACAAGAATTGCCCCTCAGTCTAAATAAAACAGTTTAGACCACCAGAGGGGCAACTTAGCGATTCATTTCATAACAATTGACATTCGATTGTTTCATTCGATAGTTATCCAACAGTTATCGCTTCTCTATTGCCTCTAATCATAGAGAAACTGTATGTTTTGATAAATAAAAGATCACTTAACAAGTGAGAGTGACGCACACGCATCTATTAGACTAATGGCGCTACTTTTCTTCTATTCACCATGTAATCATACACATTACATGGTAATAACCCTTTGATTTATATTTATGTAACGCCTGCGTATTTCTTTATGAGATTGTAATGCCATGACGGGTTTGAGCGCTATTTTTAGGGCCGCTGATAAGTTTGTTTCTTTTTTAGATGCCAATGAGGCGATTATGTAGTTATTTGTAACTGTAATGACTTTATTTTGTACTGTCTTTAGAAATTTTTAATTCGGCTTTGCCCTTAGGGTAGGCGAGTTTATAAAGAAATCTAGGTAGGTAGTGGTCCTTCATAATTGGTTGAAAGTAAGAAAGGAAAAGAGAAAGAAAATACATTTATTCAGCTTATGCTCAAAGACACACAACATATTCTGCAAAATACATTTGTTTAGCTCATGCTCAAAGGCACACAACATATTCTGCAAAATACATTTATTTAGCTCATGCTCAAAGGCACACAACATATTCTGCAAAATACATTTATTTAGCTCATGTTCAAAGGCACACAACATTTACTGCAAAATACATTTATTAAGGTCATGCTCAAAGGCACACAACATTTAATGCAAAATAAAAACAACAATGTTTCTTCGTTCTTTTTTTGGGCAGATTACCTATATCAGCATTGCCATACAACGTTACAATGTCTTCAGCATTATGAGCACTTTTCCTATTGAATTGATGATTTAGTACTTACATTTTATTATTTTAAGATTCTTAGTTTTAAAACTATGTAGGTAGGTAATTATTTTTAATCTAATTTAAATAAAATTCGAATACTTTAATCTATAATAAATATATATCTTTTGTTACCCTACTGTCTGGCAAATATCATGAGCGATTAGCTCATATAAGTCTTTCTTATCGATACAAGAGAAGAAAATAAGAGAATGAAGCACTTAAAATCCGAATATACACAAAATATTTCTCCAAAATAAACCCTAAACCATGATTGAAACAAACTCCTTAAAAAAAAAACAGTCCTGTGTGCAACCTAATTTCAGTCAAATCTCGTAACATTTCACACGCTACAATTTCTATTATTTGACAAGCGCCACCGCCCGCGCAGCCAGCTCTGCGCATGCGCTAGTGAAAGTAGCCATTGCGCAAGTTATCTGGCGATTTATAACCCATTGCGTTACACTGGGAAGTGAGCGCTTGAAATCGATCGTAGTTAGATACTTTGAGTGGTTAGATTAGTAGGTACTTCTAAAACTAGGTGGTCCTTTGTTTAAAATACACTCGAGAGCAATGAATCCGGGTCACTTAAAGAATCCTAAAAATCTCGGAAACTAAAAATGCTAGGTTAATGCAATAAATTGTATTTAATAGACAATGTAATACTCCTTAAATGAAGGTATTAAAACTTCATAGTTATTGTAAAGTTATATCATAAAAAAATCTAATTTGAAAAAGGGCCACTTTCGAAGATGGAACTACGAAATTACAGCATTTGGTTTTGCTTTTGTTTGTAATCTGTCATTTATGTGGGTACATAAACCATGTTGATAGTGCTCTATATTCATTATTCAAGCTGAAATTATGTCGCTTACGCCTGAAGAATGCACCAGAATACTTACAATGCTGGAAACCGGCCGGAGTCAGCGCGATACAGCCAGGACTGTCGGTGTGTCGCTGTCAACAGTACAAAGAGTTCTCCGATGTTACGAAGAAACTGGTTCTAACCTACGCAGACCAGGAACGGGCAGAACCAGGTGTACCACAGCACGAGAAGACCGATACTTGGTGAACACCATGCTTCGAAATCGCTTTCTCACAGGAACTGAACTCACAAATCAGTTTCGACGCCTCGGAGGAAGTAACCCAAGTGCATGGACAGTAAGACGTCGGCTTGCTGAATCTAACTTAAAACCCCTTAGACCTGCAAACGGCCCTAAACTGGAGCGTGGGCATCGTATTTCAAGACTAAGATATGCCCAGAGCCACGTAAATTGGAGTATTGAAGATTGGTCAAAAGTTATGTTCTCCGACGAATCAAAATTTATGCTCTACAAGCACGATGGAAGACACAGAGTGTATCGAAGACCAGGGGAAAGATTCAAGCAAGCATGCATCGAAGAAAAAGTAGCCTACGGTGGTGGGTCTGTACTTGTGTGGGCCGGAATTTCTTCTGAAAGTCGCACAGAGCTGGTGATCATAGAAAACGGCTCTTTAACTAGCGTAAGATATGTGGAAGAAATCCTCAATGATCACGTTGGTCCATTTATGGTCAATTTAGGTGAGGATGCTATATTTATGCATGACAATGCCCGACCTCATACAGGTAGGATTGTGAATGACTACCTTCAAGAGATGAACATTACTCGTATGGAGTGGCCAGCGCGCAGCCCGGATATCAACCCGATCGAGCATGCTTGGGACGAGCTAGGCAGATGCGTAAAACAACGAAACCCTCCCCCAATCACGCTTCGTGAGCTCAAAATTGCTCTCACAGAGGAATGGGAGAATATTCCCCAAAATCGTATAAGGAACTTGGTGTACAGCATGCCAAACCGCGTAAACGCAGTAATGGAAGCACGAGGAGGCAATACGAAGTATTAAAATTCAAGAAAATCGTAATAAAGTTCAAAAATTTCATGTTTCCTATTTTTGTTTTAAGGAGAGATCAGCAGTTTTTTTCTTTATGTAATTTTGTGTTAATAAAATGTATGGTGACTCATATTTTTTTTACTTTCATTTAAGGAGTATTACATTGTCTATTAAATACAATTTATTGCATTAACCTATCATTTTTAGTTTCCGAGATTTTTAACATTCTTTAAGTGACCCGGATTCATTGCTCTCGAGTGTAGGTTACCAAGTTAAATTCGATTTACTTCTAATGCTTTTCTTTAATAAGTTCCTTGCTTTTTACAATCTGTAATAATACTAGCGGTCTCGGCAGACGCTGTTCTTCTGGAACGGAGCGCCACCTACCGGGGCCAATAGTGAATATGAACCGTCCAGGGTCCGTCTTAAAACACACACAAATCATTTCATCAAAATTGGTCCCGGCGTGTTACTTTTTTTTTAGGGTGGGAAATCATCGAATAACTTCTCCCGCTCTGGGTGGAGCGGGAGGGCGTGTCAGACTTTTACTGACTAATACCCACCCGTGTTCCTTCAGTTACCTGTGTGTCAGTAGGAGGAGTTCAGTGACACACACACACGTACAATATAGTTATTTAAATAAAGATATTAAGATGTCTATAGGTTATTTCGTGGTTAATTATTATTATTAGCAGTAAGGTCGGTGGCAAGGCGATTGCTCAGAATGTGCTAGAGGTCCTTAAGAATCATCACTTATGGAGGATCTTTTACGTATTTAACTCCAGGATTCTGAATTTTTGGTTACGTTGGCGTTGGGAGTCGTGGTTATCATCAGAATCCGGTACTGCCAAAGGTTGTACCTTTTTGTAGGGTTGTTTTTTGTATAATTTTCAGCAATACAAAGCGCAAAGACGAATGTCTTCATCGTGATCCCAGTCTTGACACTTTTCTAAGCTTGAAGACAATCCCATTTGTGAACCTATCTAATCAATAAAACCTACACATGACACGCTGCTCAAACATCATCAATTTCACTAAAAATAAACAAGAGAACAACGCTTATTAGCGACTCATTCCATTTTCAAACCTCACTTGTTGCATAACACGACGTAACAGTTTTGATTACGTCACTGTCATACTTCCGAACATGTTCCGAATTGGCTCTGTGTGTCGATGCCTTTGCCTTATGGCCTTCTTTCGCCTTTGCCTTTTGTTCAGTGTCATGTGGAATTATGCTGGCCTACTTTTCAAGTTGTGCTTTTTTTTGGTGCTGTTACGTCAGTGTTTGCGATTTCACTGGCTGGTTATAGGTCGATCAGTTTGTTGTTCGTCATTAATGGGATTGAAATTCATAAGTAATGCGACCGCGTTTCAATTTTGTCAATCTTAATTGTATTTTGTAGGTACTTACTCAAAATATAATATAGGTAGTACAAACTTAAATTTATTTATTTGCTCTCATGCGCGTCACACATTTTACAATATATTACTATCGGTTTTTGTACATGAACCCTGTCAGGGCACTACAAAGCACAATGTTGGTTTGCTGTTGAGTTTATGAACATCTAATAACATAATGATCACATAATTAACGAAACTAATATTATTATTACGAATTATTAACTAACACAATACAATACATTTCAGTAAAAAAATATTTTAAAAATACATGTCTCGAAGTCATTATGATGTCCAATTAACAGTAATAAATAATATACAATAACACACATACAGTCATATTTAGTCAGATTGCAGTAGTATGAGTAGGTAGGTAGTAAAATAGTACAGTAAAATAATTTATAAGCTATTTTTCCGTAGCAAATTGTCATAATCACATCACCACGCTATTTGTTTTTTTTTTCAGAGCGAGTAGGGGTCGGATTAAAAATCAATTTGGAATTTCCGTATCATTATCATCCACAGCCCGACTGTACCCACTGCTGGGCCTCTATTTTCTTTTGCCAATCCCAACGCTCCTGTGCTAGCTTTATCCAGGTTTTGCCCGCGATGGCAATAATGTCGTCCACCCAACTCACCACCGGACGCTCGATATCTCGTCTTCCAGTCCTTGGACGCCACTCTGTCAAAGCCTAACTCCACCTGTCATCGCTGTGCCTTGCCAGGGCCTCAAGTCTGCTATTACAATAGTGTCAGAATGGTCTATAATTGGTTTCAAAATTGTTGATTTTGACAAGTTTGGTAATCTACTAATAAAATGGCGTCATTATGACTTTCCAATGGTCAGCCACTGACACTCCATTGAAAGAAATGGCATTTATTGGTAATCTCGTACATCATGACAAATGAATGACTGACTTAATTTACGAACTTCCTACTACTTTAGATTGCATAAAACACTAATAAATAATATGTAAAAATATATAAATGAAATCTGGCATCAATAAATGTTCAAATTTAGTAGTAGTTTTTCGAAAATCATTTCTACTAACGAGTTTTATAATAATGGCAATACGAAAATGCCATTATGACACAATTCTATTATGAGACCATTGACTGACCAATGATCGACCATTATGAATTTAGCAGATTACGAACTTTTAGCAAAATGACAAATGAATGACAATGGGATCGTGTTGGAATGACGAATTTATAAAAATAGCAGACTAAGGCCCCTGGTGTCCTGCCCAACTCCATTTTAGTTCCATAGTACGTTTTCCAATATCGAATACTTTCGGTAAAATACTTAAAGCAATCGTTCATGTTGTTCCAATTTTACGTAATACCTTAATTGAGTGACATAATGACGATCACGCGTGTTAAAATATTCTCATAAAAACTCTGCTCCAGTTATATTTTTAAACCGGCTTGCTAAATTATTTAAAATAGGTAACTAAATGCATTCCAAACGAAAGTAAAAACGATTGCGGTTTAGAAGCATAATGAAGTAGAGACATTACTGTATACGAGTAGTACAGTTACTATCTTGGTATTAATCTATTCCTATTTGCGGTTTCAAATAGTAGGTAGATTGGCAATGCTAGAGGCACTTGAACTTTCCACAGATAAGCCAAGTACCTATTGCACCTATATTTGGTTCCGTATAAAAAGTTAACTATACTTTTATCTATCTTGATATCTATACATATAAAAATGAATTGCTGTTCGTTAGTCTCGCTAAAACTCGAGAACGGCTGGACCGGTTTGGCTCATTTAGGTTTAGAAATATTTGTAAAAGTCCAGGGAAGGTTGAAACGGTGAGAAATTATGGAAAAATTGCATGGAAAATCGAAATAGCAACAATTTCATTTTCCCATACTAACTGTTCCTACCTGTCAAACATTTTATGCGTGCGTTCAGAAATTTCTTTTTCTGTGTGTTCAGAAATCCAGGGAAAATTTAAACTAACAAGTAGGTAATATTGATAAAAGGCATCTTTTATTGGCGGGACGAAGTTCGCCGGGTCAGCTAGTATTATGTATATAATTCTACTGTACGTGTGTATGTCACTGAACTCCTCCTAAACGGGTGGACCGATTTGAATGATTTTGTATGCGTTTGGGTGGCGCCCTGGATGGTTTAGATTTACAATTAGACCCGGTAGGTGGCGCTGCAATCGAGTTCTAGGAAACAGGACAACGTCTGTACGGTCAGCTAGTACTAATATAATTTATATACGAGTATATATAATATTATAAAGAGGAAAAATTTGATTGTTTGTTTGCATTAAAGGCTCCGAAACTACTGAACCGATTTGAAAAATTATTTCACTGTTGGGAAGCTACACTATCCCCAGGTGACATAGGCTATATTTTATCCCCGTATTCCCGCGGGAACGGGAACTGCGCGGGTGAAACCGCGGAGCGCTGCTAGTTTTAACTAAAAAGAGGTTTTTTTTAGGGACATCACCCGTATGTGGAGTCACTTGAAACATCACTTATTTATTTATTTACTTAAGGTTCACCCACAGCACATACATGTACACATACAAATAGTAAAGCGTACGGTTATATTCTAATATATATACCAATTACAGCACAACACTGACAACAGAGACGCCTTATTACCGCTTAGTTGCTAACTTAAGTCTAGGTGTACAATTGTTTATGAAGATAAGAAAAAAGAAACAGTTACGAAAATAAAATCAGTTTAAATTTAAACTTCACAAACGTGGTGGGTGTCCATATCTAAACACGATAAAGCAAAAATAAACGAATAATTCAGGTAAAAAGGCTCTATATAAGCTTCTGCAGATGCAGCCATTAATTACCTAGAACCTGTGACCCTGTTACTCATTACTGGCAGGTTTTTTTTTTGGGAAATCATCAAATAACTCCTCCCGCTCTGGATGGAGTAGGAGGGCGTGTCAGACTTTAACTGACTAAAACCCACCCGTGTTCCCTCAGTTGCCTGTGTACCAGGGGCCGCGGTAACTCTTTCGAACAACCCGCACCCCTGGCAGGCATCGGCCCTTGCGGACCATACCAGTTGGTGCTGACATCTCTTTGAGGCGTGCGATAGACCACGCAACGCGCCCTCGACCCGGGCCTGCAGTTCTACTCTCTGACTCCGTCAACGAAAATACGGGCCCGTCCGAAAATAGTTCGAAACTTCAAAGTGACTCCTACAGCTGATTAATTTACTTTTTTGGACGGGTAAAACCATGTAGGGAGTAGATACAACTGTCAAATCGTGTAGTAATTCATTCTTAGTTTGAGTAGGAAACGCCCGTAACTTCGACCGAGTTTACGGATTTCGTGCTTAGAAAGTAGGCCCCCTGGTCCTTACCGGATCTACCCATGACTCGCCGTCCGTAAACCCGCGATTACTGGTTGGGGTCAGTGAGTTTCTACGTAGCATAGTGTAAAAACCAATTTAAATAGATAATAGAGTAATCTAGGGAAGGGGTTTCTCGTGTATCACGAAAGTTCAATTTGAATTTACCTCGGTCTAATCGTAGCAATCAAAAATTCTCAAGATTGGTATTTGTTAATCTCACTAATTCCTTAATTTACTCACGTGAAGGAAAATAGTACTTACAATATGGAGGCAATATTGCTCACCGTATTTCAAATACGAAACACGGAAAAATAGAAAAAAAACGGAAAAAACTACCACCATCCACCTATCACCTACCCTTAAACCTAGTACCTACTTAAAATACGGTGAGAAATGCAATATGTAATTTAAAATTTGCACTATTTGACAGAATAATGATTTGCGTATCAGCCTATCCTAATTTTCCCACTGTTGGGATTCAAGCCACCTTTTTGTGAAAGACTTCAGGTTATAATTGACCATGCAGGCCCAGAGGGGGTTGTTATTGTTTTTTTTTTGGGTGGGAAATCATCAAATAACTTCTCCCGCTCTGGGTGGTGCAGGAGGGCGTGTCACACTTTTACTTAAACCCACCCGTGTTCCCTCCGTTGCCTGTGTGCCAGAGGCCGCGATATCTCTTTCGAACAACCCGCAGCCCTGGCAGGCATCGGCCCTTGCGGACCCCACCAGTTGGTGCTGACATCTCTTGGATGTCATATTATGTCTTTGAATTTTTGTTTCTAGGACATGCCGCCGGGTTCCTAAAGATGTTTTTCTTTACTGTTTAGAGAGCAGTGGTGATAAATAATTTACACAAAGTGCCTGTCACGGCTCGAACCACCACGGAGTAATCTTCTTTCATTAGGTACTCCGTGGCTCGACCCTGCCCTTAAACTCGTAAATCGCTGCCGTTTCCACTGGGCTAGCATTGCTCAGCTAGTTGAATGCTAATAGTGCAGCCATTGCATTCCAAGATTATATTGGAATCTTATAAAACAAAACTTCTACTTCCAAATTCCAGAAAGATCAAGGTACTTACAAGATTCTTTCAACTGTGATAGACAGTCCGTCAGTTTATAAATACATTTTGAACTCTTTGAAGTTGGAATAGAGATGATAGTTGCACTGCCGGTGATCCTAAGTGATTATAGTCGAACCGGTATGTTTCCGAAATGGCGAAAATAATAGATTTGATTACCGTATAATTTTCTAAGGTCTGTAAATATTTCCTATGTTATTTGGAACATAATAGTACCTTATTTCTGTCAAGACAATGCAGGTGGGCCAGTTTTAGAATGTTAGGTAACTATTGTGCTAGGCACGATTTATTATAGTAATAGGTGTATCTGTTCCTATAGGACATTCAGCGTCAATAATATCGGGACGAACCGTCTGTTCAACATTATCTAAACAACTAAACTCAATGACACAAGGAATCTTTCAGAATGAAGACAGTACACGACAACTGTCATTCTGACAAGAACTTTATCCAATTGAGATAAAGTTTAATTTTCTTAGTTTTTGAGATAATTTTGAACAGTTCGTCCCGATATTTTTGACGCTGACTGTACAACCCAACAAAATCGTGACGACTAACCTAATAATGCAATAGCGCAAACGCGGATGGCGTTAGAAGTCAAAATCAAAAGTCATTTATTCAAACTAGGCTGAGAGTCAGCACTTTTTGAGCGTCAAAATTACATAAGACAGCCCCCGAAAAACGCCCGCACTTCACCACTTCCTAGTGCTTTAGCTGGGAAGAAGAAGTGGCGCAACAAACTCCCCAGCACCACAGCTGTCTGTTAAGTTAGAAGAACTTGATTCTATAGAATAGTAGGTAAGTGATTAACATTACGAATCACAAAAAATACATTAAATTTGCCATATGCCAACTAGCACACGCCAATATACCAATTTAAAAAAATCGTAAACAGAACTTACAACCGAAATAAAAGCCATCAGGCATAACGGGCGTGCTTGCTTACACATGCAATTCTGCATTATGTAAATAGAGCTGTAACTTGAACTAACAAAAGTAAAACTTGGACCTTTGGAATAAAATAATACAATTAATAAACAGTTAATACAATTAACAATAACCAAACCAAATGCGTAGCTAGTACTGAAACGGGCCCTGTATAAAAACGTTGTGGGGGCCCTCTTTACCTGACTGCGGCGAAGCTACACAGCGGGTTAGGTAGTTCTCAATGCGATTTTACTAAGAGAATAATGACATGACTGAAATAAGCTAGAAAATTGAAGCCCCCTGACTGGAATACTAGGTTAAATACATGTTTCAGCTATCGAAGCGAGCTGGAAAATGGACCCCGTGTTTTGGATAGATTAGAATTTCTGTGTGATTTTACTAAATTAATGCTAGAGCTAGACAATTGGGCCGGGCCTAGGGGACAGTGATAGCTACGCCCCTAGGCGTTAGGTAATCCCTAGAATGATAAGCAATTGGATATCAATGAATCTTGTATTAATCGATCAATCTAAACACCATATTGGCCTGCAGTCTATCGAACATTGACCTCTACTACATTGCCTCTCTATATACATATATTCGTAGGTACTATTGCACAATATGAAAAGCTACTAAATATAGAAAACCATGAAAACTGTTTCCATAAAATTAAAATAATCAATGAATAATTTCCCCACATTTAATGACATCGATTTTCACAAACTGCTTTAAAAACGCCATTTTGTATGCTAATGACATAAGGGCGTGAACTCACTGATGCGATTCGAAATCGTAACCGTGACAGACGAGTTCTTAAAATTAATAATTAAATATGTGTAATGATAAACGATACATATCTAGCTTCGTATTCTATTTTTAAACCAGCATTGAATTGATTGCTTTATTTTTACTGTCCCTTTCACAAATATGTATGTGATGGTTGGAACATTACAAAATTACTTTGTTTCTGTTGTTAATATTAGAGAAAGTCACATAAAATGGTTGTTGTTATTTTGCATAGCTTTAGTGGAAATTGTAAACATTGAACGTTACTTGTACAGTTTATATTGTATTGTTTCTGGTTGTGTACAAAGTAGGTTTTAAAAGAGATTGTAGTTATTAAACTGACTGAGCCATAAACATTATGTCAAACAAAACAAACATTTTGACAATTTTGTAGGATGGCTAACGTGAAATACGAAAATTTATTTATGGATACATAAATTCATACAAGGTAAAATTTTAACTGGTGCGCAAACTGTAACCATGAATGCAGCATATCATTCTCTTTCAAAAAAATTTCGTCGGTTACACACAAAAAAAAATCTACTGTTTCATAGAAAAGTGCAATACCTACTCTGTCAAAATGTGAATTCATGGTTACAGTTTGCGCACTGGTTAAAATTTTATCCTGTATTTTAATCCTATAAGGAACAGGCATTTCATTTTCATTAAAATTTATATAGTTAGATAAAAATATAAAAAACTGAATCAGTGAATAGTTCGGTGAAGACCTATGCTCGTAACAGTACATGGTTAAATAAAAAAAACAATCAACATAAAGCTACACAAACTATCTACATAGAACATCGCGAATCAATTTTCCACAATAATAAAACCAAATAGGCTGTAACAAGGCATTTGAATGGATCAGTAGAAGCTTTTGCAAAAAGTCAGCCGACCGTCACATTGTATGAGAGATAATTGATACATGCAGTAGAAACTGCTGCACGAGGTTTTTAAAGAAGCGACTAAGTAGCAAGGTTAGAAAGAAAATGGTGATTACTAGTCTTGACATAAAGAGAATGTCTGAATTGAGCCACGATGTTCAACAGACAGGTGTAACAAGGAAAAAAAGAAGAATTACGATCTGGAGAAAAAGGTGTTACGTAAAATGTTATGCACTAAGTGCTGAAAGTCACTGGTTTTGGTTAATGTAGTTTCGTGGCTGTCAAATTTTTACACTTTTTTCGGTCTATCTCTCGTTTGCCAAGTGTAAGCGTGTGCTGTACAACGTGCAATAAGGAACTTTGTTCCAAAAATAAATAATCAACTATGTCAACAAAGTCAAAGTCGTATCATTTATTTAAATTAAATAGCCTTTTAATTAAAGGCGACAAATTGTAGAAGAACGGCTGAGCTTTTGCTGTCCAACAATAATATGTATAAACGTCAGTTAGTAGCATTGACATTTATACATAAGCTTATAAGTACTGTCAACAGATGACAGTTGTCAAAGGACAGAATAAAACATTTCGTATCTGAATATTCGATCAGCGACGTCACTATGACATCTATTTTTATCTATGCAGCGAAATCTTCAGTTATCACTGGCCGAATAATCGATATTTATAATCGAATTAAGAATTGCATCATAGCAGCCGCGGACCCCCCGTCTTCTTTCTGACCTGCACCCTAATTGCGGAACTCACGATTTATCATAATTTGTTTCGTTTTGAAACAGATGGCTATACCATTGCTACATATGTTCGAAAAATGAGTCTGCTCTGCAACGTAAACAACGCAATGAATATTGTTGAACTGTCAAAATGAAACCGATTATGATTAATCGCGTGTTACGCAATTAGGGTGCTGCGTTCCGGTTAGGATTTATTAGTCTGTAGAGCTAGACTACCTAGTTTTGATACTCTCCTAACAATTTGCAATAGCAGATTTCAAAGTATTTGTCGCTTCTAATTAAATCTATCATGCATGATGCTCCGAATGGAGCTAATTTATGTTACCGATTTGAGATGCGATACAATTATATTTCTATTATTAGCTCGGCTACGGATTTTATTGTGTATTTGATTGGAAGTTCTAGACGAAAATATACCTATGAATTTAATGTAATGGATTCAGCAGTCCGGCGCCAGTAACACTACATCTATGAAATGAAATTGTACCATTTGCATAGCAGCGGAAGTGAATAAACAGGATTCCGCAATTATACAGCGGGTGTAAAAATACACCTAACGAAGCTGAGAGTTTCTTCCCGTTATTTTGATATTTTTTTGAGAACCTTCTGATTATACAGAGATATTCAGTCCCAAAGATCCAACTTTCATTTGTTGTTTTATTTTTTCGAACATAAGTTATTAATGTTATTATAACTTAACTTTAAATACTCCCACTCTTTAAATTATCCCTGTAGCGTTGCATGCACCCATAACTTATGGCTTATGGGCCATAAGCACAGTGCTTTGCGTGTGTTACGTTGCGCGCTACTGTAAACCGGAAACACCGACTTTTCACATCAAAAGTAAAAGTACATAGTTTCCCAGCAATTATTTTTGCACAAAGTTATTTAGTTTGATGTAAAGAATGCGTAGATGACAGCTTCGTGATAGGTCTTGTTACACCGTGTATAAGCAGTTGCTGACTGTCCCAAATTCTCCAGACCTCGCTCACCCTGTATAGGCAAACGCTGACTGTCCCAAATTCTCAAGGCCTCTCTCATCCTGTGTGAGCAATAGCTGACTTTTCCAAATGCACCAGGCCTCGCACATCCTGTATGAGCAGCAGCTGACCGTCCCAAATTCTTCAAGCCTCGCTTTCGAGAATTTTCGATAAAATTATTTTGATTCCCGTACTTGACATTACTGTATTATAAATGGTAAAGGTTATGACCTACACGCTAGAATCGATTTGTACACACATAGTCACACATTCAATGCTAAACCAAGGCTTTTTTTACAGTTTGGTCACGTTCTCATAACATTGACATTTAAAAATATTGATTCATAGTTTTTCTTCGGAATTTCACGGCTACATATCATAGTAACGCATAATTATTCTAAATTAATGTTTCGTGGTAATATTCACAGACACCATGCGCGTTAATTATAGGTTTTCTCCGTTCTATAAATGTTTGGAAAATATTAGGAACGAAAATTTATTATCGGGTAGGTACTTATTAATAACCAGTCAATTTATTAGTTTTTAATTCTAGGAATGTCCTTACACAGTAAACTCAAGGCACACTTTGCATTCTTTTTTTTTTGTTACCATAATTACAGGAAAAGTTTTTATCCAGTGCGCAAACTGTAACCTGTTTACTGTCCAACTGTTGGGCAAAGGCCTGTCCCAAATACTTCCAGGAACACTTTTCCCGCACCACCTCGATTTTTGTATTTATTACGTTTATTAAAATTCAATAAAAAACAATATCGATCACCGACCTGTAACTGCGTTAGTGGGTATAGAGCCTTAAATCCGTGCTTTATTTCGATTAGTTTATGGTAAAAAAAAAGTGAAAACACAAATGAAGAAGACATTACTGCAAACCAAAAATATATAATAAAATGGCATAGAAGTAAACGCCAGCGCAGTAGATATTAAAAAGAAATGCTCAGTGAATGGAAACACCACTTTTACTAAATCATGCTGTAACATCGCGTAATTTAACTTAAGCACGTTATAATGCACACGAGTTCAAGTTATATAACCATCATATATTATTATATTTAAAACTTATTATACTTGATAATGGCCGCGTCGTTAGAATAATATTAGGCTAACTTCGTAGGTAGACCGAATCTTAACATTATTTTGCATAAAGAAACGATTAATTGTTTTGTGAACATCTGTTAGCTTTCGGTTTCATCTTCTTGAATTAATAGCTAGAGAAATGAATGAATTTATTGGTTAAAAAATAACCCTTTTTATTTTTATCACGCCTTTTCGAATAGCTAAGCACGTCACAGTGTCAATTTACCGTTTGTCTTTGTCAAATCACATTATCACCTGACTAACCTAGGCAGTATATGCGCCCTCACGGCCATAGTCGCTGGAGGAGACGCCCTGGGTGTCGGGAATCCCAGGCTGATTCCCGGCCTCCGTAGGCGCGGGCTTGCGGACGGCGAGTAATGGGTAGCTCGCTGTCCGGTAAGGACCAAGCCCGGGTCGACGGCGCGTTGTGTTCCACGCGCGCCTCAAAGAGATGTTAGCACCAACTGGTGGGGTCCGCAAGGGCCGATGCCTGCCAGGGCTGCCGGTTGTTCGAAAGAGATACCGCGGCCTCTGGCACACAGGTAACTGAAGGAACATGGGTGGGTTTTAGTCTGTAAAAGTCTGACACGCCCTCCTGCTCCACGCAGAGCGGGAGAAGTTATAATGATGAATTCCCACCCAAAAAAAAAACCTACCTAGCCTTTTCATAACTATGTGGGTGTTCGCTTGCAGTCTAACCGGATGCAGCTGAATACGAGTTTTTTCATGGAGCAACTGCCTATCTGACCTCCACAACCCAGTAACTGGGTAATACGATACCCGTTGGTAAGACTGGTTGTCAGACTTTCGGGCTTCTGACGATCCCGTATCGACTGTCAAAGTTCCACGAATGACAGCCGGAATCAACGGCTTAGCAAGCTTTCCGAGGCACTGATGGGTCTTGGTATGTAAAGATGGCGTAGGTACTTTACTCAACAACGTAAAGTGCTAGTAAACGATAAAACAATTACCGCCAAACATTCACGATTGAAGTTATAAAATATTCATTAAATTGAATGGAACTTTGTTACGTAAACCAGTAATTATAAGACTGAATTTAGAATGTGAAAGCATCACTAGTTCCCACATATAGTAATACTAGCTTTCGCCCGCGGCTTCGCCCGCGTGGAAGTCGGAAATTATCCCGCAGGAACTTACTACCGGGATAAAAAGTGTTAATCTAGGTTATAATGTATCTGTGTGCCAAATTTCATCCAAATCCGTTCAGCCGTTTTTGTGTGATTGAGTAACAAACATCTTCACAAACTAACATTTTGATTTGTAAAGAAAGCCGATTTTGAAGGGAAAATTGTTGACACAATAAATAAAGTTAACGATGATTTATTTGTACTTGTTGTTATTATTATTATAATCGGCAAATAAATAACTTTTAATACCTATCTAACGCATTCTAAAATGTCATGTTTTATGATTTGTGGGTTTATTATGGAGGTTAAAAACATTGCAAAGTCAAGGTGGTCATTGTTATTTAAAAACATAAATCTTGCGCTTGCGACTCTTACTGAAGTTCGTTTTTTTTTTAAACCCAGATGCCAATTTGACAGGTGTAATGTCAAACTTCTAAAAATAGTAAAACAATAAACACAGAAGGGAGTTTTTGGCGGGATCGGGTTGGAACATGTCGCACGAATTTTCATTTTCATGACATTTAGTGAAATGGCGAATTAAATTGTATAATTTTGGTAGTGAATTATTCAATTTAGTTACATGTGCGTCCACAAGTGTAGTGAAGGTGAAAATAAGTGACTAACGTGGACTTTTCGTGTTCCCCCAAAAACTCCTACTAGGTTGTTGTAAAGTTACTCCCGTTTTACAATAACTTTGATTTGACTAACTAAAGACGATCATGACTGTTTTGTATCTTCGTGCCCGATATCGGGCCATTTACTTGATCGGAAAGAAAAATTACTTGACATTGGCTAAATGCACAAACCGTGCGAAGCCAAAACCCAAAAAAAAAGAAAACAAAACACATAAGATTTGAAACGTCAGATAAGACTCTGGGATAAAAAACGAACTATAGCAACAGACACAGAAGACATTTTTTTCCTTTTTATAAGATAAAATAATGTTAATGCCAAGCTAGACAACGAAATAATCCCATCATTGGATGATTAAATCTTATTAATTAATATTAATATTATTAATCTCCCGTCCCACTCGTGGGCAAAGACCTCCTTTTTCCTCTTAGTTATAACTCTTCTGAGGTTAATTAGTTCGAGTTAGTAGTGATGTCCCCCGTTCTTGTTACCCCCCACCTCGATCTCCGTCTGCTAAAACGGGATTGCAAAGTATATTAGGTTAATGTGGTGCAAGAGTGCGCGGTCGGTAAGAGTGTGATATGTACAGGTTACTTCAGTCGTATTTTGGTGTTGAAGTGAAACTGTGCTCCCTCCAGAAAAATAACCCATGTGAGACTAAAAATTTGGATTTCGGGTGGAAAAAAGAACGGGGGAACCAGTACTAACCCGTAATAATCAACCTTAGAAGAATTTTAACTTAGAGGGAAGGGCAGGTCTTTGCCCAACTGTGGGATACGACGAGCTTTAGATAGATAGACTGATAATAATCAATTAATCAAGGCAGCAAGACATCGGACTATATCTTTTACCCAAGCTGTAATTGTAGGTTAGGCCACTTCAAGAATCTAGATGAACTTCTGTATCCTGATTCAGTTCCTTGAGAAACTCCTCAAATCACTCTCAATGTAATTCAAAGATATAGTGTTCCAAGTGAGAAGAAGGCAACAATTCTTTGTGTGAAATGAAGAGCCGCACACGGCGTTTTTACGCGCCGTTGACGTGCGTATACGCACTGTGAAAACTAATGCAGTAAACGCGCCGTCGTCGACCTCAGTGGAGAATAAATAATAGTTTAAAAAACTAAAAAACACGCTTTAAAAACCAAACTAAAAAAGGAGAACATAATTTAATTCAATTAAAAAGCGTGGGGTGCTTGACATTAATTGATTATAAAAATACCTCAAAAAGCACTTTTTTAGTTTGGTTTTTAAAGCATGTTTTTTAGTTTTTTAAACTATTATTTATTTTCTATTTTTTAGTTCTGCTAACTACAAAAACGTGTTTTTTTTCCTTTTTTTCATTTAACTCAATTTTTTTTTTAATGATTGAATTGTCATCGGTCCTCGATACGTTTACAAAGTTTCAATGAAATCTGACCGTTTAAAGTGGGTCAAAATCGCGCTCTAAAGAGTCGGTTACAAACAAACAAACATACAAGTGAAGCTAATATAAGCGTGTAAAAACCTGAAAATACGGGGATTACTTTGCGTCTCATTAGTTTAAATTAGCAACTTAATAGTGCACTGAAACTGTTAATTAAAACTAGAAATTCGTTTTTGAAATCCCAGTGCTCATTCCAGTCTACTTTCACTGTTGTGTCTAAGTTCTAGGACCGCCCGCGGTCCTCGAAAGTTCAACGAAAAAAACTGAAATGGCATAAACCGTTAGGTTTGTTTTGCTCGAGTCAATTACCGTAGCCTTTTCCCAACGCTATACTAACATTATTGTTCATCATCATCATCATCATCATCATCATTACAGCAGAAAGACGTCCACTGTTGGACTTAGGCCTCCCCCAATATGGGAGGGTTTGCCATAATCGCCACGCTTGGCAGGCGGGTTGGCGATCGCAGTATGTTGGTAAAATGCATAGAGAACGCTGCTGCCTATTCTCTAGTAAGTCCCTTTGTCGCCTCCTACGACACCCACGGGAAGAAATGGGATGGTGGTGCTATTATTTACGTCCGGTACCACACGGAACACATTATTCTTAATTAAATGCAATAATAACACTGAATCATCATCTGCCAAGCCTATACCCATCTATGTTGGGGTCGGCTTTCAGTGTAACCAGCTGAATACCACTTTTTTACATGGAGTGAATGCCTCCCTGAACTCGACAATCCAGTTACAGGGCTTTTTGATTTTGATTTTTTTTTTAACCCTGGTATCCGCAATCTTTTTCAGACTTCTTATGTATGTAGCTCACGTCTACATACTAGGCAGTATATGCGCCCTCACGGCCGTAGTCGCCGCGGGAGAAGCCCTGGGCGTCGGGAATCCCAGGCTGATTCCCGGCCACCGTAGGCGCGGGCTTGCGGACGGTGAGTAATGGGTAGCTCGCTGTCCGGTAAGGACCAAGCCCGGGTCGACGGCGCGTTGTGTTCCACGCGCGCCTCAAAGAGATGTCAGCACCAAAGGGTGGGGTCCGCAAGGGCCGATGCCTGCCAGGGGTGCGGGTTGTTCGAAAGAGATACCGTCGCCCCTAGCACACAGGCAACTGAGGGAACACGGGTGGGTTTTAGTCAGTAAAAGTCTGACACGCCCTCCTGCTCCACCCAGAGCGGGAGAAGTTATTTGATGATTTCCCATCCTCAAAAAAAAAAAAACGTCTACATACTCACCTATTGATATGCGTTTATTGATTTTTTTACATATTAAGTATTTTTAAATATTTTTACAAAAATCGTACAAAAACATTTATAAATATAAAAAAATAGTTGACCATCGGCATCAGGAGGAGGGTCCAAGCTGCCGGTGCTCAGGACTCTAGAGAGAGGAACCTCCTGACTATGCGTGCCGTGTCCAGGAGTACAGCTTTCTAATTCAAGCCCTTGATCCAGCCGCGCAATGAGAGCCTCCTGAGGTGTTGGTCGAGGCTCTTCGCTATTTGTCCATTTACTGTAACGATTACCGGTACAATGATTGCAGAATCCACACCCCCACATGCCGACAACCTCGTGAGCTAAGTCAAGATGCTTCGTTTTTTTTTACCTTGCTCAACTTTCACCAGATTCTCGTCATGAAGAACAGCGATATCAACAATTGTTAAAAACTTTTTAAATTTTGTCTATGAAAGGTTCAGACACAATTTGAAGGCGAGGTTTTTATACACTTTTGCACACTGAAAGTGGATGAGTGAAGATCAGTTTTGTTCAATTTCTATCGCATAGGTAATTACAGTTTTAATTACCCAAGACGGAACGGAGACGGTTGAGCCATCACTATGTTAAATTTCATCGTAAATAAAAATATGAATCATCATCCACTTCTAAAGGTCCCCACTGTAGGGGCACGGCCTACCCATTAAGGGTAAGTATAGCGCTAAAAAATCTCAAATTATTCACGTTACTATAAAACTGCAAAACTAGTTCATTTAATGGCAGCCCCCGACGGCTATTCTTGGTTTTTTTTTATTAAGTTTATAGGTAGTTGAATATGTGATTGCCACATCTACAATCATCGAGAACCAAATAGGTAGGTACGTAGGGAAATGCTATGAAAACTGATACTGTAATGTTCACATATACAGGTTGAAATTGAAAACATGCGACAAACCGTAATGGGAGATTGTACTCATCATTATGAACAACTTTTACTAAGGGACCAATGATGCAATCGCAAAAAAAAAACAGCTGTTCCCTACATTTTGACGAGTTATGCGAACATAAATGTAGGGAACAGATGTTTTTTTTTTCGCGATTGCATCATTGGTCCCTTAGTAAAAGTTGTTCATAATGATGAGTACAATCTCCCATTTCGGTTTGTCGCATGTTTTCAATTTCATCCTGTATATGACCGACTCCGCGAGAGATCAACTCTTTAAATCTTTTTTATCTCGTGTTACATTTATTTTTTAAGTCGGGGGGGGGGGGGGGGTTTAAATTATTTTATCCTTTTTCAATTACTTTTTATTAGAGAAATTGAAATCACATAGTGCAGTGTCTCACAAGATTAATGATTCATTGATTTTTATTTATTAATAATTCATCATTCAGGGCCAACCCAATAGACACGTAATAGGAAGATGTAAAACTTAAACTAAATTCATAGGTTCATCATCTACAGGGTAAAATTTTTACCAGTGCGCAAACTGTATTCAGCATATATCATTCTACAAAAAAAAAAACAGCTGTTCCATACATTTTGACCGCGTAGGTATTGAGGGCAATACCTACGCGTTCAAAATGTATGGAACAGCTGTTTTTTTTTTGTATAACTGACGACAAATTTCTACGCTAGGGGGTCTAGAATGATATGCTGAATTCGTGGTTACAGTTTGCGCACTGGTTAAAATGTATCCTGTATACGCATTTTTATCCAGTCATTAAATCAGTATCTAGTTATTTAAACTAGTGATCACCCAGTGACCACTAGTTTAAATTGTATCATTAAATTCTCTTTACTGTTAATTTGAAAGTTATAAATTATAATATCCTTTCGTATAAATTCAATAATAATATATGATTTGTATGCCCATGTGACGGTAGAACATGGAGGACTTATAAAATAACACATCTATGTACTATATTACCCATGTTTGCAAACCAATAAATGATTTGATTTGGTCGAAATTCGACCATAATGACAAAATATTTGCTTTCTGGGCCTCAAGTCTGCTATTACAATAGTGTCAGAATGGTCTATCATTGATTTCATAATTGTTGATTTTGACAAGTTTGGTAATCTACTAATAAAATAGCGTCATTATGACTTTCCAATGGTCAGCCACTGACACTCCATTGAAAGAAATGGCATTTATTGGTAATCTCGTACATCATGACAATCGAATGACTGACTTCATTTACGAACTTCCTACTACTTTAGATTGCTTGTAACACTAATAAATAACATGTAAAAATATATTAAATGAAATCTGGCATGAATAAATGTTCAAATTTAGTTGTAGTTTTTCGAAAAACATTTCTACTAACGAGTACGAAAATGACACAATTCTATTACGAGACCATTGACCGACCAATGATCGACCATTATGAATTTAGCAGATTACGAACTTTTAGCAAAATGACAAATGAATGACAATGGGATCGTGTTGGAATGACGAATTTATAAAAATAGCAGACTAAGGCCCCTGCACTCCTGTTTCATTTAAAGTTTAACTATGCCTTTCATACTCTTCCGTCCTTGCAAATTTCGTAAAAAGAGGTACAAAGTTCTTGCTTCACGTATTAATTTTTTTTTTTTTTTTTTTTTTTTTTTTTTTTTTTTTTTTTTTTTTTTTTTTTTTTTTTTTTTTTTTTTTTTTTTTTTTTTTTTTTAAAAACGTTGCCCCACACTAGGAATTTCTCCTGTATCGTGGGTGCGTTTACAAACATTTAAACTCACATACACAAACAGCCAGACCCAGAACAACTACTTGCAGATCATACAAATATTTGTTCCGTGCGGGAATCGAACCCGCGACACGCAGCGCAGAAGTCCATCGCTGAACCACTGCGCCAACCGTGCCGTCAAATTAATTTAATGTTGCCAAAAATAAGCCTGAATAATAAAAACGCTAATTAACTGAATCTTGTTAGTTTTTCGTCATCGTTTGGTTTTTATGTGTGGGAATTATTTATGAGAATAAACTTTAGATCATTGATACGGTTAATTATAACGTTTTTAATAGCTCCTTATTAGCAATTTAAAACATTATCATAATATGAGTTCAAAATTATCCAACACCATATAATATTATGATTTTTATACTTTAAAAAGTAAAACATAATGGTCAAATGCCTTCCACGATTTGCACTAGACTACTAAACTAATATTATTCTTGGCTTTGTGGTCATAAAAAAATATCTAAATGAGGGGTGTCTAGGGGTTACCTAATAGGTATTTAAGCAACATTCCTTTTCGTTTAAAAGCCCACGTTCCCACGGACGTAATAAAATCGCGGTGGGATTTTTTGGCGCAGTGCTTTGCGCCGAAAGTTGAAATCGACTTTATTTTTTTTAAACTCACTCACTCGCGTTGCACTTAGTTTTATTCTCAATGCTCGGTTAAAAACAGAAAGTTGAAAATCAAATGCGCAAATAAAATCATGCCGCGATTTTATTAGGTCCATATTAATGTCGACTGAGACACACGAGGCCCCATTTCATAAATCGCGCGTTTTGCCCTCTTTTGTAAATTGAAAATTGAACCTACGTCAGCTGCCGATCCCCACAGCAGAACTCCATTAGACATAATACTGTGGAAATAAGCAAAGTATACTAACAGCTGTGGCTACATAAGTTATCTGCCTTATTTTTCTTACTGATACTATAATATTATAAAAAGTTTGGATGTTTAGATGTTTGAAACTCAATCACGAATTCACGACTCAACAACGGCCGAACGGATTTGGATGAAATATGGCACACAGATAGTTTATAACCTGGATTAACACATAGGTTACTTTTATCCGGTAGTACATTCCTGTGAGATAATTTCCGACTTCAACGAGGGCGAAGCTGCTGACGAAAGCAAGTGTGAAATAAGTACTTAAAGGACTTTCAGAAGTCGTGCAAAGTAACCGATATATAAGATATTGCACACATTTTTTAGGTGCTTCGTCAATATTATCACCTTAATTTTTTTAAGATGTTAAGTGGTACAACACTACCACCCATTAATATAGTGTAGCAACACTGTCGTCGGCCTTCCACTGCAGACCCAATGGCGGTCACCAGTTTGTACTAAGTTTCTAAATAAAGGATTACTAATAAGACTACTGGCGGACTTTATATTGATGACAAGATCTCCCTGAAGCCACAGTCGCTCCACGTGGTATTCACCCCGAACACGACCACGCAACACACTCGACTCTTCATTAATACCACAACTTTCCAAGCTTGATACGATGCGATTGATTAGATAATGTTTAATTTCAAACTCCATTGTCAAACCTTCACACTGGATTAACTAGTAATAACTTGCACTTGTTTTCATTAGAAACTGTAACGTGAATCGAATGTATTCTGCATGTCGATTCTGTAACTATCTCTCTGCGTGAAGTGAGCGTGGAGTGAGCTGTCAGTGCCACTGATGCTAGGGATTGGCCAATCATCAGGTGGCATGACACTGACAGCTCACTTCACACGGTGAGATGGTTGCGGAATAGCAATGCAGGTAGGCGTAGACGGTTGGACTATAATAAGTTCCGGGAGACTTATTTTTCCCCGATTTGGGTTGTAAAAGCTCAACAAATGAATGACGTTCATTTAGTGCATTATTGGGTCCGTTGTGCTGAGATTTATGATTTCTTACTGGAACAACGTTTGTATACTAGAACAACGTTCGGATAAGTTTAAGAATTGTAATGCACATTCCATAATGTAGTTTCTTCGAAAGTAAGAACACGAGTTGCGCTTATGTTTATGTTTGCACGGTTTTAAATTTTTTTCCGGTTTTTGAAGGCCTTGTAAGCCTATTTCTATCTGTTGTTAAATCTAGACAATAACGACAAGGCTAAGAATAATGTGTAAGGTAGTGTGCTCGAATTTTTTATTGTCTACAGCTTATGTAGTTCCGTAGTTTCGGCGGAAGATACGGACATTTCCTACACCGTATCACCTATGGACATAAAATTTGTATTTTTTTATTTGGGTGGGAAATCATCAAATAACTTCTCCCGCTTTGGGTGGAGCTGGGTGTCAGACTTTTACTGACTAAAACCCACCCGTGTTCCCTCAGTTGCCTGTGTGTGGGCCCGAACTAAGAATAAATGACAACACGATTTGACAGCTGTCATGTGACTCTTAATCGGGTGTAGGGTTCATTCCGAAGTGTGAAACTATTTTCGGACTGGCCCGTATCCTCGTTTAAGGGCTTAGAGACCACCAGATACGCGATCCACGCGATCTATTAATACGTGTCTGAGTGCGAAACATTGGCCACCAATGTTGGCCACTGTAGTTATTATTTAGACCGGTATTTGACCTCTATTTGTATCTTGGTTTTAATGTTTTCCTTTAATAAAACGGCTAAGGAAATTGCTAAAATAATTAGTTGCGAAAAATATTTAAAACAATGTATGTAGGTAAAGTGGTCTTGAAAAATTACTTGTGGATATGAGGCCTTTCGCACCCAGTGATTTTTTGCTCCGTATTTTTTTTTGGAGGCAATCGTAAGGAAAATATGGAGGAATCATAAAAACTGGCCACGTATAAGTCGGTCCCGTACACGAAGGGTTCCATTTCACACGGCAAATAACATGATGATAGTAATAAAAATTATTATTTTTAGTAACTTTGTTTAATTTTTTATTGTTAAGTATAAAAGCATTAGAAATACACTGTGAAAATTTCAGCTGTCTCCCTATTACGCTTCATGAGATCCCGCTGACAGAGAGAGGACGGGCGGACGGACATCAGAGGCTGTCTTAGTAATGAAGTTACGTTGGCACCCTTTCGTAATAGAACCCTAAAAAGGTAGTTTGATAGGCATCTGTAACGTAATTTGCTTTTTTACGAGCGTGTGAAAAGCTCTTAATTGAAATATTTTCATTGTGTTTATACAGGGTGAAATTGAAAACATGCGACAAACCGAAATGGGAGATTGTACTCATCATTATGAACAACTTTTACTGAGGGACCAAAGATGCAATCGCAAAAAAAAAACAGCTGTTCCCTACATTTTGACGAGTTATGCGAACATAAATGTAGGGAACAGATGTTTTTTTTTTCGGGATTGCATCATTGGTCCCTTAGTAAAAGTTGTTCATAATGATGAGTACAATCTCCCATTTCGGTTTGTCGCATGTTTTCAATTTCACCCTGTATATATAGTTATTATTACCTTTTAAGGGTTCCATACCCAAAGAGTACCAACGTTAAAACTGTTTTGTACTCCTCGTCACTTGTCCCTAAAGGTTTATTAGAAAACCAGCGTCAGACAGCATCAGTCTGTCTGGCATTAATGCTGTAATGAACCTTTTTGGCGCAGCCGTGAGGCACACACTGTTGTAGTTATTTATTTATTTTCACTTTTTTATTTGTTATAGTATTTCGGTTTTCCACGAACTGTGTCCAAATAAACGGTATTCTTTCTTTTCTTTCAACGGGACCCTATTAAATCACAGCACCCACCACCCTATTTAATCAACCACTGTCTATCCGTCCGTCCGTCTGTCATAGGGCCTGTACCTTTTGAACAGTACCTATTACGATTTATAAACATGATTTTTTTACATAGCGTGTACAAATAAAGTTAAAAATTCAAGCGGGTTTCCATTTAAGAAACGTGTTTTCGTCGTTTTTTTCTCGATCTTAATAATGACTTCAACTATTTTAAAAAAAGTATTCGATATTGTACGGTCGTACGGAACCCATCGTGTACGTGTCTTACTCGCACTTGACCGCTTTTTTTTTTCAGTAAATTACTTGGGCTTGAAAACATAGTGTTGTTTTTTACCTACGCGTAATTATTTCGGTTCTAACATGAATCAGACAATTGACTTTTACGAACCATTTTTTTTTTGCTATAATAATTTTAACCCCAATTTTTAACTCACCTTCATTATGTTCCACGCAAAGTTCAGATGTCAGATATAGTCACGTTTTTTGTACCTACTGTCTAAAATGACGGTCTAATAAAATTATTGTATCTATATTAAGTTCTAGTGTTAATTAAAATAAACATGCGAACAAGAACGGTTACGCTTCTTATTTTGATTTATTTAATTGTAGGCTGTTTTTTATGATTCTGAATGTGGATGGCTGTACAGGGAAGCAAGAAATTCTGACATAAAAAAAAAATGTGATAATTAACAAGCGCTTCACGCCATCAAACTATAAAGTTTGGCGAGTGTAACAACGAATATTATGATTGATTTTAAATAAAAGAATTAAAAAATCGGTGCACAAATTGATACCCATGGATTCAGTAAATGATTTTGAATCCCCCTGTGTTTAAATTTCTCGTCGGTTATTTAAAAAATAAATAAAGCTGCCATACATTTTGACCGCGTGGATATATTGCTCTGTTCAATGAAATAGTTGTTGTTTTTTTTTTATTACCGACGAGAAATTTTACAAAGATTAATAAATCGCCTCTTACCTGTTAACAGTAAATGATCAATACATATTTATCATAGATTTACTGTCATTGCCAATTGGTTTGATAAATGTCCAACATTTATACATGATCAAACTATCCAATTAATCTTGGTAAACGTCGAAATCGATCCATTCCGTCGTATCGTCCGGGTATCATCCAACATAGTTACTCATGATACGCTTCCGCACCAAATACAACAGCAATCATTGATATTGTAGGAGTCGTATAAATGTTCTGGGGGCCGATTCTACTAACAAATTTGTTAAAAAAACGCAATAGAACCGCAACCGAATCACCAATTTTAAGCGTTTTCGCATTCTACTAAAATGAACAACGGTCCAGCTGCGACACAGCTGCGGTTACGTTTTAGTTACGCCAACGATCGATTGAAACAATGTCAAAACCTATTCTACTAACAAAATCGAACATGAGCGTGACGTTTACTATAGGACAAAGTTAATGATAAAATTATGATCATTATGTCTTTTAATTATAGAAAATACTTTTAGTGCCACATATTCGTGTTTAGTAACATTTTTAGATTCAACTTGTTTCTTTGTGGTATTAATAAAACATATTATTTTGGCATGTTGGTAACGCGAGTAATCCGCTGTGTTCCCGCTACAGTTCAGTTGCAATTCGTTTTAAGTTTAGTTTCCATTTTGCTTATAAAATAGTAGAATGACTTTTTATGTAACTATCGAACGGCGATCGAAATCGAACTGTTGTGGAAACACAATTTAACGTGTAACGTTGCAAATTAGTAGAATCGGCCCCCTGTTCACAAATCCAAAACCCGAGAATTTTACGACGACCGCTATTCTTCTGACAGCTGTTTGCTGTCTGAGGCAAAGCAAATCTGGTTATTGAAATGTGTTATTTTTTATGACAGCCGGTCGAGTGGAGACCGCGTAGAAAATTGATGGGGCAGACTGGATGCGGAAGGTGGAGGCTAGGCTTATGCCGCAGCCTGTGAGAGGCCTATGTCCAGCAGTGGATTACGATAGGCTTGCGATAGGCAGAAACTATTCATAGTAGCTACTTATCCCAATTGAGTAGAATGCGTTATAAAAAAATAAAAATAAACAGGCTGTGTGTATTTCAAAGAGGAATAGAGAGGAGCCCGATGAATCTGAGACCTATTATAACTGTAATTTGAAAACATTGTAAAAGCCAATTATTTTTAAAAGAGTAACCGTGGAGTTTCTTGCCGGCTCTTCTCCATAGGAAACGACAAATTGGAACCGTGCACCTAGCTTCTGACGTTTCATAAGTGCCCATGCAGGCTTATGTGAAATAAAATATTTTGATTTTGATTTTTTTTTTTTGACTGCTAGACAAAAGGAAACCCACGTTAGATTAAAAACTAGAACACTTAAATGGAAAGGGACAGGTAATATGAGAGCTAAGAAGGATAAATATACCAAAAAGGTCATAGAATGCTACCCAAGGAATGAAAAGAACACGTAGAGGAAACCAGATGAAAAGGTGGGAGGGAGAGAGATAAATAATAAATATATTATACAGGGTAACTTTTTAACCAGTGCGCAAACTGCTACCATGAATTCAGCATATCATTCTAGACCCCCCAGCGCAGAAATTTTTCGTCGGATTAAATTTAATTCGAGAACATTCATCGGTTTCTTATTATGCTACTTCAACTATTTCGACGACCCTGGTTACTTATTTGTCTTATGTGACTGTATATTCCTGCTTCTTTGCCATACCACCCAGTAAATACCTTTTCTTCCAATTCGTAATGTTCCGTATTTATCTACGAGTTTGAATGTTAGGAATATTATTCATAATTCTAAGCACGTGGTTAAATTAAATGTCAAGTAATACTGGTTGTGTTGTCAGCGCAAAGAAATGACCATACTTTTTTATTTTTTTCTGCTGTATTTTATGTATGTTCACCGATTTCTGCTCCATTTGTGGACCGATTCTCAAAATTCTTTTTTTTTTATTAAAAAGTATATTCGTGATGTGGTCCCATTGGCACCAAGTTAGGATCTGATAATGGAATCCCAGGGAAATCGAGGGCAACCCTCAAATGCTATAGGTATTAACAATGTTTTTCATATATTTGTTAAAGCTATTGAGATATTTGCGTATGGTCATCATCATCTCATGACGCTGAGCTAATGAAGGAGGGTAAAACCTTCTTTTTTATGTATGCCCGGGCATAACTCCGTCATATATATCTATAGACGGATTTATACCGAAATGGTACGATTTAAATTTCATATAGATCTGATGATGCGTTTCGCAGACAGACAAAGGAACTCTTCAAAAAATGACAGCAAATCAACCGCGATTGCTGCTATCGCATAAATATGCATTGTTTTGACCCCAAAGGTGATGAAATTTCAAATTGGTGTGTGGTAGGTACTATAACTAAAAAGTGAAAAAAAAATTTTTTTTTTGGATAAAGTTATTATTGTTAATGTAAGAATGTTTATGTTTGGTAATGTAGGAAAACATTGTTTCTTTTCTGAAGTTATGATCTTAAAGCTCAATTTACTGTAACTTTGCGTTTTTTTGCTACAGTTGTACGGAAAGACGAAAATACTTTCGCTTTAAGATTAATTGAATCTTTGGACAACAACAGAAGCCCATAACTAACTATCAATGAAAAATTTTGTTACTTTTTGCTCGTTAAAATGTAAATAAAACATGCTATTTTTGATAAAAAGCCTTTCTATCTATATTTGGAAAAGGAAATCGAATTAAAAGCCCGTCTAGTGATTGTTATTTATTGTTGTATTCATCAATTATTATTAATTACTCCGCAATTATCAACAATTGTGCTGTAAAGATTAATATTGTTGTTTTTTCCGTTCTAATACCAACAACGAATACCTCTGGTATTTGTTTCAACATGTTTATGTTGGCGGGAGAATTTCACTTTATCTACTAAAATATTTTTATTATTGAAATTGTCCATTCTTCTTTTTTTCGTGTCAATGGTACTCATCCTTGTTTTTTTTTTAATAGTTTGAGCCCAGTAGTTGGCCACTATAATTGTCGCTGTCATAGCTAATAATAATTGCTCAAACATGCAAACATGTCTGAACCTGTAAAATTTTCTTTATGTTATCCTGCATGAACGTTTATATTCATGTATGTGTACTTAGGTATGTCTAAGCAAATAAATATTATCTTATCTTATACTTTCTTACTGCTTACTGACTAGCCAAGTGCCTGATGGGATTTTCTATCGGCAAAAATGAACAAACTTTGGGGGATACATTTTCAAAAATCCTTACTTAGGGCTCACTTTCGTTAAATGAGAATATCTTATGCAAAATTTCAAGCTCTTAGACTCAGCGGTTTTTTTTTTTTTGGGTGGGAAATCATCAAATAACTTCTCCCGCTCTGGGTGGAGCAGGAGGACGTGTCAGGCTTTTACTGACTAAAACCCACCCGTATTCCCTCAGTTGCCCGTGTGCCAGGGGCCGCGGTATCTCTTTCGAACAACCCGCACCCCTGGCAGGCTTCGGCCCTTGCGGACCCCACCAAGACTCAGCGGGTTAACGGTGCATTGTCTGTCAATGAAAAAATGTAAGGTTATAATTACGTAGAATGTAGCGTGGGATGCCCCCAGCTAGATGGACCGACGACCTAAAGAACGTGGCTGGGATAGACTGGATGCGGAAGGTTGAGGACAGGGTTTTTTGGCGCGGCTTGTGAGAGGCCTATGGCCAACAGTGGACTGCGATATGCTGAGTTGATTGATTGATTATGTAGAATGCATTTTTGTGAAAAGTTAGTAGGTACTGTGGGAGTCCTGCCGAACTCCCAAGGTACCGACGGAAGGATGGTTATAAATAAAATTACATGATAACGTTTAAATTCGTGGGACTCCACATTTATTTTTAAGAAATCAAGACTTAACAGCAACGCGCCTCACACAAGAATGAAATCATCTGCCGGAACAAAACGTATGTTAAAATATTTCTAAATTCTAAAACTAAACTTCCCGACTGTTCGAACATAGACAGCCCAATCATTGGCCACCAGTTAACGTAAGGTTCTATGATGAGCAGTGATAGGAATAGGTAGTGCCTATTTGCCTAAACTTCGAAGAACAGAGACAAGAAACGGAGACTTCCTTAGGACTAAATTTTTTCCGAGACACCTGTCCCGAAATTTCGAGACAACACATAAATACATTTAAAAAAAATGTTATTTGAAATAAGTAATTCGTCTATATTTACCTAAAGTTTGCGACTAGATATATCATAATAAAATAATAACATACACAGTCGTTACAACCATAAAATTTTCTGAATTTTTTTTTCTATTGTTTTTGTATCCCATGGGAACTATACTTTTTTTTAATAGGAAGTAGCATATGTGCTATTCCACACCTTAATCTATATCACTACCAAAATCAGCATTTTCAGTGGAATTGAGTAATGGACATCCATACAAACTATCACATTTATAGACAAACTTTAGATAAATATAGACGAATTACTTATTCCAAATATTTTTTTTTTAAATGTATTTAAGTGTTGTCTCGAAATTTCGAGACAGATGTGCCGGAAATAATTTAGTCCTAAGGAAGTCTCCGTTTCTTGTCTCTGTTCTTCGAAGTTTAGGCTAATAGGCACTACCTATTCCTATCACTGATGATGAGCATACAACCTTTACAGTACCTACCTATGTTCGTAGTACAACCTACTTGTAATTATGATTCAAGTTATGGGCTGATTTTACCAAAATCAGAAGGCCAATTCTCGTAATTTAAAACGTTCAAAATCTAGTCGCAGTCTCATCTCAGCAACAAGCAAATGTCAAAAATGTATGAAAAATCGAGGCATTTTAGACAGATTGACACTGAGATCAGACTGTGAACGTTCTTAAAATTACGAGAATTGCCCCTCACATATCTTTTGAGCAGTGGTGGTGCAGTGGTAACGGCCGCAACTTACGAGACGTAGATCGCAAGTTCGAACCCAGACAGGCGGTTTATTTTGTCTTAATTATTTCATCACCACTGCTCTCAAAGCGGAGAAGGAAAATATCGTGAGGAAACCGGCATGTCCTAAAACCAAAAAATTTAAGACATGTGACATCTACCAACCCGCATTGGGCCCGCGTGGTGGATTACGGCCCGCTCCTTCTCAGAGAGAGGAGGCCTGTGTCTCAGCAGTGGGAACATTATAGGCTGATTCGATTAGATATCTTTTACCCATGGAAGTAGAAAAAAACATTCTCAAGATACGACTTATTCTTAGTGTAAAAGTTCGGTGAAAATCGCCCTGAGTCATGTAAATTTCTGCCAGGGGTGCGGGTTGTTCGAAAGAGATACCGCAGCCCCTGGCACACAGGCAACTGAGGGAACACGGGTGGGTTTCAGTCAGTAAAAGTCTGACACGCCCTCCTGCTCCACCCACAGCGGGAGAAGTTATTTGATGATTTTCCAACCAAAACAAAAGTTATGTAATTTAAAAAATACTGTTATTATTAGGTGCATCTTTACGGAAGTCATTAGTCTGAATTAAATGCTTTGGATTTTGCGTAATGCAACTTTTTCGTATAATTAATTTATTAGATAGCAATCTCCTAACTTCAAGACAAACTTTTACCAGCATTTCGTTACGCTCGCTTGATCCTTCTTTTGCGAAAGCTTCATATATACACGTTTTGATGTTATCAATGCAAAATATAAGCAGAAATGTTAGGCTTGCATTGCACAGTCAAGAGTAATTGACAGTTAGAAGTTTTGCAATGGGGAAGGAAACTCAAAATGGCGCTGTCGTAGCTAGTTTCCGAAACAAGTAAAGAATACACGGCGAGATGTGTTTTATTTATTTATTCATTGGAAAACTACCTTTTGCCCGCGATTCCGCCCACGTGGATGTTGGTTATCGCGTAATGAAAGCCTATGTCCTTCTCCATATCCCAGGCTATATCTCTGCCAAATTTCATGACGGTCGGTTCAGTGGTTTAGGCGTAAAAGGGTAACAGACAGACGGACAGAGTTACTTTCGCAGTTATAATATTAAGGAGGGAAATTAGTAGGGATGGCTCGTTCTAAAAGGAGCCAATCCAGGATGTAGAATCTTGTCATGCATCATAAAATGCATTGTCTTTGAATCAGAATCAATATGTGAAATTTCAGCTCCGTAGGATAGCAGGAACTGCCTTTAATTAAGCTAGCAAGATTTGACCCGAACAAACACACATACGAATATTGCAAGTTAAATAAAAGCTTTTATAAATAAGACGGATCAACTGACCGAGTATTGCCAGCCTTAAGTGAAACGTTAGTATGAAACATGTAGCATACCTAGTGTTCTTAATTTTTATAAATGAATTAATCACACATAAGTATGCAGACAGCTGCAATAAATAACAGTAGACGAGCTATCTGTGTTGAAATTATCTTTACAGCGCAGAAAGAATATCTTAATAAATAATGAATTTTGTTAAATTAATTAGTGAGCACTAATTATCAAAATTTGGTTTAGATGTTGTTGGGATAGGCGCATTTATTGCATTGGGTTATCCTGTACTGGTAAAATTAAATCTAAGTTGATAAATAAATACTGGTTTAAACTGGAAGCCGATACGTTCTAAATACCCTATTGAACGACTATTTCATGAAATTATGGCATTTTAGGTCAATTCTAAGTCTGTGGTATCATTGATGATTTTCCAAATTCAAAATTGAAAGTTCAAATTTTTAATTTCTTACGCATTTTGCAAAGAAATTTTTAATTTCGCAACCTTAAGAAATGCAAAAAGTAGAGTTTGATACATCAAATTCATTAATTTATCTTTGACGCACACTTACAGTAGGAATGGCTTTCATTTTGGCAGTTCAACGACTTTCATCATGTTGTTGATAATACAATTTTTTCAATATCGTTCAAAATGATTCAGATTTTGATTGATAGTGTGTTACAAAATTAGGGTGCAGGGTGATATTTTCTGACAAATTTTGGGACACTAGGGTCTCGGACCTTTGGAAGGCGTATGATGTGCCGAAGCCAACTTGCAGAAGGCCCTTAGATAGTTTTAACGGATGAGGCACCAATCATCTAACAGAGTGATAAACAGTATTCTTTGTAGGTATCTAAAATCGCACCGAAATGCGAAAGTCCAAAAAGTCGAAAGTCCTCTTTTACTTTCGAATTGCGTAACGTCCAGTCTAGCCAACATCTAGTTACCCACTCGTATACATGTCTAAGTCTAAGCTATGGGTCGTTAACTTTATGACGTAGTGTCTAAAAAACTAGATCTATTGCTTGTAGTCTATGTTCTGAAATACGGTACCGTTGTGTTGCACTATGTTAATGTGCAATAAATCTTATCACTGGTTGTGATCTGTTCTTAGAAATGGTACCTACAGCTATTGTTTTGGCTTGTAACATTTAGTACAATTTGACATGTATGAAATATAGTGCGCAATGCTCCAAATGATGGCTAAAGAATGTTGGGCCAAGAAAATTGCCAAAGTCAGGATAGAGATTAGCTTTTGGAAACCATTTATTAAGCCCACAGCCAAGTAAGTGTTACACTCCTCTCCAGCGTCTGTATTCCCTTCCACATTTAACCCGTTTGCCTTTAAAACGCGAGTGAACAGGCTTCTTATGGGCACGCTCGTTCCATCATAGACCTCATCCATCGCTTTCCATCAGTTAAACTTCTAATCATACTTATCCTACCCTTAACGCAATTCATTTGGGAAAGAAGAAGAAAGAAAAATGTGTTTATTGTCATTATATCAATAAACAAAACCTTAAACTATTTAAAAAGAAAAAGAAAACAAAACAAAAATAATGGGGTCGGCGCATCATGTCTCTTTTTTCCATACTTCTCAATTAGTCGTCATCTCTTTAGGCATTCTCTTTTCTGCCATATAATCTTTCACACAGACCATCCATCTTTTTTTTGGTCTTCCCCTACTCTTGTAGCCGTTCACATTCATACTCAAAACTTACTTCACGGCATTCAGAAACAATGAATCACATTAATTGGTATTTACCAACCAACATTTGCTGCACCACGTCTGCTCTCTAAGCAAGAAGTCAGTAGTTTCGGCCGAAGTTACTAGCGTTTCCTACTTCGTATCACGTAGCACATATCGTAGATTTGCTCACTTCATGAAATGGCATTTCGTAGATTTGCTCAATTCATGAAATGCTCGAGAATTTCATGAAATGGTCGCATTTCATGAAATTCTCGTCTTCTTCTGGTTCTTATATTACAGAAGAAGACGGTCGACGTCAGGCTGACGGAGCGCCACTGCGTGGGGCTCCTTTTTTCTTTCTGCAGGGTTTAAAGGAACCTAACCAAACCGAACCTCGGTGTGCCCCTGACATCGACCGTCTTCTCGAGAAAAAACTCTCCAGCATTTCATGAAGTGAGCAAATCTACGATATGGCTAGGACACATACACACATATTTATCCTTAAGTCTTCTGCCTGGGCACACGTTACTGTGGCAGACTTGGAAATCTCTAAATAGACTTCGAATCCAAGTCGGCCAGAGCAAAAACAAACACTTTAGATGGGGTTTCACGGACGGCACAGATCTCAAGTGCGTATGCGGCACCTCCCGCAGACAATGACTCACTTTCCTTCATGTGCCGCATGTCCTGTCACCTGTGCATTTGCTAATCCAATGACGGCGTCCGTGAGCGGAGTTCGCACAGCTGAATTTTGGGCTAAAGATGTTTGGTTTTTTTGTCACCGATACTTTAAGAAGCAGACCTACGGACATAAGATTCGTTGGGCGCCGAACTACGAATGAAGGACGACACGATATGACCTGTTGTGCTTACGCCAGATGTGTTTTTACCCGTCCGTAAATGTTAATTAATCGGGAGTAGGGTTCATTTCGTAGTATCTAACTGCATTTGGACGGGCTCGTATCTTCGTTGACGGTATTTAGAGAGTAGGCCACCCAGGAATCTTCCTAACTGGATTTTAAAGCGAGTAAGACCCGTTTTATACTGACTATTTTTGTGCCAGGCGCAACAAGCTTTCGTGATTTTACCTGAGCGTGTCACACGCAAGACTCACGATTATCTCTACTAAGATCTTATAGTTCTTACGGTAAAACAACTCGGTAGTACAGTGCATATTCATCATAACTTCACATTTTGAGTTGAACTAAGTGCAGTCCCACTATGACATTTGCTGGTCAGAAAACATAACGATGAACATGACGCAAAGAAAGAACACAAACACAAAAAAAGAACAAGTTTAGGGATGTATGCTTCACATCCACGCAAAACGGCCAACGCTTGGCATACGCGGATACTATACATGGGTATAATGTTTCGTTTCGAGGAAGAAAGAGACATTTAAAAAAAAATACTAAATGGGCCCGCTCTTGACCTCCATCATGCCTAATGGAAAAAGATTAATGAGGTCTATGATAGATCGAGCGTGCCCAGAAAATGCCTGTTCACTCTTGTTTTGAAGGTAGACGGGTTAAATGTGGAAGGGAACGCAGACGCAGGTGGAGAGTTCCACACTTTTGCTGTGAAGACTCTTCTCATTCTAAAGCTCCAGTCATCATAGTCACGTGCAAACCCGAACTTTCGTGGAAAGGCGCGACGCTACAGTGTGTCGTGATTCTGGTAGAACAGCACTCTAATTGCGTAACAAACTGTCAATCAGAATCTGAATAATTTTGAAAGATACCTATTGCTAATCTATTGCTTCATATTTTGGAAAAAAATGTCTGCTCAACACCTTAAATAAAGCAATGTTGAACTGTCGAAATTAAAGCAATTCTAACTGTTAATGTGTTACGCAACTACCGCGCAGTTTCCATGAAGTTTTAATAGATATAGTTTTACTAGAGTCGCGTCGACCCTCGATGTGTCATATTTACGGCCATACTGCGTCCTAAGTACTCGTATTTATATTTTGTACTAGCGTTTCGTCGCGGCTATATCTCTGCCAAATTTCATGACGACCGGTTCAGCGGTTTAGGCGTTAAAGCGTTACAGATAGACAAGAGTTACTTTCGCATTTATAATATGAGTAGGGACTGTCATAAGGTTTTGTCATATCTGACAGGCTCATTATTTGACCACTATCTGATGAAGCTTGTTGGTTCTTCGGTTAAATAGATTACTGGCTTGTTAGATTTGAAGATGATGGATTGTAACTTGCAAGATAGTTAACAATGCTTAATTATTTACAAGCAACTGTGTACTCTATGTACTTAGCCTCATAACGTCACATATCATTACATAATTAATGTGTACGAAATATTGTAAAACATTTTTGAAGAGGAGTTTCTCGCTCATTGTTCTCCATACCAAATACCTTTTGGAAGGGGCGACTATATTCATGTAAATGTTAACGTTCAAAAGTGGTTTTTGTGTGTCGTTTTGCCAGTGGTTTCGCTCGCGTGGGGATCAAAAATTATCCCACGGAAACGTACTATCGGGATAAAACGTATCCTATGTGATAAACCAGGTTACAAACTATCTGTTTGACAAATTTCATTCAAATCCGTTCCGCCGTTTTTACGCGATTGAGTAACAAACAGTTAAAGATCTAAACACACAAAATTTCACATTTATAATAATAGAACGATAGTAGGATTTGAAATAAATGCTTTGACTTTGACTTAGAAATGGCAAACTTGGGCCACCTTGGAAGCCAAATCCAAATCATTGTTTATTAGCTTTTATTAAGTGTTACTTATTGATTCTTGCAAGCTTATTCGAGACAACTTAGATACTCTAGGCCCCTCTAGTTCTGACGTCGAGAACTCGTTCCAGTTAGATGAAAATACATTTATTTGTTAGAGATGACCTGATCCTGCAGACCCGGGATGAATCTTTTTAAAGCTGCAAACATCCTTACCGTGCGTCTGATGCATATTTAGGGATAATACTTTTAGTGTCGCGGTTGGCCCGTCGATGGGAGACCATTTTTACGTACCAATACCCATCCTTGCCTCGGAAAGCACGTTAAGCCGTTGGTTCCGGCTGTCATTCTTAGATTTTTGACAGTAGTAACGGGTCGTGAGAAGCCCGAAAGTCTATCAACCAATCTTACCAAGAGGTATCGTATTACCCAGTGACTGGGTTGTGTAGCTCAAAAAGGCAGACGCTCCACGCAAAATCCTGGTAGATATTATGCTGAATCCGGTTGCCAGTCCAGCCGTCACCAATATATGTAGTTGAGGAAATACTAGACAGATGATGGTGATGATTATTGATAAATTTAAAGTGATTGTAATTCTGTGAAAGTTACGCAATTAGTTACGTAACAAGCTAACAGCTATTCTATCTGTTGATTTAGTAATGCCGTTAAGACCTAAGACTTGCACTTTAAATAAAACGTGAGTCATTACAATAAATTGGCGTCTCGCTGCCTGGGCATTATTGCGGATTCACCATAAGATTACATCCATAATTTGTTAGTATTATTGTGAACTTACAAACTAGTGTTAGTAAATTATATCAATAGAAGGACAATAATGGTGACAAATCACTATACGAATGCGTGCAGCCGTATCCATCGAGCCAGCATCGGCGAGTCCCGCCAGTCCGCCAGCGCGCGCAGGATAGCGTTAGGACTGTTGCGCGTGCGGCGCATAATAGAAGCGCACCACGCGTGTATAACTTAGATTATGTAAAGAACTTTTTGTATACAAACAGTGTGGTTCTGGTCTAGTATGGACCATCATCCACCATCGTGGCCAGTGGTGGCCTAGTGGTAACGGGAGTTGTAGGTCGTGGATTCAAACTCTGACAGCCACTTTACTTTAAGTAAATTATTTCTACACCACTGCTCTCAAAACGGTGAAGGAAACCATCGTGACGAAATCGGCATGTTCTAGAACACAAATTCGAAGACATGTGACATCTACCAACGCGTACTGGGCCCGCGTGGTTACGGCCCACCCCCTCTCACAGACAGAAGGCCTGTGTCTCTATGTCCCAGCAGAGGGAGCTTGTTGGCTGATTATGCTATGGACCGCTTAACATACGGAATTCCGTTTCCGTTACCACAGTATTACTTTCGTCTGTCTCAAGTGCGTAACAGTGGTAAAAGTAAGTAGTTAAGTAAGTACGTGTAAATATAAGTGGCAGTTATTTTGTGGTCAATTTTTGTTAGTAAATTTTGAACATTTTTTTTGTTAGATACACAGTTTATGTACTGACCTTGGGAACCGCTGGCCACAAGTATTTATGATGTTTTTACTTTGAATTTGAAAAAAAAAACACGTTTAAGGTAAACGGCCAAATGAACGTGAAGTTTTGATATTCACAGAATTCGCGGGTGTGCTATACTAAAACTAGCAGACTTCTAGTTTTTGAGTTATTATTTTTTAGGTAAATTAAATAGGTATAGCAACTGTTGGCCGCGGTTTGGCCCGCGTGGTTGTCGGAAATTTTCCCACGGGAACGTGTTACCTGTTAAAAAGGCGGTGTTATTCCATATAACATCAGGTATCTGTCAGTGAAAGTCCTGTCAAAATCGGCCCAGTCGTTTCGGAGACTACAACAGACAGCTGATAAACCTCAGAAGCTCTACTACTCAAATTCTGAATATTAAATATTAACACCTCGACAGCTAATGTTCATGTATGAATGATGGCTGTTCAAAATTACTGACATTAAAAACTAATGCTTTCTCCAACACTTCAATCATATAGAACAGTAATTATAATTATCCACTAATTATTAAGGGCAGAGGTTGCAAACTTGCGGTAATTATCTACAATAAAATCTACAAAAGAAATGATTGTGAATGGATGTCTGTGAACGCTTTTGTGATCCCTGGTGTTTGCTTTTCACACTTAAAAGGAGGATATCCATTCCTCCTTTGAATGTAAGCATAGGTATGGTTAGCAAAAAAAAACAAAAGCATAAATATTCGACTTTGTTTTTATTTTTCGTAAATGTATCATTATTTCAGCCGAAAGACGTCCACTGCTGGAAATAGCCTCGGCCATCGCCACGCTTGGCAGGAAAATGAAAAAAAAAGAAAATTCGTAAATTGCCAAGCTTTTATCGATGAAAAGTCAACGTTTAATCGTCATTTTATCTCCTAAATTATGCGAATTACAGAATGATTACAACCACATAAGCCATTTTTAACCGACTTCAAAAAGCAGGAGGTTCTCAATTCATCTGTGCCTGTTTTTTTTGTATGTTTGACGCAATATCTCCATCAATTGCGGATGGATTTTGAAAATTCTACTTTTAATGGATCGGGTATGCTTCAGGGGTGGTCCCATATTGTATTAACTTTGCTTCTGTAGCTTTTGCGTTAGCCTCGATAGTACATTTTAATCCACTTTATGTACCTCGATGATATGCTGCTGCTTCCTGCCACTGTTGTTTACATAGCAAGCAGTGGTTTACGAATTAGTGTGGGGTAGGTAACATAACTACAAAGTGAAAAATAAAAACGTTTCCAAAAAAAAAACAACTGACTTCCGAAAAAACACTACAAAGTGACAAATAACTTGTCGGTAAGTCGGTGACAAGAAACTAAAATACATATCCAAAGACACGGTCTTCCAAAATTAAAGTTATTTTTCACTTTGTAGTGTTTTTTCGGAAGTCGGTTGTTTTTTTTTGGAAAAAGTTTTATGGCATGGAATCAATAATGATGATTTATTTATTAATATACATACTTAGATACGGATTTTCTTTATAAAAATGCCGTATTTTCTAATCTATAAATACAAACCATAAATAAAAAGTTGTTTTTCGAATCTGGGTGCTAAGTTGTTCTTCTAAACTGTACAACGGATTTTGATGCTGTTTTCCGGAAAGTGTATGCGTATAATACATTGATAATAATCTTATATCAATATCAATAAATTCTGACGTTCTGTCAAGTCATAGAACCCGTGCGAAGGCGGGGCGGGTCGCTAGTGTAATATCCTTACAAAGTATAAATCAAAGTCGCATTTCGTGTCTGTTTAGAACATTAAAACTTCGCAACGGATTTTTATGCGGTTTTCATCGATAGACAGAGTGATTCAAGAGGAAGGTTTATATGTATAATACACCGACCCTCTTGCAGGCGAAGCCGCTGGCAAGAGCCAGTAAAAATATAAATGTAATAATTTCATCCAAGTTCATCTTTGTATTCCTTCGAATCACAACAACAAAATGATGCAACCAACCAACCTAACAAAGTTGATGGCATAGTGTGTAAAAAAAATGAAGAACAATTTTATTCACAGACAGACTAATGTTTTTTGCTAACGGTACAAATAGAATGAATGTCGATTATGCTCTGAAGATGTACCAAGGTATAATCTTGAATAGGTTCTATTATGTTTGAGACTAGCAAGTAGGTATTAGGTATCTACCCTACAATTTAAACTCTGCCTCAGCTGTAACTTAAAAATCATAGTCATGTCAAGTTATTATTATTTATTAACAATTTTATTTTTAATTAAAATGTCTGTTACTTTTTGCTCCCGTAGGCTCTAATCATGTTGTCAGATAGCATTAGTAATTTATTTAGAAATGATCTTTGCCACTATGTCTGACAACGTCTCTACCTGGTGGCTTAGCACGAGAACCGTAGAGAAGCGTTTTATCGACGAAAGAGTAGACAAAAGGGACGTTTCCGTGTAGACTGTTGACAGTTTTGTACAGAAACTTTTAGACAAGCGATTTATATTCTACGGTAGAGTAGATATAGAAATCGTCATGCTAAACCTGCTGGTGGCAATCTCTACCCTCGATAGAAAGAAAACGCTTGTCCGTGGTCAGTTATAACAGCCCATAGATATTTTTTGCAAGTTATATTTGTTTAAATATTTTAATTTTGCATCGAGCAGTGGTGGCCCAGTGGTGACGGCCGCGACTTAGGGGGCGTCCATTAATTATGTGAGGCGATTTTGGCGACTTTTTGACCCCTACCCCCGCTCTGGTGAGATGTGATATTTGGCTCGACGCTCTCTCCCTCCCCATAATCTCACGTGAGATATTTAAAATACATGGCTTTAGTGTAAAAACGTTAATCTGTGCTTATTTGCGTTGGATTTATGCGTTGCATTTGGCTGGCTTGGCTGGCTGGTGGCAGTTTAACCATCGAGGAGCTACTGTGCTGCTTTGTGGCGTTCGCGTAACCGCGATAAATATTATTTTGTAGGATTTAGCCATATTGGCGGAAAAACACGGTTTTCTCGTAATGTTAATCGTAAATATAAATTACGTGATATTTTCCGAGAACCTCCCTCCCCCCACGTGAGATTGGGTGAGATTCGACTCGACCCCCTCCACCCCCCCCCCAACGCCTCACGTAGTTAATGGACTTGTTGTAGGTCTTAGGTTCGAACCCAAACATGCGCTTTACTTTGTGTAAATTATTTCATCACCACTACTCTCAAAACGGTGAAGGAAAACATCGTGAGGAAAGTGGCATGTTTTTGCCCGCGTGGTGTATTATACGGATTACTCCCTCTTACCGAGTGGAGGCTTGTGTTCCAGCAGTTTGAATATATAGGCTATCACGAACGGTATTATTATTGTGCTAATATCGCATATTAAAGAGAGTTTGACGTGGATGTTCTTAGGTACAATTATAATACAGACAAAATTTGAAATCCACCCAAAATCTATTCTAATCTTGAAGAGTTTGTTTGTTTCTGGAACTAGCTCTTTGGTTTGCTTTTTTTTTAATTTGATAGCCTAATTCTTGAGGAAGCTTATAGGCTATTTAACAAAATCAAAATATTTTATTTCATATAAACCTGCATGGGCACTTATGAAACGTCAGAAACTAGGAACACGGTTCCAATTTGTCGCTTCCTATGGAGAAGAACCGGCAAGAAACTCCACGGTTACTCTTTTAAAAATAATTGGCTTTTAAAATTACAGTGATAATCGGTATGGTATCACGATGTGACCCTAAGAAGCCAAGCAAAAATAATAAAAGTCAGAAATAACTAGTGAAATCGAAGTAGCAGAACGGGTGGGCGACGCGGTGGATCTGGGGAAAAAGAAATTTCTTGCGGACGAAGTCGGAGGCAGAAAAATACTATATTTAATTCCACAAAACTTACCCTTACAAAGCTTAATTTTACGACACCTTTAATAATTTCGAATTCTGTTTATTTGCAGGTAATTATGCATCTACTAGCTGCATCAACAAACCAAGGTAAAACTAATATAAGTCTAGTAAATCTCGCGTGTTCTTAAATTGGCTTAAAGTAATATTCGCTCAAGGACTGCTAAGATTGCTATTTAGAATTGCAAATTTAATGTTTCAACGGTATCGATGTATCAATGTTGCAGCAGAATTATAAGCCAATGAAAGCGGCTAAATGTTGCTGAGCTTTGCAATTGGGCAAGATTAATGGCGCAAGCGATCACGACTTAGGTTCACTAACTTCTTTGAAATTTACGCTAAGGTCTCAGTATCCAAACTGTATAAATTGCCGCCATTTTGAATTTGCAAACGTATTTCTAGGGGCGGCTAGATCGATCGACGTTAAAAAGACGGTTGGGATAGGCTGAATGCGGAAGGTGAAGGACCCGCTCTTCAAACTCAATTTCAACTGCAAGCATTTATTGCAATTAAACCATTTACAAGCACCTTTGAATTGTTTAAAAATCGATCAGTTAGTCGGAAATTTGAAGCTAGTTGCCCATTCCAAATCGTAGATCTCTATGGAGAAGAACGGGTAAGAAACTCCAAGGACACTCCAAAATCAAGATATTACAAAACTTAGAAGAGGCCTAAATCCAACAATAGACTGCGACAAGCTGATTGATATGACATACTATGTCATCCATCTGTGTCTTCTTAGGTACTTCATAGATTGGTACTTGTACACCTTTTTATGTCTTGTTACTGGTTCGCCTCACAAACTTCGCCCCACATTTGGTATTCTGTGTTTGCCCAACATTTTGTACCTTATTCGCCTGTTTTTTTTTTTTTTTGTTGATCCTAATATTTGTGCTCGATGTAGCTTAATTTTTTCTATCGATCGAATGTCATCTCTGAGTTTTTCTTGGGAACTAGGCCTCATTAGAAACAGATTCTTTGTATTAAGTATTTCTTATTACATCTAGAGTAATCTTAATAACTAAATCCGTTGTTAATTACTGTAATTACATTTTAATGACCACACTGTTTCAAACGTCAGTTTCTGATTGTAATCGACGAATCTTTGATTAGTTGTCAATACAACAGGCATTGTAATTGAGTCGTCGGTAATTAGTCTATGGATTGATATCGATATTCGGTTGATTCGATTATTGTTGAGAGTCTTTTTTTCTTTTTGGTATGCAGTTTTTTAGCGCAGAAAAAGCTTTATGCTCTCTCCATGCGATTTTAGATTATATAATATATAATAGAAAGAGACAGATAGAGAGAGTGAGATAGTTTTCATGATTTTAGAAGGTTCTGAAACGTGATTGAGGTCTAAATGAAAATCCAAAATGGCGACTGCGAAAATTTCCAAATTGTTCATCCTGGGTGTCGTTTTCTTGGTTTTCGAGGGTGTTGAAGCCGATGGTGGGGTCAATATAAAGTTGAGTGTTTTAAAGATAGAGTAAACGGCCTTAAATTCTTAGTTGAAGAAAAAACGTAGAAGAACTTTGTTCCTGACGTGGGTCCCCCATCCACTTATTCTTTTTTTCGGCTTTTGCGACGAGGTTTTTAATGTATTTTTTTAATACCTGATGGGTGAAAGCTCCATGCTTGGTAAGTTTGAGTTATCATGTTATTCTAATATCTAGCCAATAAAAAAGACTAATAAAAAATCTTAACATTAAAACCTCACAGAAGTCATCTTACTAATGTACAGTCAACTGCAAAAAATGTCCACCCACCCAAGCACTTTAGCGGTATAAAAAAAATAATAAGATCAACTTATTCTTTTTGGCAGATGTTATGAATAAAAAAGTTAAAAGCCGCCTTCTAAAATCTACATTTTAATTTTATTTATCTAACTGTAAATAGCAAGTTTTCAGACTAATGGTTTATATTAAGCCTCATCCAATCATATGTTCAGGAGATAGACAATACACCATTAAATTACATGAAAAAACAAAAACTTTCGAGTGGCAAAGTACAAAAAGTTCTTAATTCATTTTTTCTAGTTTAAAAAAAAATGCATACTCAGTACATTTTGATTAGTCATCCTGAATAGTAAAGTAACAGTCTAAAGTCCATATGACAATGGGTGAGTAATGTCAGTGTGAAATTATGACATATTATTTGTATAAAATTAGGAGACTTGCAAATGAAAAACGGCAGATCGGATAGTCTTGCGTCATGTTGACATTTATTACTTAAATTGGTAAGCTGCTTTCGCAATTTATACAGTAGGTACTTTCTGTTTGTCTGTCACAAAGCACATCTCTATGAGAAACATCTTGCTAAGCTCTTAATTTTAGTGTCGCTTTGAAACAAATTTTGTTTTCGTCGCACTTGTTTAATGACTCGCATTTATCTAGATTTTTGAGTCTATTTATATTAACAGTAGTAGGTAATATAAATATTTATATTTTAAATCAACCTTGATTCCTTGTTTTGTATGTATTTCACGAGTCTGCATGTTTTGCAACTAATTAAGTAGGTAAGCTAACGGGTATAATGGCACCTTTTGTGAAGGTCGCAGGATGTGAATGGGACACTAACCTTCGATGCTTTTTAACATCATTGCTCTGCAAGTGTTGCAGTATGCAATTTTGCGTTTTGGAAATGTTTTTCAACTACTTTTGAGCGCACCTGTACTTTTGATTTTCACCTACCGGCTAGTTTCTTTTGATATAGTTTCTTTTGATAGGCGTATTACTCAGTAACTGGGTTGTGGAAGTCAGATAGGCAATCGCTCCTTGTATAAAACTGGTATTCAGCTGCATCCGGTTAGACTTGCAGCCGAACCCAACGTAGTTGGGAAAATGCTAGCCAGATGATGATGACCCGTATTCGTATTTCGGTTTGTTCTGATATTTTAGTTTTTGATGTTATTAGGTACTTGAAAATCGACGGAGTGTTTTTTTTTTGGGTCAAAAAAAAAACACTCCGTCCGTTTTTTTGGGTTTTTTGGTCAATCATCAAATTACTTCTCCCGCTCTGGGTGGAGCGGGAGGGCGTGTTAGACTTTTACTGACCAAAACCCACCCGTGTTCCCTCAGTTGCCTGTGTTGCAGGGGCCGCGGTATCTCTTTCGAACAACCCGCACCCCTGGCAGCCATCGGCCCTTGCGGACCCCACCAGTTGGTGCTGACATATCTTTGAGGCGCGCGTGGCAAATGTAAAATCTCGGCAATTGCGAATTGTCACCCTACGAATGACTGTACTTGCTGTTTTATTGAGCTTCTTTTTGATAAATGACGTGCAAGAAATTCTTAGCATGGGACATTATTTGACATTGAAAAAACCTGAGTCGAAATGGTTATTATTAAAAAGGATATGAGCCATTCCGAACGGAAGAGTAAGTTTTTAATTAATTAGGTTATTTAGGATGTTAGGATGACGACATCATCATCATTTCAGCCGAAAGACATTGGCATTGGTTTGCGATAATCGCCACGCTTGGCAGGCGGATTGGCGACCGCAGTATGGTGGTAAAATGCATAAAAAACGCTGCTGCTCATTCTTTAGTAAGCTTAATATTTCAATTAAATTTGACAATACAGACGGAATCATTTCGAAAAGTGGCGAAAGCACTCCATAGACGAGATTGGAGTGATATGTTCAAGATTTTTTTTTTTAAATCTTTTTGCACTATGTTTTCTAGACATAAATGAAACCTATTCAGGTTAGAAGCAATGACTGGCTGTTATATTGATAATATTTGATGCGAGTAACGTCCCGTGACGATCTTACAATGTGTGGCGAAAGCTAGACTATCTGACAATTTACAAAATGTTCTAGATTGAAAACGAAAATAGACTATCGCTCGATATTATGTGCAATAATAGCTTTATTATTCTATTTTCATCGGCCACAAAAACTGCAGAGTGGTTATGAGTTTTTTCTTTGTGTATGAATAATATAACCATGCTTCTATTTTTCCCACAATGCCAGCTTATGACTGAATCTAAGTTTTGTTATCTATACATATTAGGTCTTTACCTATGAAATTGCCGTTTTGCAGTACTGGCCATTTCAAATCAAAATAATTTTTGTTTGGGTAAGAATTCTAATTTCAAATTAATTTTATTTTAAAAACATGGATTTTTTTTTCCAAAAGTAGTCATTTGTTTATTGATTAGTGTTACATTTTCATCGCATTTCAATCTTTTTCGTCATCATGGATACGTTAAAAATTCGAGTAATTATGGAATATGAGTACCGTCGTGGCAGCAACGCGGCACAAGCGGCACGCAACATCAACGACGTTTACGGAGCTAACACTACAAACCAACGCACCACCTGTTATTGGTTTGCTCGCTTCCGTTCTGGAAATTTCGACCTGAAAAATGAACCTCGCGGTCGTCCGAAGACTTTGGTCGACAATGACGAATTAAAGGCGATTGTGGAAGCTGATGATACACAATCTACGGCTGAATTAGCAGCAGCTTTCGACGTTAGCGTCAAAACAATATTGGTCCATTTGCGTCAAATTGGCAAGGTAAAAAAGCTTGACAAATGGGTGCCCCACGAACTGAATGATCGTCAGCGCGAAGTACGCGTCGAGACGTGCCTTGCACTGCTCAACAGACACACAAATGAAGGAATTTTGAACCGCATTGTTACCTGCGATGAAAAATGGATTCTTTTTGATAACCGCAAGCGCTCAGCAAGTTGGTTGGATCCTGGTTCAGCACCTAAACAATGCCCTAAACGAAAACTTACCCCTAGAAAAGTGATGGTCACTGTTTGGTGGTCTAGCGCCGGTGTGATTCATCACAGCTTCTTACCAAACGGGGTGAGCATTACTGCAGATGTGTACTGTGAAGAACTGAACACAATGATGGAGAAGCTGGCACATCTCCAACCAGCATTGGTCAATCGCTCGTCTCCGCTGCTCCTGCACGACAACGCGCGACCTCATACTGCACAGCAGACGGTCTCCAAGTTGCAAGAACTGGGGTTGGAAGCTCTCCGTCATCCGCCCTACTCACCAGACCTTGCGCCTACAGACTACTACTTTTTCCAGAATTTGGATAACTTCTTGGCGGGAAAAAAATTCAATACCCGAGAGGCAGTACAAAATGCCTTTGAAGAATTTGTTGCCTCCCGTCCAGCTGATTTCTTTAAGAAGGGCATCAATAAACTGCCACTGCGATGGCAAAGATGCATTGATTGCATGGGTGATTACTTCGATTAATACAAATAAAAAATACATGAAAAAAATTCGTTTAAATTTTTTCATACAAAACGGCAATTTCATAGGTAAAGACCTATTATAATAAAATTGTAACAGGCCAATGTCTGTACATTAAAGATATTGAAGAAAAAATAGTATGGGAGGTCTTTATTAGAGCAACAGAAGCCAAAACAACGGTTTTTAGAATTTTTGTCTGTCTGTATGTTTGTTACCGCATCACGCAAAAACCACTGCATGGAATTGAATGCAGTTTTCAATGATGTATTCCGAGAAGTCTAACTTAAAAAATAGGCTATATATTATCAAAAAAATGATTATCTACTTGATTCTAAAGTCCACGCGTATGAAGTCGCGGGCAAAAGCTAGTGTTTAATAAAAATAATATACTTGAGATTTTTTTGCATCATAAATCGAATAGGTAAAATCTCTTTGCACCTTTGTCACTAAAATCGATATCACTGTTATAAATTGGTTCTGAAAAATAATCGATATTATATTGAAAAGCCAACTTTCAATTTGATGTCGCAGCTTTAAACGAATCGCCATCAATCCTAATATACAACGAGTAACATAATTAACGCAAGACCTCATACACCCCAATCAGAGTATTGAGTTAAAAACATAATACGATGACCAAAAATATTTTTTTTTAAAGCTAACTGATATTATTAAGAAAAACGTATCGACCCAAGCATTACTTTATGCATTTAAAATTGAGTCTTATTTCTTCAAGAATAAATTAAATTTTCTTTGGCTCAATCAGTGGTAGGTATGGCAAAATACTTTTTTTTTAAATACTTATATTTTAAGTTACTGAAATTGATTCAGTAGTCAATTAGGAACAAACTACTTTCAAGTCTTGCGTCCATTCTGTTACACCTTGTAGTTAAAGTTGATTTTCGTGTTTGTCTGTGTGACCGCGTTGCACTTCGAAACTACGCATCAAATTTCGATGTGGTTTTCACCATCATTTAGAGAATTTATTCCGGAATATTTATGTGTATAATACATTAATAGTATACTCACATAATATAATAAAACACCGTGCGAACCAGGGGCGGGTTCCTAGTCGTACAATAATTTATTAACAGTGAAAAGTAAATAACGTGCATATTGTTTTGTCTGCATTGCAGTCAAAGTAATTAGCATTGACTTCTGAATTTCACATAAGTCCTACCGATAAAAAAACTGCTAATATATTCATAAAACACATGATACTTATACAAACACATATACATTATGATATGAATTTCGTCGTGTAAATTGTAGGTGCATACCTACAGAGTTATAAACCTCTTGACATCCAAGCTAAGATTAAATGTGTTATGTATGACACGGCTCTCAAGTTAACAACAGAGGGGCAATTCTCGTAATTTTAAGAACGTTCACAGTCTGATCTCAGTACCAATCTGTCAAAAATACCAAGATTTTTCATACATTTTTGACATTTGCTTGTCGCTGAGATGAGACTGCAACTAGATTTTGAACGATTTTAATTACGAGAATTGGCCTTCAGTTAGACAAGTAAGATTTCGGAACTTCACAGTGTAGGTACTATAAACAAAAATTGAAATTAAATTAAAGAAAGAAAGTAAGCCGTTTGTCAGTCTTTCAGTATTCCGACGACCTGAAACGCGTATATACCTCAAACGGTGTGAATAGGGATGCACCGGTAAATCGGGATGAAACTTTTAAATGGATTTAAACGTTGAAATAATATAGTTTGTTGCCAACCAGGGCACTTAATCGTTAATTATAATATAGTAAACAAATTAGAGTTCTATTTGTCTTAAAACTATAATATTTCATTGTTAAAATCCCTTTTTCAAGTTTCGTCCTGATTCACCTTTGCATCTTTATTCGCCCCGTATTGAGGTATATACGCGTTTCGTGTCGTCGAAATGCTGAAAGACTAATAACGTAACATTAAGATGTCTGTAACTATTCGTCGGTATCTGAATTGAGCATTTATCCTCAATTTAGTGACCTACTTGTATAATATTGATATTTTATTTAGACTTAATATCTGGGTAAAAGCTGTACTAGTTATAAAAAAGTAGTAGTCATCCGATAATGGAGGTATTACTACTACTTTTTTCATGACGATATAATTATGGATTTACACAGCACTTGCCAAGTTATTCTAGAGCTGGTAGCATAACATCAGAAAATTATTTGATTAGCGATTCTGTTCTATACATACATACAGAAAAATTAAGTTGGAGTGTCTATTTGTAATATTAAAATAACCGCTTTTTACCAAATGCTTAAGGATGTATACACGGTAGGTACATATACCAAAATAACATTATATTTTTTTTTGTATGTCTGTCTTTTTGTTCCGGCTAATCTCTGAAACGGCTGAATAGATTTTGACGGGACTTTCACTGGCAGATAGCTGATGTAAAAAGGAGTAACTTAGGCTACTTTTATTTTAGAAATTTTATTTATTTTTATTCAATAATAAAAAAAAATAACTATTCCGTGCGGACGTAGTCGCGGGCACAGCTAGTTTACACTAAGTAAACCGCCTGACTGGGTTTGAACCTACGAGCTTCAACTTGTAACTCGCGGCCGTTACTACTAAATAAATCAACATCAAAATATAACCTAAGTAAGCAATTCTTGCTGTGTCATGTAATGATGAAAATCGTCACAAAACTCGCAGATTAACCAACATCCCTACATTACGCCTAAACATCACAGTCTTATGCATTTATAATATCGCTGTTACGTGAACGCCGGCCAACTGTTATGCGGGTTGACTTGCGCCCGCGCCGCAGTCTTGTACCGCTGCGCACACGATTCACGCGCACTTTCGCTCTCGCTCTACGCTTCCGCGATATCCGACTTCCCTCGTATACGGAAGCTAGGCTTATCAGTCAGAACGCATCCTTATTTTTTAAAT